>JAFIRS010000434.1:0-735417 GCA_018342105.1 Gonioctena quinquepunctata
AAATAAAAACGTTTACTGAAATATCATTCAAATACTCAAACGTTATTATATCCCGCAATTTAACTGGAAAATTCATACCTGTCAGATTCAGGACGCTATCATAGTGTGGGTATGAGGACATCTCCGACACGTAACGATCAGCAGGAAATAATGCGGATGTCACAGCCCAGGCGAAGCAGTGCTGATCTTCATTCTTCACGTTGATCACACCTTTTCTATTCTCGATGAATTCCGGCAGCTTTATGTATGATGATCCACCAAGAGGGCTATATTTATTAATATTCACCTCAAGGAACAAAACTTTTTCGCAACTCCATCCTAGAACAAATAAATATTATGAAGGACTTTTCGGTACAATTTTGTATGTTACAACTAACCTGAATCACGCTCCTCAAATTCCGTAGTTTGAGCGATAATGATATCGCGAAAGGTATCAATAATCCATTCAAATCGCTGGATCGATCGACAATTCGGTTCGGTGAGTTGAATGATTTGATGTCTGTCAATTCCTGGGTTTGGATGACATAACTGCCAAACACTTCCATGTTCACCTTGATTGAGTTGTGTAATTCAATGATTTTTTCCAATAGTCCAATGACTCTGTGCTTGATCTCATTGAAAAATGGTCCATACTCAGTATACACATTATCGCTAGCCACTCTATAGCTTGCAATGCGACACTTTAAAGCATTTTTGATCATGTGTACGCCATTACCCAAATGCACATGAATTCGTCCTGTGTGCTAATGTTCTATTGTGCGAATTGATTTGACCATATGGTAATGTCACATTACAACATTGACATGTATACAATGGCGCAAGTGACGAAGAGTCATCATCGTCATTATCAATTTCACGCTTTGTTGAAGAAGGACCTCCCCGACAACTCTCGCGTTGATGGCGACGCAGATTATCACTACGAGTAAACGATTTACCACAATTACAAGAATACATCTTTTAAACTTGCTCTCGATAGTCGAGGAGAAACTAATACAGGACATGCACCCACATCTCTTTTATGTAGCGGGTGGGCACAATGAAGGTCACACTCCGTTTAGTTCCACCCACTCGACCTTGGGTGCATGATGCGATTCACTCCATACTGAAACAACGTCAGAGTGGATTCGTGTGAAGGTCACCTTGAAAATGTTTACCGTTCACGATCTCAACTCAATGTCATACAAGATGAAGGACAGACAACGTTACACACGATCACGTACGACTATGCGCCTTCTGCCCTCCCAATGTTATCCATCCACTCGACCCTGAGTTACCCTTCAATGTCAGACTCCATATGAGACAGCCTCACCTTGAATTATATGCAATGTCCTCTCAAGGTCACTTCAAGGTTAACGATACACTTACACACATAGCTGAACCCCCTTCTCAAGGTCAGGGGCGTGCGTTATACACCGCCACATCTCAAGGTCACTTCAAGGTTAAACGATACACTTACACACGCAGCCAAACACCCTTCTCAAGGTCAGGGGCGTGCGTTGGGGGGGTCAAGGTCATAAGTGGTGGGGGGAGATCCAGAACCGGCTTAAATCTCCTACTTAGGTATTTTAGTTAATACTGTTTGTTTTGCAATTTTTCTTTACTTTTTGGTATTCTAGAATCTTATAATATGCTCTAGTCGATGCGTATGTATCAAAAAGGTCAGTACTGAAGTATATCTGTTGTCAAAAGTATGTGACCAACAATACATCCAAGGAAAATGCACAATTAAATTATTTGAAAAGTGAAATTTATGAAAAACATTGTATTACAAGTAGATCAATTGATATATAAATTTGGAACATCCTGTATAATAAATTTTATCAACAGGAAACCCACAATGAATTCCAAGAATATGAAAAAAGATAGTAAAATTTAGAAAGTAGCAAGAAATTCTAAAATCTGTGAAAAAGATAAAATATGAGTGTTGCCATGGAAAGATCAAAAATTGAAAAAGAAAGCAATCACGTACAAATTTTTGGAAGAGAAATAATAGTGAATTTCAAGAAAAAACTACCAAAACCATTCCAGAACGGGATCAATTTAATTAAGGCACAACTGGTAAGTAATATATTATAAAATTCCACTCACTTATCGACAGAACGAGAAATCTTGCAAAAATCAGTCACAGGAACAAAAATTTGTTTTGGATGCAAGGAAGCTGTGAGTTCCAATGACACACGTATTTCCATGAGGCTGGGAAACATCACAAAATAAGAACAACAGGTATTCTATTGGCAGAACTCTCTAAAGTGCAACGCTTCAGTTTTATTAACTAACACTGAGTATCTGATTCACTGTGTTACTTTTGATTGAACAATTCAACAATTTTCGATGCTAAAGGACTGATAATAACATTCAAATGTTCTTTCAACTAATATTAATCACTCAAATTACACCATATCACATTATTGTTTTTTTTAGTCCATAAGGTAATTTTCGCAGAGTAGGACAGTTTTCGAGGTTTCATATGAATAAAAACAACCATTTGATTATTTTCTGCAATATGTGTTTTATCTTTGAACATCTAACCACACTTTTTCCCCACTAAACAGCATATTTGATATCAAGCCGTTCAACAAGTTGGCACTACTAAACCAGCTAGTCAAAAAAGAGGTGACTCTTTGTTCATAGGCGTACCGATTGAACTGGGATAAGGTAAAAAGAGGTATTGAAAAAGGGTAAGACAACATAGCCGGAGTTTTCATTTTGTTAGGATGGGGATTCATTCATAAAATCTTTGAAACAAATCTAAAATAAAGAAAAATATATACACTCAAAATAAATCCCATCATAACAATATATATATATATATATATATATATATATATATATATATCAACAGGATAACAGGAAAATGGGATAACGGAAAGCGAGCAGACAAGGCCGTACCCAGAGAAAAATTTCGGGGAGAGGGTTTGGTCACAAAATTGAAAAATGTGAATTAGTGTATGGGATGTACATAAAACTACCTGATTTTCACCCTATTTGATTTTACAGATTTCGGGGGTGGGGGTTGAATCGATTTCCACAGAACCCTGAGGATGTTTTTGAATGAACTCGAAACGTAATAAAAAAAAATAGCTTTACTTTATGAAAACCCATTGTTACAGAGCTCTGAAAATTAATTTAATTGATTTCGAAACGCCAAGAAAACAATAGTTTTTTATCCGACTTCATATTGATTCAAATTACGGATAAATAGTTATTGGATCACCAAACTCATCAGATTACGGAAATATTTCAATAAGTTATTAGATTCTAACTAACTAACTGAATAGCAAAAAAGGAAAATTTTCATGTTGACTTCTCACAATATTATGAGCATTCTGTGCGGATCGAAAACTAGCCTAAGGTGCGCTATAGCTATTTATGTACCAAATGCGTTATATAGATCCTAACGCCCGGAGGGTAACATTCACCCGAGGGCCTTTGGCCCGAGGGATGAATGTTGCCCGATGGGCGTTAGGATCTAGTAACGCTCGTGGTGCATACAAGATTTTAGTTTTCACAAAAAATTATCTTAAACGACGTTGTTCACTTCATTAATTTCTTCTCATAGTATTTACTGCGTTCTGGTCGGCAACTGAGCACAAGTGAGCTTCTATGCAATTGCCATGGAAACATTGAAGAGGTTGCTAAGGGTTGTTTATTTTATAAAACGACGCTGCATTTTTGTAAGAATTGACAAGCTTGTTAGTGAAGGAAACTAAAAACGGTTATGTCCATAATAATTATGGAGATCCCACAGAATGTAACGCTCAAAGCTGAAAAAGCGTTAGGAAATTTACTGCCTGTGAAATCCGAACACTTATACGAGAAGGAAGAAGGCCATTTTCTGAAAGGGAAAGATGAAAACAGAGTGAATACCGTAAATGAAACTGTCTTAATGGCATACTTCCAGGAACTGGTGAGTTTAACTCATGAAAAATATTAATATTTTTTATTTATTTTACATTATTTCAGTCTGAACAATATAGTGCAAATAGTCTATGGACCAAATACTCACAGCTGAAATCAATATTGATTGTTAAAGAAAATATTAATATATCAGCATTCAGTCAACTGATGGTATTTCTAAAAGTTAATTCAAAAGGATACATTCCTAAAAAATCAAAGGTACTTTCCTAAAAAATCAAAGGTACTTTTCATAAGAAAAGCTCCAGATGATACTTTTCTGCTACATAAAGTTGTTCTGGTAATGGGCGTATTTGGAGGCTTACGTGATGAAATGGTCAAGATAATAGTTGATGACATTGAAGACAGAGGAGCCGTTTTACTGATCGAGGTACCAGAAACCAAGACCTGCACCTCAAAAAGTTTCACCATTGTTGAAGAAAGCGAAATAGGAGCCTTGAACTTAGTTAAAAAGTACATTGCACTATGACCAAAAGGATGTAAGCAACGTAGGTTTTTTTATCCTACAGAAATAATAAATGCATTGAGTTACCTGTAGGTAAAAATACTATAGGAAGTGTTCCTTCTATCATAGCGAAATACCTAAATTTGGAAAACCCGAAAGGTTACGCCGGACATTGTCTACGCCGAACGTCGTCAACGCTTCTTGTTCAAGGTGGTGCTTCCTTTGAAACACTAAAATTACATGGAAAATGGAAGAGTAGTACGGTAGCGGAGAGCTATATTGAAGAAAGTATCTCCTCGAAGAACAAAATTGCTACAATGATAGCCCATTCCGTTTCCGAAAAAGAAAATGTTAACGTTCCGAACGAAACCGAATGCACATTGAGGAGTTCATCATCGGTCAACTCACAGAACTTCAAGCTTGGTACTAATTTTTCAGGAACATTTGAAAATTGTAATTTCTATTTGAGAGAAAATAATTAGTCCCTTTTTTATGTACAGTTATGAATGAAACTTTTCTGAGTAATTAATTTATTGAACTACAGAAAAAAACATTTAGCGGGCGTTATGATTCATAATGCCCTCCATAACGCCCCGGGCGTTATGGGTCTCTTAATAGCAACCGTTGCCAAGGTATTATAAAGCAGTAACGATCAAGTGAAAAATAATAGCTATTAATATAACGAGATTATTATGCGATTTTTAATTGTCGAGGACATTGCTAGGTGACGAGGCGACAGCCGAGTCACCCGCAATGTCCGAGACGGTGTTAAATCGCTAATAATCGAGTTACATTCAAAGCTTTATCGTATCATTGACACGGCGATGCGAAAATAAAAGCAACAAGGTTTTATGTCATTTCATTTTGGCATTCCAAAATGTCATCATTAAAATCATGCAAGATTTTGATATTCCTGACGACATATTAGCTGCAGCCAACACTATAAGGTTGAACTTGCTTCCGGACAAATCTAGAATCCATTATGAAAAAGAATATCGGCAGTTTTGTAACTCTCTGATGATCGTGGACGCTAAAGGCAAAGGTGTATCCATCAAATTTGAAAAGTGTCAAAATATTGTTTTACATGTTCATGAAAACTAGTTCTAATATTATTTGGTATCTAACGTATTATGCTTTCGTAACTAACGTATTAAATTATGGTAACTAATGTATTATGAGTAACTAAGGTTTTATGTAGGTTTTGGTACGTTTATGATGTTAATAATTATTAATACAGATTTCATATAAAAATGTCTTAATCTTCAATGATACGATAAAGGTGTTAAATGTCTTACCTTGAGAGTCGCATTGTCAAATTTTCCCGTTTCTTCGATTGCTCCGAATTTTTGCATCGTTTTGATGAGATCCGAAATTCCTTCTTCCGTGTAGAGAGCTTCAGATTCACCATCGCTTTCTTGGAGGTATCCGAATTTTTTCATGAAGTTCAACTGCAAAAGTATGAATTATATTGTCAAGAGAAATGGTTGTATTATTTATTTTTATTCTTGCGAAATACGTAACAATGTTGTGGGTATACAGGGTGTTTCATAATTAAATGGTGATCCTAAAGGGCGACAATCCTTGGATGATTTTAAGAAAAATTCTTCATATGAACCGCTTTATTTCTGAGATACAAGATGTTGAAATTTAACAAAAAAAATCAGTTATTTCCCAATATCTCTGAAACAGCTCTGGCTTTTTTTTTTAGATTTTGCAAAGTACGCATAAAAATATTTTTTTTCCATGATAAGGGATTTCTTAATGTTCATCAGTGGCGTGCCTGTTAACATGCCCTGTCATATTTTTGATCAAAATAATGATACGTCACTATCTTTTTTCCAAATAGATATAATTTTTGTAATTTTTTTCTATTTTCTCATAAAAATGGTCTCCTGCGTTTTTTTCGTCCGGTGGACGGTTTTCGATTTAAAAAATAAAATACATTCCTTTGCTTGTCCCTATTCGATTTTTTCTCTTAATCTTGATTTCACAATTGTGGTAACCAAAGGATCTAGGTGAGATTTTTATAATTTTGTGGTAACTATAAGTTAGTTTTTGTAATGAGTACGCATAAAAATACATTTTCTATTTTTAAAAACATAACTATTATGAACAAAAAATACCAAAATCAAATTAACTGTTCAAAATGTCCGCCTCCTGCAAGTATGCACGCTTCAGCCCTCCTTGTCATTGACTCGCGTACTCTTTGGAAAATTCCTGGAGTATTCCTTATTGCTTCATAGGAAACTATTAAGGTAAAAGCACAATATTCCGCCGTAGTTAAGGGTTTCTTGAGTTTGAGTTCAAATATTAGAAAAACAGATTTAGTTATATCATTTGGCATTTTTTTTTATTTTTTTTTTTGAAATATAGGCATATATTTTTTTTACATGATATAATGTCTTTTTTGGTTAATATATATATTTTTTTTAAATGTCAAAATCTCCTATTTCCGACGTAAATTTTTGACTTTGACCCTAATTCCGACCTAAGAGGTCCCTGATTCCGACACATTTTTTTTTTATTTTTTTTTTATTTAAAATATGGTTGTAATTAACACAAAAAACATTAAATACGAGGAAAATATGCAGAACGATATATTTCTTAAAGTAATAAAGATATTACAGCATTCAAAAATAATCCTTTTATGATAAAAAAAACACAAATTTGTAACAACTTAAAAGTATTTAAGTAATAAGTACTGGAAATGTGTACCTAAGTATTTCATTGAGAAGAATATTACACTTTTAGTCCATATCTTTTATCTCAGGAACAGAGTAAAATCCTCTCTTATTTATAAGACGAGGAGCACTTATACGAGAAACAATTTCATCTTCTTCGTACCAGATGACATCCTCAATAGTTGGCCATCTCCAATGTATCCCAATTCGTTCCATGGCCTTAATAAAAAATTTGGTTTTGTCTCTGTCAATAACTTGTCCAGGAAAATATTTATTTTCATATATAATAATCACGTAATCATATTTTTGATAACCGCATTCACTTTCTACTTGTTCGTCTTTTGCTTTGTCTGAATTCATTGTAATATCTTCTGATTTTTCTTCTAACTGTTCTTTTCCGGTCGCTACGTTCTCATGTTCTCTATCAATTTGTGTTTCTTCTGCTTGCGGTTGTTCTTGGTTTATTTGTTCTTGGTCTACTTCTTTTGTAGGTGCCATTTTGCTGAAAATAAAAAAAAAGAAATACTCAAGTATCAAAATGTTTATTTATTCATTTATTCAGTTGTTCATTCGTTCCTTTGTTCGTTCGTTCATTCGTTCATTCGTTCGTTCATTCATTGATTCATTGATTCATTCATTCATTCATTCATTCATTCATTCATTCATTCATTCATTTATGCATTTATTTATCTATTCATTTATTTATCTATTCATTCATTTAGGCATACAAAGGCCCAATATACAATCAAACAAAATATTTTAAAATTAAAATATTTCAAACATTACTTACTCATCTAGGTATATGAGCCCATTTAAGGCGGAATTACCTCCTGCCGACGTATTTTCAAGGTTCTGTCAGATTTGTGTCAATAATTATTTTGAAAAAAAACAAATAAAAATAAAATTTTAAACTTACTTTTTACCTAAATTAAGAATGTTTTCACTTTAGGAGAGTTTTTTTTTAGTTTTATTGAACATTTAAAGTTTGTTGTGGGTACAGCTATTATAAAAAAAAATCCTCTTGGGACACATTCTTTTAACATAAAAAACTTAGTTTTCTAGTGAGAAATCTATACGACGTATTTTGCTCCTAGCATATATTAAGGCCTAATTTACAGTTTAAAAATATTTATTTTTCCAATTGCAGTTCAAATAGGTTTTAAAATTTGATTTGAATACAACAGGAGAGAATCCTTATTTTGACGTATTACGGCGACATTAGCTCTGGTAACAAAAACGGGCCCTTATTCCAACGTATTTTTTTGAACGTATTTGTTGAAGTTTGTGTCAAAATAATAAACCAAAACCAATAAAAATTTATTTTTAAAACCATTTCCTTGACATAAAAGAAAAATGCAACCCGCTTGGGTGAACAAAACTTTTAATTTTCGAAATATTTTTAATCACTTCAATCGATCCACTTACCAAAATGGAGACGTTTTTTCACTCACTGTGACAACAGACAGACCCAGTCGGAATTAAATGCAAACTAGATCCAAACGAGAGTGGCTTACCCCACCACTTTGGCGCTGTTGCGCAATCTAAAAAATTCTGTAACGGATACATTTGATCGCATTCAGATATTCGTTGCCAGTTTAAAGAAATTGACTGACAAAGTTTGCCTTATGAAATAGGGCGGGATTAGGGCTCGATTCAGCATACGTCGGAATATGGTGCTTTTACCTTACGCGGTTTCGCAATTCCTCCTCAGTTAGAATTGGTTGACTGTACACCAAAGTCTTGAGATGTCCCCAAAGAAAATAATCAAGACTGTTTTCATACTGTAAATTGTCAAATTGACAATATAAATTGATCTGTTTCAGGTTTTTTTAATCAAATACATATTAACGCTAAAAATGAATTCATTCCATACCTATGGACCGCACTGTATATTATAGTCTAGATATTAACTGATGCCTATTTTTTGCATTTTCAGAAAGTAAGATGTCTTAACGTCAATAAATTACATCATACAATTCATCATTGAATTTTTGTATTGTATTGAGTTTTCTCTTATTACCCTTACCAAAATACCGAACCGGTAATTTTTTTGCAGCAGTAATTTTAATTAGCGTATTGGAAATACTACTCGGCAAGATAAGATCATAATGGTTTTTACGGAGTGTGCATTGCAGCCATCAAAATATATTAGATGTTCCTTTTTAACGAAAATTAAAAAATTAAGATTGATAAAAATGATTTTTGAGAAAAACATTTTCAAACTCATTGAGTACATTTTTAAATATTATATACGAAATGATAACTATTTGGACTACTGGATCTCGAGGATAATGAAGACCACCTTGGTTTAAATTATTTATGAGGTTGAAGTTATCTTCACAATAAGTTCTTCATTGTATAGTAATGCATTTTTACAGTAATTGGATTAGGCGATATGACTGCGATAAACCGCTAAATAGATAATCACAGACATTTCGCCTTTTAAATCGTCTATATCGGTGTCTTTAATGAAAATATTGCTGAATATTTCATCGATTTCATTAGAATGGCTCTCAATACTGTCCTGTTCTAGGCGATTCCTGGGATGACTCATAAAATTTCTCAATGTTAATACTTCCGTTATTGCGAGATTTCAATGTTAATATTGACTGAATTCTAAATCTTTTCTCGGATTCGTAAAGTTGCCTGGAACGTCCAAAACGATTTTCTAATGGGTCGATTTGCAATTTCCCCGGAAGAACATAGTTTAAATTTAGTTCTTCGAAATGATATTTAATAATTTCGAGCATCCCATAAACAGTGTGAGTTGAAGCAGTAAGAGTCTGTTTTGTTAGTTTATTAGAAAAAAATTAAGATTGCCAAGTGTCCAACCAATTTATCTCCGAATTCATCTCTATTTACGAAAATCCAAAATAAAAATAAATTTTTGAAACCTTGTATATAAAAAATGAAGGCTTTTCGGACCCATGCTTATATGCACTTTTCACCATATAAATAACTGAGGAATCGACCTGTAAAATATCGGACACTTATTAGGTGCTTGGAGTATTTGTATGGATTCTAAAATTATGGTTTGTATTTGATTTTTGCTACTACCTGATTGATCAACATATCCCTCCGCAACGTTACTAGATATCCAGCTTCCATGCTTTTTTAATTGAAGTAAATCACCTCCTGCATCCACTAATAGCGTTGCGAAAGTTCTACGCAAACAATGCCCAATATATTTTTGGGGATCAGGCAAGTTTAAATATTGAGCTATTTGCATAGGGAATTTACTGAATTTATTTATTCCCACAACCTGTCTAGTACACTTTCCGTTCTGGTAGTTAATAAAGAATCTTGAATATATTTTGTCCATATCTAGTGGAAGAACCCAGAAACGTGGAGGGAACGCGGTACTTTTGTTTTTGTATTACGTATTCTAACTGAGAGTATACTGCTGGTATCTTTTACATCATTTTGATAGAAACGAAAATATAATTGAATAAATTTACATTTCATAAGGTATCCGGAGAGGTAAGTATTTTGTTTCCATATCGCATCTCCCGTGCAACCAATCTCCAGATGAAATTGATCCAAATTCAAATATTCTAAAAGTCAATGTTGAATAAATCTACTGTTTCTTGCTTTCGAAAATCTTATTGTGTTCTGTTATGAATTATTCAGTTATTACGGTATATATGTGTGTATTTTTTATATTTTTATATTTTATATTTATATTTTTAATTGCTACACTGTCTCGGAACAAGTATTTTACTTATCGAGTCTATTTACTCATCATATCATTTATTTATTTATTTTAGTATTTAGTATTTGTTATCCATTTCATTAATGCCTGCTGTGTGATATTCAATAGGACGTTCTAGTGGAGTGTTCATTATTATTATCTTATACTATATTCAATAGGACGTTCTAGTGGAGTGTTCATTATTATTATCTTATACTACTTCTATTATAACGTATTGTATTGCTTATATTATTATGTGAGTGAATACATTTATTATTATTATTATTTACTCAAATCTTTTAATTCATGGCAACGACAAGCCCCCGAAATTTCAAAAACTAAGGTTACCTACAAACGTTACTATTAATATCATCAAGAATTTGACGCAATAATAAAGTAATTAACTCACCTTAGTCATTAAGTATTTGGAGTCGGGTGCATTCTTTAAGAAAGTGTGTATCTCATCGGAAGAACAAATTTTTGACTTTTAAATCCTTTAGATTTTCGTTTAAAAAAAGAACGTAACTTGGGATATTTACTGATATCGATATTATTTTTAATCGATAAAGTGGTTCTCAACATCGAATACATAGACCACAGCGTCGATGATTTTTTTTTTTTTGCAGCCATTCAAAATCGGATCAGCCAGTTTCCGAAAATGAATTTACTGGTAATAAATCCAAAGAGGTTTCCTCAGCTTGATTTTCTATTTCTGGTGGTGTATTTGGAAAATCTAAACCACTTTCCGAATCAGAAATCATGATAACTTAAAAAACTAACAATGCTTTCAGTGCAAACTGACAAGTCTAAACAATTAACGAGGAACGTCAAACTATTGAAACCAGGCAACTAGATATAAATTGTTTTTAAATCTCACGGTGTTTTTACGATTCTATTTTGCTTTTTAATTAAACAAAAGTTAAAAAAATGCATTCTAATTATAGAAAGGATTCCTGTCTTTGTTTATGAATAATTTAAGGTCATCAAAACATTATATACAAGGGCGGGAAATGATTAAGAATTTAAATTTAACTTTCGTCACTAGAAAGGAAAGTTAATGTTATGAGAATTTCTCTCACTTGCGACGGAAATCACGTTTTCGCTGAAGGTATTCTATTACAAAATGACGTCTTTTCGTAAAGGGTTGTAGAAAAATTATATTTTGTGATTCAATCTCACTAATTCTCCGTTTATTTATCTTTTTCACATTCAAGTAATACTTTCTCTATATAGCCTTCCAATGTTTGAAATTATTTTTATCCAGCGTGCGTGCTTCTCTGTTAGTGGGTATATTCAACTGTTGACATGCCTGAATTATTTGAAAATAAGAAATTACAATTTGAGTGACGTTCACTTTGTCATTTTTAACAATGTACGATTGTGCTTTTTTTTCGAAGAGTATTCATTATTTAAATATGAAAATACTTTTCAGACTTCATTTGAAAAATAACTTCCTATGGTATGCCTAAAAATTAGTCAAAGAGATAATATTTTGTGGACGTTTACTGCGCCAATAACTATGAAGAGACTAGTATGGTAGAACCAGAAATCTAAGAAGGTCGTAAATCACCAACCTAATTGATGTAAAATGTCAAACTTTATATTTTATAAAAAATTCAGTTTCTCGATAAAAAGTATTTATAAACAAAATTACTCACGAAAATCAGTTTCACTTTCACTGTCGTCATCCAAATTGATAATAAACTTTTCTTTGGGAATTTTTTCTATATCAATATATGACTTTTCCACCTTTTTAATATGGAAAATACACTTGGCCCAGCTGCTATCAGGAATGTTTGCAGTTTCTGTTTGAATAACACAGTTGAACTTAAGGTTGGAGAAGTATTATTTCTTCGAACTGCTGACTTAAGCTGATGCCATATAATGTTCAATTGGGTGATAAGGAGGAAGTCTGAGCGCCGTATGTCCCAAGCTTTCAGCCAATGAATCGCAAAAATATTTCTTTTTTATCGTATAACTGCGTAAAACTTCTAGTAACTGTTTTTTGTGTACCTGCTTTTCCTCCTAGTACATATCATTATTTAACATATATTCTTGTATAGAGGCTTTGGTTCATTTGAACATGGTGCTTTATCTAGTCTTCGACTGTGGTAGGACGATAATACTGTTGGGTGGAATATTTGGTATGAGTTTATTTTGGAACCAGTCTTCAAATAATTCGGCTGTAGTATCATCATGATAATCAACTAAAGAGTCCTTAATATTATTTGCCGATGAAGACATTTGGTATAAAACCATTTTCGGTTCCTGCGTGAATTATCATAATGCGTTTTTCTTTATCAGACGGCGCATTAGTTTGGCACAAGTTAGATGAGTCTACCCAACTTTTGTTTGGAATATCGTGTGTTTCATCCAAATACACTACTGTTCTACCATATTCTCTGAATTCGTTTATTGCCAATAAATATTCAAGTCTCCATTTCTTAAGGCGCACAGATTCCATTATGATTTTTCTGCTACTAGTGAGTTTTTTTAATTTAAATCCGTTTTGTAAAAGAGAATTCCTAAAAGTCTCTTTGCAACACTGGATACCAGTTTCATTATTTTTAAGCCGTTGCATTATAATATCTAATGTGGACACAATTTGCTCTTTAAACAAGGCATATATTGTTCCTCGAATTATATCTACATCACAGACATCTAGTTTCCTTGAACCGCCAGAGTCTTTTCGTTTCTTTCGTTTTAAAATAGGGTAACTTACTATTTTAAACACTGTGGAATACGGTGTTTTTGTTAAAGAAGCACTTTCTTGCACAGCTTGATCCTTGGACATTCCACATTCCAGAAGGGAAGTATAAACATTCAATATAATTTGTTCCTCATGAGGGTGTAACATTTGTCGACTATTGGTACTACGACCACCAGTTGAAGTACTAGCTTCAGGATGAGCCCATGGACGCCACATTTTTCACGACACAAAAATCGAACAGACACTTTAAAATGGACACAACTGACACAACGGAATATTAGGTAGGTAATGACTAAATGTTGTTTAACTTTCCCCCCTTTTATTTTTGAAATTGGAAAGCGGTCAGTTCTCAAAACAGTCTTGTTTTCCAAATTTGGTAGGTAATTTATTTTGTAACCGTTAATAGACCATTATCGCTATAATCTCGTTAAAAGTACCTTCAATGGAAAAAACAATTTTGTTCATGAACTGCAAATCGGCTTCCATTCTGTCCATCATCAGTTCACAGAATTGTTACATTCTATCAGGATCATACTCATTTAACTCCTGAACCAACTGAATTTTATGAGGATGGTTTTTTTCTTTATGTAAAGCTCTCAATATATCGATGACTTACTTACTTGTCGGCGGCAAGTTGTCTACTTGTCATATGCGGATTTTCCTCAATCGATAACAGTTTCATTTTTTCCTCATCCAATTGAACATTTCGGCATATATTGTTCTTCGAATTATATCTACATCACAGCCATCTAGTTTCCTTGAACCGCCAGAGTCTTTTCGTTTCTTTCTTTTTAAAATAGGGTCACTTACTATTTTAAACAAGGCGGAATACCCTGTTTTTGTTAAAGAAGCACTTCCTTGGCACAGCTTGATCCTTGGGCACTCCACTTTCCAGAAAGTAAGTATAAACATTTAATATAATTTGTTTCTCATGAGGGTGTAACATTTGTCGACTAGTGGTACTACGACCACCAGTTGGAGTACTAGCTTCAGGATGAGCCCATGGACGCCACATTTTTCACGACACAAAAATCGAATAGACACTTTAAAATAGGCACAACTGACACAACGGAATATTAGGTAGGTAACGACTAAATGCTGTTTAACTGTCCCCCTTTTATTTAATAATAATAATAATAATAATAAATGCTTTCATTGAAGGTACAGCAGTTAGCTTATATCCTAACAAAAGGCAGGATTCAATGCCTGCACATGATTGCTCATGGCAGGAATTGCTCTTCCATCCAACCAGTGGAGTAACTTATCATAGTAAATTCATAATAAATAATATTATAAAGTACATAGAACTGAATATGGTAGACTATTCAAACTGCTCCGAGAAAAATTAAAGTCTAACCATGAGAATATAACAAAAGAAATACTATTCCTAAAAAAAAAAAAATATTAATATACAGTGATCAGTACATATAAGCGGAGAAAAAGTGATGTGCCAATTCAAGTTTGCCATTAAAATTATTATATTATACTAAGATATTTGGAAAATTGTTATCGAATAAATATTGCTTCATATTTTTTTGAATTTTTTTATTTGTAATAATTTGAAATCACTGGGTAACCGGTTGTAAAGGCGAGCGATCTGAAATGAGAATGAGCCACGAAAAAAGGAGGTTTTGTGTTTAGGCGCAGCCAAATTATTTCGAAATCTCAAATTGAGATTATGAATGTCAGTTCTGAAAGTCAGTTTCTTGAATAGATAAGGAGGTTTCCTAGTTGTTATTATTTTATGAAAAATCGAACTGGAGTGTAGTGTACGCCTAGCCTCCATGTTCAGCCAACCAAGATTCCTTAAATGTTGCGTAACATGTTCCCGCTTTCTTGTGCCTGTAATAAGTCTCACACATGAGTTCTGCAATTTTTGAAGTCTCATTTTGTCAGATTTCATCAGCCCTGGTCCATAAACCACGTCTGCATAGTTTGCATGTGACAACACTAAAGCATCACATAGTATCATTTTACTTTTTTTGTTCAAAATATTTCTGTTTGAATAGATCGTTCTTAGATTCATATAACCCTGTTTTAAAATATGAGATACATGTGTAGTGAAGCGTAATGGTAAAGGTACAATCCCAAATTTTTTGTTGTATCTGCGATGGGTAGGGGGACTCCGTCAACACGTATATTCAATAAATTCTTGCAACGATTTCTTGCTGCTGTCCTCCCGAATAGCATAACGTATGATTTAGATTTATTCACAGTAAGGCAGTATTTATTTGATACGGTTATGAGAGTATTCAAATCATGATTCATTTGGTCAAGTGCCAAGTTGTAGGAGTTTTCTTCGAAATTTAAATACATCTGCGTGTCATCAGCATAACAGTGCATTGAAGCGTAACGTAAGGACTTTGAGAATTGTGAAGTGTAGAGAACAAAAAGAAGGGGGCCCAAAATTGATCCCATTCTTTATTTCTAGAGATTTAGATTTTTCATTATTTATGATTACGCTTTGAGATCGGTTGAAAAGGTAATTTTTGAGTAGAGATATTGCATTCATAGTGAACCCCAGGTAACTCAGAATTGATAAAAGAAGTTGGTGACTGATTCGATCAAAAGCCTTAGAATAGTCGAGCAATACTAGTAGACACAATTCATTGTTATCAATAAAGATGTGTATATCATCTATCACTTTCAGAAGAGCCGTGGTACAACTATGGTCAGATCTAAAGCCTGATTGGCAGGATGGTAATATGTCAAATGCATTCAAGTATATACGCATCTGAGCATTCAATATCTTTTCGAAAGCTTTCGAGATTGCACACAAAATGCTTATTGGGCGAAGGTCACTCATATTTTCTGCATTAGTAACTTTCGCTAATGGAAGAATATGGGAACGTTTCCAACTTTCTGGATAAACATTTTTCTGTATGCAGAAATTAAATAGATGGGATATATGTGGCAATATCAGGGGACAGCAGTGTAGTAACATTTGAATACTTACCTTGTCATGTCCAACAGCGTTTGATTTTATACTTAGTATAGTCTTATATACTTCATGATCATTGGTTTCGTGAAAAGAGAAATTATTATGACTATTTACTGTATTACCAGCAAATAAACGGATCGTTTCATCATCAGGTACAAAGTCAGTATTTGATACACCTCCGAAGAAATTGTTGATTTCCTCAGCATTCATCAGGTGCTCTGGGATAGTATTTCGTGATTTTTTGTTGTGAACGTTCATATCAGCCAGTTCTTTCCATAATTGCCTGCTTCTTTTCAAACGATAATCTAGGTAAGCCCTTTTTTCGAAATTTACGGTTCGGTTTGTAAGATTTCTTATTGCTTTATAATAATTCCAATGATGTGGAGCCTTTGTTCTTTTAAATCTCGTAAGAGCTTTGTCTCTAAGTTTGAACATGAGCTTCAAATTATCCGTTATCCAATATTATCTGGCTCATAAATGGTATCAAAATTGATGGCATGCAAATCTGCGAGAAATAATTCCTTGTTAAATAATAATTCCTTGTTAAATTGTTGAAATTGGAAAGCGGTCAGTTCTCAAAACCGTCTTGTTTTCCAAATCTGGTAGGTAATTCATTTTGTAACCGTAAATAGACCATTATCGCTATAATCTCGTTAATAGTCCATTAGTACTGAAAGTCTGGTGGCCAGGTAAGTGAATTTTATTATTTACACACTTTTAAACATATCCTTACCAAGGGATCTAAATCAACCTTACGAGATTTTCTATTATCAAATAAATTGAAATACAATACTGTCAACAAAAGCCAAAAATCATGGAGAGCCCACTATTTTTAAAATGTTGAAGGGACCCACACTTTTATTGCTTATCTATATTCCGAACAATAGGTAATAATGAGGGTCGTCGGCTAATATTGATTTACGACCTTCTTAGATTTCTGGTTCTACTTCACGTGGACTGTTCAGGCAATGAGTATTTTTTTCTTGAAGACAAGATGAATGAATGAGTCGGTATTGTCAAAAATAAAATTTGAGGGTAATAATTTATTGGAATATTTGACTCACCGCGTCGACTGATGGAATTTGGGGATACTTAGCCCCAACTGCCGGCGCCCCATCACACTGGAACACAAACACTATAACCAGACTTATCAAAAGCATCATATCAACTGCGATGCCATCAAAAGACAAACTGAGTTCAAAACATAAGTGACACAGATTCAAGTTTTCAATTCATTGGAATACGATTGTTTGGATTTTTCTGAATTCGCTTACCTAACCTCATGACACGCATGTGATTAAAGAATACCGACACACTATCGGTGCGACTATCGGAAATCCACAAACATTAAGAATGTAAACAAAAAACTGAAATTGTGCCACGGGCGATATACCGGGTGATAACAGGAATTATTTTCTTCTTGGTACTATTTAATTTACGTTCGAATGGAACTCCCAATTGAACGTCGACTCGATCCACAATTTGGGATTTTCACCAATAATTGAGGGAGCAGGTATATAGATAGATATAGATTAATAGTTATTTATTATACAGGGGAAAAAGTATTAGATTTTTGCTCGAGCAACTGAGAGCTAAAATCTAATTTTTTTCCTGTGTATAATGCACAATTTTTTTCTGTGATGGGAAAAACGACGATTTAATATTGAAAAAACATATTATTACAATATATTAAAGTCAGAAAATTATCGATGTGAAATTTGAATTTTTAAACTGGTAGGCTGTTGTACTTTAGCGAAAATTTCACTCATGTATTAGAATGTCCATAAGAGGTGTGGAATTATCGCTGAATTACAGCGGTAATCCACCTACTATGTGGATTATCACTTATAATCTCCCTAGAGCATGAATTATTGCCGACATTTTTTTGAGTACATGAATTTTTAAAGAAAATTTACCGCAATTAATTCAAGCACGTGGGGGATTCGGTAAGAAAATTTTATATCGGAATTATATTCGAATAGAAAACATTAAGTAAATATTTATTTTGACGTTATTCACAAATAAATAGAAAGCTGTGTGCTATGGGAGTTTTGGGGGAGATTTTTTTCTGATTTTCCCCATTCCCTAGTAAAATAAAATATATAATATCAGATAAACTATTATGTAAAATTCATTGATTTCATACAATTTTCTTACTAGGTTTCAGGGAAATGTTAATATTGACTAAAAATGAAAGTGGATACGTTCGTATTGCGGGAGATATTTTTTGATTTTCCCCGTGCCCTAGTAAAATAAAATATATAATATCAGATAAATTTTTATATAAAATTGATTGTTTTCATACAATTTTCTTACTGGGTTTCAGGGAAATGTCAATATTGATTAAAAATGAAAGTGGATATTCGTATTGCGGGATATTTTTTTTTATTTCTTCCGTGTCTAGTAAAACAAAATTTATAATATCAGATACATTATTATATGAAAATAATTGATTTCATATAATTTTCTTACTAGGTTTCAAAAAATTAAACGAAGGTGATATACAGCAAAAAATATATAACTATACCTATACATATATACTTAAATATTTTTCATATTATTTTAGGTTTAATTCTAAGAAAAATTAATATTAGCGGTAATAATTTGTTTTTCAAATCATTCAGGAAATTTTATTCTTTATTCTAAATAGAATGTTGTTGGCGTATGTTGCCGGTAAAAAAATATTTTGTAAAGTTAGCCATGGATTTGACATTTACTACCCCTGTCAATCAATATTTTATTTGTGGTATTATAAGTTCCTCATAACATTGTATACAATCATAAGCTAGTGAAAAAGTAATAATAAAATGATCTTCCAATCGTATGAATTGGGTTCCTTTTGCAAAGAATCACAGCACATTAAAATGCACCATAAAAATTTAAAATATCTAACATACCTAGTGGAAGAATCTGGATTAAATCCTGAGCAAGAAAACTTATTTAAAGAGATTGGCAACATTCTGCGTGATATTGTGCCTTCTTTTGGACACAAATCTAATGATCAAAGAAATAAACTGGTGTCCCAGTATTATTTTTATTTTATGAAACACAGGCATATTGGTAAAAAAAACACCGCTTCTTTGTTTTATTCACCACTTAGGAAAGAGGAGGTAGAAGTGGAATTTAAGAAGAATTTGAAATTAATTAGTGATATTATAGAATGTACACCTTAATAAATTGTTGTAATATTTCCAACTTATAAAGTAAGTAAATAAAAAATATGGTCAATATTATTTCAATATTATTTTTGTCTAATTATATGATAGCTGTCATGTGCCGGAAAATTTCCACTTATTAATTTTACGTCTACATGCTAATGTGGATGAAAAATTTGCTAGTTGCCATAGTAACAATGTCGAAATAAATCTGATTGGTTGAAAATGACTGGTATAAAATTTTCGCTGTAATTCAGCGCGCTAGGTGACAATTCAACTGCAGTGACAATATAACTTAAAATAATTGTAATTAACTATAATTAATTAATATATATATATATTAATAAATGAAAATTAAATATAACAATAAATAATATGAATCTTTTTGTATTTTCGAAATTTTCTACCGAATACCATTCGTGCTTTAAAAATTAACCAAATAATTTTGAAAAAAAACGTGTTTCTTTTGAAAAAACTGCACTCGGTTATTATTTCGTTGTTTAAAAAAATGGATGCTTTAAAACAACGAAAAATATAAACTCGTGCAGTTTTAAAAAAACACGTTTTTTTCAGAATTATCGGTAATTATTAAAGCACATATGGAATTAACCCCGACAATTAGACCTGCGTTGCTAAGGAAACCTTTAAAGTATTCAAATATCTGTCAATTTAATTCTGTGATTTGATTTAAAAATTGCGAACTTGGTGGTTGTTTAGTAGTTATTTTGAATAATATAAAGTTAAAAAATGTCTGATTCCGAGTTTTCTCTGACTCCACCGGAGTTAGTTGATGTAGCGAAAGTAGCGTTACAAAAATTATTGCCAGCTAAATCGCGGAAAATTTACGAAACCGCGTATTCAAGATTTATGGAATGGAAGATGAAAGAGACATGCAGTTCTTTCTCGGAGACGGTGTTATTGGCTTATTTTGCGGAACTGGCACAACAAAAGCCATCAACAGTGTGGTCGAATTATTCAATGATTAAAAGTATGTTACAAGCCAATAATAATGTAGACATTACAAAATATTTCAAACTAATTACATTTCTGATACAAAATGGGAAAAATTACACACCCAGGAAAGCTGCGATTTTTACGAGTACACAAATTAGTGATTTAAAAAAAATGCTCCCGATGAAGTTTATTTAATGGCCAAGGTTATTGTTGTATTTGGGATTGCAGGAGCTTGTCGAATTTGTGAAATCAGCCAGGTAACATTAGATGATATTGAAGATTCGGCAACGTTATTAATTGTGAAACTTAAGCAAACAAAGAATGATGTAAACAGGAGATTTGTAGTTATGGAAGAATATATTAAATTTTACGGAATATAGCCCTTCGTCCAGCAGCAGCAAAGTATCGCCGCCTGTTTTATGCATATGGCAATGGAAAATGTATCAATCAGGTTGTAGGTAAAAATCAGTTTTATAAGGTACCTGAAACAGTATCTAATTTTCTTCAACTTGGAAATGCTAACTCATATACAGGTCAGTCATTTTGAGGATCGTCTGCTACACTTTCAGTTGAATCTGGGGGAGTCTTGATGACACTGAAGAAACATGGCGGTTGGAAGTCATCAACGGTCGCTGAAGGGTAAATTGATGAAACGGTAGCACACAGGACAGAAATAGCAGTGTATAGAACGTGTGGCAGTGCTGGAATAACACTCGATTTGCGACCAGGTACATAACGGCAGTTGTGTCCACGGCAGAAAAAAATATAATTTCAACACAAGAAAATTCGACTGTTGTACCGAATAGTTCAAGGAACATGTCATTCATGCAATGCACATTTAATAATTGTACCTTTGATATAAAGGAAATGTAACTTTTGTATAATAAAATATTCTAAAATTAAATATCTACCTTTACTTATGCGTATATATATCCGGAAAAAAAGTACTCACTTTTTTCCCGGGGAAAAAAGTAAGTTCATAAAAAGTGATATTTTGTTACCTGTCAACAGAGATAAAATGTCAAACTTTTTTCTCGTCACAGATCTTTTTTAAATTTATTTCATTAATCTAAGGGATTCACCCATAGCCAAGCTTTATAATGCTACAACCGAGATGTGAGGTCATTGGGCCAAAGTTGTTTCCAGTCTTCCTTTGTGCAGAATACTTGAAGAAAATGTTGATGTGAAAAAAATACAAAACAAATTCGTATTATTATTGTTATTTGATACTCAGAAGGTTTGTTGGGATTTGTATCAGTTATCAGTTTGGTTAAAGAAAAACTATTGTTTTCTTGTTAACGTTTCGAAATTTATTGAATTCATCCTTAGGGCTCTGTAACAATGAGTTTTTGTGAGTTGAAGATGTTTATAAATAGGAAAAAACAATCAAAGACAATGAGCCACGAGAATTAAAACATATTCAGTGAATTATATTGAAATGGGGGACTCACCAAAAATTAGATTTCCTAGTTTGATGCAAATATAAGTTAATACATAAACAGACATTATAGATACTCGAAAATATCTTTCACGGGACGAACGAACACTGAGATAAAATTAAAAAAAAAAACGATGGCGCGGCTAGTCGAAAAGGTAGATTCCAGAATTTAAGTCTTGATTCTGAAAATACCGTTAATCGAGATAACGAATATAACTAATATTTATTTATATAGTTTTTGAAATCCAGAAATGTTAAAATACGATATACTGTGTGTCGGCGGAGGAACTCAAAAAGTATCTGATTGATATGGGCGAATGAAAGAAGCAAACAGGGTGAACAACAATTATGAATTCTTATGAATGGTCATTTTCAGCGATTTTTCATTTTTGTGCACCTTTTAGAGAACAATGAAACAATAAGGAAAGCATACAAGTTGTGGAGCTCATGAAGTTTGCCAATATTGGTATGAAAATGTGAAAATATATAAGATGTCCCATTTAAAAATCGAAAGTTGGGGTCATTTCCGGTCAAACCGGAAGTACGGCAAAGCAATTGAATATGATAATAAATGTAAATTGAACTATAATACACAACCTCCAAATTTCGTTTTTCAATCTTCAATAATAAAAGAGTTATAGGGGTGAGCCACGTTGGAGAATCACCCGGTATATATATACATATATATATATATATATATATATACAGGGTGTAACTGAATAAGTGTAAAACATTTAAGGAGGTGATTCCTCATCGAAAAAAAGATAGGATCTTTCATACAAAGAAACTTCATTGGAGCATCCCTTGTTAAGATACAGCCCCTTAAAGGGGGTACATAAAATTTGTATAACAAATTTTTTTCACAAGCACTGAAAAGTTACAATATTGAAATTAACCTGACGTTTTGTACTACCAAAAAGACACTTAGCCAGTAATTTATTTGGTTTACCCCATGGTTGTAAGGGGTGAAAAACGCAACCCCTAAAATTTATTTCCAATGTAACTTTTTGTCTTATTATTTGTTTACCATTTAAAAATTTATTTCCGATAGCCTGTTTCATTCTAAACAAAAAATGTCTCTTGGGTTTTTTGCCCAAAATAAACCAGTAAGCAGCAAAACATTATTTTACGAACAACTACAGAGATACATCGTCATAAATGCGAACTGGATTTATTGTTATTTTGTAGTTAGTACCTGCATTAAACGATTAAAGGGTAATAAACAAAACTAAGTTATTAATAACAAAACACACAACATATAGAAATCATAGTGAATGTTCAATATGTCTACCTTCAAACATTACGCATGCGTCTAGACGTCGGCGCATTGAGCCACGTATTCGCTCAAATATTCCTGGAGTCTCTCTGATTACCCTGCACGCATCGATGATGCGGTTTCTTAAGTCCTCTACATCGCGAACAGAGTACGATATACCAAATGCTGTGAATGGCCCCAAATAGAGAAATCGAGAGGATTGAGATCCGGGGATCGAGCGGCCATTTATGTGGTCCTCCTCGACCTATCCACTGATTTGCATATGTTTCAGTTAAATGCTGACGTGATACATGACTAAAATGGGCAGGAGCCCCATCATGCATAAAAAACATATCCCTTCTGACGCCCAAAGAACTTCCTCCAGCAGTACTGGATGCACTTCTCTTAAAAATTGAACGTATGCCTCACCATTTAATCGAGGAGGTAGAAAATGAGGCCCAATTAAATTATCCCCAATAACTCCGAGCCACACGTTAAGAGAAAACTGTTCTTGATGGCTAGTTTCGACAATAGCGTGAGGGTTTTCATCAGCCCATATGTGGTAATTATGAAAATTAATAATCTTGTCCCGAGAAAAACTACATTCGTCTGTGAATTCTATCGTCTTCAGAAAGTCACAATTTCTTCTAATCATTTCCAGCATCCAATTGCAAAATTCAAGACGGTTCGGAAAGTCTCGCGGTAACAGTGCCTGTACTCATTGCAGATGGTAAGGGTATAAGAGTTGTTCCTTTAAAATTCGAAATACCGTCATATGATCAACATTTAGCTGGAAAGCAATCTTTCTAGTACTGGTAGTAGGTTGTTCTTCAATCAAATTAAGTACTGCTTCCTCAAGCTGTGGTGTTCGTATTTCTCGATGGCGACCACAATCCTGCGTTCTTTTGTCGAATGAACCATATTCTCGTAATCGTTGATGAAGTCGAGCAAATATTCTTTGTGAAGGATGCTGCCGTTGAGGATACATTTCAGCATATCTTCTAGAAGCTTCTAACCCATTCCCCTGCGACAGACCGTAAACGTAATGCATATCAGCCATTTCCTCATTTGTGTATGCCATTTTATTAACAAGTGAATTATTAAAGTAACAAATTAAGAACAGAACAACAACACACAATTAGTATTAATTCAATTTCGAAAATTCCCAAACTGACAGCGTCATTCCAATTTAATTGTCACTATCGCTAATAGCGACCTACTAGATAGATTAGTTTCGTATTTTCGCATTTATGACGATGTATCTCTGTAGTTGTTCGTAAAATAATGTTTTGCTGCCTACTGGTTTATTTTGGGCAAAAAACCCAAGAGACATTTTTTGTTTAGAATGAAACAGGCTATCGGAAATATCGGAAATTTTAAATGGTAAACAAATAATAAGACAAAAAGTTACATTGGAAATAAATTTTAGGGGTTGCGTTTTTCACCCCTTACAACTATGGGGTAAACCAAATAAATTACTGGCTAAGTGTCTTTTTGGTAGTACAAAACGTCAGGTTAATTTCAATATTGTAACTTTTTCAGTGCTTGTGAAAAAATTGTTATACAAATTTTATGTACCCCCTTTAAGGGCTGTATCTTAACAAGGATGCTCCAATGAAGTTTCTTTATATGAAAGATCCTATCTTTTTTTCTATGAGGAATCACCTCCTCAAATGTTTTACACTTATATAATAAAAAATCATTAATAAATTAATAAAAAGAAAATAATTAAAAAAAAAGGAAACAATTTCATAAAAAAAAAACATAAAAAAGAATAATTACTTAATAGCTATTAGTTCAAGAGATATTGTTTTTACCTATTTTGAAATTCTATTTCCTTTATGAAGCCTCTGTATAATATTAATAGATAAAAATATTCAAATTAATAGATAAAAATATTCAAATACAAATATTCAAATACAATCAATGTCATACACTGTCATAATGATTACAACCCATAATTATTCAAAAGACAACAAGAAAGGTCTAGATTTACAAAATCATCCTGAATAAAATGTGATAAACAAAATTATAAGCTTGAAACATACAGTATATGAAATTGTATCTAACTAAAAGTAGCCAATGGGAAACAACAAATTTCTTGATGACAATAGCCAATCAGGGAACAGTATGGTCAAATGGAAGATTTGAAATTGTGAGAAAATAAGAACGGAAAAGTGTCAGAGACAATTATGAGTGAATATTGTAAATAGTCTGTAAGAAAGGAAAAAAAGTTTTATTTATAAGTTTTGACAAATAACCCCAAACAGTGAAAATGTGAGAACATAGTGTGCGAATTCAGAAATTCAAATCAAAAGGAATGAGGAAAAATGGTACCCAAGTGACGGAAAAAACAAAGCCACAGGAGATCGAAAATAATTTGAAAAAGAATGCCACGTTTTGTTAGGAGGATAAGAAAATTCAATAATTTCAATAATTATAAGCAGCAAACTACATTACCTTGTATGTACTCCATATACAAGTATTCCAAAGCACATTTCTGGATTTGTATGGTTCCTTCTTTTGTATTGGAGTTCCTGAGGGCATTGGATTGAAAGGGGATCCAAATTCTGGTTGTGTATTGAACAGCGACAGTTACAGCATCAGGTATAAACTTTCCTAGTGCACATTACGAACTGAACAACTTCACTAATAACTCATATCCTATCAGAAGAACTTTATTTCATTTGATTTTGAACCATTGAAGAAATTTTCACTTTCAAGGTAAAAGTGAGGTTGTGTCTATTTATCCATGACCTGTTTCTCATGATTATCCATGAAAATTTGTAGATTGACCATAGAATGAGTTATCTATCGTAGGCCAGGTTAATTTAAGTTTTCCTGAATAAAGGAAATGATTGCTTTTTGATACTTTGTCGTTTGTTTTCCACAATGATCAACAATCACACTTATAAATATTGAATAGATTGAAATTTGACATCAAGCAGTGGCTAGTGGCTCAATTGCCTGAACCGGCCATCTGAGACGAGAGGCGCACCAACTGAGTTTAGTTGTGGTAAGAAGAGTGATAACAATTGGCAGCAACGTGACGAGAGGACAGTGACGTTAGCTAGCAATTATTATTACATTGCAAAAATATATTATACAGAGCGAAAATTATTCATCTATCATATCAATTTGAACCCAAAGTGAAACATAATTTAACAACAATATTTTTACAATTCTCATTATATAACAATTTAGGCACCCAAAACGTGGGGCGAAATAATAACAAAATAATTTTTATATCTCATTGTTATATTACAATTGGCACCCAAAACGTGGGGCAAAACTCACTACAACTATTATTTTTACAATTATTATTACATAAAATATATATATATATATATATATATATTTAAATATATATATATATATATATATATGAAAAGCATCAAATTATAGATAGTGACACCTATGATCTGTTTGTTGAAGCTTAGACAAGCCGTCCTGATGATTGGGAAACCATGAAACAGCTGTTGGCGGATGGTGGGCTCTCTTGGATTCGTAACAAATTTCTCTTTCTCTTTCTCTTTATATATATATATATATATATATATATATATATATATATATATATATATATATATGAAAGAGAGTAATAGTGAGGGGACTGTTAAAAACAAAGTAGAAGGAATTTAATGGACATAGCCCTCAGAGAGAAGTGTTAACCGTAGACACGTGTTTCGGGCTCTCGGCCCTCATCAGTACGGTGGAGAAGTGCGAAGATGAACAGCACTTGGTAGAAAACGACAAAGAGTGAGTGAGATATAGAAAATAGTTAGGAGATTGTGGCAATGCAGACAAATTTTTCAATGCCAGAGCATAAGGCTAGTAATCTTAAGGTCGGGGGGTTCAAATCCTGCTCGAAAATGTTTTTTTTTCTGGAATTTAAAAATTATTTAAAAATTATATTGGTTACAAATCTGTAGAAAAATTTAACACTTTTTGTTCTTCGTAAAATTTGACACCCGCCTAATTTCAAGTGACCTTCAGAGGGCAACTTCGGCAATTTCCGACTGCCATAAACATTTGACTCGGTATTCGAATTATGTTGAACTGATTGTATGGTAAATATATACATTTCAGACTGCCCGAGATTGATATTTAATTTCAAAGTGAAGAAAACAACTAACCTTGTGATATCCAAAATGGTGATGAAGTCAGAACTAGTTGACTCTGCTTTGAGGCACTCATCATAATAATCACAGTCACTTGTAAGAAACAAACGACACAAATAGTATTGAAAAGGGAAACATTCGCAATTGAATATCGTTTGAAAAAAATAATATCATGACCATCGCAGTGATTCAGAACACGTAAACTGAACACTGTTTCCAAGCAAGATTCTCGCATACACGGTTTACAAAGCTGTCTACGAACGAAAATTCGTTAGATTCTACTAGTGTTTTCTGATTGGCTGGTGAATGAACGACCCTAATTAGCAACCAATCAGAAAACAGTACGCAAGGTGCAGGAGAATTAATTTGAACATTATTGTCTTTGTCCTTTGCAGGCTCTCAAAACAAGACACCGAGCTGTTCCGTGCCTATTTTGAAGAGTAGAAGACAAGATGAATCACTTTTCGCATTTATGAATGAAGTAGTAAATTTTATTTCTGGTTGGATTCAGGAGTCGCCAATCACTGTGCGGGAGTTTTCGTACTAGAAATATTGATATAATATAATTTTTTTATAGAATGACAACTTTATAAAAAGATATTGTTTAAATTAATTCTCGTGCACATCGCGTAGTGTTTTCTGATTAGTTGTTGATTAAGATCTTTCATTCACTAGCCAATCAGAAAACACTGGTTGAATCTAACAAACTTTCGTTCGTAGATAGCTTTGTAAACCGCGCATGTAAGAATCTGGCTTGGCAACGGTGTTCAATTCACGTGTTCTGAATCACTACAATAGTCGCGAAACTATTTTGAAAACCATATTCAATTGCGAATGTTTTTCCCTCCTCAATACTGTTTGTGTCGTTCGTTTCTAACAAGTGATAGATTGATTTGTTGAAAATATGAACAGGATGTTCATAAAATCAGATGTGGAATCATTTGCGACTGAAAAATAAACTTTGGTCACTATCTACCATCGTCAAGATAACCTCTTGTGGGGTATTCATGTTGAAAAGGGAAACATTCTCAATTGCATATTGAATAGAAATATTTTTCTGTGAATTGATAAATCCACAATAAAAAAGAAATTATTTTTTGTGAATGTCTAACAGAAAACAACCACTTCCCCGGCTAAAGCCACGCTGGACATTGAACTACTTCTGATAGATATTCTAAAGAGACCCTAACTCAAAATAAATAATCTGAAATTGAAAATTTGCATTTTTATTCAGCTAGTTATTTGATTTTCTATTCCAGTCTTAATTAAGAGTGGAATAGAAAATCAGATAACTATCTGACTTGACTTGATTGTTTGGTTTGAGACGTGAGAATCAATTCCATTTTCACCCGGTAGATTCTCGTTTCTTCAAATACTCATCGTTGTGAATCAGCTTTACCACATTTTATTTCAAAATAATTCGCCAGTCACCATTGGTTACCGCAATCGGTGACACAAATGAAAAATACCGTTCCGAAATGGGATGTATCATTTTTTCCGGTTATCAATGATGAAATTAGTGGATGTGAATGAGAATAATTATCGTATCAGACGATGATCCAGGAAGTTATACATGTTCGTAAATAAATCAATTCGAAGTGTTGTTTACTTACGCAACTCGCGTTGTATTGAGCAAGCTAAAAATTTTTTATTTTCTTCTGAACTCTGCCCTACACAAGCCATTAGAAACTACAAGGTTACACTGAATTACAACAGCTTTCATAGATTTCCTAGCCTGGTTATCGGAGCAGTTAAAAAAAATTGCAATAAACAGCCGAAAGCTGTATTCTTTCGACACTCAGTTCAGGAACATTCGAGACGTGATTATGAAAGAACTAACTGAGGAAAAAACCAATATTCTTATTTCTATGGTTGTGTTTTTAGACTAAGAGGAATCGGCGCATGAGTACCGAAAACTATTCCACCTCAATTTTTTTATGCGATCCTCTTCAAATTGCCCTACTGATGATATAAATGCATGTTGCCTTGGGGCAACCCCGTGCCATATTGTTTAAACCGAAATTGTTTGAACAACAAAAAACCAAAGATTTCTCTTTTACCTGAGCCCTGTAATTTACAGGAAAATCCCAAATGAAATAAAAAACATCAATAGTTCTGGCATTTTCAAAAATAAAATAAAAATATGGCTCTTGAATTCAGCTCCTAACCAGGTTCTTCGAATATTTCAGAGAGAATCATAAATCAAACCCTATATAACACAAAAAAATATATATATTCTATAAACCGAGTCATGTATTCCATATGAGACATAAAGTCACGAACTAATTTCAATTTATCGCAGCTCTGCACCAAAATAGCTCTTATACAAAGATGAAAACCAAAACAATAAATGGCAGAAACATTTTATTTATTTATTTACCTATTTTATTTTATTCAAACTGTAATAAACATACTGAATGTATTTGTCAATGAATTCCCTACTGTTTTACAATTTAACATTATCCTATTATATTTTATATATTTTATAGTTTAGGCTTATATATCATAAGTAGTATACCCATGCACAAGGTTTTACCTTTTATGGGTTTTCTACTCTATTTATTTGCTATAATTTGAATGTGTTGCACGATTCAATGTTTTATTGTATTTTGAGTAAATCAAATTATTATTATTATTAATTGTGTTCTGACTTGTTAAACTAATTGAATGATGTGGACTGTATCACTTTTTTACCTTTATTTTATGAATACAAACACAACGCTTCAACATGACAGATATGACATGAATGTCAACATAAACACTATAACTTCTTTTGTCTCTTCGCGAGCAATAAATCTATAAACTGAATAAGCCAGTAGCGGCACTTGTTCGGAGGTGTGAATTTCGGAACAAATTGCAAGGAATTGTTATTTTTCAACCGGACAATTTTTTTTATATTCTTTATTGAAATACAAATTAAAAAGGTCCAATGACTTTTCAAGATAAAGTTAATATTTTTAGAGATATGAATTTTTAAAAGTTCGAAAAATCTCAAATTTGGGTACTTATGACACATGAAAAATATATTAAAAAAAAAATATAAATAATATTTTTTTTCAATTCTTTATACAATAGTTAATAATATTCTTAATAGATATTTTTAAAAAAATCATTGTTTATACCTGTTTTTTTATTGTTAATTTCGCGCGCTCACAAGTATGCGTCGCTTACCTTTAAGTATCGCCGTCTCTCTCTGACTCATGCGCTGCATCGGTCTCTCTGTGTCCTGAATTATGATTTATCATTTATCTTAAAAACAATTGACTTTATCAAGATTGTTAAGGAGAGCAATGTTATTACTAATAAAATTGTCTACAATTTGTTTCCAACAAATTTTTTTCTGGAATCAATTTTACAAAAGTTATTTTAGCATGAATCGGAACATGTAATCAAAATTAAATTTTTATCAGTTTATATTACTTTATTTTATCCACAGATCCGCAATAGGGTTGCAAGATGGCAATCGAATATAATAATTGTAGTACGATAAATTGAGAACGGGATAACGGGATAACTGGAAAACGGGATAACGGGAATAACGGGAATAACGGGATAACGAAAAAACGGGAAAACAGGAAATGAAGGATAACGGGAAAACGAAAAAACGGGAAAAATAAAAAACGGGATAACAGGAAAAGGAGATAACGGGAATAACGGGATAACGAAAAAACGGGAATAACGGGAAAAGGGGATGACAGGATAAGGGGATAAGGGGAAAAACGGGAAAATGAAAAAATGGGATAACAGGAAAACGGGATAACGGGGATAACGGGATAACGAAAAAACGGGAAAATGGGGTGACAGGATAAGGGGATAACGGAAAAACGGAAATAAAGAAAAAACGGGATAACAGGAAAATGGGATAACGGGCTAACGGGAATACCGGGATGACAAAAAAACGGGATAATGGGATGACAGGATGAGGGGATAACGGAAAACGGGATAACGGGATAAAAAAAAACGGGAAAAGGAAAACGGGAGGGTCGGAAACGGAAGTCAAAAGATGGAACAACATGAAGGAAAACATAGAAAAAAAGAAATTCTACGCGGACGAGAGTTTTCGGGAAAAATATTTTAGGGAACATAGAAATTTGGATAGGACAACGTCTGTCGGGTCAGCTAGTGCTCTATATAATCAACAATTTTGTCACAAGAACAAACAAAGATCTTGAGGTTTTATACAAGGAGTAACTTTGAAAAAATTAAAAACAAAAAAAAAGGAATCTTTTCATATACATATCCATATAAGTATTTTTTATTTTATTATTTTTCAATTCATTTGAATGTTTTTTCAAAACATTTAAGTGCGTACCAAAATCTTTTTATTATTTGTATATATTTGTGATTCCAAAAAATGTTCAAATACCATTATATCTTATTATTGTTAATATAAATGCATAAAAATAACAAAAAAGTAATAAAACGATAAAAAAGTAATTTTAATTACCTTTTAAAATGATTCCAGAAACAAATTTGTCAAAAACCAATTGTAGGCAATTTCATTATTGATAACATTGCTCTTCTTAACAATCTTGATAAAGTTAATAGTTTTTAAGATAAATGATAAATAATAATTCAGGACACAGAGAGGCCGATTAGTCAGAGAGAGACGGCGATACTTAAAGGTAAGCGACGCGTACTTGTGAGCGCGCGAATTTAACAATAAAAAAACAGGTATAATCAATGAAATTTTTTTAAATATCTATTCAGAATATTATTAACTATTATATAAAGCATTAAAAAAAAATATTATTTATATATATATATATTTTAATATATTTTTCATGGGTCAAAAGTACCCAAATAACGGGATAACGAACAAACGGGAAAACGGGATAACAGGATGACAGGATAAGGGAATAACGGGAAAACGGAAGAACGGGATAAATAAAAAACGGGATAACAGGAAAACGGGATAACGGGAATAACGGGAATAACGGGATAACGAAAGAACGGGAATAACGGGATGACAAGATAAGGGGATAATGGGAAAACGGGATAACGGGATAATGAAAAAATGGGATAACAGGAAAACGGGATAACGGGATAACGGGAATAACGGGATAACGAAAAAAACGGGAAGATGGGATAACGGGATGACAGGATAAGGGATAACGGGAAAACGGGATAACGGGATAAAGAAAAAACGGGATAACAGGAAAATGGGATAACGGGAATAACGGGATAACAAAAAAACGGGATAATGGGATGACAGGATAAGGAGATAACGGGATAACGGGATAAAGAAAAAACGGAATAACAGGAAAACGGGATAACGGGACAACAGGAAGCGGAAGGAGTCAAAAGCATAGTATAGATGGAACAACATAAAGGAAAACGTAGAAAAAAAAAAAATTCTACGCGGACGAGAGTTTTCGGGAAAAACAATTTAGGGAACATAGAAATTTGGACAGGAGAACGTCTGTCGGGTCAGCTAGTGCTCTAAATAATCAACAATTTTGTCACAAGAACAAACAAAGATCTTGAGGTTTTATACAAAGAGTAACCTTGAAAAAATAAAAAACAAAAAAAAGGAATATTTTTATATACATATCCATATAAGTATTTTTTATTTTATTATTTTTCAATTCATTTGAATGTTTTTTCAAAACATTTAAGTGCGTACCAAAATCTTTTTATTATTTGTATATATTTGTGATTCCAAAAAATGTTCAAATACCATTATATCTTATTATTGTTAATATAAATGCATAAATTACCATGATAATAACAAAAAAGTAATACAAACTGATAAAAAAGTAATTTTAATTACATGTTCCGATTCAGCTTGAATAACTTTTGTAAAATTGATTCCAGAAACAAATTTGTCAAAAACCAATTGTAGACAATTTCATTATTGATAACATTGCTCTTCTTAACAATCTTGATAAAGTTAATAGTTTTTAAGATAAATGATAAATAAAAATTCAGGACACAGAGAGGCCGATTAGTCAGAGAGAGACGGCGATACTTAAAGGTAAGCGACGCGTACTTGTGAGCGCGCGAATTTAACAATAAAAAAACAGGTATAATCAATGAAATTTTTTTAAATATCTATTCAGAATATTATTAACTATTGTATAAAGAATTAAAAAAAATATTATTTATATATATATATATATATATATATATATATATATATATATATATATATATATATATATATATATATATATATATTTTAATATATTTTTCATGGGTCAAAAGTACCCAAATAACGGGATAACGAACAAACGGGAAAACGGGATAACAGGATGACAGGATAAGGGAATAACGGGAAAACGGAAGAACGGGATAAATAAAAAACGGGATAACAGGAAAACGGGATAACGGGAATAACGGGAATAACGGGATAACGAAAGAACGGGAATAACGGGATGACAAGATAAGGGGATAATGGGAAAACGGGATAACGGGATAATGAAAAAATGGGATAACAGGAAAACGGGATAACGGGATAACGGGAATAACGGGATAACGAAATAAACGGGAAGATGGGATAACGGGATGACAGGATAAGGGATAACGGGAAAACGGGATAACGGGATAAAGAAAAAAAGGGATAACAGGAAAATGGGATAACGGGAATAACGGGATAACAAAAAAACGGGAAAAAGGGATGACAGGATAAGGAGATAACGGGATAAAGAAAAAACGGAATAACAGGAAAACGGGATAACGGGACAACAGGAAGCGGAAGGAGTCAAAAGCATAGTCTGGATGGAACAACATAAAGGAAAACGTAGAAAAAAAGAAATTCTACGCGGACGAGAGTTTTCGGGAAAAACAATTTAGGGAACATAGAAATTTGGACAGGAGAACGTCTGTCGGGTCAGCTAGTGCTCTATATAATCAACAATTTTGTCACAAGAACAAACAAAGATCTTGAGGTTTTATACAAAGAGTAACCTTGAAAAAATAAAAAACAAAAAAAAAGGAATCTTTTTATATACATATCCATATAAGTATTTTTTATTTCATTATTTTTCAATTCATTTGAATGTTTTTTCAAAACATTTAAGTGCGTACCAAAATCTTTTTATTATTTGTATATATTTGTGATTCCAAAAAATGTTCAAATACCATTATATCTTCTTATTATTGTTAATATAAATGCATAAATTACTATGATAATAACAAAAAAGTAATATAAACTGATAAAAAAGTAATTTTAATTACATGTTCCGATTCATGCTTAAATAACTTTTGTAAAATTGATTCCAGAAAAAAATTTGTCAAAAACAAATTGTAGACAATTGTTTTTTTTAACAATCTTGATAAAGTTAATAGTTTTTAAGATAAATAATAATTCAGGACACAGAGATAAATAATAATTCAGGACACAGAGAGGCCGATGCAGCGCATGAGTCAGAGAGAGACGGCGATACTTAAAGGTAAGCGACGCATACTTGTGAGCGCGCGAAATTAACAATAAAAAAACAGGTATAAACAATGATTTTTTTTTAATATCTATTAAGAATATTATTGACTATTGTATAAAGAACTAAAAAAAATATTATTTATATATATATTTTTTTTATATATTTTTCATGGGTCAAAAGTACCCAAATTTGAGATTTTTCGAACCTTTAAAAATTCATATCTCTAAAAATATTAACTTCATCGTGAAAAGTCATGGGACCTTTTTAATTTCAATAAAGAATATAGAAAAAAATTGTCCGGTTGAAAAATGACAATTCCTTGCAATTGTTCAAACAATATGGAACGGGGTTGCCCCATGGCAACATGCATTTATATCATCAGTAGGGCAATTTGAAGAGGATCGCATGAAAAAATCGAGGTGGAATAGTTTTCGGTACTCATGCGCCGATTCCTCCTAGTCTATTTGATTTAAACCCCAACCTAACCTGAGAATGAAATTGAATTTTTGATGTAAAATGGATCGGCATATTGAAGCAGTAATAGTGGTAAATCGATAATTAATTACATTACAATAACTTTACGCCTGATAATTTACATCTTTCAGCAAAAACTGATATTCTCAATTGATCCGATGTCAACATCTAGCAGTTCAAATGATGAAGATAATGAGACACTGAAACATAAAAAAATGCAAAAATGGGCAGGCAAAGTGTTCAAGATATAATTGGCCGTTTAATTTTCATGCATAGAACTCAAAAGGCATACGACACAAAAACATAAAGGTGAAGTTCGATATGTTCGTAACATTCCAATCACGAATTCCTGTATGTTCCTCAGGGGATTACGGATCACGTGCAGAAAAAAACTGTGGTGGGGATGAAACACATTTCGAAAGAACAAGAACATCTTGATCATGATCATAATAGCGCGTTTCGTTTAGAACATTTGTGTCGAAAGAATACAGCTAATGCCAGAGTGTAGAAGAAATCAAACAAAACGACACGTACTTTACTATATGAATTTCATTAAACTGGGTTTAACCGCGACACGTGTTTCGGTATACACTAGCTTCCTCAGGTGGATATAATACTTGGTTGGTTTTGTAAACACAAGTTGGTGAAAATCATGTAGTGAAGTGAGTGTTTTTTTGTTTGCTCTAATATGCATTTCCTACAAATATCGGTCTCATCAATTCCAAATTTGGAAGAAATGTCAAATATGAGTACTAGACTGGTTCACACGTGCCATTTTGTTCCAATCCTGGAGGTCACTACTGAAAATTATGATTTGGGGCGCATTTAGAAGCAATATAAAAATGAATTTTTGAATTTTTTTACTTTTATTATTTAAAAAATTGTTATAAACAAATGCATTGATTATTGGATTTGAACAAATTTTTTTTTGGGATTCTAGTCATTGATGAAAATAATGATTTGTAAGAATGAAATCATTTCTTGAATAAAAAAATGTATTGCTAAAAAACGCATTTGCTAATTATCTATTTTTTTGTTGTTGTTAAATATGAATATTAAGAAACCATTTTTTTTCATTATTTATCACGTTCTCTCATATTTTTTTTATTAACTTTCCATTTGTTTATTAAACAGATAATTTTTTATAAACAAATACTAAACACTAAAAAAAATACTGAAAGCAACTATGTGTCGTTTTTTATGGGAACCATTTTTTTTCTATTTTTTATATAATTTCGAAAAAATTTGTGCACTTTGACTTGTCGCTTCCTTTCTGTTTTTATTCATTGCTAATAAAATAACCTGTCTTTTTTATTCTACATTGATCAATGAACAATTTTTACCAAAGCTCTAACTCAATTGTTTATTAACTTTTTTAATATTATTTATATAATTCCCTTGAAATAATTGTTTTTTTGACTTATCAGTTCAAATATCTTATAAATTATTTGAAATACGAAAAGAACACTTCAAGCCTTTTTTATTCTTCGATAGTTAATAAACATATTGAGCTTTTAAACGAAGCTCTAACTCAATTATTTAAAACTTTTGTACTATTGATTTCGATTTTCAAAAAGTGTGTTTGTTTTGTAAGAAACTATGGAAAAACAAAAAGGGAGGGAAAAATTGATAATTGGATCAGAAGATATGAAATCGAAATTAATCGAAATTGCAGAGCGTAAAAAGGATGATTTTGGTGAGAAAATTAAAAACCGTGTATCTAGTATAGAGACTGGTTAATCGAAGTCGGTGCTTGTTATCATATAAAATGTTATAAAAATTTCGGTTATGTACCAAAAGTTATAAATTTATTGAAAGCAGTAATGATTCCCAATTTACTTTAAGTCAATTACTCAACATCATGAGCAACAAACCTCAAAGCTCAATTTGTTCATTAACTTTCGAAGAATAAAAAAGACTTGAAGTGTCCTTTTCGTATTTTCAATAGTTTATAAGATATTCGAACTGATAAGTCAAAAAAAAATATTTCAAGGGAATCATAAATAATATTGAAAAAGTTAATAAACAATTTAGTTAGAGCTTTGGTAAAGAGCTCAGTTTGTTCATTGATCAATGTAGAATAAAAAAGACTTGAATGGTTCTTGTCGTATCTTCAATAGTTTATAAGTTATTTCATTAGCAATGAAGAAAAACAGAAAGGAAGCGACAAGTCAAAGCGCACAATTTGTTTCGAAATTATATAAAAAATAGAAAAAAATATTTTCCATAAAAAACGACACATGGTTGTTTTCAGAATTTTTTTCAGTATTAAAAAAAATAATATAGCGCAAATATTAATTTGTTCATAAAAAATTATTTGTTTGATAAACAAATAAAAAGTAAATAAAATGGTTCCTTAATATTCATATTTAACAACAAAAACAAATTGTTAATTAGCAAGTGCGTTTTTTAGCAAAACATTTTTTTATTTAAGGAATGATTTTTTCCTTGAAAATCATTATTTTTATCAATGACTAGATTCCCAAAAAAATTTTTGTTCAAATCCAATAATCAATGCATTGTTTATAATAATTTTTTAAATAATAAGGTTTAAAAAAATTGTTTTTATATTGCTTTTAGCAATAAGAAAACAAATTAATGGAGATAATAGGAAAAAAACTTTCCTTAATTGTTTTATATACGTTTTTAATTTTTTCATACATTTGATTGTTAATAAAAAAGTGTTTTTTTTTTCGATTTTACCAACGGGGACCCTTTTTGAACCGCTGAAAAACAGCTCCAAGGAATAAAAAAAATCTATTTAGTTCAACAATTATCAGGGTTTTTATAATAACTTTCAACAAGTAAAATTTTTCAATTATCAAAGGCATAATTAATTGAAAAATAGAGGTAAAAATTTTTTGCCGACGGATTCTTGTTTATTAATATGTCTAGATAGTACCTGAATTTTGTTTTACAACTAATAATATTTACTCGGTTAAAATAATTTTTTTTGTTCAGGTGTCAGATTCGGTCGGTGCGCACGGGATCTAAATCGCGCGTTTTTAGCCTTTTTTTCGCAGCTAAATTATAATTATAAATATTGCCGAGATCACGAACTTTCTTTCAGGGAATTTCCTGATCTTCAAGGATATTTTATCAAATTTTGGATATCTCAAATAGTTTTTCAGATATTTTCAAAAAACCGAACCAAATATTTGTTTTTTACTTAATTGTTTATAACTTTTGCAATTTTTGCCGGCCCCAATTTTCCAGCTAAATATTTTTTTTTAGATGCCATTTTGAATCGAATGCGCCCTAAATCATAATTTTCGGTAGTGACCTCCAGGTTTGGAACAAAATGGCACTTGTGAACCAGTCTGTACGTGCATGTTTGCTGCAACTGTTTTTGCCTTGGCTTCTCTCCAAACAATTAAAAAAAGTAAATAATCAATAGAAACCTTTTTAAAGACATGTTTTTATTCAGAAAAGTAAAAAATAATTGCTTTGGATGTGCGGGGTAGGTTATTCCGTGAGTAAGAGACTCAAGAGCTTGTCGCGCAAATATTTCAGTTCGAATACACGCGACAAGCTTTTGAATCTATAACTCACGGAATACCTACGTCGCACATTCAAAACAATTATTTTTAACTTTTTAGCGCATTTGAATAAAAGCTTGTCTTTTAAAAGGTTTTTCATTAATTATTTTATTTCGTGCTTTTTAGTAAGTACGCCTTGATCTATGCATTTTTGTTAAAACATCGTTATTAAGAGGCCTTTTTCCTGTAAGATCTCAGCTATTTAGTTCTTTGATGAAAATACCCTCTGACGATAACTCGCCCGCCATCCTGGAGCTGCCATCTTCAAATTATGAATTATGACAAAAAATCAATAATCTTCGACTAAATTCATAATCTCCGATCCCAAAAACCCCTACATACCAATTTTGAATAGAAACTGTACATAATCACGAAATTCCCTCGTCATCTTGGAGCCGCCTGAATTTATGAATTTTGGCAATAAATTCATGATCTCCGACCCCAAAAAACCTCAATATACCAATTTGGAATTGAATTGGACCATAATTACAAAACTCTTCCGCCATCTTAAATTCATCAATTTTGACAAAAAATGCATAGTCTCTGACCTCGAAAACCTCCACATACCAACACTTAATAGAACCGGACCATAATCACAGAGATCGTCCGCCATCTTGGAGCAGGCCACCATTTGTATTAATGAATTTTGACATAAAATTCATAATCTTCGAGCCCGGAAACCTCCACATATCAATTTTGAATCGAATAGGACAATAATTACAAAACTCGCCCGCCATCTTGGAGCCGCCATCTTGAATTAATCAATTTTGTCGAAAAATTCATAATGTTCGACGCCCCGGAAACATACCAATTTTGAATACAATCGGATCATAACCACAGAGATCGTCGGCCATCTTGGAGCCGCCATCTTATTTTTTTCCCTAACAAAAATTCCTTAATGCATTGTTACGGGAACTATAAACATCTCCAAATTTCACGTTAATCGGACAACTAGATGTGGGTCAAATTCAACTTGTAAGATTTGATTGCACATATCGGGGCAGATAAAGGTAAATAAAAGCTTGTAAAAAAGATCTTTTTATATTTTATCGTAGTTCAAAGTATGACAGTGAAACTGCCTTAGGTTGAAATTCACTAATTATTTTTATGACACTGTAATTTTTTGTACTGTTAAACTCAATTTTATTAATTCCATTTATTTTTATTTCATTTTTTACATAAAATACATTATGTCAAAAAAAATTCAGTCATATTTGTGCCCAAAATTGATGAAATTGAGTTATTATATTCTACAAGCAAGTATATTATGTAGGTATATGTATATTATTACGTGTTTATAGATAAATAGGTGTCCTATCAATTGTACAGTGTACTTTCTCGTACTGTTTGATTATTATTGAGTAGCTATTTAACACGCTTTTTATAAGCTTTTATTTAACTTGCTTCGGTCGTATGTTATTGTGTCATTCTGTCCTTCTTTCCGGTTCAAAATTTGTAATCCATTTTTGGAGCACTGGCAGACATCCGATTGAGCTGAAATTTGGCAGGTGTTCATAATTCCGGTGACAATCCATTATGCACTTTGTTAGAGAAAAAAACAAAATGGTACGATTTGATTCAAAATTGGTATGTGCGGGTTTTCGGAAACAGAAATTGTGAACTTTTTGTGAAAATAAAAAAATTCAAGATGGCGGCTTCAAAATGGCGGAGGAGTTTTGTAATTATGGTCCGATTCGATTTAAAATTTGAGGGTTTTTAGGGTCGGAGATTATGTTTTTTTTTTCAAAATTCATAAATTCAAGATGGTGGCTTCAAGATGGCGGAAGAGTTTGTGATTAGTCGGAGATCATGAATTTTTTGTCAAAATTTATGAAATTGAAATGACTGCTCATGGAATTTTTGTAAGAGATAAAAACAAAATGGCGTTCCACGATGGCAGACGAGATTTAGGTTTATGGTCCGATTCAATTCAAAATTGGTATTTGGGGGTTTTTGGGGTAGGAGAATATGATAAAAATTCACAAATTCGAGAGTTTTGTAATTATGGCCCGATTCGATTAAAAATGGTATGTCTGGGTTTTTGGGATCGAATATTATGAATTTAGTCGAAGATTAGTGATTTTTAGTTAAAATTCATAAATTGAAGATGGTGTTTCTGCGATTATTTATTGTTTCAATATTTAGTTTGTTTTTGGTGTGACAAATAAATAAAAAACTAGTCCTGTCACAAAAATGCATTTCCTTTGAAAATAATACAAACGAAGACTTTCTATAAAAACTAAAAGTAACTGGAGACAGTCACATAAGTGGTCCCTTATGTGACTGTCTTCAGCTACTTTTAGTTTTTATCATTACCGACTCTTAATTTTCAAGGAATACATGGCCTAAAGGTATCGTCACTGCAGATCCTGGTGCAGATGTAGTAGTGGAGTAATATTAGGTTTTAGCTTCAGAAAGTTAGGGGACTGTGGAAGCTTTCTACTGTACATTAGTGATGTGAGGAACAACATATAAAAAAGTAACCAACCGTAAAGTGTGTGCTTAATTTATTATTTAACAAATAAGTTGCAAAATGACATTGTTTGTTAAATATCTTAAAAAAAATATTTTTTTTTAAACTGATGCTGCCATTCGAAAGAGTAAAAGATTTTATATAAAAAAGGTATATAAATATTTTTTTATATGAAAACTGTAAGCTGCAGATTTTTTTTCTAACGTACGAAAACGTGAGGTAGCGATATGAAGTATATCTCTTGAGGAACACGTAGCCACGAGCGCGCTTCACTAATTTGTTAAAACTTTTGATCCAATTGATAAAATCAAACTAACATGTCTTGTTTTCGAATGTAAAAAAATTAATAAGAATAGTACATATGAAGTTACGTCAAAGTAGAATTTCCTCTAAAATCAATTAAAGATCTGCCATTCTTTAAATTTTCTAGATAAACATCTGAAATTTGTCCCAAAATGACATCTGAGTTTAGTCCCAAAATGTGCAAATGAAAAATAATTATAAAAATGTAAAATACAGAGCTCAAAATATTGAATAATTTTACAAAATTACAAATTTGAATTTTGAGGCCATGCTTCAAAAGCTCTAGTTTAAAATGTGATATTGAAACTTATATATGGGATATAACGAAATTTGTTGAGTGGAGGCCACATTTTTCAACCGAACGGAACAAAAATACTTTTCATGAATACCTCGGGTAATTTCGAAAATGGTCCAATAGTCTCAAAATGGCAGCTGTTGAAAGATTTAAAAAAATTCGCAATATTTCATTTCCATACCCAATACCGGCAAACTATGAGTTGTTTGATAGAGCTTCATTAGCTCCACAATTTTTCCCGAAAAATTTTTCTCCGAGATGTACACATAAATAAAAAATAGCTAGTTGTAAATTATCATTCATGAAATCTACCTTTACGACTGGCCACGCAATCATTTTTTCAATGTCATATTCTGGTTCAGCGACCTCAAAAACCACTATAGCATCAATTTGGGTAAAATTTGCCTAACAAAATTGTTTTTCATTGTTTAAACAATTTAAAAAAAGCAGCGCACGAATATAAGTTTATAACTTTTTTCTGCAAGCAATTTCTAAGTAACATCAGAAGGTTTTAGGAAAATCCATGGAGTCCTCCAGGATTCCAAAATAATGTTTTACTCCGCTATATGAAGGTAATTTGAGTTCTTGCGTGTTGTCTGCCAAAATAGTGAACACCTCTTAATTTGTTCAAAAGCTGAGAGGTTCTTTCACTCAGATAGGATTCGAACCAATTGAAGCTTCGTCCTCTGAAGCTGTAGAGATGAAGCTTATGTAACAGTCAAAAGCTTTAGATATGTCGCAAAACACTTCCTTCAGACTAGAATATAGATTTTTCAGAAAGTGAAAGAGATTGCATCTCCCGTACTTTTATTGGTTTGAAAGCTGAATTAAGTAATTGTATGTAATTTACAGCACTTCATAAAATCATTATCTGCTCCATCATAAGATTTTTATCATGAGCAAACAGGGGCAGAAATACATGAGTACCAACTCGGTGGAGCCGTATCAATAGAAAACTTACCATACAAAATAAATTGGTACGGTTCATAATTAGAATTATTTCGGAACACCTCTTGAAAATTCTATATAACACTGACATAAGTACATGGAATAGTTTGTTCTAAAATATGTAACATCGATCGATTAACCTCAAAATATTTTACAACGAATTGACATAACCTTGAAGGCGACAAAAGCACAATCACAGAACGGATCAGAGACACAAATCACAAAAACACCCTGTGTGGTCTGTAATTGCAGTTTACTGATTTATGACAAGAAGCGACGTCGGCGCCATCTGAAACTCTAGATAACTACCTTTATCAAGTGGGCTGGTGTCCCCCAGTTTGTCCCAATATTTTACAGGTATAAGTGAATACACCATGGTTTTTAGACATCTTACACAATTCTATACTTTGACAACTGTCACTGTCAGAATATTTTCGAGTTTTCTTAATACAACAATATTTTTAAACCCTGCAGATGGACATATCAGAGTAGTGGATGTTAAAACTACTGTGGGCACCTACAGACGACCTCTCACAAAACTATGGCTACTTGATCTGAAATTGGATAAAAAAAACAAGTAGTGATGAATAGGAGTTCATCACTGGGAGGAGTGTTCCTGCGATTATTTTGTTTTTGGTGTGTGTCAAATAAATAAAAAAACTAGTCCTGTCACAAAAATGTATTTCCTTCGAAAATAATATAAACGAAGTCTTTCTATAAAAACTAAAAGTAACTGGAGACAGTCACATAAGAAAAATAAGAGAGCAAAACTGGAAAAACCAGAAATGGCACCACTTCCAGAATCCCGACTAGCTTCATTTGTGAGACCTTTCACCATAACCGGTATGGACTATTTTGGAGCTATGTTTGTTTCAATTGGCCGTCGACGAGAAAAAATTTGAGTACTGACTCCGCGATAATGGCAATCAGAAGACTGATCGGTCGAAGAGGATGTCCCAATAAAATATTTTCCGAACATGGCACAAATCTTCTAGGGGCAGATAAGGAATTGAAGGAAGCACTGGAAAACATAGATCAGAAGAAAATCACTTCAAACATGACAACAAATAAAATTGAATTCCACTCCATCCCTCCTTCTGCTCCTCACATGGGTGATAGCTGGGAGCGTTTGATAAAATCGATAAAGACAACTAAGTGTCATTCTGAAAGAGGAATCCTCACGAGGAGAAGTTCTACAAACATTATTGATAGAAGCAGAAGGTACAGTCGATGGTCGTCCTTTGGTCCATGTTTCTTTGGATAATGCAGACATTGAGGCCCTGACACCAAACCATTTCTTATTGGAAACTTCTAGTGCAGCTCAGAATCCCGGAAAATTTGACGAACATGACTTGGCGGCGCTGGATGAACGTTTTCAACAAGATAATTTTGAACTAGGTATTCTCTTGATGTAGGGCTCAATTCTCCAAGGGAAGAGCCGTCAGACAAATTTTCAGAACTTGAATCACATTGATCAACTTCAGGAATTTTATCTGGAAGTGTAGAAGGTAATGTTATATCATTATCACCATTTACAGCTATCAATCGACTAGTAGGAGACCCACTACAAGTCTCTGATTCTCAATTTTCTCTTCCAAGTTTTCTTGCCCTTTTATAACATTCAAGTTTTCGACCCTAAAGATTACCTGCAATATTTTGATAATTGTTTCACGAACCTTGAACTCAATTTATTATTTCAATTTTTCAACTATGATATACACAACACTATAACTGATAAAATACTTCAAATGCTAACAGAAATCGTCGAAACACAATAAGGATGGCGCTAATCTTTTTACATCGAACAAAGAAAAGTTAGAAACTTGCACATTATGCAAAGTGAGGTTAACATAATAATAATATAATAATAATATTGATTTTCATTAAAGTTACAGGCATGGACATGAATGATGAAAAAAAAAAATGAAAATAAATCGGAGATATCCCACGAAGAAAGCTTGTTGTGAGCATTCCTAACCTATATATTAATATCTTGCCAATAAATCGAAGCAAATGAATGAATACATGCTGAATGAATGAAGTGAGTATAAAATATACAAATATATGAATTAAAAACATGTAAAATAAGTAAATCCAAACATGTAAAATGAGTAAATGTAAAGATGTTAAATGTTAAAGATGTGAAAATATAAAAATATGAATTAGAAAATGTACAAATGCAAAAATGTAGAAAAGTAAAGGTGTAAAAATATAAAAATGTAAAATTGTTAAATGTAAAAATTTAAAAATGTGAAAATGTAAGAATATAATAATGAAAAATTTTAAAATTGTGTAAATGTAAAAATGTATAGATACAAAATGCCACTACTATAAATAAATATAAAGTAATCCAATAATAAATGAAAATCGATAAATATACAGTAAAATACAATAACAAAGTAAAATACAGAAAATACAATAAACTATGTGAAAGAGAAATCATGAAAAATAATTAACAAAAATTTTGATTAGTACCAACATAATTGACTTTGGCTATGATGAATTATGAATCATACGGAAATATTGATATGTTTTCTATAGACAAATCTTGCAACCAAACTTTATTTTTTTTTTGGTAAAGAGAAGTATTATTTATATCTCTGATGGTCTGTGGAACCTGACAAAACAGTTTTGGGGCTGTGTAGTAGAATGACTTCTGAACAATCGTTTTTGTAGTCTTTTCTATAAGAAACCCCTTATTTTGTTTGTGTCTTGTGTTATGTTCATGTTTTATGTATTTTAATTCTTTCCTATTTTTATATTGTAAGCAGAGGATCTTATAAAAATAAAGTTTTTTCAGTTTGAGAATAGGTATCTCTTTGAATAGTTTTTCTGTAGGATATGTACGTTCTTTATTGTAGATAATCTTCAAAAAGTATTTCTGCATTACTTGCAATTGTTCTATATGACAGTTGTACACTCCTCCCCAGGCAGATATTCCATATTGGATATGAGATTCTACAAGTGAATGGTATAAAATTTTAAGTTCATGTATATTGAGAAATTTTTTAAGATGCTTGAATATGTACAGTATTGATCTTAGCTTTTTCAAAAGTTTGTTCATGTGGATGTCCCATTTAAGGTGGTTATCAATTTCGATTCCAAGGTATGTAGCATATTTCACACATTGGATTGAATAAGTTGAATTTTCATCTTTTAATGTAATCTGATCAATATCGGGTTGGTTAGATTTATTGCAAGATGATATATTTGCATCTGCTTCGAGACAGAGTACTCCGTTGATATATATTAAAAAAAGCACTGGGCCTAAAACTGTTCCTTGCGGTACACCAGTTAATAGTTGACAGATCACCAAAGAATTCGTACAATGTTGCCAAAGCCAAACAGAACAAAACCACAGAAACCGAAATGCAATTGTGTTTGGGATTTGTCTATAATTTGTATCATTCTTGGGAATCTAGGTTAAGGGTATATTATGTATTGATAATTTTCTGCTTGCGAAATGGCCACTTCCCAGAAATTTCTGAGATATATTACCATTTTCTTCATAATCATTTTCCAAAAGAAAAACAAACATTTTCAAAACAGAATAAACTTTAAATTTTCAATGAACATTTTGACGAGTTTCGACGATTCTTATATATGAGAATGGATATCAGAAATACCAGGGACATGAATGGGACAACCTATGGCTAAACCAGATGGGATGTCCTCTGGACAACCTCTGCGGGACATAAAAAGGACATACCTAGGACATCCCTGTGTTGTTGGGGTCCAGTGTTCAATACTTGTACTAAATGTCAAATAACTGTAAATATAACAAACAATCAATTTTAAAACTTATTTTATAATGTGTTGAAATTCTTAAAAATAAAATTGTTTTCGATAAAACTTGTTTTCAATCATTTTTTCAGTTTACAAATAACTGCAACAATTATTTTTGGTTGCCTGGCAGAGACTAAGTGCAAGGAAATGTTGACTTTTTCTTTCAATCATATCAAAAATGATCGATTTTCGGATTTTTTTTTGTACTAATTAAAAAAAAATGGTACCTTTGTCGCATAGGTACTAGTAGCTGACAATCATGTTTTAATTTAGGAAAATTGTAGTTTAGAAAAACTAATTTTCTACGAACTTGCTATAAAGTACCACTTTCCACACTCGTTAGTAAATATAATATTTTATACGAGCGAAATAATTTGTCAACGAAGCCGCATCTGCAACGAGTATGTCCCTGCTTGCGATCCGTTACTTGTTTCTGATCTACCGGGTGGCCCATTAGTGTGAGGAAGTACAATATCTCGCCTATAATGAGGAGTATAATAAAATGTTTCAGATAAAAGTTAAATGGTTTTCTTTGTTGCTTATTTCAAAAATATCGTGGAATATACAGAGTGTTCCTTCGAAGCGGGGCAATACAAATCATAATTTTTTTAAATGGACCCCCCTGTAAATTGTTTCGCCGTTGAACTGAGGCAAAATGTTTTACATAAGGAGGTATTTCCTTTTTTCGAAAATTTTGCGGCGCTGTCAAGTTATTGCTGAAAGTAAGAAAATCTTCGGAAAAACAGACCACCACAAATGCCATCATAAAAAATTTATGGATAAAATTCAAGCAGAATTATTTGAGACATGCAACACCAAGAGTGAAATGGAATGTCGGTATGGACTGAAAATTACATTTCTCAAACAGGACATTTTATACAGAGGCATTAACTTGACAAACTTCGAATATCAAAACCTTGATTTTTTTAAATGAAACACCCAGTATGTTATGTCACCATTTTGAAGAACTACTTCATTCCTACAATTTTTGTCGATATGATTTAGCCCCTAAAATTGACAGATTTTGTGAAATTTGCAATTCAATTTTCAATTTGTCAAAAATTCTCGTTCTATTTACGTAAGGCCAGCTAGGATTTTGACACGTAGTTACTGTCACTGGAATTTAACATAATTGCAATGTCAAACTTAAAACTGAAAATCGGTTGGGAAAAGTCTGGAAAACATGTTTTCGTTGAAGTATTTAGGACCAGGTAGCCGTGTTGTTAGAAGCATCGCTTTTCAATCATTCTATCTGCCAGTCGTGTGGGTTGAAAGCCTAGCGACTGCAGAATCTTTTTTCTGAGAGAAAGTGCTAAGACCTCGTTAATCCTTGGCTCGCACAAGTTCCGACTTCTGAGGGCTGCTCGTTCCTAAGGGGAGGACAGCTGGTAAACGGCAAAAACTTTTTTTCATTTTTTTATTTATGAGAGTAAATAATTGAAACGATAACAAAAACAAATATTAGAAATTTATAACAAATGCTCAAAGTGACCACCGGCTACTTCCAAACAATAATGTATTCGGTTTTGAAATTCTTCATTAACTCGCCTCAACATGCTGACTGGAAAATTTTGGAATACGTCCCTAATTCTATTTTTCATATCCTCCTTTATCTTTAACGTAGCCCCACATAAAAATATCCATTTTTGTCAAATCTGGTGAGCGAGGTGGCCACTTGGAAGGACCTCCTCTACCTATCCATCTTCTGGGAAATGCAGTGTCTGAATAATTATTAACAGGAACAGTGTGGTGAACAGGTGCTCCATCGTGTAAATACCACATTCTTCGTTTGATTCCAATGGGTAAATGATTACGTAATTGTGGTAACTGGTTTTCCAAAAAATCGAGATAAACTCTTTCCTCAAAGAAATATGGCCCAACGATGAAATTTCCCATTATACCACCCCATACATTTAGGGACCACTTTGTCTGACTGGTGGTTTGAAAGAAATGGGGGTTATCTGTAGAATAATAATGGAAATTATGTCTATTTACAAACCCATTTTCATGAAATGTTGCTTCATCGGAAAATAAAACATAATTAAAGAAATATCTGTCTTGTAGCAACTGTTGCTGAGCCCATCCACAAAATGTTACTCTTTTCTCAAAATCATCATCTAATAACTCTTGATGTAACTGAAAACGGTACGGATGAAACTTATTCTTTCTCAAAATTCTTTGTATAACAGTCCGGCTTATGTCAGTTTGTTTGGATATTTCTCTATGTGAGATATGATGATCTTCTGTAACTTCCAAGAGGACAGTCATTCCAGTTTTTTCAGTTGATGCAGTTTTGGTTCTTTCTATTTTTTCATATGCGACATTTCCTGTTCGAGTAAATCGAAGAAGCAACTTTTCAAACGCTTTTTTTCTGGGTTGTCGCCTGTCTGGATATCGTTCATTATAAATTCTGGTCGCCAATAAACCGTTTTTATCACTTGCCCCCAGTGAAAAAATCATATCGGTCAATTCTTCGGTGGAGAAATTCATTTCAAATGCTTCTTATTATAAAGTGATAGATACAAAATTGAATGACAGTAATTTTTGTTTTATGCCAAAACTTATGAATGAATGAATGTCAAATTCATAGCCCACTTTCATAACAGTTTCATTGCGCATGGCGCACACGAGAACCACCACTTGCCTTACTGAGAAGTGCATGACGCATTTATTTGCGCACCATGAACCAGTTTACAAGCAACCGGTTAGTATTATTTCAGCACTGAAGATATTGTCTGTGGTTAAGTGAGCGTTTTGTACGGAGCATAACCTATGGAAAACTGTTAGTTCTTGAATTTTGTAAATATTAAAGTGATAAACACGCCGCTTTAGTCGAAATAAAATGAAATTGCAAATTTCACAAAATCTGTCAATTTTAGGGGCTAAGTCATATTAACAAAAATTGTAGGAATAAAGTAGTTCTTCAAAATGGTGACATAACATACTGGATGTTTCATTTAAAAAATTAAATTTTTAGATATTCGAAGTTTGTCAAGTTAATGCCTCTGTATAAAATGTCCTGTTTGAGAAATGTAATTTTCAGTCCATACAGACATTTCATCTCACTCTTGGTGTAACATGTCTCAAATAATTCTGCTTAAATTTTATCCATACATTTTTTATGATGGCATTTGTGGTGGTCTGTTTTTCCGAAGATTTTCTTATTTTCAGCAATAACTTGACAACGCCGCAAAATTCTCGAAAGAAGGAAATACCTCCTTATGTAAAACATTTCGCTCAGTTCAACGGCGAAAAAATTTACAGGGGGATCCTTTTAAAAAAATTATGATTTGTATTGCCCCGCTTCGAAGGAACAATCTGTATATTCCACAATATTTTTAAAATAAGCAACAAAGTAAACCATTTAACCTTTATCTGAAACATTTTATCATACTCCTCATTATAGGCGAGATACTGTACTTCCTCACACTAATGGGCCACCCGGTATATGAGTTCAGTGTCCTTTGCTAAGAATATCTACAGAACATTCACATCATTGTAAAACGCGTTTGAAAGTCAAGTGTGTGGAGGCACGTTTTCCTTAAAGCATTAAGAATAATTGTAATATCGAATTTTGAATAAATTTCATGGACTAACAACCTCCAGACTGATATTTTGTAACCTATAGAAAATAATGTCAACGGGTTATTGTAGCTAAGAACGATCAGGCATTCTCAGATTCTAGGAACATGTTGATCTGTTTATTATATATTTTCATATTTTTATTGATTTTCAATAAAGTGACATGTGGATGGTGCCGGAACAAAGTTTGCCTCGTGGGAAAAACCGCTCTGATTACAGGAGGAAATTCGGGTAAGAAAAACTGACCACAGATAGTTCAAATGAAGCAGATGAGTGCAAAATTCTTAGGAAGAGTATTCCCTACCAATATGAAGTGTTCTATTATATAGGGTGATCCAAAAGTACTTTGACAAACTTCAGGAGGGGATTCCTCACAATATTCTAATATGATTTGTTCGAATAAATATATGTCCGGAAACGCTTCGTTTCCAAGATACAGGGTGTTGAAGTTTTTTTTTGTTTTCGTTTTTTTTTAATTTCGAAATACTGACCTTAATTAAACGAAAATTGGTATTGAGAGGTTTTTTGCTCCACCTACACGTCTTTTTCTTTTTTTAAGATTCATAACTTTTTTAAGCGTACCTCTAGCACATTTTTCAGTGAAAAAATCCATTTCTCCATTATATCTAGGTAAAACAGCTACCCCTGTTACAAGTCGCTATAAGCAACCGTTTCCTAGATATTTGGACTTGAAAATTTCAAGATTGATTAGGAAATGAATTTGACGTTTAAGTAAGTGGTTTTGGTTTTTTGTAGGGGGCGCCACCATTCTATTTATATTTACTCGTTTGAAATAGCCATTTTTGTATCAAGGATGCAAAATCTGTACATATTTGTTTTAATAAAATTTGCAAGAAATATCAACATTTTATTTCAAGAAATTTTAATATGTAGCATAAAATGAAAAAAAAAGAAACTAAATTGTATTCAAATAAATTGTTCAAAGTGTCCACCTTCAGCGAAGATACAGACATTCAGTCTTCTAGTCATTGAATCTAGTACCCGCTCAAAAATTATTGGTGTGTTTCTTATTGTTTCACAGGCGTCTACTATTCGGTTTCTTAGATCTTCCTCGTTCGCTACTGGGGTTTTATAAACTAGTGACTTCAAATGTCCCCAAAAATAAAAATCTAGCGGGTTTAGATCTAGGGACCTTGGTGCCCAGGCCTGGTTAGGTTCTTCTACACCCCTACCGAACCATCAATTTGGATAGACAGTGTTAAGGAATTCCCTGGGTACAACGCTAAAATGGGCCGGAGCCCCATCATGCATAAACCACATGCGGATACGAATTTCTAATGGTACATTCTGACGCAGTCCCGGCAATTCATTTTCTAAAAAGTCTCTGTAAGTAAGAAAGAAAGGACCTATCAGGTAATTATCCATTGTTGCCGCCCATACATTTACAGAAAATTGATACTGATAATGTCTTTCACTAACTGCGTGCGGATTTTCCAGAGCCCAAACATGGTTGTTATGAAAGTTTCTGATAGCATTTCGGGAGAAGTTTGCCTCCCTCGTCCGTGAAGAGTACATATCTTAAAAATTGAGGATTTCCAGCCAATTTTCTCAAAAACCACTGACACATAGTAATGCTTGTACCCTTTGAATATGGTATGGATAAAATTGTTGATCGTGGATAATTCTCCAAACTGTGGACTGAGTAGAATTGAGAGCTCCAGCAATTATTCTTGTACTTGTTTCTGGATTCTCCTCGAGAGCGTTCAAAACAGTTTCTTCCAATTCTGGGGTTCGGACTGCTCATGGTCTTCCAATAATATCAGCTGTTGAAGCTACCTGTTTCTGCCAAACGACGGTGGAGACCGGTAAATGTTGAAGCTGATGGCAGTACTCGATTAGGAAATCGCTCCTGGTAAATACGTCTTGCTCCGCGCGCATTGCCATCCGCAAGGCTATAAACGAAATGCATATCGGCCAAATGAGCATTATTGTTCAAATAATTCATTTTTTCAAAATTAGTGTTTTAAAACTTACCGAAACTTCAACAAAACAACAAAACGTTTAACTATCACATAATATGTAATCACCAAAACTACTTACTTAAACGTCAAATTCATTTCATAAGCATTCTTGTGAAAAATGCAAAATAATGGTAATAGCCCAACACGCATCGATTATCAAATAATCGACTTGAAATTTTCAAGTCCAAATATCTAGAAAACGGTTGCTTATAGCGACTTGTAACACGGGTAGCTTTTTTACGTAGATATGATGGATGAATTGATTTTTTCACTAAAAAATTTTCTAGAAGTACGCATAAAAAAATTATGAATCTTCAAAAAAGAAAAAGATGTGTAGGTGGCGCCCCCTAATACGAATTTTCGTTCAATTAAGGTCGGTATTTCGAAAGTTATTTGAAAAAAACGAAAATAAAAATAAAATTTCAACACCCTGTATCTTGGAAACGAAGCGTTTCCGGGCATAAATTTATTTAAACAATTCATATCAGAATATTGTGAGGAATCACCTCCTGAAGTTTGTCAAAGTACTTTTGAATCACCCTGTACATTTTTAGACAGAATTGGACCATCAGAAAAACAACAAAAAGTTTCCAGCAACAAATGTGTTTAATTTTTACTTGAAAATCTTTATACTCACGATACAGGTTGGATGGTGTCATCACAATGATATTGTTTTCATCAAATTATATACCATAGTTACATACAAATAGGTAAATATAAAGTTACTCTGCACATGCACTCTGAATATAGGGAAAAAACTTCTGTTACGTGTTTTTGCCCCTTTTTGTCCCGAGTTAGAACACTTTCAATTTTTTTTTTAACCTCATTTTTTTTACCAGCATGAACAACTACACCCTAAATCACTTATTTTTGGCACAACTTTGCAGAAAATATCGTCGTTTTTTCGAAAAAATCCTTCTTACACAGTCCCAAATAAACAAATTTCACACATTTGACACATGAAATTTAGTAACTTTGCCTTATTTCTCATGTAGGCAATTAGTGAATCACCCCAACTTTTTGAATTCAAATTTGAGCAATAGTTTCCCCTTCATTTATATGTGCAGTTGTTGTGATTCACCAATTGCCAACATGAAAAATGAGGCAAAGTTACTAAATTCCATCTGTGAAATGTGTGAAATGTGTGAAATTTGTTTATTTGGGACTGTGTAAGAAGGAGGATTTTTTCAATAAAAACGACGATATTTTGTGCAAAGTTGTGCCGAAAATAAGTGATTCAGGGTGTATTGTTTATCCTGGTAGAAAGAAGGAGGCATTTTGAGTGATTTTTGTGCAAAAAACGGTGCTTGAAAATGAGGTTGAAAAAAAAATTAAAAGTGCTCTAATTCGGGAACGGTATGAGACCGCCGCATTTTTCGTGTTCAGGAGGCAGAAACACGTAAGAAAAGTATTTTCCCTATATTCAGAGTGCATGTGTAGAGTAACTTTATGTTTACCATATAAACATTAATAAATATTATAAAATTGGTCTGGCACCTATTTGTCGGTATTAACATTGTCTGGCAATTGATTTGGTGAAAATATGAACAGGAGGTTCATAAAAATTTGGGATTGTACCTTGATAATGCATTACGCTTCACTACACGTGTATCTCATATTTGAAAACAGGGTTATATGAATCTAAGAACGATCTATTCAAACAGAAATATTTTGAACAAAAAAAGTAAAATGTGATGTGATGCATTAGTGTTGTCACATGCAAACTATGCAGACGTGGTTTATGGACCAGAGCTGATGAAATCTGACAGAATGAGACTTCAAAAATTGCAGAACTCATGTGTGAGACTTATTACAGGCACAAGAAAGCGGGAACATGTTACGCAACATTTAAGGAATCTTGGTTGGCTGAACATGGAGGCTAGGCGTACACTACACTCCAGTACGATTTTTCATAAAATAATAACAACTGCGAAACCTCCTTATCTATTCAAGAAACTGACTTTCAGAACTGACATTCATAATCTCAACTTGAGATTTCGAAATAATTTGGCTGCGCCTAAACACAAAACCTCCTTTTTTCGTGGCTCGTTCTCATTTCAGATCGCTCGCCTTTACAACCGGTTACCCAGTGATTTCAAATTATTACAAATAAAAATATTCAAAAAAAATATGAAGCAATATTTATTTGATAACAATTTTCCAAATTTCTTAGTATAATACAATAATTATAATGGCAAACTTGAATCGGCACATCACTTTTTCACCGCTTATATGTACTGATCACTGTATTTTGATATTTTGTTTTTTTTAGGAATAGTATTTTCTTTTGTTATATTCTTATGGTTAGACTTTTTTCTCGGAGCAGTTTGAATAGTCTACCATATTCTATTGTATATACTTTATAATATTATTGATTATGAATTTATTATGGTTGGATGGAAGAACAATTCCTGCCATGAGCAATCATGTGCAGGCATTGAATCCTGCCTTTTGTTAGGATATAAGCTAACTGCTGTACCTGCAATAAAATCATTTATTATTATTATTATTATTATTAAAATCAGATATGGAATCATCTGCGACTGAAAGATAAACTTTAGTCACTATCTTCCATCGTCAAGATAACCTCTTGTGGGGTATTCATGTTGAAAAGGGAAATATTCTCGATTGAATATTGAATAGAAATATTTTTCTGTGAATTGAAAAATCCACAATAAAAATGAAGTTATTTTTTGTGAATGTCTAACAGAAAACAAATACTTTTTCGGCTATATATATATATATATATATATATATATATATATATATATATAAAAGAGAGTAATAGTGAGGGGACTGTTAAAAACAAAGTAGAAGGAATTTAATGGACATAGCCCTCAGAGAGAAGTGTTAACCGTAATTTTTTTATTGTGGATTTTTCAATTCACAGAAAAATGTTTCTATTCAATAATCAACCGAGAATGTTTTCCTTCTCAACATTGTCTGGCAAGTTAATCAAGGTCCGCGCGTCATAAGACGCTCTGGCGCTTTATAAACCTACATCTTGAGACTTATTTTTCAATAGCTGATACTTTTTTATTAACCGGTCCCAATGTTGTCTGGCTGAGTTATAAAGTACCCCCTAACTTCAATGAGCTACATCCTTTACTGTGTTAAACATTATCAATGAAACATATTTTTTTGTTTAATTTATTTCAAAAAATGTTTCTGCTGTATCATCGTCGTTGGAAAAAATTCATTGAGTTAGCGGTGAAAAACAAATATTTATTAATTGTAAACTAAAAAGTCATATTATGTTGTCCACCTTACTAACGTAAGGACTGTTTAGCCAGACCGATGCGCAATATTCGGCCGTAGGAAAGACCAGACTGAGTGCGGACGTGCGTAGTGTTGAGGCGTCAGCTCTCCAGGTCGACCCCGCTAGTTTGTACAGAATATTGTTACGAGTTCTCAGCTTCGCTGCCAAGTTTGTCAAATGTTTGTTGAAAGAGAGGGTGCGGTCCAATGTAACACCGAGATATTTGGGATAGTGGTTGTGGCGTAGAATATTATCATTAAAGATGATATTTAAATTGTCCGATGCCAGTCTATTATTGAGGTGAAAGCAGCATGACTCCGTTTTTGTAGTGCTTGGTGTGAGTCGCCATCTCTGGAAATAATCAGATAGTATGCTCAGATCATCGGATAGGGTTGTTTCCAAATCTCCCATATTGCCATGTTGTTTCGCGAGAGCTAGGTCATCAGCGTACATGAATTTACGGCTTGATGTTTGCGGTAAGTCAGCTGTGTACAAGTTGAAGAGGAGTGGCGCCAGTACAGATCCCTGGGGAAGACCATTATTAAGCAGCCTTGGTTTGCTCAACATAGATCCGATGGATATTTGGAGGATTCTATTGGACAGCATGTTGTTCACCAGTGAATTTAACTTAGTGCACCTTGTAACGTTTAGGAATTTGTACATAAGCCCCTCTCTCCATACCGTATCGTACGCAGCCGTAAGATCTATAAAGACAACTCCCGTTTTACTGCGTTCTTCGAAGCCTCTTTCAATAAATGTTGTCAGCGCAAGTACTTGGTCTTCGCAGTTTCGGCCGGGTCGGAATCCGGCTTGTTCAATGGGTAGGATCTCCAAAATTAGTGGGTTTATTCGATTGTGAATCAGGCGCTCTAGAAGTTTATATGTGACACTTAGCAGGGCAATTGGTCTATAACTTTCGGGTAAGTCGGCAGGTTTACCCGGTTTAAGAATAGCAATGATTTTTGTTCTTTTGAATTCGCTTAGCAGCTGTTCGGATTGGAGTACATTAGTGAAGAACTTTGCTAGCCAGCGCTTCGTGTTTATTCCGCAGTGTGTAAGGAATTCTGGATGTATGTTATCAAAGCCAGGTGACTTGCCATTTTTTACGAGTTGAAGGGCTTTTGTCACTTCGTCCTCGGTGAATACGCCAGATAGTTGTTCTTGTGTAGTAGATGTTCGTTTTAGAGCTTTGAATTCTTTCTTGATTATGGTTGAATGCCTTTTGTTCTTTTTAGCTCTTGATAGATTAACTACGCGATTGGCTACTTGATCGGCTGTAACACCTGCTGGCTTCGTGCCACTATGGGTTTCCGCTCCCAACTTTTTAAGCAGGTTCCACGCCTTCTTACTAGAGTGTTTGAAGTTAAGATTTCGTGTGGTTTCGTTCCACTTTTCCTTACGTGTTTCGTCAAGATTTTGTAGTAGGGTGTCCGCGACGTCCGATCTACCGTTTTCTACATAGTCTTCATATATAAGTTGGTTGGCTTCACTCCAGCATGGGATGTATTCCCTTCTTACGCCTCGCGGTATGTGTTTTTTGCAGTGGATATAACCATCTTAGCGAATATATGATAGTTGGTTGGGAGGGGATCAATGAATCTTACATTTTTATCAAGGGCAGATGAATACCCTAGCCAGTCATCTTTTGCGAAGTTCCATCTCGGAAGATTGGTGCTACGGATGACTGGGATCTGTGTTCCCACTTCCAACATTATAAGTCGGTGTTGGCTGTGTGGGAAATCTTCAAAGACGTAGCGGTTAACTTGGACAGGTTTTCCATTATGGTCGGTGGACACGAAGCACAGGTCGGGGTTAGTTTCGGACTTCCATCTGGCAGAACGGAAGGTGCATTTTTGCTTAGCACTGAAAACTAACTGAATATTTTCAGTCTCAGTCCATTCTACTAGTTTTGTGCCATTTTGGTCGTTTCGGTTGTACCTCCATTGGGTGTGGTAGCTATTGAAATCGCCAGCATAAATTGTTGGGTGTGTTTTGGCAGGTAGTGGGTTAGTTGGCCACTTGGTTGCAGGAGGCTTATAAACGTTTACTATGTGTGTTCCGGCAACTTCAGTGTGTATGGTGAAAATGTCCTCATCTTCGGAGATAGACACAAGTTTGACATCATCCAAGTTGGCGCGGGCGTATGTGGCTGTGCCGTAGGAGCGTGGTACGTTGCTCCAACCAGTTTATATCCAAAAACCTTTCCTCTTTTTTGGAACTGTGATTCGTCAGCAGTATGTGTCTCCTGTAGGAGGGCCACATCAATGTTATGATCCAAAAGGAATTTAGATAGATATTCACTTTTGGATCTGCTAATGCCCTCGATGTTTAATTGGCAGACTCTGACAGAGGGTCCAAGAGTCCTTGTCAGTTGGTTCTGAAAAGAACTATTTGTTATATGTTGTGTTGCAGTATGCATATTTTGCTATCCAGGAGATCGTGTGATAGTCTGGATTGCCTATCGTTCTAGCCCTTTAGCGTTACCCAGGGTGCACCACGTGGAGGCGAGCTAGATAAAAGATAAACTTTAGTCACTATCTTCCATCGTCAAGATAACCTCTTGTGGGGTATTCATGTTGAAAAGGGAAACATTATCAATTGTATTTTCACATGAAATTAAGCATATGGTAAAGGGGGGCAAACATTGATATATGGGCGCGGTTTTATATTCACCAACTTAGTGTGGTGGAAGTGTGGTGTCTCCACCAAGTCGTTTTTATATTATTGGCGGGTCAACCACTTTAGTTTTTATATCCAATAAAGGACCTCGCACCGCATCAATGGGAAATTGGATTTCGGTGAATTTGCTCGAATTTTTTATATATTGCAGAACTCATAATGCTGATCAAATGTCTCCATTGCACCACCGCTCTAAATTCAACAGTTTAGATTATATAGGGTGCTAAAGATAACTTTTCCAAAATTTCAAATGGCCATTGTGAAGAGACTTTTTCGGATATATAAACCAAATCGAGTATGTATCGATCGTTCATACGGCCGATTCGAATACACTATAGAGAACAATGATTCCTGCGCGTACAGACGATATACAGGGTGAGTCCAAAGACAGCAAGTTTTTCAGTGATTTAAAAAAAATTGAGCTGTGGAATTTCATTCATTTTCAGATATTTTGTAGGATACCAATATCAATTGCGATTGATGATATCAGCATCTCCTAAATTAAACTATTATGTATTTCTCATGAAACCGCCCCAGTCCTGCTTATTGATATATCCAAATGCCTGAAATTCCAGAAAAGTCGTTTACAAACTCGATCGTTCACGGTGGAAGTTCACTCTGCAGATACATAAAATATACAGGGTAGATAAAAAACTAGTGGCCTTTACTGATAATTTCCTTGAAGTAGTTACGATTGATATGGATGTCATTGAAGCATTTTCAGAAATACATTCTGTTCGACACACATCTGCCGAAAAATGTTGAACAATATTATGAGTAAATGAAACTGTATCTACCACGATTAGTAGAACAACTCGAATGATGGTAGAAAAATCTCGAGAAATATTGCGAATAATTAAAACAGAAACATTGATTTACAACAAAATAGGAAACGAAATATGCTCATATTCCATTAAAAAGACGTACCTATATGGAGAACGACAGGAAATCCAGAATTATTCAAGTTTCAGTGTTCAGATGACATCCTGTTGGAATCCTTGGGCTCACCGCCAGACATCTGTCAATTGATCTTGATTGATAATGTATTGTATTACCTACTTCAATATCAAAACTGTGGAATTCTTTGAACGGAAAAATAATATATAACAGGGTACCAATGAACTAAAACGAAGGATGACAGGAACAACGTACAGAAAAGGATGATAGAGTCAGAACACCTGATCAACTTGTCCCTCTCTATGTTCATCATCCTCTATATGGATGAGAAAGGCATTTGATGGATACCTTATATACTGTTCATGACGTGAGTAGCCAAGGTACACTGGCCACATGGGCACAACATCCAAGGGTCCTGCTCCAGTTTTACAAGTGCAATAATATCCAAATATAACATCGTCAACACTATTGATTTGTTCAACATCCTCTACATTTGCTTCGAATGTTATGAATAATTGATATTTGGTGGCATTACGGAAACCTGAATGAACTCATTCGTATAAAAACTTCTTAACAAAAAATTAAACCGACGAAAAAATCAACTGAAAAGCAAAAAATAAAATAAACCTCCTTAGTCTAAATGATAATTCAGCTCCTAAACTAATGTAAGTAACTGATTTTGAGTCGGCGCCAAACAAACAATTATCGAAGATCATTATCTATGAAAGAATCAAAACGCAGCCGTGCATCTCGCTGCCATCATTTTACGCTTCACCTAATTCAATTGCTAGTTTGTTTGGCGCCGACTCAAAATCAGTTACTTATATTAGTTTAGGAGCTCAATTATCATTTAGACTAAGAAGGTTTATTTTATTTTTCTTTCATGATTCGTCGGTTAATTTTGTTAAAAGATTTTATTTTACTTTCATTTCCGTATTTCGTCGGTTTAATTTTTTGTTAAAAAGTTTTTATTTTTCAATTTTTTGTGGCTAAAATCTACCAATTACTACCTACTTGTTTTTTGATTACTTCCAAATTACTTACTAACCCACCTTACTTCAACTTTTACCAGTTAAATAATATGATTATCTACTTTTACTATTTGTTGTAATATAAATTATTTTCGTTGTTCTGGTTAGTTTATTCCATTACTTTGTATATCATTCCATCCCCTCATAAAATATACTGATTTTGACGGAACAAGAATAATGTCAGTAGCGATCTGTCATTGTCAACTACGTATGTGTGTGCTAATGTTCACTAGTGAAAAATCAATTATCCCCTATTTTTCTACCCGAAATTGTGGCTAATTCCTTTCCAAATCCAAATATAAGGTATACCCTATCTATTAAAAAAAGAATCATCCAAATCGAAGAACCCAGTACAAAGTTATGTCTGATAGAATCTGTTAACGGACCAGAATTCAGAGGGTGAGTGATCAATATCCTTCATTTCGCTACCCTTAGGGGTGGATTTCATCTTTCAAATTCAAATGGGACCAAAGTCGAAGTACACCCTACCCTATCCACTGAAAAATTATCGGAATCGGACGCCTCAGTAAAAAGTTATGCGTGATCATACATAAAAAAATATGATGGAAAAACATAAAATATACGGGTCGGATAGAGAACCTCCTCCTTTTTGGTTTCGTCGGTTAAAAAATCCACGCTCATTCGTAACTGAATCCATTTGAAATTCATTTTCATCATGATGATATACAGTATCATCTTGTTTATATTACCTGGTATATGCCAACAGTTACATCTCGTACCAATTGTCAATATAATCTTGGGCATTCATTGAAATGATCCTGTCAGAGTAATGTCTACTGACCACGTCTCATATTTAGATTTTCTGCTTCAACTCTGGCTTGAACTACGTTGACTCTATTAGCCTTTTCCAACATTATATTGGCTAATTTTAAGTTGGCATCTCTCATTTGAATAAGCGGATGGTACTTATTTATCATCGCACCTGCTATTTGTAGGAAACATTTTATATTATGAATATGATGTGTATCAATTTTGTGATAAAAAAATTTGAACATTGTCTTCAAATGACCATTCCGTGCCTCAACTATCCATCTAGTTTTTGTTATGATTCTGGACATCGTCAGTTAGTTGTTGTCTTTGTCCTCGAGGTAGAACTGAAGGCATTTGACAATGAAAGCCGACATTGTGAAGAAGAGGAAGCGCTTAATGAATAAATTGATTTGTTTATAAAGGGTGAACAAAAATTTATATTTTATTTAAATGTATTTTGTATATAAAGTTTTCAATATTAATTTTTGTTCACCCTGTACAAACAAATCAAATTATTTATTATCATTGAATGCAGTATTGAAAGACCTTTCAGATAAAGTATCACAAGACATCTATTTCAATTTTAAAAAATTACCGATTACGTCACCACGTCAACACCAGTGACATAACCTCTTTAGAATATATATTCAAAAATCGACATTTCAGAACAAAAATCGACTTCTGTCAGGATTTTTGTCAAAATTACATTGCTTGCGACATGTCGGTTTTGTTCCATAATCTAGCCGCACACTGAACTGAATTAGTTGTCGCTACATCATCTCTCATCATTCATAAATAATCAAGTATATTACAAAGTACAACATAATATGACTTTTTAGTTTACAATTAATAAATATTTGTTTTTCACCGCTAACTCAATGAATTTTTTCCAACGACGATGATACAGCAGAAACATTTTTGAAATAAATTAAACAAAATATGTTTCATTGATAATCTTAACACAGTAAAAGGTGTAGCTCATTGAAGTTAGGGGTACTTTAATTGCTAACATTGGGACCGGTTGGGAAAAAAATATCGCTATTGAAAATAAGTCTCAAGAGTAAGGTTTATAAAGCGCCAGAGCGTCTTATGACGCGGACCTTATTAACTTGCCAGACAATGTTGAGAAAGGAAAATTCTCGGTTGATTATTGAATAGAAACATTTTCTGTGAATTGAAAATCCCAATAAAAAATTACGGTTAACACTTCTCTCTGGGGTTCCATTAAATTCCTTCTACTTTGTTTACAGTCCCTCACTTCTTAGTTGTATATATATATATACATATAATATAATTAATTATAAATGAATGTGGGGAATCAAATTATTCAATATAATCGAAGAAATGTTAACTTTCCCAATTCGGAAACTTCTGCTATTCAATAATCAAATATTTTCACTGGGTTTGAATTAAGTCCGCATCCCTGTTTTTATACATCTTTAACATTTAAGCTGATAACATTCGGTATTTTCCCGGCAATCCCCACAAAGAGCTCTACGTGTTAAACATTATCAATGAAACTATTTTTTGTTTAAATTTCAAAATTTCGTATCGTTGAAAATCATTGACCAGCCAATAACATTTTAAATTTTGGAACAAAGTCAGTAAAGCTTTAGTACTCTGTATTTTGGAATGATGGACTAACCCTTCAAATGGCAAACGAATGTGAAGTCTGACAAAATGACGAGAAGCTATTTTTTTCAAATATTTTGGTTATATTCAAAAGGTATGTCATATGTGACTAATGGAATTATTCGAATATTCCAAACCTTCCGAAGCTTGGGGTGATTCCCAAAAAATAAACAATTTGATTTTGGTACAGTGAACAAATAATTTTTAAAAATACATTTAAAAAAATATGACTTTGTTCCCCCTTTTTTTAAACTATTGGCTTTTAATTGCCATGTCGGGCCTTGTCAAAAACCTGTTTTCCCAAAGTTTAAAACTGACGATGCAGATTAAAAAGAACTAGAGAAGGACCGGGGATTAATGTTCAAATTTTTTTTTGATAACTCGCAAAAGTTTCCTATTTGAGTGCTGTAAATACCTCCGCCGTTCAAAGGTGTAACCAAATGCCAATATAATGTTGAAGGCTAGGGCAGATTCAAGCGAGAAACGATTATCGACGTCATCTAATAATTTACCCAGTATTGCCATGGGCTTCTTCCGTAAAATGATTCGAATCATGATAATAATTTCAAATATTTGGTACGAATGGCTATTTTTAAACGCGCCAAAAGAAAGGCATTCCGTGCAACCTGTTTTCCATCATATTTTTTATGTATGATACATAATCGATTCCGGTGGTGAGACCGAAAGGTTCTTAATTTGGATCCGGCGAAATAGAAGATCCCACCTCGGAATCTCGTAACGACAAAACCTAACTTCTGGGCTGTTTTGACTTTGGCAATGGATAAATTTATTTGCGAAGAATTGCCCATTCGGGAGAAGGATGTTTTTCGCCATGCCGCACACCGTTGACAATGCGCGCTACTGACATTATTCGTTCAAAATCGGTATATAGGGGATCAATATACAAAGGAAGTGCTTTCGTTTTATTACGCCAAGAAAGTAGATCATATTATTTAACTGGTGCTGGGAAAATGAGGATTTTTGGAAGTAAACAAAAAAAGTAAAAATAGGAGGGTTTACCAAAGAAAAAAACTTTTAAAACGGCATACGGAAATAGTAAAAAAATCAAAACTTTTAACAAAACCCGACGAAAAAATCAACGGAAAGTAAAATAAAGCCTCGGTAAATGATTTGGCTCCCAAACTAATATAATAAGGATTTTGGTCGGCGCCACAGGTAGGGGATTTGGATTGGTGAGCGAAAATGATGACATTGTATGGGCCTTATTTTATTGTTTGAAAATATCTTCATTTTTTTTTTTGGCGCCGACTTTCAAATCGGTTCGGCTAATATTTGGAAACATCTTTGACCAAGGGGATTAAATTTTTTTGGCTTTCTTTTATTTTTCAATTACGTACTTTTGTTAAAAGTTTTGTTTCATCCGGGTTTCCTTGCACTGCGGGGGTACCTAATAAATTTTCCCACTCGGCGAAATGTGGGGTGCTGAACAATCAAAAGTGTTGACTGAGAAATTTCTGTGCTTTATTGCCTTTAAAATGGGGCGGCGTGAAGGCCACTGTTTGAACAGTTACCTTGGGTTCACTGTCAAGGCGTTATTGTTGATCATGAAATCTTTTAAAACCATATGAAATATGACTTGAAGAGGACCAAATTTGATCAGGTTTTGATTATCTCCATTTCGGCGTTGTTTCTGTCATCCTTCGTTATTGTTCAATTTAAAAAAACCTTAAATTGTTTTCCGTTCAAAGAATTCCACGTTTTATCTTGAATGGTTTAACAAATACCTTATTTAAGGATTTAAACTTTGGCCAGATGTTGGCGTGACTACGGTTTTTCTGAACACTGAACACCAAAATAATTCGGGGCTTGATCTTCTCCATAATAGTACTCTTTATAATTGGCAATTTCTTTTTGAAGTTGAAAAAATGTTTTTTTAAATTCGGCACATTTCAAAACTACTGCCATCATCTGGTTAGTTCTGCAATCGTGGTAGATAGCTCTAAATTTTCCAAAATATTTTTAACAATTCGGAATTGTGGCGAAAATGTATTCTGAAAATTCCTACTCCATCGATCAACGACATTCGAAGGAAATACGGCAGAAAGGCACTGTTTTTACAACATATTTTATAACATCGCGAGAACCACCTAAGTGGGCTTGTAAAAGATTCTGGAATTTCGGGCATTTGTGTCCCCTGGGACCGGGGCGGTTCATAATACGCTTTTTTTTCAAGGGGCCGCGATATAATCCGCGATACGATATTTATATCCAAAATATGCGAAAAGAATAAATCCACGGCTCTTTTTTAAATCACAAAACTTGCTGACTGTATGCGACTCATACCGTTACTCAAATTGAAGTTCAGGCGTGAATTTACTGATTTGTATTAATGAATAGTTACATTAAACTAAACTGGCGGAATTTTAAAAGTTGAAAGGGCTTTTATCGCATTTTGAGTTCTGCAATTAATTTGAAAAAAACGAAATCCATTTTCCCGGGTGGGGAAAAGGGGCCAAATGTAAAAATAAAGGGTGACCCCCCAATAATATAAAAACGACGGGGGGGCACTAAATTACCCCTAAGGGGAATAAAACCCCCCCCTATTATCCCCGGGGGCCCCCCAAGAATATTGAAAAACTGGTTGTTTCCCTTTCAAAAGAATACCCACGGGAAATTTACATGGAAGGTATGGAGGTAACCTGGGGCCCCCTTTTCCCCTTTAACGCTTTTAAAAAGGGGGTTAGGGGGGGTCCGACTTTTACGCCCTGATAGCAAAAACATCGAACACCTAAAAAAAAGCTTTCGGAAAAACGACGAAAATCGGGCCCTTGTGGCCCTTTAAAAACCGAGGGAAAAAAGGGTTCCATCAAACCTTTTTTTCAAAGGGGTGGCTCCCCCGGGGAAACCTCCCCTTTTGGGGAAAAGTTAAGGGAAGGACCGGTTAAGCAAGTACCCGGTCACGGGACCCCCACGCCCGCCCCAAAATTTTGGCACCGTGGGCCCACCCCCAAATGGGGCATTTCACCCTTTCAACGGGGGCCCATTTTTAAATTTATAAAAACTCCTGCAATGACCCACCCGAAAACCCAATTTTAGCTCATTTCAGCCCCAACCAATGGCAAAAAACACAAATGGCCAAAAAACATAAATGGGGTGGGCGAAAAAATTTGTTTTTTCCGGGGGCTCAAAATGACCGTTTAAAAAGTAAAAACCCAAAGTCTTCTTTCCCCCCAAAAAAAACTGTGAACTTTCTTTGAAAAATTTCCCCACCAACCCCTTTGGGAATGGGCCTTTCGATTGGCCAATTTCGGGTAACTTTGAGAGGGTTTCATTCCCTTAAAAGTAGCATTTTCCCCCAACCAAATTTTTTCCTTTAAAGAATCCACCAAAAAAATAACTAAAGGGTTCCCCCCTTAAACCAAAAAACTTTTTTAAATTATTGGAAGGGGGTTTCCTCCACCCTTTTCCAAAATCTTGACGAAAGGAAGGAAAAGTGGAAGAAACCCAGAAATCTTAATTCCAAAACATTTTGAAGGGGCTGGGAACCCCTTAAAGTTTTCGAAACCCCTTTTGGACAAACCGGCGGTTTTTTTAACGTAATAGAACGTAGTTCATCAAGGTAAAAAACAAAAGGATTCAACCCAAAAAAAGAATTAAACCAAAACGAACATTTCACGAACAACTTTTCTCGTAACCGGGACAAGGACAAAAACCCCCAATGTAAAATGGAAAATCACTGGTTTGGGTTTTCTTAGAAATTTTTCCACTGGGAATAAAAACCGAATCGAAAGGTTTTCAATGTCCCAATCCCCCAACATGTAAGCGAATTAAAAAAAAAAAATCATTTTATTTTAAAGGAAACCCCCCAAGACTTCGAAAAGTTTGCCAATTGCCCTGCTAAGGTCAAATAAACTTTAGGGGTTATTTGAAAAACCCACTAATTTTGAGATTTTTATTAAAATTCCACCCCGGGGTTTCACAATATTTGCGCTGACAAATTTTTTGAAAAAGGGGTTCAAAAAAAAATTTCTGTTGTTTTCTGTTAGACATCCACAAAAAATAACTTTATTTTAATCGTGGATTTTTCAATTAACAAAAAAAATCTTTCTATCAATATTCAATTGGGAATGTTTCCCTTTTCAACATGAATACCCCACAAGAGGTTATCTTGACGATGGAAGATAGTGACTAAAGTTTATCTTTCAGTCGCAGATGATTCCTCATCTGATTTTATGAACATCCTGTTTATATTTTCAACAAAACAATTCGAAATTCGACAAGCTTTGAACTACTCTCTAACTAGTATTTTCTGATCGAGAAGTTTTGGACAATACACTTTGTTATGAATTTATTGAAAAATTGTTATTTTTATAAAAATATTTTCCAGGTATTGGATATGAGACAGCTTTAGGCCTTGCATCTAGAGGTTGCAGAGTGATCATCGCAGATGTAGTTGATGCTACTAACTCCAGAAATAGTATAATTAGTGAAACCAAAAATCCGAACATTGTGGTGAAACACCTTGATCTCGCATCTCTATCTTCCGTCAGAAAATTCGCCAAGGATATAAATGAAACGGAGGAAAGACTGGATATTTTGGTAAATAATGCTGGAAGTAACATCCAGTACACAGAAGATGGATTGCAGAGGACGATGCAAGTAAATTATTTTGGACATTTTCTGCTCACTCATCTTTTAGTAGGTGAGATTCCAATAATACTGAAAATCAACACCATGTTATTCAATGTATGCCACCTTAGATCATATATGCTACGCTAGATACGGCATCATGTACGACTGAATAAGAAAAAGAAGTGGCGTATCACTTTTATCTTTAAAATGATTCAGAGCAAATCCCGCTGGAACGTCACTGTCAAGAATAAAGAATTATGTTGTGTACTAGAGAATGACTTTTGATGCATAGAAGATACTGTCACACTCTATATATAGAGCTTGGTTAAATAATGAATTGAAAGAATATATTAATTGAGAAAAATCACACTTGAAACTATGAAAGAATCCAGTACTAATATATAAATTCATATTACGGAAAATTAATACCATTCAAATAATTATACGAAATCAGTGAACCTTAATATTATGAAATAATTCGATAAATCTATGCTGCGGAAAAATATAATCATATACTCCACGTGGGAAAAATGAACAATATCAAGGGAAATGAAAAATAAACCAACAAAGAAAATCGTAAATAAATATGAACTTCAGTAACCTAAGATTCTATAGGCACAATAGATTATCTATTTATATTCGACTCTAAATAAATAAACAGCTGAATCATAGTATGAGGGACAGTGTAGTTATATTTAAAAATAAAACAGAGAAAACTCGCTATTGAAGATCATATTATAGTCGTTTATAGAAATGCGTTGAGTTAATACGAGTCGAGTTTCGATTCAAATTATGGTACTTCAAATTATATTCAGATTCAATCAAATTCAATATGTACCAGATATTAGGACTCACACTGATGAGTTTGTCTAGCCGTTTATAAGGAGAAAATCAACTTCAACATCGTAGCTACATAGAAAACGATTCGATCTACATACACTGATATGTAGTTAGTAAAATAAATAAATAATTGCTTCACGGGATTTTGAAAGATTAAATTATAAAACACACAATTAAAATATTTGCCTAATAAATTACTGGTAATGAACCAAGAACCGTGAGTGATCTCCGGAACAAGTTATACAGAGTGAGAAAACCATATTTCTTTTCTTTGATAGTATTGTGTACCAGGTTTTATATAATGAATATTTTCCATATTCATACTCTACATTCCTTAAAGTGTTTATCAACTAATCTGATGAATATTCCCTCATTTTATTAGATTTTGAGAGTTTGCTTATTATAAAAAGATACTATGCTAATGTTATTCACTGATTATAATTGAAAAATTTGATATATGTCTCCAAGTCCAGTAAAATTTTAAAGTTTGTTTTTAAAAAAAAATTAAAAGCCCAAAAAAATTTTAAAAATATTGCTACAATTGACTAACAAATTATATTGAAATTTATTACTGAAAATAAATTGATTATTGCCTTCAAATTATAAAACATTTGTAACTGATATGATATATTTGCTATGGTTTTATTGACATTTTTATACCCATATTTTCTGGTGAAATGATATGAAATGGATCTATAAGAATTATGATTTATGGATTCGTGTAATTTTTTGAAAATTGATCTTAATTCTATCTTTTGAATTTGCAACTTATTATTATTTCATTTTTTTATAGCTTGAGATATGACCGAGCACATAGGTTAGAACGAACCTCAATCATTTACAGGGTGAATTATTCGAACATACCGCTCTTCAAGTAGCTCAAGTTAACTTTCAGCTTCACAACACTCCGTATAGAACCTCTAAAGACTTTTTGAGACACGCTTTCGTACTGTCAAATGGTGTGAAAAAATTTGGTATTGATTAGAGTGAACCAAAATAATATGAGTAAATTTCAGTATAGTGAGCGGTATTTGTAAAATCCTTATTATTTTGGGTTTTCTAGAGTGTTCTAATATAAAAGTAAATATGAGGTTTGAGAAACAATTGGTTTTACAGTTGTAGTGTATTGAGTCACCCTGTATATGCCAATAGTAATAATGGCTAGTCAGATGTGTGGTGTTCAAATAAATAACACCCTGTACAGGTCATAACAATGCGTAATACCTTTCACAAAAATATCTAGGGTCATAACAAAGTTATCATAAAAAAATAATTTTTTGTTGAAACTTCAGCACCCTGTAGTTCACAACTTAAGACCTTTAGGACATATGTTCATATGAAGTTTTTTTCTGGAAATAGACCCAAGAATAATTTCCTTGCACATTAGCATGTTATTAAGGAACACCCTGTATATGATTTTTTTATAACTGGTTTATTAACTGCTTTGAAGTATGCTCACTTTATACCTATATCTCCTTCACTTATCAACCGATTTGAATGATATTCTGTACATTGATATGAGACACAATTTCGGATTGGTAGGCATGTGAAAACAAAATGGCCGACTTCCGGTTTCACCAGAATAGCCACCAACTTCGATTTTTCAAATAGAACACTCTGTATGTTTGATGTTTTTCAGATTCTAAGGCTCAAATTACATACGACAGTGTTACCAATTTTTTTTACAATTGAAAAAAAATAATTCCACAGTTTTTATTTCAGCCAAGGAAGCCTTGATCAGGTTCAAATGTATACTAATTTATTCAGTAACTCATAGTAATAGTCATTTCATCGATAAGATCAATAACAAATCCTACAGCAGAAATTGAAATATTCTGAACGCATTTCTAACGAAAAAATAAAAATAAAATTATGTACCACTTTTTTTTTTCAAAACGAAGGGAGCCATCTAACAAAATAGAATCAATCTGAAAAAATTGGTAGGTAACATGACATCTATTCATTCTTTACTTCTGAATGGTAACAATGAATTACCAAAAATAATCGACTTGACAATATGTAATGATCATAAACCCATTACAGAAAAGATAACTTTAATATAATCAAACTGTTTGAATAAATCTAACGACTGAAACAGTGAAACATTCAACGTACAAATTATTACTCACAATACCATTATCCTGTTTTCAATAGAAAAGTTTCACAACCATCGAAAAATCATTTAATTTATTGATGACCAATGATATGTTCGAAGTGTTGCCCATTTTTCCTAACACATAGACTAGTTCTATTTATTGTTCACCTTATCACATTTATCAGTTCGTGAGCAGGAATTTCACGAAATGCGCGCCCAACTCTAGTATACTTTGGATTTTATGTGACCTCATAGATAAAAATATAAAGGGGTTGAATCGGGTGATCTGGCTGGCCATCTGATTGGACCATTTGTTCCAATCCATATATGCCCATAGGTATCACTGAGATAATGCCGAACAATATTAGCATTATGTGGTCCTGCATTATCCCGCTGAAAAAATATATTTCCCCTGATGTTCTCAGGTAAATCGTTGATATTATTTTGAATATCGTTCCCTAAGAATTGTAGATAACTTTGTCAAAGGCCTGTCGAAAAGAATTAGTCCAATGATTCTTGTCCCTATGATTCCTACCCAGTCGTTGAATCCAAATCTTTCTTGAAAATTACCTTCTCTCAGCAACCTAGGATTTTCTTGAGCCAAATACCTTGAATTATTCCTATTGAACATACCATTATTCGTGAACCTAGACTCATCTGTAAACAGTATCTTCTAGATAAAACTATTATTCAAATCATGATGAAGCAAAAGCCAATAACAGTAAGTTAATCTCCGCTCTGGGTCATTTTCATATAGATGCTGATGCAAACTGTATTTATAGGAGCGATATTTATGTTTTTTCAATACTTTTCTGGCACTTTTTCTGCTGATCTCACATTCAATTTCCAATTCTCGCACTGAGACAGATGGAGAAAAATGAATATATGCTAAAATATTAGTTTACGTTTCTTCACTGACGACTATGGGACGACTAAAACGACTTACGTTGTGGAACATCCATCCATACAATGGGACAAGAGTCATGCCTATATCTGCTTCACTTATCAACCGATTTGAATGAAATTTTGTACGAAGATATGAGACACAATTTCTGATTGACAGACCTATGAAAACAAAATGAACGACTTCCGCCAGAACAGCCACCAACTTCGATTTTTCGAATGGAACACCCTGTATGTTTGATGTTTTTCGGATTTTCATATAGATGATGATGCAAACTGTATTTATAGGAGCGATATTCATGTTTTTCTGGCACTTTCCCTGCTGATCCCACATTCAACATCCAATTCTCGCACTGAGGCAGATGGAGAAAAATTACCATATGCTAAAACATTAGTTTCCGCTTCTTCACAGACGATGAAGTGGATGTGGTTTTGATCAGCTGGTTCTTTCCTTAGCATCATTTCTAATTACCTGAAATAGGTCCTCGATGGGTGCCGTCTTAACGGATAACGAACAGCGACTAGCATACTATCATGGACAGCGTTCTTCTGACATTCCCCGTATATCAATATCATATCGAGTTGTTCGTTTCGAGAATAACGATTATTTTCCATTTCATAAAAACTTTTTAGAAACGAAACGAGATGACAAGTAAAATTGATATTTCACTTTTGACATGACATTAATCACCTACTGTTTTCCATGATTCCACGGCTACCTTTCATTTCATCAAACCTGAACGGATAACTCATTGGAATTTGTAGGCATCGTATAAAATATTGTACAAATTCAATAATTGTTCGTTTTTAATTTTGAACAAAAAGAAAGTGGTACATAATGTATGTAATGTAATTAATTTATCTATCGAATGGCAAGATGGCCCTCGGTAGGTACCATTTGAAAAAAAAAGATTTTTTCGCTAAAAACGCGTTCAGGAAATTTCAATTCCTGCTGTAGGATTTGTTATTGATATTATCGATGAAATTACTATTACTATGAGTTACTGATGTGAATTAGTATAGATTTTAACCTGATCAAGGCCTCCTGGGCAAAAAAAAAATGTTGTTTTTTCTTTTTTTAAATATGGCAACATTGTCGTATGTAATTTGAGCCGTAGAATCCGAAAAACATCAAACATACAGGGTATCCTATTTGAAAAATCGAAGTGGGGATTTATGCAGCACAAAATAACAAATATCAAATAACAAATATCACGTAACAAATAACAAGTATAAGTTGAATTTCTTATTTTTCAATGACACTGTTTATGCAGCCAAGTTCAAACATCAATCAACAAATAACAAATAAGAAGTTGGCCAACTTGAACTTTCTACATCAATTGAACGTGATTTTCTTATTGTGTGCAACAAGTACGCAGGTGATCGTCGATTGGCCTGTCCAGTGAAGAAACTCAACCTAACTTCTGTCAAAACAAATGATATTTTTTATGTTTTGTGTTTGTTTTTATCGAGAGTTTCGTTTGGAACAAATATATTATTTTGAAATGGAATTCGACGACGCTGTTCTTGTGGACCTTCAAATTTCAAATGGCTTGAAACTGACTTGTGCGCCTGCGTACCATTTATTGCTAATTGTTAATTTGGTGTGCATCAATGGTAACATTTTCACTTCTTGTTATTTGATATTTGTTATTTTGTGCTGCATAAATTCACACGAAGTTGGCGGCTATTCTGGCGAAACCAGAAATCGGTCATTTTGTTTCTATATGTCTGTCAATCCGAAATTGTGTTTCATATCTATGTACAAAATTTCCTTAAAATCGGTTGATAAGTGAAGGAGATATAGGCACGGCCCTATTTCCATTGTCTCCCAGTATACTAGTTACATACACAATTATTCAGATAGGCATTGAATAAGTCACAACACTGATTATGTCTCGAATTCAATCCACAGATCTTCTGAAGAAATCAGCACCGAGCCGCATAATCTTCACGAGTTCCATAATGGCATATCTCACCCTACTTGATTTGAAGTACTTGAATGCGAAAGAGTCAAATTCAGTAGTGCATATGGCTTGGACCTATTCAAACTCCAAGTTGTGCCAGATCGTGGCTGCCAAGCATTTCGCAGAGAAGTTGAGGGGCACGGGGGTAACTTCCTACTCCCAGCACCCTGGATTAGTGCGTACCAGCATACACTGGACTGCGCTCAAAATGAAGTTCTCTTTTTGGATGGTTATTTCTGGGTTTATCGTAATCTTCTTTGGAAAGGTAATTATCATTTTCAAGACATCCATACAGTTTCAGCAATCTCGGTACATTGATATTTTCATTGAGAAGCAGCACCAGCACGTCCAATGTGTGTATGAAGATGAATGAACACCCAATGAACACAAATTACAGGTCAATACTGTGATATACCTATTCACCTCGTAAATGATTTCCATTTATATCGTATTCACGAACTGTACCATGAAGTGTACCGAGTGGACCAAATTGGAGTGGACCAAAAGGGACCAAAAGGGAAAGTTCTGTTTTCAATCTAGATAGATAAAAACTGATGGAGGGTCAATTTTTATGACAAACTTAATGGTGAAAACTGCATATCAATATCTATCATCGTTTCTGAGTTACAGCATGTTTTTCGAAAATGTGTATTTTCAAAAAGTTGCTGTAACTTTTTTCCTGTCAAAAATGCTTTGTTTCCATGAAAACATTTCCAAAGAACTTGTTTACGTAAAATTCATCCTTGCACTTCTTCACCATACTGATGAGGGCCGAGAGCCCGAAACACGTGTCTACGGTTGACACTTCTCTTTGAGGGCTGTCCATTAAATTTCTTCCGTTTTGTTTACCAGTCCCCTCGATATTCTTCCCATTCATATCTACAATCCTGGACTCGGATGTCACGCAGATAGCTATAGCTGCCTCCGTGGTGACGTTGGTTGTTGCCTTGGCATGCAGGGTCTGCTAACCGAAACCACAAATGTGTTTGTTGACTCCGTTGATTTGTTGTTTTCTACCAAGTGTTGTAAATGTGTTTGTTGTCTCCGTTGATTTGTTGTTTTCTACCAAGTGTTGTTCATCCTTGCACTTCTTCACCGTACTGATGAGGGCCGAGAGCCCGAAACACGTGTCTAGAGTTAACACTTCTCTTTGAGGGCTATGTCCATTGAATTTCTTCCGTTTTGTTTACCAGTCCCCTCGATATTCTTCCCATTCGTAAAATTCAATGGTTTGAGTAATTTATTTTTTCAAATCATATATCAACAGTTATTAATGGAAAAATAATGTTTTTGAACGAGACAACCTGTATGTTCCTGCATATTTCAATAGAACTTGAAATTACCATTCCAAAAATGTAGCACACTTGATGTTTTGCTAGAGTCACCTTTGAAATGCAGAGCTTTTAGGATTTTCATGTAGACTTTGAAACGCACACTTTGAACAAGTAGGAACCGGAACCAGGGAAAATGCAGAGGCAGCAAGCAATTTGTACCCAGAGAGGTATCCAGTGAGAAGGCAACCTTTTAGAGACATTTCCGCAAGATTGCGACACAACATAATTGATGGTGGTCAATTTGAATAGAAAAGGCCAAAATTATATGCATCAAATAGGGATAGGGAGTTGGAAGAAATAGTCATTTCAGGAACTGTTTCAAATAATCCCAAAACGTCAACGCGAAATTTGAAAATATCAACAGGCTTACAAAGAACCAACGTTAGGCGAATTTTGAAAAACCACAAATTCTAGCCATACAGAAGAGTTCATAAACTCAGACCAGGAGATTTTGAACGCCGCATGGATTTTTGCCAGTGGTTCCTGGAAAATTGTAACCAAGTGCTTGCTTAATTTTTCGTTAACTTGTATTTGGACAGACGAAGCTTATGTAAGCAGTGCCGGTATTTTCAACCACTACAATTGTCATAATTGGACATAACAAAATCCTCATTCTATTGTGGAGCAGAGAAGTCAAGGAAGATTTGGATTTAGTGTATGGTTAGGTGTTCTTAGGGGTAGAATTATCGTTTTCATTTGTAATGGCAGTCTCACATATCAGACTTATTTAGAAATTTCAAGGCAACAAATTGAACCCCATGTTGTTGAATTGCCGCTAATGGAGCTCAGGAAAATATATTTTCAGCAAGACTGGGCTTCGCCTCACAACACTGCAATTGTCAACAATTTTTTGGCTGCAAATTTTGGCAATTATTGGATAGCCAACCAAGGACCCCACTGTAGGCCGGCCAGGTCACCGGACCTAACGCCTATGGACTTTTACGTCTGGGGAAGTTTAAAAGATTAAATTACCGACCAACTCTCGACAGGAATTGGAAGCGGCAGTGATGCCAAGTTTTGCTTCTCTCACTCCCAATGAACTAATTAATTCGGCAGGAAATGTTCAAAAAAGGTGCTGCCTTTGTGCAGGAGAAGCTGGTTGACATTTCGAACACCTCCTCTGAAAAATTTTTTCATTCTTGTTTATTCTTTATTATTATTATTGTTGGAGTTTCATTTATCAGTAGTAAATATAGTATAAATTGTTATCAGTTTTATTGAACTATGTGTTTTAGTTACTGCTGTGAACATCTTTCTTAACATTTGATAGCTACTAGTGAACACTTGCTTTCTGTTTTATCGCCGCGTCGTCCAAAGCCTACTTGTTCAAAGGGTGCGTTTCAAAGTCTACATGAAAAAACCTAAAAGCTCTGCATTTCAAAGGTGACTCTAGCAAAACATCAAGTGTGCTACATTTTTGGAATGTTATTTCAAGCTCTATTGAAATATGCAAGAATATTCAGGTTGTCTCATGTAAAAAAAATATTTTTCCATTAATAACTATTGATATATGATTTGAAAAAATAAATTACTTATACCATTGGATTCTACGTAAAAAAGTGCTTCAGAAATGTTTCCATAGAAACAAAGAATTTTTGACCGGAAAATACTTTTCGAAACTGCACATTTCCGAAAAACATGTAACTCAGGAACGATGATAGATATCGATATGCGGTTTTCACCATTAAGTGTGTCATAAAAATTTACATCCATCAGTTTTCATCTTTCTAGTTTGAAAACAGGACTTTTCCTTTAAAAGTGTCCAATTTGGCCCACTCGGTACCAATTTTCAAATAGTTTTTAGGGTTATTACTATAAGACAAAAAAATATCGATTCGATCGTAAGGCGTTTTGAAGCTAATCCACTAATGATAAAATTTGGAATTGATTTATTGTGTAAAAAGTCCCAAATTTTACGTGAAGTAGTTTGGTGATTTTTTTATTAATGACTTTGGCATAATTTTACTATAAAAAAATCCAGTCAAATTAATGTATGTCCTGCATGCTTTAAACCCTTATTACACTATGCCTTTTTCGTGCCTATTTGTCTGCCTGACTGACGATGGTTGAAATTTTAAACGAATACGCATGTGCGCGAGGCTATTTTGTTGATTGTTTCAGGCGTGAAAATAAATAGGACTGGTTCTATTTTTTCCGCCTGAATCGAGGGGATTTCAAGGACGTTTGTAGAAATGTCAGGTTTGCCAAAACAGTAATTATCTATTGGACTTGACATAACCAACAAATAGATGAAATTAATCACATAGTTTTCGTTTTGTTCAGTATGACAGAAAATAATAATAAATCTTGTACCAGATAAGGAAAAAGTTTAAACAAATAGTCCAGGTATACTAAATTACTTAATCATTAAAGGTAAATGTCAATTTTCCTTAGGTTTGCAGCTCTGAAATTAGCGCCTGAAACAATCATCAAAAAGGCACAGTGTAATAGTGCCAGTTATTTGGGGAAATTTAGCCAACAAATAGCCATGAAAATAAGCACCAAAATAGGCACGAAAAAGGCATAGTGTAATAAGGGTTTTACGATATATCACATTTGCATCAAACATTCAGTATATCCATTCTCAGTTGGAGGGGCTGATCAACCCGAGAAAAACATAATAGCCTAAGAGCGGGCTGAAAACCTGACCAATCGAGTAATAGAATAAAATGTTTTACAATGTTAGTACTCACAGCAAACATAAGAAAAATTATTGACTGCCTGGCCAAAAGTGACACATACGTTTTTCATGGTTATACATGTACATGTCCGAAATACGTTTGACACTTCGAGCTGGTACACGAAATGGAGCGTGGGTTCAAACCCCAGCTCGGGCTGCTTTTTTTTTCTTTTTTCTTTCGAAATTGAAAAATGATTTGTTTGGGAAGAATATTTGACCCAAAACACATGATTTCTCATGTCTAAGAGCTGGCTGCAAAAAACCTGGCGATCGAGTAACACCATGAAATGTTTTCAAAAGCTTTCATTTAAATTCATATATGTATGTTTAGTTCAAATCTTTCAAGTGAATTTTGACCTACTTCTAGTTGTCCGATTAACGTGAAAATTGGCAGGTTTTCATTATTCCGGTGACAATGCATTACGGAATTTTTGCCAAAGAAAAAACGAAATGGCGGCTCCAATATGGCGGACGAGTTTTGTGATTATAGATCGATTCTATTTAAAATTAGTATGCGGGGGCTTTTGGAGCTGGACATCATGATTTCATGGCCAGAACTCATAAAATTCGAAATGGCGGCTCCAATATGGCGATGACTTTTGTTGTTATAGCCTTATTCCAATAGAAATGGGTATGTGGGGGTTCTTGGGGTCAAAGATCATGATTTTTTGGTCAGGATCTACGAATTCAAAATGGAGGCTCTAAGATGGCGACGACTTTTGTTATTATAGCCCGATTCCATTCAAAATTGGTGTGTGGGGGGGGGGAGTCGGACATCATGATTTCTTAGTAAAAATTCATGAATTCAAGATGGCGGCCCCAAGTAGACGACGTGTTTGGAAATACAAAAATTTTTAGTAGCCATAACTTTCAAAGTGTCCTTTTTTTTGTCGCTTTTGAGGACATTTGTACGTTTGGACGTAAGTGGTACGACGGATTACTATCCATCACAATAACCAAATTTGATGGTATATTTACTAACAATTTCTTCACTGAACCATTTTTCAAATAAAGGTGCAGTCATGTCCTCATAATAATCTGCTGAACATTTTTTTATTTGTTTAGCTGACAACAGCAACGCGTACAAAACCTGTAGTATATGGTGCTTGAAGACAACAGTTTTTTGAGTTATCTACCCATCCATACCGAATCACATAATCAACCTACTTCACTCTCACAACAACCAACTCATCGCCCTCGTCTTTCACAAAAAATGCGAAAATAAAATTTAAATAACTATTCACAATCCAGAATAAACAAAGAGAAAAAGCATAATTCAATTTATCGAAACAAATGTAGATGAAAATTTCATCAACAAATAATTTTCATCACACATATTTCTTTCCAGAGTATGTAGAACAAAAAAATCAACAAAACCTGAAGAATTCCCCAGGTAGGGTTGAAACGTCGTCCAAATGGTATAAAAAAATCGTTTTTTTGTCAACCTGAATCCAAAACCCAAGAAAAGTTATCTATTGATTTGTTTGAAAATATGAACAGGAAGTTCATAGAATCAGATGTGGAATCATCTGCGACTGAAAGATAAACTATCTTCCATCGTTCAAGATCACCTCTTGTCGGGTATTCATGTAAAAAAAGGAATCATTCTCAATTGAATATTGCCTAGAAATATTTTTCTGTGAATTAAAAATCCACAATGGAAGTGAGGTTATTTTTTGTGAATGTCTAACAGAAAACAACTACTTCCCCGGCTAAAGCCACGCTGGATAATGAAGATATTCTGAAAGGACCCTAACACAAAAGAAAAATCTGAAATTGAAAATTTGCATTTTTATTCAGATAGTCATTTGATTTCCTATTCCACTCTTGATTGAGAACTCATATAGATGAATGAGACAAAGAAGAATGTTTTACAAAAGATTATACTCACCAGGAATAATTTGTAACATTGACGCCAGAAAGGCATCGCATTCACTAGGTGTTCAATACATTTTTATCGACCAAAATCTATTTCACGCTTCCACGATCATCAGGAATACCGGAAGAAATGGGAAACACATTTTCTAGAAGCAATCTCACTTTGCAAAGATGGAAAAAGGTTAGACACATTTCTTTTGGAGAGACACTTCGAAATTAGTGTTTTTTTGACATGATTCAATTTATTTTGTATAGCCATTTCTCATGCTTCAGTTATATCATTTATTGAAGAAATAATCTTACAATTATCACGCTAGACCCTATATTTCCCAAATGTATTGAAAATATTATATCAACTGTGGAGAAAATAAATCACTTTTCATATTATCGATGATGATTCAACTGTCACTTTTAAGTTTTTTTAATTAGTAATTTATTTTATTTGTTTCTTTGTCCCGCCATGAACATGTATGTCCCTCGGGATCAATGATTTTGGGTGCCCATTCAAACATGATTTGACGCAAGTTTTATTTTTTCCACAGAGTATCGAAGAAGGAGCACAAACAATGATATACTTGGCAACTGACCCAGACGTGGAGAAATACAATCGCTCCTGTTTCTGGGATTGCCGTAAATTTTTTCTACCACTACAAGCATATAACAAGAAGTTTTGTGAAGACGTGTGGGAAAATTCTTCAAAATGTGTGAAGCTGAGGCCAGATGAATGTATTACATGAAGATATTTTTTATAATAATAATATTGATCAGATTTCGTGTCTTTGAATTTTTTATTATATCCTCTCAAAACTTTCACGAGTTATCGAATACCGCTTGGCACGCTAGATCTCAGAACGACTTTTTTGGTATTCGCTGTGTGCAAGACTGGTAATGCCCTCTAGTGACTCGATAGATGAAGTTTTCCTGTCTTATTTCCAATACTCACTATGTAACAATTTAATTTTTTTAACAATTTCTAAATAATCTACCACGATGTAACAATTTTGTGCTCACTGCTAGTTCCAGATAAATCGAGGTTTTTTCTGTCAAAGAAAAAAGTAAGTAAATGATAAAAGATATGTGTATTGATACAATAGTTGACCGCATTTGGAGGTTATCCATGTGAAGTTATGATATTTTGAATATCATAAAGTAATGCTACTTCTGTGTACTTTTAGGTATGGCAAGTAATGTGCTTGCTCGTTGTTAGTTTATCAAGGTCGCAGGTTCATAAGCTCTTGAGAACATAAAAAAGTGAGGGAGCCAAGTAGTTTACAATTTAAAAAAAGTACCCATATAACCCTGGCTAGCTTTAACCTGACGGGAAACCACTAAATAACATCAGATTCAACGCAAAACTATTTGATAAAATTCCCAAATAATATAATAATCAGAAAATGAATGAGGTTCACAATTGTACCTGAATATGGGATCCCACTTTTACCCTTTCAAGGATGAAATAACGTTGAACGGTCGCTAAATAATACAAACACGTTCAACACTCTAACACGTATAATTGTCCACAAAATATTGGGATATTGCTTATACAGTACAAGTAACGATGTTTACTCTTAGTACTTGAACTGCATTACATTTAACATTAGTTCACATGTAAGGCCAATTGCTTTTGTAACCGAAAACAGTTCGTGAAAATCAAAACACAAATTAATAATCCTGTGCGAGGTACTTTGTCCTGATAGAATGCCGTGTTTGAAAGACAACTTGGAAATACATCAAAAGTATCTCTATCCTCTGTTCATAGGGCTGATATCAGTTTACAACACCGTCCAGGCAGTCCCGAACTGGCAGTTTAAGTATTAAACTATTTGCTTTCCATCTCCGGCTAACACCGACCCACGGAACTTGGTTAATACTTTTACTATCCACTTCTAGATGATCAAATAGAAAACGGAAAACATCTCAAATATTTATCGAATGAAAACCTCACGTCCCGTAATTAGAAATTGAAATATCGTGGAATAACAGAACACTTATCTCTTTGCTGCAGTTTTTGTGATGCAGTTGGATGTATAAAATTTACACGTACTATTGTTGCAATCGACTACACAGCAATAGCGAGGGCTCATTGTTATTATATGTATGATTGTTGTTATACTACCCAACCGTGACCGTTGCCACTACGATGATAATAATAATGTTTATTCATCTGAAGTATGGTACAGTATTTTTTAGGGATTTGCGAATGAACGGGGAGGCCTCAGAAACTGAAAGTTTTCAGCTTGTGCTTGTGATTAGTGATTACCAGGATAATTACCTACTTCTGCCACCATGGGCGCTGTCATAGTTTCACCTATCCCCTCCAGCCTAATGCACACAGCGAATAGCCTGTTCACGTTAAGAAGAAAATGACGTCACAAGATGACAGATCACAGCGTTGCCAATATATGCAATATTTCGAATTTTCCAAGATTTTTTGTATTATTGAACAGTTATAAGAGAAATCAGCAGAACTGTATCGAAAACGATATTTCCCTAATCTCCCTAAGTATCCTCTTCTATGTTGAGTGATGCACGATTTTTTTCCCGCTATATGCAAAATAGGTAGGTTAGATCTCATGCACTAGAGTTTCCCCCATGGGGATCACTATGCTGAAGCCCTATAGAATATATAGTAGAAGAAGTAGATTATGATAAGTGGAAGATCCAATTGAATTTTTTGGAGAGCTACAGAGGACCAGTAAAAAGATATTGGCATTTGTAATTTCATACATTTAACATTGCGCCTTGAGGGAAATCACAGGTTTAATTGTATTTTACGAAATGTAGAAAATGTACTAATAATAACAAAGAGGTCCCAAGGTTATCTCGGTGAACTCTTTTCAGGAAATCGTGACGCCTTATGTAACTTCTCTGAGAATTGAATGAATGTGATTTTAAGTGGAGGAACAACATTTCTTGATATCTTTTTTTGGGTTGCCTTCCACAGTCTGAAAATGAAAATATAATCAGGAAAACCTATACAAGTGTAGAAGAGCAAATCAATTAGCTCTATATCTCTATGTCTTAGCGATATCCCACGTGGAAATTCTCGAAAAATACACTCTGACAAATTATCTGCAAAATGACGAGGTCTCTGTGAGCTCGCATGAAAGCTAGCTGTGTGATCATCGCAGGCAGTGCCTCTGGCGAGTTCTGTGGGAACATCGCATATACAGCCTTTTGGCGAGTTCTTTGGGAAATTCATCAACTGCTTTTGTTGAGATCTATGTGAGGTCGCTTGCAGTGCTTCTGGAGTGGTCTTCAAGAGTTCACATTGCGAGTTGTACAAGATATTCTTATATAGTGAAAAAGGAAAAACGATCTCAATTGAAAATTGGAAAAAAGATTTTTTCAGAATTAGAAAAATCTACGATGAAAAATTGATGTTACTTTTTGTAAAATCTAACAGAAAACAACTACTTTCCCGCCACTATGGCATGCTGGGCATTGACATCATTTATATCACAATATATATCGTTGAAATATCCCTAACTTTTCACCTGAAAAAATCCTATAGTGAATATTTGCATTTTCATTCAGATATTTGGTTAAACAACTTTCTCAATCAAGATTGGATAAAAAGTTTTCAATCAAATATCTGAATAAAAATGTAAATCAGATTTTTGCAGGTTTAAAGTTAGGGATTTAGCACAATAGTTGTTTTCTGTTAGATATTACAAAAAGTAAGATTTGTTCTAATTGTGTATAAATCTTTTTTACCATTTTTCAATTGAGAATAATGTTCTCTTTTTTCTAGAAAAACCTACCAATAGGTTAACCTGAACGATGAAAGATATAGTTTATCTTTCCTTTGCAGATGGATTATTCCACATCTGATTTTATGAACCTTAAACTTCGAAAAAGTAAAAAATTATTTTATATACGTACCATCTTGCCCAATTATTCTTTTGTAATACATATTTGTATGAATCGATGGGAAGTTGAGAGCTCGTGGGAGGAATTCCCATCGGGATACTCAAACTTAGTCAAATGTCGTTTTTACAAGTCATACCTAAAAAACTGCCTTCAATTCATGTTTCTTATATTTAGAGCCCTTTAATGGTTTTGTAGACAACCTTATTCCATACCTCTGGCAGAAGTTCCACTAACTCAGGATATAAATAATAACTAATGTTCTTTATGTTAGTCCGAACAAATTAGGTGAATCGTACATCAATAAGATGGAAACATTGTTTCATAGATTCAATATAATATAGGGCCACAGAATGTTTTGAACCGACGAAACCGAAAAGGATATATTTTTTTTATCATTTTTTTATGTATGATAACGCATAACTTTTTACTGGGGCGTCCGATTCCGATAATTATTTTTTCAGTGGATAGGGTCTACTTCGAGGTTGATCCCATTTGAATTTAAGATGAAATCCATCCCTAACGGTAGCAAAATGAAGAATATTCATCACTCACCCTTTGAATTCTGGTCCGTTAACCGATTCTATCAGGCAACTTTTTACTGGGATCTGCGATTTGGATTATTCTTCTCTTATCAGTTAGGGTATACCTCATAGTTGATCATATTTGGATTTCGAATGGAATTATCCACCCTTACGGGTAGAAAAATAGGGGATAATTGATTTTTCACTTCTGAACATTGGCACACATATGTAGTTGACAATGACAGATCGCTAGTGTCATTATCACAATCATTATATTCTATGAGAGGATGGAATGATATACAAAGTAATGGAATTAACTAACCAGAACAACAAAAATAATTTATATTACAACAAATAGTAAAAGTAGATAATCATATTATTTAACTGGTAATAGTTGAAGTAAGGTAGGTAAGTAAGTATTTTGGAAGTTATCAAAAAACAAGCAGTTAGTAATTAGTAGATTTCAGCCACAAAAAATTTAAAAATAAAAACTTTTTAACAAAAAATTAAACCGACGAAATACGGAACTGAAAAGTTAAAAATAAAATAAACCTTCTTAGTCTCAATAACTAAGCTCCTAAACTAATGTAAGTAACTAATTTTGAGTCGGCGCCAAACAAACAATCAACGAAGATCATCAAATTACTCCAAAAAAATTATCAGAATGTCACCGCCCAACTCGATGCCATCATTTTACGCCTCACCTAATTCATTTGCTTGTTTGTTTGGCGCCGACTCAAAATGAGTTACTTACATCAGTTTAGGAGTTATTGAGACTAAGAAGGTTTATTTCATTTTTCACTTTTCAGTTCCGTACTTCGTCGGTTTAATTTTTTGTTAATTCAGTATAGAATTGGTAACATTTTTCTACTTTCTCATATGCATGTTTATTTTTCACAGTCAATTTGAAGAAAGGAAATAACCATTTTGCGTTATCCGTGACCTAAATTGGTAGACCTCTTGAGCACATAATTAAATTATATATTGAACAAGGGATTGAACTACACACATGTGTGTTGCTGCAGCAACAGTATCAAGATCTGGACACTTTGTCTTATTATAACTGCAATAGAGGAAGAATATTGAAACAAGCGATGAACTAATATGATATTTATTTCACATCTCACCTTAGAAGGTAAACTAGTGCTATCAATAATGTATCTCAAAACAAAATACTGAAAAAATGTACATTTTGGCATAAATCTAGCTGTCACCTTCGGTAGACCTGAAAGCAAATGGTAAAGCATAATATTCGGGATATTAATTCAAATATACATTTCACTGCCCTTTGGATATTCCACAGGGTGTTGGTTGAAAATCTGATATTGAGTTTTTCACAATAACTCATCAAGAATTGCTGAATTATTTCTATTTAAATTTGGTAGTGATTTTCTCTTGAGAATTTTTTATTATTCAAGCAATCCACAAAATTGTCAAGCTTTTGTTTGAATATCTCTAGAAAGGTTGATTTGAGTTTGGCAAGGTGAACCATCGGCTGTTTTTTCTAAGGAACTCAAAAAACAATTCTATAAACTGAAGGAGCTCCATAACCCCCTGTAAGGCACACTGGATAATATGTCTGAAATGAATTTCTATAAAAAAATAAGCGTGTCGAAAGAAAATAAGGAACCAATAAATTCCTATGAAAAATATTCAGCCGTTAAATTAGAATAAAAAACTCCATTAGCTAGATTGTCATTATTAAAGGCATTATCTTCATTATTGCCTGATTTGCTTTGAATGCCCATGCTTATTCGGCGTATTTTTTGCCGATTGCTAAGGTATCTAACAGGCATATATCCAGTAGACATTCTTTCTACCACTTCTAAATAATAGACAGGAAAAGTACTTATCTTTCGAGGTGAAAATATATTCTAATACGCCAATTTAACCATGTAGAAACTGATTGATAGAAATGATTTATGATAAAACGAATAAATTCCTTTTTGCCGGTTGCTGGGTATCACGTTGAATCTGAAATGGCGGCAACAAGTTAACACCTCCCATCTATTACACCATCAGTAGGCCTACACAACAAAAACACCCTTCGTGAAATGAGAACATGATAAAAAACAGCACTTTATTGAACACCTAAACAAACACAAATAGTCAATTACATATACAAACGATAAACAATCACCTTGTGCTTTGAGCAACAACAGTCAACGCCATCCACGCACTAAAAATCACGTTAGTTTTAGTTGAACAGACGAACGGATAGGGACGATGAATGATCTACATGATCTACGACTCACGATCACTTTCTGTTTTTCTCTGTATGATCATTGGTTTCTCTCATTCTTTCAACTCTCCAGCAGTGTTGCCTCCTGTATCACCACAACAAAAAAATATATATATATATATATATATATATATATATATATATATATATATATATATATATATTGTTATGTTAATAACAATTGTTGTTAATGGCAAACGTTGCTGTTATTAGTGATACTTACTACATTATCACAATTTCACCCTTTTTTGTTATTTAGCTCTTTTTTTTATATCGAGCCCCACGTTATTTCCCTCCGCGTTGGGCGACAGTTGTTATGATGGGTTGGTTATAATGATTTTTAAATTTGTATATTTTCAAGAATGTATTTCGTTAGATTATATTTTTGAATCCCTATCATAACAAATGAAAAATACCGGCTATGTTATGTTACCTTTTTCTTTTTCAAACCCTTTTACCTTATCCCAGCTCAGTCGGGTACGCCTATGAACATGAGTCACTCCTTCTCAGTAGTCGATTCCTGCGATGTATGTTGCCAACTTGGCACTGACGATTCGATAATAAATGCTGTTCAGTGGAGAAAAGTGAGGTTCGAAATTGAAAAATAAACACAGGTTTGCAGAGAATAATCAAATTTGTTGGTTTTTTATCCAAATCAAAACTTATAAATACCCTACTCTACGATAGCTACCTTATACTAGCAAAACAATTATATAAAATAGTGCAGTTTGGATGTTTGTGACATTGAAAGATTGATGAAGAAAGTTTGAACTTATTATCAGTCTTTTTGCATGGAATTTTATGAAAGTTCAACCCAAAACAACGTAACCAGTGGTTTAGGCACATAAAAGTTATTGGTTTAATGTGAAAGTTGCACTTTGATGAGTTCGGATATTAGTATACCTTGTTGCTGCCTTTCTATTGAAGTTTTCAGTCCGGTGGACGTATATCTGGGATCTCAATGACAGCTCACCTGCACTCCTTCAAAGATTTATCCTCTAGACCAGGTAGGTGGAATTTTTGTTGACTATTTACTTCTTCAGTTCTGCTTTTCAAGAATTATTCTCGTTCGGGAATTTTTAATAACAGGTTTTCTTGTATTACCTATAATGCTTTTCTTAAAATTTTCTACCTTTCTTCACTTTTTGAACTCTTTTCAATCTCCTCCAGAACTTGTTGTCCTGATCCATAGAAACACTTACAAATTTTATTTTTTTCACAGATTTCCGAATTTGTATCACTTTCTACCAAATTATTTGCTGTTCTAATTAATATTGATGATTTTATGAATGATATCTAATTCTAACTCTAACATACTATTTACAAATTCTTACAAAATTATAATTTTTCAATTCTACATTTTATTGTATATCATCACTTTTCCCACACAAACTCTTTCGAATCCCATTGGTGGGTTTTCTGTTGATGTGAATTGTCATACAGGATGTTCAAAACTTATCTATACGTTGATCTTACTTTAATTCAATGTTTGCTATAAATTTCAATTTTGATATGGCTTAATCGTGGATTTTTATTAGATTTATCATTGGATATGTATTTTTGATACCAAAACTACTTCAGGAATGCCCTCTTTATACATACGTATCGACTAGAGCATAGTATAATGTTCATAGTAGTGAAAAAGGTAAAGAAAATTGTAAAACAACATATCATTAACGATGATTATGAAAATAACTAATAATAATAATGATAATTATAAGTTTAATTATTTAACAACATTCCATAACATAACGATATGTATATAGTGCGGTCCATAGGTATGGAATACATTCATTTATAGCGTTATTATATATTTGTTTGAAAAAAACCTGAGACATGTCGATTTCTAATGTCAATTTGACAATCAACAGTATGAAAATATTACCCCCTTCTCTGATTTATGAGCACCCTCTCAAAAATTTTAAATGAGAAGAGGTATCGTGTGGCACCTTATTCGAAAGGGATTTTCATTCTCTCTGTTCAGCAATATTCAGTTTTTCAAATTTGGTACACTCATAACTGAGAAAATGTATTTTGAAAATGTAAAATTTTTATACTTTACGTAGCATGAAGGAAATAATGTCACATAATATTTAGGAAGTATTTTTTAATTTATTTTACAATTAAACTGAATGTTCAAAATAATCACCATTCACTTATTGACAATAAGCAAGTCGATCGTAGAATTCTCGTACAACATTTTGTAGGACCTCAGGGGTTATGTAGTTAATTTCTTCCGTTATCCTAACTTTTAAATCTGCAATATTGTCTGGTCTATTGAAGTATACTTTCGATTTTAAATAACCTCATGAGAAGTAATCGAGAGAACTCAAATCGGGGGATCTAGGCGGCCATTCTATCGTTCCACGTCTTCCAATCCACCTATTGGGAAAAATAATCGGTGGAGCGCCGTCTTGTTGGTACCAAATTGATCTATCTATTGGATCATCAACATCAGGAAAAAGTATTTTTAATGTAAGCTGTAAAAAGTAAATGAAAAAATCTAGATAAACCTCGCCATTAACTGTGCCTTCAAAAAAATAAGGCCAATAATTTTGTTGTTAATGATACCAGCCCAAACGTTCACTTTTTTAGCATATTTTGTGTGAGCCTCACATCTAATGAGAATTTTCTCTGCTCCAATATCTACACTTTTGTCTATTAACCATTCCATTTAAATGAAAAGTAGCTTCACCAGAAAAAACAATTTTGTTTATGAACTGCAAATCTGCTTCCATTGTGTCCTTCATCAGTTCACAGAATTGCTGCCATATATCAGAATCATCCTCATTTAATTCCTGATCTAACTGAACTTTATAAGGATGGTATTTTTCTTTATGTAAAGCTCTCAATATCGATGATTTACTTACATCATTGTCGGCGGCAAGTTGTGTTCTTGTCATATGCGGATTTTCCTCAATCGCTAACAGTACATCTAACTTTTTTCCTCATCCAATTTAACATTTTGACCTGGTTTTTGAATAGTTTTTACATGTCCAGTTTCACGAAAATTTTGTCTCTATTTGTAAACTGTGAGTCGTGTTGACCAGGGTATTTATTATTGAACATTTCACAAACTTCCTTTTGAGTCCTTGTTCTATCACTGTGAATTGTCAAATCGACAATAGAAGTCAACGTGTTTCAGGTTTTTTTAAACAAATACATAATAACGCTAAAAATGATTTTATTCCATACCTATGGACCGCACTGTATATTAGTTGTGTTATGAACGAATGACTGTGTAAATGTGGCTATTAGCTACAACGTAGAAATTTGTACAACTCTTTACGCTCGCTTATTAGCCGAGCCCTTGTGAATAAAAATAATTGTATTTTTTTTTACACAATAAACTTATCTATCTATCTAGTTGTGTCCTCTGCTAGGAATATCTATATATATTTTTTTTATTATTGTTATAAGCATTTGAGAATCAAGTGTGCATGCATGTTTTCTGTAAAGCAGTAGGAATAATTGTTAACTCCAATTTTAAATAAATTTCCTGGACTAACAACCTCTAGACTGATATTCTGTAATCTATAAACAATAAGTACTCCATTTCAGTGTCAACAAGTTATCATGGCTATGAACGATCAGTGATTCTCAGATTCTAGAAACATGTTCATCTGTTTCTTATATATTTTCATATTTTTATTGATTTTCAATAAAGTGACATGTGGTTGGTGCCGGAACAAAGTTTGCCTGATGGGAAAAACCGCTCTGATTACAGGAGGAAATTCGGGTAAGAAATTTAACTGGATAGTTCAACTGAAGTATACCAGTACAAAGTATATTTTGATAAACAAATCTGAAACGATGATGTAATCACAATGATATTCTTTTTATCAAATTCTATACTCAGTGGCGTAGTATAACTTCTATCCACAAATATTTTAGCCGTATATTTTTATATCTGTTATAAACACGGTCTCAGTCATTTGAAAGCCCCATTTATGCTACAAAATATCATGATTCTCCCCCTAGCTGAATATTCAAGATTCGGAGATATTTGCTAAAAACTAAGGATAACCCACTAACGCAACTTCAACAAATAAGCGGTAATTTTTGTTTTACATTTTCATCTATTCCTCAATATCAAACAAGAAAGCCATGTGAAGTGTAATATAAGAAAATAAGGAACTTTCAAGTCTTCTTCACAAATAATTCATTATACATTGCAACAATTGGTAAACGAAAAACAACTACTTTCCTGGCAAATACCACGCAAACTTCCATAGAAAGTGAAAATGTGATGTGTGATGTAGGCTTGATGGTGTTTTCATTTTTTGGGTCTCGCTACGGCCAGAGCTCTCCGGATCTCTGGCTGGTGACTACTCCGTACTGATGATGTGCCAAAAGCCTGAAACCGATATGCGGATTGTTAGGCGGACCTGGCATAAATTGAACATAATCGAGTTTATCAGAAAGAAACATTTGCAATCAATTTTCATTTTCTATGAAAGTTTCCATGAATTTTCAGGTGAATATCATTCAACGTTCTGCGTGGTATTTGCCAGGAAAGTAGTTGTTTTTCGCTTGTGGTCTACCAATTGTTTTAAATTATATTGAATTCGTTGAGAAGAAGACTTCAAAGTTCCTTATTTTCTTCTTTTATTCCTCAATATAAAGTTTTTATCAATGTATGTTCTACTTTGATAAAAATCGTGTTCTATCGGGAGACCCTCGCCCCTATCAGGAACGAAGTTCCTTACGCTTTTTCTACAACTCCGAATGTAATATGATATGGATATTTATAATCACGTAATGAAAAAACGTTATGCTCCCTCTATACGACTTTCTCTCTCTCTCTCTCTCTGTAATCTGTTTTTTTTTCTTTTTCAAGCAAATAATGTAAAGAAGGAATCAAAAAAAAGTATTTTTTATTTTATTTTGAAAATTAGATATAAAAAAGTGAGTAGAAAAATCGAATTTAAACGGTTTTCTTCACATAAAGGATTCAATATAAAATTGAACCAGAGAAAGGTAGATCTCAGGTGAAAAACAACTACTTTCCTGGCAAATACCACGCAGAACGTTGAATGATATTCACCTGAAAATCCTGGTTGACTACTCCGTACTGATGAGGGCCAAGAAGCCTGAAACCGGTATGCGGATTGTTAGGTGAACACGACATAAATTAAACATAATCGAGCTTATCAGAAAGAAACATTTGCATTCAATGTCCATTGATATTATATGGAAGTATGCATGGATTTTCAGGTGAATATCATTCAACGTTCTGCGTGGTATTTGCCAGGAAAGTAGTTGTTTTTCACCTGAGATCTACCTTTCTCTGGTTCAATTTTATATTGAATCCTTTATGTGAAGAAAACCGTTTAAATTCGATTTTTCTATTCATTCCACTTCACATGGCACTTATCTCTCACTATATGCTAGACGGGCTTGCCACTCCTACTGAGAAGGAATCTTTTATTTAGAAACCTATCAAGGTGGGAGATTTTCGGAGTGTTTCTTTCTGTCACTAGGTACCGCCAGTTAAAGTTTATCTTTTCCGGCGTACCTATAGGTGTTACAAGATCGATGATGGATTGTTTACGTTGTGTCTCACTTCAGCCAGAGTTCTTTGGACTTTTGGCTGGTTGACTACTCCGTACTGATGAGGGCCAAGAAGCCTGAAACCGGTATGCGGATTGTTAGGTGAACACGACATAAATTAAACATAATCGAGCTTATCAGAAAGAAACATTTGCATTCAATGTCCATTGATATTATATGGAAGTATGCATGGATTTTCAGGTGAATATCATTCAACGTTCTGCGTGGTATTTGCCAGGAAAGTAGTTGTTTTCACCTGAGATCTACCTTTCTCTGGTTCAATTTTATATTGAATCCTTTATGTGAAGAAAACCGTTTAAATTCGATTTTTCTATTCATTCCACTTCACATGGCACTTATCTCTCACTATATGCTAGACGGGCTTGCCACTCCTACTGAGAAGGAATCTTTTATTTAGAAACCTATCAAGGTGGGAGATTTTCGGAGTGTTTCTTTCTGTCACTAGGTACCGCCAGTTAAAGTTTATCTTTTCCGGCGTACCTATAGGTGTTACAAGATCGATGATGGATTGTTTACGTTGTGTCTCACTTCAGCCAGAGTTCTTTGGACTTTTGGCTGGTTGACTACTCCGTACTGATGAGGGCCAAGAAGCCTGAAACCGGTATGCGGATTGTTAGGTGAACACGACATAAATTAAACATAATCGAGCTTATCAGAAAGAAACATTTGCATTCAATGTCCATTGATATTATATGGAAGTATGCATGGATTTTCAGGTGAATATCATTCAACGTTCTGCGTGGTATTTGCCAGGAAAGTAGTTGTTTTTCACCTGAGATCTACCTTTCTCTGGTTCAATTTTATATTGAATCCTTTATGTGAAGAAAACCGTTTAAATTCGATTTTTCTATTCATTCCACTTCACATGGCACTTATCTCTCATAAAATAGTGAATTATAAATAATATCGAGATAGCAGAATATGTTGCCAACAATCTCATGTATCCACCATTTTGTGTTTTTTTTCTCCATATTTTTCCCTTTGAAAGTAGACGTTTTCTATTCCATAACATTTGATTGTCATTACACCATGCAATATTATACCTATATATCCTTTTTCCAAACTCCTCCGCCACAGTAAAAGGTATTTCATTCCTGATAAAATACTATTCGTTTAATTATATCAAATTGACGTGCCACATATTCAATGTAAACCATTAATCCAACTTCGGCATACAAAAAACATAAGAAATTATGTCCAAAAAAGGATATAATCATCTAAACACACGTTTAGATGAAAAATATCTTTCACGTATTACCTCTCAACTATAATATCCGACTTTACTTTGTATCAGAACAGCAGTTCGGATGATTTCGGAATCATATGAGCAAGGGCTAGATGCTTGTTACTCAGGCTCGTATGTAATAGAAGAGAGAGAGAGAGAGAGAGAGAGAGAGAGAGAGAGAGAGAGAGAGAGAGAGAGAGAGAGAGAGAGAGAGAGAGAGAGAGAGAGAGAGAGAGAGAGAGAGAGAGAGAGAGAGAGAGAGAGAGAGAGGAGACGAGAGAGAGAGACAGAGAGAGAGACGAGAGAGAGACGAGAGAGAGACAGGAGAGAGACAGAGGAGAGACAGGAGAGAGACAGAGAGAGAGACGAGAGAGAGACAGAGAGAGAGACAGAGAGAGAGACAGAGAGAGAGACAGAGAGAGACAGAGAGAGAGAGAGAGACAGAGAGAGAGAGGAGAGAGAGAGAGAGTAGCATGGAGGGGGCAAAATGCTTTTTACGTGACGATTTTTACCATAAGCGGTAATTTTTATTTTTCATTTTCAGCTATTTCTCCACATTAATTTTTATCAATGTATGTTCTGAAGTACATCATCTTTGAGATACAGGGTAGATAAAGTAAGATTTTTTTCCCGAACGCACTTGAACGGATAAGAAAAAAACTTTGTATTCCGTGTGAGATTAATCGATTCGATGGCGTGGTATTTCAACTTTCAATTCCAAACTACCAGTGGCGTAGTTGCGCTCATCGCTTGTAATCTTTTTATTACACGCTTTATATTAGCTTCACTTGTATGTTTGTTTGTTTGTAACCGACTCCTTTGGGCGCGATTTTTACCCACTTCCAGACGTCCGAATGATTTGAAATTTGGCAGGTGTACATAATTCCGGTGACAATGCATTGAGAAATTTTTGTGTGGAAAAAAAACGAAATGGCGGCTCCAATATGGCGTACGAGTTTTGTGATTATGACCCGATTTGCTTCAAAATTGGTAACTGAGGGTTTTCGTGGTCGGAGATTATGATTCTTTTGTCAAAATTGAAAAATTCAAGATGTCGACTCCAAAATGGTGGACGAGTTTTGTGATTATGGTCTGATTCTATTCAAAATTGGTATGTGGGGGTTTTTGGGGTCGAATATTACGATTCTTCTGTGGAAATGAAATTCAATGGCCGCTTTAAATGGCGGCCAAGTTTTGGATTATGGTCTGATTCTATTCAAAATTGGTATGTGGGGGTTTTTGGGGTCGGAGATTATAATTACCTGATTTGATGAGATTATTCCATTTTTAATTTGCAAAAAATAATGAAAATAATAGTTTTAAAAAAACTAAAAAAACACGCTTTTATAAATAAACCATAAAGAGGAATAAATAAGTTTGAAAAAACTAGAAAACACGCTTCTATAGAACCAAACTAAAAAAATAGAAAATAAGAAAAAAATTTATTTTATTAAAAAAAAGCGTGGGGTGCATGGTATCAATAATTATATAGTACATCACACACCTAGGGCAGTAAAGTAAGAAATGTCTCTGATCACAGGTATTTGTTGGCTGAGGCGATACCATGTACCCCACGCTATTTTTTAAATAAAATAAAAAAAATCTTATTTTCTATTTTTTTAGTCTGGTTTTCTATAAAAGCGCGTTCTTTAGTTTTTTAAACTATTATTTATTTTGGAATGAATTAATCAGTTATGAGGTTGGGACCAAAAGTAACCAGACTCATGAATCAGTGTGCGACGTTTCGTCGCCGTGAGACCAACTATTTGTACGTTGAATTTTTTTCGGTGGACTCTCGGGAGCAACGCGCGGTGGTTAAATTTTGTTTTTAAAAAGATTATGCTCAGGTGAACGACTCTGGTTTTCGAGTTTTGAAAGGGGTTAAATGACGATTGGAAAAGACGAACTTCTTTCAGGGCCCCCCCCCCCCCATGTTATAGAAAAATGAAAAAAAAGACACAGCTTTTTTCCGGGCGCGAAATATGGAGAACTTGAAAAAAGTTTTTGCTGATAAAAAGTTCTGCATGGCCTAAAACCCAAAATGAAATAATCTGATATACATTTTTTGCATTTCTATACGAGGTTTCTCAAAAAATGTAAATTCAGCTCAAGAGAAAAGTACCTTTACTTTTCAATATCGACAATCTTCATTGAGAAAAGTTGATCCTAATTGAAAACGACATTCACATATCCAATATTATCCATATTTCATTAAAAACAGATTTTGTTATTTTTACTATCTCTTCTCTGTATTAGCATTGATAATTTGTCTACAGATCGACATTCAATCTAGGATGCACTGACAAATTATGTGTAGTATCAATTTGTCTCCACGTCGACATTCAACCTAGGATGCACTGAAAAAACGACTGAATTTTTTATAGCAAAACGCTAGTTGGAATTTATAAAATACAAGAAATGGCAGCTCTATTACCGTCTTCGTTTTTTCATCGTAGATGGATAATTTTGGATATCTGACCGTAGCTTTCAATTGAGATCAACTTTTCCCAATAAAGATTGTCGATATTGTAAAAAATAAACGTCCATTATATCTGATAATTTCATTCTGGGTTTTGGACCATGCAGAACTCTTTATCGGGAATAACTTTTTTCCATAAAACAAATAATAAAAAGTTTTCCATATGCTGCCGACGTAATTGGACACACTGTATAGAATTTGTAAGAAGCAAGTAAGAATAAAGATATTACTCAGACACACACACTCTTCAATCCTTAACTTATTGCTATATAATTGTTGATTATATACACGCTTCATTAACTTCACCTGTATGTATCAATGTATGTATGTAGCTAACAGAATCTTTGACATTAATTTTCACCTACTTCCAGATGTCCGAAGTATTTGAAATTTTGCCTACAAATTGAGAACCGATGACAATATAATAATTTCATAGCTATGACCTGGTATTCTCACCTAGATCGTCAGAAAAAGATCTTTCCTTTCAAAAATATAGCGAAAGCACAAGTTTTTCACAGCATAATTTTTATTTCAAAATATGGCGAATGCATCTTTGCCAAATTATGGTGGAGGAATCAATCGTTGTTCTCCCATAATCTTTTTCAGTCTTTTGTAGCAATATGGACTAAAAAGATTAAAAATAAAATTATAGTTTAAAAAACAAAAAAACACGCTAATGAAGCAATAAGGACTGAAATGTTGAAAATAATAAGAATTAAGTCATTGATCAAAAAATTTTCTCTCATGAATAAAAGCTCTTTACTTACTTTCCATAATTATATTAAGATAACTGATATGAAGCACCTCACGATTTTTTTACATAAGAGAAAATTTTTTAGCCAATGACTTTATTCTTATTATTTTCAACATTTCAGTCCTTATTGCTTCATAAGCGTGTTTTTTAGTTTTTTACACTATAATTATGTGTGCTATTTATAATTCTTTCTGTTGTTTTGTTCGTCATTAATTTCATTGTATAGTTCAATTTTACTTGTACCACGTACAGGTAATTAGATGATACTTATCACTGCACTTTCTGTAAAACAACGTTATAATCATTATTTACAATTAAATTATCATGGTATTAACGTCCACTAAAGAAACCTTGGGCTCCATGGGAAATATATTTCATTTGTCATATTGTCAGATATCAGAAATTCAGGAGAACCTTGCCCATGCTTTATTAGCCCAGAGTTATGCACACTTCATTGTTTATCATATTTGATTCGTTCGAACATTACTGAACCTTAAGTTGATCAGGTTCAACGGTTAGATATGGTATATAATGAGTGATGCTACGATATAGGGGGTTAGTTCCATATTCACGAGACAGTACATATTTGCAGTAAGTTGTAGAATGTAGTTTCTACTTCTGAGCTGCCGTTCTGGCAGCGTTGTAAAGATAGTTCTAGGTGTAAGTATAGTTATTGTTGTATATACAGTGGGGCTTTTTATAGCCCTCCCCCCTGTTAACTTTCTTCGACGTAGAACAATGAAAAAAAAGGGGGGAAAATTTCAAACAGCATGGGGGCTTATGTGGCTCATCGTTGAAAAGACAATTCAATTTCCTTTCCAACCATCTGTTTTTTCCTTTCGTGCATACGTTTTTTCACAATATGCATTTGGCAATTACCGAAACTTCCGTCTCCTCCGAAATTGATTTTCGGCCAGCTCCACTGCCCTATGAACAGTACCAGTTCTGTTGAATTTTTCGACCAGTTCCCTCAGATACTTTCGAGTTATTGGATGATCAGGGACTTTTTCATTAACAATTCTCTCTGCTGCATGGTAGTTTTCACGGACCTGACTAAAAATGTAGATTGCTTAATTTTTCTCTTCGATAGGACGTGAACGAACCATGATAATGTTTCAAATTCACAATAATACTAGTAAAAGTAGAATGAAACTATTCTTTAAATACAAAGGCGATAATATACAGTGTTTCTCAAAAGTCCTCTCCCCCTTCTTATTTTTGGAACGATTATACATAAACAAGTGAAATTTTGAAACTGAATATTGAAGGCTGTAAACTTCCCTACTACTGATGATGGATGACGAAATCGTCAAAGATGACGTCACAAGGCCATTGTGACCAATAATTTCAAATGGAACCCTACGGCAAGCGACACCTCTTTTTAAAGGTATCGAAAAAACCTATTCAATGATACTAATTTTGTTTGTGTTTATGCCAGTTTTAATGACTCATCAGTAAACATTAAAATTGAAAATTAATTAAATTGAAATTTAATTCCATTCAGTATGATATTAATTACAGATTTAAGAATTAGTATCTACTTGAAGAAATTGCTCGAAGTGACCTCCATTTACTTCCTGACAGTGAAATATCCTATTTTTAAACTCTTCTCGTACTTTTGCAAATGTGTCTGCGGAAACAGCCTCATATTCTGCAACAATACGTTGTTTTAAAACGTCAATATTGTCAGGTTCAGTGGCGTAAACCTTCGATTTAAGGTATCCCCACAGAAAAAATCCAAAGGTGTGAGGTCCGGTGATCGAGCTGGCCATTCCGTTGAACCTCGTCGTCCAATCCATCTACCACGATACTCCCCATCCAAATACCGTCTCATTGCACCGTAATAGTGTGGGGGAGCACCATCCTGTTGGAATGTTATTTCCAAATTGCCGAATTCATCTGGATTATCTTCCAAAATTTCAAGGATTAACGGTTCTATTGCGTTTTGCAACAGCTCCAGATAAGCCTCACCAGTTAAATTAGTATTTAAAAAAAGAGGCCCAACGATGTGGTTTCCCAGGATACCTGCCCAAACATTCACCTTCTGGGGAAATTTGGTATGTGTTTCACGAAACAGGTGAGGATTTGCGTCACTCCAATACCTCACATTCTGTGTATTTACACATTCTGTGTATTTAATTTTATTTTCCATATTTTCACAAAATTCTAGTCTTCGGTCTGGGTCGTCGTCTGAGAGTTGATGAACCATTTTTAATTTGTATGGATGAAATTTGTTTTTTTCCAACACCCTGTGTACTGTACTTCGACTGACTTCACAGGTAGATGCACCGTGAGTTGTTGAAGAAGTAGGATTAACTATTACTTCTGCCAGTATATACATTTTTTTCTCATCAGAAATTTGTGGTCTGTCAGATCGTTTCGCATCATTAATACTACCCGTTGTTTCAAACTTACGAAGAAGATCCCTTGAATAAGTCCTCGAAACGGGGCGATCAGGAAACCTCTCATTGAAAATGCGTTCTGTTGCATGAATATTTTGTCCAGTTTCACCAAGAATTAGGATCGCTGCTATTTTATCACCTGAAGCACGTACCATTTCGCTTCTTAAAGCACTTAAACGTTCGGCTCCCAACAGTTTAACAAATTATTAAAATGCACAAAAATATTAAAAGTACCAAAAGCTGCTAAAACAGTTGAACGTTCGATCAAAAATACACAAATTATTAAATGTACAAAAACTTGGACAATTACAAAAACGTCGAATTAGGGAGATTAACAAAAACGTCAGCTTATTTGACAACTATCCAGAGGCGGAGCTTGAATTTGGAATTTCAGTATTAACTGATTTAATTCATCACAGCTTTGCGTTTCTTAAAAGCGAGTTGCCAAAACTGCCATAAACACAAACAAAATTAGTATCATTGAATAGGTTTTTTCGATACCTTTTAAAAGAGGTGTCGCTTGCCGTAGGGTTCCATTTGAAATTATTGGTCACAATGGCCTTGTGACGTCATCTTTGACGATTTCGTCATCTATCATCACTAGTAGGGAAGTTTACAACCTTTAATATTCAGTTCCCAAATTTTACCTGTTTATGTATAATCGTTCCAAAAATAAGAGGGGGGGGGGGAGGGACTTCTGAGAAGAACAGGTTAGTAATGATATAGTAATTGTTACATTAGAAATTCTTACACATCGACAAAATAATCCAATTTCATTATGGGCATTTCTAGGTTACTGCTTGACTATCAGTTTACTGAATCCGATAAATGATACTCTTTATAAATATTGTCATTAAAAATAAATGAGTTGGGTATAATTGGGGTATAATCTCTTGAAAAGTCTATGAGAGGCTATTGTATAGCGAAACACGTGTCGTGATTTTGTAAAGCCAGTTTAGTGAAAATCATTTAGTTAATTGGGTGTCTTTTGTTCACTTCAATATGATTTTCTTCAACTATCGGCCGCATCAATTAAAAAATTAGATTCAAAATTTCTACCCAATTAAGCTTTGAAACAAATTCGAAAATGAAAAATCATTTAAGTAATGAATCTTCCTCTATTGACCATATTCAGTGTTACTCATCGCAATTGTGATTCCGTAGAACAACCATGGTAGAAACTATAACTGAATGAGCTTTTCAACGGTGTGCAACTCGACCTCTATGCTTTTCGAAATTTTCAAGTTGTTATGCCCCCAGCACCCTCTGTCGAGTAATTGTGATGTTTCTTCTCTCAAAAAAGTAGGATCGGTCATACCATTCAAAATATTTGTTGTCCCATTGTTTCATATGAAACCGTTCAAAAGTTATCGAGATAAGGGTACCAATCAGATCTGCACTTATGCTTGACATTTCAAATGCACATTGTGAAAAAACAAATCAACGAAATGATAAAAACAATTGGATATTTTTTTTTTCATTGTTCTACGTCGAATCGTTCAAAAGTTAACAGGGGGGGGGGCGACTATTAAACCCGCACTGTATTTATTATCTCATTGAATATTGTATGTTTGTTCTGTTCATAATCTGGTTATCACAAAAGTCATCTCGAGCTACTGTTATTTCTTCTTCGGATTGTTGGACTGTATTTTTATAGGTACTGATTCACACTTTTCTGTATAGGATTTGGGTTATACAAATACGTCACATGGAAATAATATGTAATGTATAATCCCGTCAATAAACAACCAAAATAAACAATTTGTTATACGTGTGAAGTCTTTCGAGTCTCTCGCTGAACTCCTTTCTTTCCCCCCCGGTTATCCTACCGACAGTTCTCGCGCTCACACTTCGTGAATGTTCGGGTTGAAGGATGAGGGCGCTGCTGGCTAACGCATGCACTTGGAGTCCAGTGGCGGGGAATACACAGTGGCGTAGTTAAACAGTACATAACAGCTACCAACCCCTTTTTAAGGCCCCTTAGGCACTATAGTTATGACATAGGTTTATTCTTACAACAACAATGTTTGTTGGTCAACTTTTGTTGATAACCAGATAATGAAAAGTATGAAAGTAATTTTATGGTAAACATTTGAAGGATATCATTTAAGTGTACTAACGGTATCACGACCTGGGACAGTTGTAGGATTAAAAACCCCACAACTGACTAGCCATTATCATGATTCGGCCCTGCATACTTTATTTCACTTGGTTGAGATGTTGTTACCAACTTTATGAAGGACTATACTGAGTGTGAATAATTTTTAAAACCTCACTGGCGATTTTTATCGAGCGACATAACAATCGTCCTCCCAATATACAGTGCTTTTCTTTAATGTCCCCCCCCCTTTTATTTTTTGAACAGGTCAACTAAAAAAATTGAAATTTGGGAAAATGAAATTGATGCATGAATACTATATTTTAGAGTAAAATTGACAGATGAAACTTTCAAGATGGCGACTGGGCGCCATCTGGGGAAAAAAAAAACTGAAAGGGGGGTCTTGTGACACATTTTTTTGAAGCTCCTGACGAATACTTCACCACCCTAGAATATAAAGTCAATATCTTCACCTACTACAAAATGGCGGAACATTTAATAATTGCCTGAATACATCGACGTTTAACTTCATAATTTGAGGAAAGAAGCTGAGTTCAGTTTAGAAGATGCTCGAAATGGTTGCCTTGAACTGCTTGACATAAGAATAGCCTATCCGATATTTCACGCTGAACATTTTCGAACACAGTAACGTCGATATTTCTACAAATATTTATTATTCTCTGCCGTATATCCAATATTGAAGCAGGTTCAGTTTCGTACACCTTTTGCTTCAAATAGCCCCATGAAAAAAAAGTCTATAGGTGCCAAATCTGGCGAGCGAGCTGGCCATTCCGTAGGACCTCGACGGCCAATCCAACGACCGGGGAAAGTATTATCCAAATTAATTCTTACTTGTCCGTAGTAAAGTGGTGGTGCTCCATCTTGTGAGAATACAATATCCATATCGAATTCACAAGGATACGCTTCGACGATTTCGGTGATTAGAGGGTCAACAATATTCTCCAGCATATTCAAATACAGTTCCCCTGTTAAATTTTGTTCAATGAATAGAGGTCCTACAATATGGTTTCCCAATATTCCTGCCCAGACGTTAATTTTTTCTGGATAATGAGTATGAGTTTTTCGAAAAATATGAGGATTGGTGTCACTCCAATAACGGCAATTTTGTCTGCGAACCTTGCCGTTGAGATGGAATGTAGATTCGTCACTGAAACAAATATTGTGGATATAGGTAGGATGCCTTGCAATGGTTGCCGTCATAATTTCGCAGAATTCTGTTCTTCGATCAGGGTCATCTTCAGTTAACTGGTGTACCATTTTGATTTTGTGTGGATGATACTTATACCTCTCCAAAAGTCTCCACACAGTAGAAGGACACACCTCACAAACATTCGTGACGGGGGAAGTAGACTGTTTACTATTTACTATCATCTCACCAATTATTTGAACTTGCTGTTCTTCCGGAATGGACGGATGACCTGGAGGCTTTTTGTTCTGTACATTACCGGTAGTTGTGAATTTGGTTACAAGTTCCCTTAAATATTTTCTACAGATAGGACAATTCGGAAAACGATCATTAAAAATTCTTTCGGTTTCGTGAAAGTTACGCGTCGCACCGTAAATAAAAATCGCTCCGATTTTTTCTTCCAATGGACGAGAATTGACCATTTCAGAGATAGTTCACATGGTACCTATTCACTAGTAACACCGAAAACTAAATGAGAATATTTTAACTGAACAATGATGTTTGTTGTCGTACTGACATTTCTTGTCATTTATTGTTTGAATAAGAAATAACCTATTTAACCTTATCGGGTTATTGGGATTGCCATATGGCAGAGAAAAACAAATATTTCTAGATGTATCGATATTAATGTGTTTGTATGCAGGTAATTATTAAATGTTCCGCCATTTTGTAGTAGGTGAAGATATTGACTTTATTTTCTAGGGTTGTGAAGTATTCGTCAGAAGCTTCAAAAGGATGTGTCACAAGACCGCCCTTCCAATTTATTTTTTTTCCCAGATTGCGCCCATCTTGAAAGTTTTATCTGTCAATTTTACTCCATTCATGCATCAATTTCATGATCCCAAATTTCAATTCAAATTTTTGAGTTGACCCGTTCAAAAAGGGGGGATGGACATTGAAGAAAAGCACTGTATAGTTGTTATATATTTTTATAGAGCTGAGATCGATCAAATTATGTACCTCGCCAATCTAGTTAAGGATACTATGCAAATAATTGAACTACTTATAAAAACAAACTATATTAATAATAACAAAATTACTTCGTTACAACAAATTCACACTGAATGGTATGACATTCTGATCAATACAACACAAGTACTTCCATCAATAATTTCGTTACAACTGACGGTGAGTTGTATCAATTTTCTAAAGCCCATGCATAAAGGAACTGAGATTTCAAGAATCTAACAATTTCAAAATGACTTTAAGATGAAGAAACATTTTTTCCATAAGAAATAATCTGTGTAAACCCGTTACAAAATAAATTTAGATTTTTCCAATCACACTGTACATAATATCAAATATTTTATTAATTTAAAAATCTAAAGAAAACTAAGGACACTATGGTGAATAAACAAGTATCATTCCAAATCAATTGTAAGAAAGTTCTACAATTTATTGACTCCAAATGCTTACACATACTCTTGAAAGATATCTAAAATCTACTGATTGAGAAAATAAAACAATAACGAAAAAAATTAATATTGGTTGAATGAGCACGTAACTGGATGAATGATTCATAAAATTTGCTAATTTTTTACACACACTGGATATAAAATTAATTTGATTCAATAATAAAACTGAGAATTAGTTCTAGGTATAGTTTTGCACCACAAAAATAACTCAAAATATTTCGGAATGTATTCCGCAGTGATAGAAGTCTAGTTTTTATTCATAGAACAGATAACTGGAGATTCCATAGAATAGTTCAAAAGTCAAAATTATGTTTTGATAAACAACAAATGACCATACCCAAAGGGGTGGTTAAAATTTCAAATATGACCATTTCCACTTTGGACAGAGATTTCGTAGAAAATCGAATAATACCATTCAGTTCAATAATAGTTGGAAAAGATTCAATATGCCGAAGTTATACAAACAACAAAAATATAGCTTACCATTTTTTCCGTTTCAGATTCTGGTTTACGCAAACAATATTTTTATCAATCGGGTTCTAAATTATGATTATTAATTTATTTAATATTTTCTTTAGTTATTATTTTCGTAAATAAATAATGACGCGCACTTTCTAGATGAAACATTTTCAGCTCCGCTAATTTCCTAGTACTTAATTATACATTTCAATTATTTCTATTCTCTGCTTCGAGCGCACTTTCAAGTGTTTGGAGCAACTTTCAGTGACATTTTCAAGACATTTCCCACCTCTCAGGTGAAAATACAAAATAAACAAATTGTAGATATCAATCTCTACTTCCAGATGCTGTTCACAGAATTTAAATAGGACAATTTCCCTGAAATCGTCGCATTTTGCAAAATAAGCCCTTACATTTTTTATAACGCGATTGGGCAGAAAGTACACATTGGACAGAAACCATCTTGCTCACAGTTGAACTACATGTCATCATCTATAATTTTTCACAAGATTGTTTGTCCAGCTTCAAATTTATAAAAATTATGAATTTTTGTAAAATTGTTTCTTTTTGGAGGTTTTCCCGGAATTTTTCAGTGGAAAATGCACCGATCCGGTCGCACAAATAACCATTGTGTAGGTTTTTGAATTCTCTACAAAACTTCCATTGGGTGTGGAACAATTCCTCCAATACTTAGATGTTTGTAAAAAAATAAAAAACTGGTCACGTTTGACAATATTTCTTGTTAAAAAAAATCCACAAAGCGATTTTTCTGGAGCCGACACCGGGTTTTCATCTACGAACTCTATTGAAAGGTAGTATAGGCTATTTGCGTCTTTATTTGAGTGGGGAGAAAACCTCTATTGGTTGGCCTACAGGAAGTAGCTGCCCTGAAGAAAAACACACAAGAGTTCATGTCATTTACAGTGCAATAAACACTATTCATGCATCAATTATCTATTGCATGCTTCCCATGTTTTCCGTTTTGAATCTTACAACTATTTTCATAGCTATTAAAAATTCTCAATCACAAATTTTCAATGTGTATGGGGTTAGGATTCTGTATGGAGTTATAAATCTGTATGGAGTTATAAATCTGTATGGAGGTAGGAGACATTATTTTATACTTTTCAGTTCCAAAGCGCGGTTAAATAATAGATTCACATTTTCTAGGATGAAGTACTGACAAGTCCCACACGATGTCATGAACGAAGGGAAATAAAGATTATCATTTTAAACGTTAAAATGTGTATGTAGTTTAGATTCCGCGTAGGATTGTTACTAAAAGCAATGCTTCTTGGTTGAGAATGTGTAATTTTCTTTGGATAAATAATATTATCCTTGCTGTAGATTGAGTTGGTTGGGAGAAGGTCATAATAACTAAAACCACTATAGTTCTGTTGCCGACGTTTCGACTGTTATGAAGTCATCCTCAGGGCACTACAAAGAGGATTGTGATTATTACTCAAAATTAATAACTGGGTAACATTGTAAGATTGTAAGATAGATGGGCTGTTTTTTTTTGGACCTGCCTCTTCCAATCTACACTGGATGCCTTCCCTCAATTCAGAAAGAAACTCTCACGCTATTCACCGAAACAGATTAATTTTTCATATGCACTAACAAGAGGAATCCAATATATATATATATATATATATATATATATATATGATACAGAGTGACCCATTTGAAAGCGGACCACCTCTCTAAAACCGTTATTTATTATCCGATTCAGAAGTTTTTTTTTCAGTAGATAGAGCATCAATAGTTCTAGTTGAATCAAAAAAACATTCTAGGGATTTTTTTTAATGAAATTTGGTAATGCCACTGGATTTGATATGCTTCCAAATATTTTTTTCAAAAGAAATATAGCATAAGTAAAATATTCATATCAATATCGAAATAATTCAAATAGTTGTCATATAAATCACAATTTTGTAAATAATATGGTTTGAAACACTCCTTTAGAACATAACAACTCTATGTGAGATATGTTATGTCTCTTAGAACACTGCAGTTTATTGTCAAAGAATAGAAATGCACATCTTTACATTCAATAATATAATTACCAATATTAATAACATAAATGAACTACTACAAAAGAATGTATTGACATTACAGTGCCTGCACATTAAATTTCGGCTGTTCAACCAAATCTCCGTTTAATTCGATACATTTATCGTATCGATTTCTAATTTTAACCATAACATTCGATAATTCGTTTGGGGTGATATCTCTGCAAGCCTGTCCTATTCTTTCACGCAGTACCTCTTTGTTCGTTGGGCAAGTTTTGTAAACTTTTTCTTCAGCGAAGCCCCATAAAAAACAAAAAATCCAATGGAGTCAAGTCCGGGGATCTGGGGGGAAACTCGATCAATGCACTATTTCGTCCTATCCACAGATTAGGAAAATTTTCTTCCAACCAATCTCCCACAATCCTGCTATTGTGGATGGAACAGCCATCTGATTGAAATAGAAGATGAGCCTTTTCTGCCAGTGGAAGTTCATCCATAGCTTTGAAAAATTCGTTTTTCAAAAAATTCAAAAATATTTGACCATTCAAATTGCTTTAAAAAAAAAGGGGCCAATTATTATGGTATGTAATATTCCACACCAAACATTTATTTTTTGTGCATTTTATTATCCAATGTGGATTTTCTTCCGTCCAGTACCTTGTATTCTGAGAATGAACTGTTCCATTGGTTGTGAATGTTGCCTCGTCACTGAACAAAATTTTTTTCAGGAAATTCCTGTTATTTAGATATTCCTCTTGAGCCCATAAACTATACTCCATCCTCTTTTCATTATCGCCTTCTTCTAAGGTGTGAATGGACATTAGTTTAAAGGGCTTCATCTTATTATATTTTCTATATTAATGTCCAAACTTGCAATTCTCACACTTGTTTTCGGATTATTAGATATTAAAATAATTTCGAATTCGTTCAGAATTATTTCGTCTCTGTCTTCGTACAATATTACTATTCTTCAGAAAATGTTTACAAACAGCTCCATACTGATTGAAAATTTGGTTTATTCGGCCAACTGTAGCTGCTAATATTTCGATGCTCCGGTTGCATGTTATTGAAAATTCTACATACTTCCTTTTCGGATCTGTCGTTGTTACCACGAAGTCTTACTATTTCAATTTTCTCCTGCGTAGGTACTTGAGGAGTTATAAACTTCACTATTAACACTGACAAATATGTGTCTTTTCGTCTATTGTTCTGACGACTTGTCATCTCTATAGCAACCAAAGTTACAAAGCCTCCTAATAAAAATAATATTTTTGAAATGTGGTATCCCAAGCATGTTTGAATGAAACCACGATCAATATTTGGAATAACTGTCAACCACCAAAGAGAAACTGCGTGAAAGAATAAGACAGGCTTGCACAGATATTATCCCAAACCAATGATCGAATGTTGATCGAATCTTATGGTTAGTTAGCATTAGAAAATAGTAGAATAAATGTATCGAATTAAATCGGGATTTGGTTGGAAAGTACGAAAATTAATGTGTAGGCACTCTCATTTCAATCCATTCTTTTGTTGTAGTTCGTTTATGTTATCAATATTGGTTATTATTGATTATTGAATTTGATTACATTGAATAAAATGTACATTTAATTTATTTGGCAAAAAACTGCATTGTTCTGATGGACATAACTATCTCCTATACTATGGAGTTACGTTTTGAAGAAACATAATTTGACGCCATTTTGAATAACTGCTGTTTACAAACTCGACTGCTAATGGCCTGAAAGAGCATTTTAAACAATTTTTTTAACAAGATTGTGATTTATATGACGACTATTCGAAATACTTTGATAAAGTGATATGAATTGTACTTATGCCATATTACTGTTAAAAAAATAATTTTATCGGGAAATTTTGGTCACACCCATTGGAAAGCATCGCAAATCCAGTGACGTCATCAAATTTTATTAAAAAAATCGCTAGTATGTTTTTTGGATTTTTGAACTTGAAAAAAATTCGCAGTAGGCCGTGAAATTTTTATTTTTATTTCGAATTCATGGCATTCAACTAGAACTATTGATCTACTGAAAAAAAAACTCCTGAATCGGATAATAAATAACAGTTTTAGAGAGGTGGCTCGCTTTCAAATGGGTCACTCTGTATATATATATGTAAATGTCCCTTCAACAGATTTTATTACGACAAGGGAACTACTGTTCTTGTGAGCATTCTGTTGTTATCTGCATTTTCTTCTGTTTTTATTGTTTTATATTCTTAATTTTCTCCACGTTAAATTAGAGCTATTTACAATGTATGTAATTTACTAACTTATTTGCATTTTTTACCATTTATCTCACAATCTACTGTTGTTACCGTATTATTCATTTTGAGTATAATCACAATCCCCTTTTTAGTGTCCTGGGGATGACTTTATAAAAGTCGAAACGTCGGCAACAGAACTATAGTGGTTTAGGTTTTAGTTATTTTGACCGTCTTTCCCAACCAACTAGAAGCTACAGCAACCAGTGAGGTCACAAAACATCATACATAATATTTTCTTTCTTATAGGTATCGGCTATCAGGCAGCATTAGCACTTGCATCAAGAGGCTGCCGAATTATCATCGCGGACAGAGACGATGCAACGGAATCCAAAAACAGGATTATTCGTGAAACGAAAAACCCCAACATCGTCACGAAACACGTCGATTTGTCTTCTTTCGATTCTGTGAGGCGGTTCGCCAAGGATATAAACGAAACCGAAACAAAACTGGATATTCTGATAAACAATGCAGGAATTGGGACTACTCTCTTAGAGTACACCGCTGATGGACTCCAAAAAACGATGCAAGTGAACTACTTCAGCCACGTTTTGCTCACTCACCTTTTACTAGGTTAGTATTTCGGTTGGTTGATGTGCCGGTTTTTTTATTTTATACACCTGTATGTATGTATGAATGTAGGTGATGGAATCTTTGAAATTAATTTTCATCCGCTTCCAGATGTGCAAAGTATTTGAGATTTCGCATACGTATATATTTCATTTCAAAGATATGGCGAATGCACATTCGCCAAAATTTACTTATAGTTTTCATATCATGTGGAGGAATCCATCAAAGAGTTATTATCTCGTAGTCTTTTTTAGTGTTTTGTAGCAATATGGACTAAAAAGTTAAAAATAAAATTATAGTTTGAAAAATTAAAAAAACACGCTTGTAAAGCAATAAGGACTAACAAGTTGAAAATAATAAGAATAAAGTCATTGACCAAAAAATGTTCTCTCTATAATACTCACTATATGTAACCAAATTAGATTCAGTGGATCTTTTAGGAAAAAACCCGTGATGTTTCGAGATTGTGGCGGGTTTCACCGCCTCAATTATACAGGGTGTTAGTGAATAAGTACGACAAACTTCAGGAGGTGATTCTGCATGAAGAAAATGATGACAGTTTGCTATATAACTTTTGTCCGCAAATGCTTTGTTTTTCGAGATACGGGGTGTTGAAGTTTTTCTTAAAAACTGACTATTTATTTATTGCTCTGAAACCGGTCGAGATATGCAAAAAAATTTTGATAAGTTTCAAAAGGTTGTTATTGCGCATTTTTCGACATGCAATTAAGAATTTCATGTTCATCATTGGCGCGCATACGGGTAATGATCTCAATTTTTTTAAAGACAAAAATGGTACGCCACTGAGATATTTTAAATGAAAAATCATTTTTGAATTTCTCGTTCAATTTGTGACAAAAAATTTCTCTCGCCTTTTTTTCGTGTGGGGTGCTGTTTTTATGCAAAAACATAAAACATAACGCGTATTTTTCATTTCTTTAATACATCATCAAGAACTATCTAATACAATAACGTTAAACCAGAACAATAACAGAAAATAACACTAATAAATAAATAGGCGCGAAGCCACAACAAATGTTCAAAATGACCTCCCTCAGACGTGATACAAGATTCAACTCTTCGCCTCATTGATTGTCGTATTCGCGCAAACATGCAAACATTTCTTATTGTCTCACAGCCGGCTTTTAATTCGATTCCTCAGGTCCTCAACATTTTCGACGGGAGTGAAATGAACTAATAACTTGAGAAAACCCCAAATCCAAAAATCTAGAGGATTTAAATCCGGAGATCGAGCAGACCCATGTTCCGTACCTCCCCTACCTATCCAATGATTTGGATATAGGGTATCTAAGTGATTACTTACAATAATGCTAAAATGTTTTCTGCACCATCATGCATGAACCAGAAGTGTTGTCTCAGCTGTAGAGGTATTTCTTCAAGAAGAACAGGTAACTCTTCCTGTAGGAAATTAAGGTAATATGGACCGATTGAATGATCATCAAGTACCGCAAGCCATACATTTACTGAGAACTGATGCTGAAAATGAGCTTCAAAGATTCCATGTGGATTTTCCCCAGCCCAGAGATGATTGTTATGGAAATTTCGTATTCACTGTCTTCCAAAATTAGCCTCGCCAGTATAGAAAACGCCATTAAAAAAATTAGGAATTTGAGCGATTTGATGAAGAATCCAATGGCAAAAAACTAGCCGCGGAAAAAAGTCTCTAGGTTGTAGAGCTTGTACACGTTGAATATGAAACGGATACAATTGCTGTTCTTTAAGAATTTCAAATACAGTGAAGTTGCTTACATTCAGTATGTTGGCAATTTTTTGAGTACTTGTTTCAGGTGACTCGGCAATTAACTCGAGAACTGCTTCTTCTAGTTGCACAGTTCGTACTTCAGTCAGTAGGCCGTTTGTTCCCTAAGTGTACCATTTTCGCGCAAACGTTGGTGAAGACGAGCAAATATGTGATGGGGTACCCTATGTCCTGGATACAACTAAGCATACAATCTTCGAGCTTGCCGACCATTTCCATTACTTCGACCATAGACAAAATGCATTTCTAACAATTCCGCATTGTTATGCCCTGTAATTACAGAAATGCATTTAAAGATAATTACCAAGACGTAACCATTGTATACCGAATGCTTACATGACTCATCTAGGAGAGCAAAACAAAGTTTTTTATTGCTACCCGTTACAGTCACAGCGAGATAAGAAAATCAGTTTTATTTACTACCATAATTCTAACACCCGTCCAAAGTCTATAAACACTGAGCAGTTGAAAGACGAGATAACGCGATGTATCACCACCCCGCATCCTTACTGGAGGTAAACAACTTATAAATCACCGGGAATCGAGACACCTCTGAAATTCATAAACACACTTGTGGGTCATTAAATTCAGCGATAACGCGACAGCGATCGTAAATACCTGCCATTCAGTAAAATAGTATCCAATTATAACATAAGATAAGCGAGAACGGGTTAGAAAAACAAGACCCTTATCAGTTTTACGATGTCACCTCGTTATCTGCTCATAAAACACACTAAGCCCCGCCCCAGCTTCCGTATCGAAGATATTATAAAAGGCAACGGGAGCAGAAAGAGTTAAGTTAGTTCAGAACGGTAGTCCGTGGAATAATCACGTATATCATACGAGAAGAAATATAGTATGCATTCATATTAGTACCAGTGAAAAATGCCACGAGAAATAAAATCTTTCCACGTGTAAAAACCATCTCGAGTAAAGCAATACTAACATGTCATTCTCAAAAGTGCGGTATAAAGTCAGTCGAATTACAGTATCTTACAATAATAATGAGAGTTTCCCAATCAGTGTAGTTAACTTCAGCAAACATAGAAACTCAGCGATTCAAATCAAGTATTGAAGCCCTAGTAAAAACACGAGTGAACAGTATAGTTTCCACAAATTGTCAAAGCTTCCAAAACAGAGATAATAACGGGATTCCGCAATTTCAATGGTTCACGATCACTTAGAAAAACCTTATCTGTATACGAATATACCGGACGAATTAATTAGAATAACCGATTGACGCGGGAGAAAACGAACTGATAATAATAACTTCTAAGCTAATTGCCGTTTAAAACTACTCCAGTGAATAAGTGTTAAACAGGGTGAGTCTCATGTTTGTTTTTATGTATTTATGTTTATGGCAAAACCCAACCCATTAAAATGTGTATGTGTCTAAAAAGTATTTCCATAGTTTTCAAGATTACAAAGATCTCAAAAAGAGAAGTATTGTTAGTCGTTGGTAGCAATTGAATTTCAAGATTTTTTTATTAAATATTTCTTTTTGTAAATTTTCTTTATTATAATAACCTTTCGAACTTTCTGTTGCTATATTCTTATACATTAGAGAATTGTGTTCAGTTTTATTAAATATATATATATACATTCTTAACATTTTATGAGTGCATTCTTTTATTTATTTTCTTTTATGAATAACCTTTCGAACTTTCTGAACGGTAGTATTTCCTGAATAAACAGCCCATGTTCCAGTATTTGAGAGATATGAACCAGATCTGAGCCGCTCCAGATTTCGTTCAGTATTGACCGTCTTCAGACAGTCGATTGCTCTTAATACTGTTTTTCCAACCTAACGAATAATGTCTGGTATTACAGTTGTGGTGGGTTAGTTCACAACACCCCGTAGCCCAGTTTTAACATTGGTGGTCAGGTGTATAGTTCCTAACACCCTGTAGCCCAGTTTATAACATTGGTGGTCAGGTGTGTGGTTTTCACAACACCCTGTATAGCCAGTCTATAACATTGATGTCAGGTGTGCGAGTAATAATTGAGGAAGTACATTAACGCATATATGATATTTTCCACAGAAAAAAAAAGTGTCAAACAAAAATTGAAGTTGAATTTTTTTTTAATGAATATTTTATTTTTATTTTTACAAATAAGTGTCAGTGGAAAAAAGACTAATTTGAACAGGAGTAAATGAGTAGAAAAATTGTGAAAATAGTTTAGTATAATATCGTTGTTATTTTGCAAGCACGATATTGAGAAAATAAATATATATAGCGTTTATACCGATCAAAAACTCAGGAAGTATTCGAAAAGGCAATTGAAGTTTTATTTTCAATCAATGGAGATTTTTATTGAAATAATTAAATCATGGAAACTCAGACAACAGTGCCGTGGGTTAGTAGAACCGCAAATTAGTATCACTTTGGATAATATTCCTTTTTATAATGGTACCACAGAAATCAAAGATTTTATTCGTGAAATTGAGGATTTGGCAGCTGTAGCAAAATGGACAGACAGTCAAATAAGTTCCATAGTTAGATTGAAATTGAAAGGAATCGCTAGATTATTTATTGAAGCAGAATATAGTTTACAAAATACCGACAACTGGCAATTAATTAAAAAGGAATTATTAAAGATTAGAAGAAAATTAAAATTACCTTAAGAAAAAAAAATTTTTGAATTGTTATCAGAAAACAATGAATCAGTTAGGAATTTTTTCATGAGATTAAAAATATGTGCATCAAAGATAAGGCACCTCACAGGAAATAATAGAATTGACAATGTATTAGAGCAAAAATACGAGCAGGATATTTTGGTTCAATTTGCCATTGGATTGTTAGATCCTGTTAGAAAAAAAGTGTTATCTGAAAGTCCTGTCAGTTTAGAAGAAGCCATCACATTAGCAGAAAGAGAAGAATTAATTGAGCAAATTACGAATACACCGAATATGAATTTCAGAACTTTCAATGCGAATATAATATTGTGCACACATTGTAACAGAAAAGGTCACACAGCAGGAGATTGTTATATGAAAAATTGCGTATGCCTAACATGTCAAGAAGTCGGACATATGTCATATCGTTGTCCAAATAGGAATATTTTTCAAAATAAGAGATTCAATGAGTCAGGAAAATGGTTTGCCAACTACGCTAAAGGAAAACGATTTAAAAAATATGGAAAAATGAATAAATATAGAAAAGATTTTTCTAACAATTCGAAAGAAAATAGATTTCAATCTCATAGAAGCAGGAATGAACGAGGAAATATTAGGAGAATAAATTACAGACAGCAAACAGGAAATAGTTATGGAAATGACAGAAAATGGAAAAAGTATGGAAAAATGTCAAAATATAACAGGAATTTAAATGGAATGGCAGCTTTCAACAAGCCTCAGATGAAGGCTGCAAAAACGACTATTTAGATAGTGGGAGGCAAGAGGAAAATATACTAATCGACGATGAACAGAAAAATGTAATTAATTTGGAAGTAGCAGGAATTTTGAGGCATATATCCATAGATATGAGATCTCCAGTATCAGTGGTTCATATTAATATTGTTAGAGGTATGAAATGGAATTATGGTTTGCCTTATCACCTCAGAAATGGACAAGGAAATTTCACTCATTATATTGGCTCGGTTATATTGCCAATCAAAGTAAAGGAAGGAAAAATTATTGAACATGAATTCTTAATAGTTGAAAATGATCATCGTAGTACTGAAATAACACTGGGATTAGATTTTTTACGAAAATATGACGTGCAAATTGATTGGAGAGAAAATCAAATGTATTTATCAGGGGAAATTATCGAGTTGAAGAAGAAAATCCAACACATATGCCAAACGAATCGGGATGACGAACAGAGGAAGTTGCAAAATAGATTTGAAGAAGTAGAAAAACGATTGAGAGATGTCACGATCAGGATGAATGATTGGATGAATTCTGGAGAAAGATTAGGATTGAAGAAGGAAAGCGCGCCCAAAGCAATCCGCGAAGTATTTATCAACAGATTTTCATGCCATGAAACGAGACGTACAACTTCAAATCAAATAGAGATATCAGGGACCGGTGATTTAATTGTGACACCAGGTTTAGGAAAAACAGTTTCAAAGATGTCAGCGACTGGTGATTTAAAGGAGACGCTAGTCTGCAAAGAAATAGTTGAAATTGAAGAATATGGAAAATCGTCTGGAAAAAGAGAAAAGCGAAACATGCGTTTAAACGAGCAACAAGAGAGAAAATGGAAAAAATGAAAGCTTTTGAAAGTGAAAATATTCCCGAAAGTAGCCAGACATATTCAGGAAGAACGGAAATTGCAACAGTTAATGCATCAAGGAATCAAGGGAAGGTGATCGATGTAAAAAATAGGAAATCATTGGAAGATAGTTTTAGAGATAGATACGAATCACCCACGGGAGATGCTCTATCCACCAGGAAGTTGGAATCTGCCAAGCACCTAGGAATAACAGTCGCCAAAGATAAGATTTTTTCTACAGTCGTAAATCACAAGGATGAAAATGTCTTGCCTAAGGACAAAATTCTACCGCCCAGATTTTTGAATGTATGTAAAGTTCAAGCAAAAAGTATAGTGAACTCCGAAGATACGAAATTACGAAGTATTCAGAAAATGGATTTTTAACCCGAGAAAACGAAGATAGGAGAATTTTAAAAAAAAAAAATCGCACGTTAATTTTGAAATCCAACCAGTGGAAGAAACAAAAAAAAATCCAATAATATCCGCTGATCGATTCAACAAGTATATGAATGGAAGCGTTCGACAAGCGACACAAGAAAATGAGGTAAAATTAGATCAAGTTTTAGTACAAACTAAAGAAAATATGCCAGATGAATCACCAATAGTTAATGCCGAAAATATAGGAAAATGTCAGCCAAAGGAAATGTCCAAAGAAAATGAAGAAAACATTTTTGAAAATAAATTCCCCCTTACACAACCCATGACACGCGGCACTGTTCAAAAGACACCCATGAAAAATTTGGTTCAATCATTTAGATATCAGTAAACAAGAAAATTTTCAGTATGCACCAGAATGTAGGAACGTATATATAGTATGGTAATTATTATATTTTTAGCAGACTGCAAAAAACGCAGAAAAATTGAAAAAAATCCCTGAAGGTTAATTTGCCAAAGCATATTTATAGTTACAATGGACTCGATACTTTGATGAAAAAATGGAATTAAATTAATTGTATCATAGAACGGGAACAAACAGAAAAAAATAAATCTATTAGGAAATCAACTGAAAACGTGAAACGCAAACAGAGACAATTTTATCAAGTGTTCTGATGTAAAATAATGACAGTAAATTCCCCGGAAAATTCAAGCAAAGCTATTTTGAGACGGATATAGTTCATTACAGGTCATAGAAAAAACGAAGAATGGTCGACAGAACTAGAATGAAACACTGTACGGATTACAGGCTATAAAAACCACAAAAGCGATATGTTATGAAAATTAATGCAAATAGAAACAGTTATAGAATATCGAATCGCCGAGTTACATAATACAGAGAAATAATATAATCACGATTCTCGGAAAATGGTTTACGGATTTGTAGAATATTCACACTAGAACATCGCGACGTTTACAATTGTACAGTACCTAAGTAAAAATAATGATAAAATTTACTAACGGCGCATATATGGAAGGTTTTGATAGGAATATCGTGGACTATTATTGTTGAAACCCAAGAAAATATCTCTGAAGAAATAGCAGTGGACAATCCAGCATGGCGAAGCGAAATGATGAGACCAGCAGATTCTAGAGCATTGCGAATTCACAGTGTGGTTTGAGTTCAAGCACTCCGCACAGAATTCAGTAAACACCATTCACAAAACAAATCACCTGTGTTAATGGTACCGCACAAATAGGAGTCCCAGGAACGAAGATTTTTAAACGAATGAATTACCACCGTTTGACCACCGAAAACCGAATACCATTACGACATTATGCCAAGGAATGCACTTGTCACCGAACCAGAAAACACAGGCTGTGTTATCCGTCTAGCCCCGATACCGACTAATTATCACGGATCACTGACCCGAAATCGTATGGAAGGCTTTACAATCCCAAAAAGCCAGATGTCTAGAGAAGATAGATAAGGAACAACTCATCCCGTACCGCTGCTACGTACCCTTACCCAGCGGCGTAGCAGGAAAAAATTCCCAGAGGATCCAACGGATAGAGTTAAATTGATGCCCACCGGAATAGAAGTGAGAAAATCCCCTCGTTGAAGAAGGCGAGTACATACCCTTACAGTATGGAAATTACCCCATGGAAGAAAAAGACTTTATTGTGTGTTTGCATGACTATTTGCATGTTATTTTTAAGAAAATTAGAATTAAGTACTGAGCAGTGAGGTTAATAAATTTGGGGATAGATTATAATTATCCTCTAGAAGATGTAAACAGTAATCTATTGTAATTGTCAAAGCAAGACTTATAAAATTTGTCGCTAGAATAGGATTACACTTCAGAAAGTTAAAACATTTTGCTTATTGAAAGAGTTGTTATTCGAAAAAAATTTGAGTTTGTCAAAGTTTTTTGTTTGAGGGTTGGGTCGAAATGTTATGCCCTGTAATTACAGAAATGCATTTAAAGATAATTACCAAGACGTAACCATTGTATACCGAATGCTTACATGACTCATCTAGGAGAGCAAAACAAAGTTTTTATTGCTACCCGTTACAGTCACAGCGAGATAAGAAAATCAGTTTTATTTACTACCATAATTCTAACACCCGTCCAAAGTCGATAAACACTGAGCAGTTGAAAGACGAGATAACGCGATGTATCACCACCCCGCATCCTTACTGGAGGTAAACAACTTATAAATCAGCGGGAATCGAGACACCTCTGAAATTCATAAACACACTTGTGGGTCATTAAATTCAGCGATAACGCGACAGCGATCGTAAATACCTGACATTCAGTAAAATAGTATCCAATTATAACATAAGATAAGCGAGAACGGGTTAGAAAAACAAGACCCTTATCAGTTTTACGATGTCACCTCGTTATCTGCTCATAAAACACACTAAGCCCCGCCCCAGCTTCCGTATCGAAGATATTATAAAAGGCAACGGGAGCAGAAAGAGTTAAGTTAGTTCAGAACGGTAGTCCGTGGAATAATCACGTATATCATACGAGAAGAAATATAGTATGCATTCATATTAGTACCAGTGAAAAATGCCACGAGAAATAAAATCTTTCCACGTGTAAAAACCATCTCGAGTAAAGCAATACTAACATGTCATTCTCAAAAGTGCGGTATAAAAGTCAGTCGAATTACAGTATCTTACAATAATAATGAGAGTTTCCCAATCAGTGTAGTTAACTTCAGCAAACATAGAAACTCAGCCGATTCAAATCAAGTATTGAAGCTCCTAGTAAAAACACGAGTGAACAGTATAGTTTCCACAAATTGTCAAAGCTTCCAAAACAGAGATAATAACGGGATTCCGCAATTTCAATGGTTCACGATCACTTAGAAAAACCTTATCTGTATACGAATATACCGGACGAATTAATTAGAATAACCGATTGACGCGGGAGAAAACGAACTGATAATAATAACTTCTAAGCTAATTGCCGTTTAAAACTACTCCAGTGAATAAGTGTTAAACAGGGCGAGTCTCATGTTTGTTTTTCTGTATTTATGTTTATGGCAAAACCCAACCCATTAAAATGTGTATGTGTCTAAAAAGTATTTCCATAGTTTTCAAGATTACAAAGATCTCAAAAAGAGAAGTATTGTTAGTCGTTGGTAGCAATTGAATTTCAAGATTGTTCTTTTATTAAAATTATTTCTATTGTGAAGCCCATTGCAGAATTATCTGCCAATACGCTACATTAGTTTTCATTGTATGAATATTGTTGTCTATCATTCGTTCATAGACGATTGAGAGAATTGTGTGTCAGTTTTATTAAATATATATATATACATTCTTAACATTTTATGAGTGCATTCTTTTATTTATTTTCTTTTATGAATAACCTTTCGAATCTTTCTGAACGGTAGTATTTCCTGAATAAACAGCCCATGTTCCAGTATTTGAGAGATATGAACCAGATCTGAGCCGCTCCAGATTTCGTTCAGTATTGACCGTCTTCAGACAGTCGATTGCTCTTAATACTGTTTTTCCAACCCAACGAATAATGTCTGGTATTACAGGTGTGGTGGGTTAGTTCACAACACCCCGTAGTCCAGCCTTATAACAGCATTTGTATAATTTTCTATTTCGATAAATGAAAAATTAATGACTTATTATCATTAATGTTATACCAAACTAAAAGTTTGAAAATGAAGAAACACGAATTTGACATTTTGTTGAAATATTCGTATTTAACAGAATGTTGACAGTAGCCTACTGTATCGTTACTAGATAATGTATCAAAGTAATGACAAATACGAGGCAAGATGTTTAATTTTTAGCATAAAAACGGCGCGCCATATGAAAAGAAGGCAAGAGAGATTTTTTGTCACAAATTGAAAGAGAAATTCAAAAATAAAATAACTCAGTGGCGTACCATTTTTTTCTTTAAAAAAATTGAGATCATTACCCTTATGTACGCCAATAATGAACATAAGATTCCTAATTGCATGTCAAAAAATGCGCAATAACTACCTTTTGAAACTCACCAAATTTCATCTGCATATCTCGACCGGTTTCAGAGCAATAAATAAATAGTCAGTTTTCAACACCCCGTATCTCGGAAAACGAAGCATTTGCATACACAAGTTATATAGCAAACTGTCATTATTTTTTCATGCAGAATCACCCCCTGAATTTCGTCGCACTTATTCACTAACACCCTGTATTTGTATGGACATGACTTTCGTGTACCTTACTGAATATATCCAATTTACATATCGGTCGATAGCTTTTAACATTATTTCTATCACTTACTTCAGGAATCGGAACAACAAATCCTGTTCCCCATTTATTTGGACATTCACACTCACGGAAAGAATAATTGAAGAGTAGGCAGAGGGGCAAACAAAATTTTTTGGGCAGTTTTTCTCGAAGATTGATAAGGATCCATCGAGACCTGCTCCCATGTTTTTATCTAATTCCAAGAGAATCCTGAGAACCTGTCACTCTTAATTTACTGATGCAGTCTTTATCTCCTGCTCTAACATCACGAGATGAAAAAATTTGCTCATAGGGTTGCTAAACACTGCTGAAATATTCTGCAAAGAGTTCAGCGACATTACCACCCTCCGCCATTTCATTATCAAGTGTAACAGAATTTGAAATGGTATTATGGAGATTCCTCAAAGAAACTATTCGCCAACATTTTTTAAAACTTTTTGGAATTTTCAATTGGTTCAATGTATTTATTATAGTCAGTCTGGGTGGCCCGTTTGATTTTGCGCCTGAGCCCGGATAAAATTATGGAGATCAAACTGAGATTTAGTGTATATGTAATACTATCGGAATCTCAAACTAATTTAATTAAATATGAATTCAACAAACATAATATACAGATACCGTTTGAGTTATTCGTATGTACGACTACTTTTTGTCGCTTCAAGTCCATCTCAAATATTGATTACATTCAACATAAAAAAAATATATTCCCAACTGATAATTTGTTTGAAGATTTTGATGAATATGATATCAGATAATCACAATTTTCTCGTAAGAAAATATAAGAAAATGGTTTCAGTAACGTGTATCGTAGACACAGTAGTGTATATAAATAAACCACATAGGTTACTGTTGGGAGTTTTCCCGGCAGATGGGATCTCAGGCACTACTAATAATAATGAAACTATCCCGTTAACCGGAATTATAGACACTTCCTCTGACAAGCTCCCGTTCGATTTTCAGATCTACTGAAGAAGTCCACCCCAAGCCGCATAATATTCACCAGCTCCTTTGGAGGATACTGCACCAAGATGAATATAGATCACTTGAATCCACCCAAGGACTTTCCAAGCGTTTTCCAGACATACAATAATTCCAAATTGGGTCAGGCTATAGCAGCGAAGTGTCTGGCTGAGAAGTTGAAAGGAACTGGAGTTACTGCGTATTCTTTCCATCCTGGTTTCATTCGATCTACGCTATTTTGGAAGGCTCTCAAAGAGGAAGCTACGGTCTGGTCAGTAGCCTTGGTCTTCTTGACTTTTGTTTTTGGGAAGGTGAGCAATTTCGTATTATAGTTGCCATTTTCTAGAAAGGGAGTTGTAAATTTATTAAAAACTGTCTGTAGATTGCATATAACAAAATTCTGAGAGTGTAATCAAAGCTATCTGAATTAGTTCATCTGCATCATCTGAAGAAAAAGAATATTGTTTCTAACGTGAGAAAAACTCGAAGTTGTCCCCACCTGAATGTTTTATTTTGAAAAAGAAACATGTTTCGGACCTCTATAGGCCCATCTTCAGTCTGAATGTAGAGAGGAAGAAACTACATATTGGGCGAAAGTTCAACCTTGGATGGTATGAACTGAAAGGGGAGTAGTTGCCTCTCAGTGAAGGTGTAAACCATAATAAACTGTGCAAATAGATTATGTAAATGCATAATTTGGCTTTCACAATCACATAAATGGACTGTACAATTAAATATATAATGAGAAAAAACATCATCTTCAATGTGGAGCGGGGACTGAGACATTTGAGAGTGTCAAGTTACTAGTATTACTCGAACTATGATATATAAAACTAGCGACCTCTGTATTCAGATGATGTACTCGTTGGACGGTGATATGTTTGAAGAGCTTCGTATTATAATGAAAATAATTTGGTTATGGATGAAAGGACAAGGGGAAGGAGAAACACCAATTTGACATCAACCATTACGTTAATTGGCTTTAAATATATATTATGAGAATTGCTTTATATCATTAACTGCCGACTTCAACTCAGTTGAATCTGTTTCGTACAAGAGCAGTGAGTTTATTGTAGATATATTTTTTGTAAGTTATAAATCAGGTCAACTATCGAGATGGTATTTTGTGTTAGTTGATTGGCTATTGAACAGTAATATTCATTCAACAGATTGAGATCGATGTACAATTCTGGTTGATTTTTACTATTTTTACTTCGCAGGTCATTGGTTACTGTCCATCTCTTTCTGTTTATTTTCTGCCTGATTTAGTCTTTCACCATAGTAGAGATCTTCAGCTATTTTTATGGTCTGTTTGTAGATACTACGATATTTACTGAAATATGTCATGAAAAAATCATCATATAGTAGAAAATATAACACATTTGTTTTATTCACTCCGTTGCACGATAAAATAGAAGTACCTCCGAATTCTGTCCCTGAGCCAATTTTTATTAAAGTTGTCTGTTGCTTTGCCATGGGGTTATTAAAATTGACAATTGGAAAATTTTCATTGTTATAACTTTTTTATTACGAATTGAAAATAAAATATATTTTTCTAGAAAAAAAGAGATTTTCCACAGTAAACCCTAATAAATTCAAGTTCATTAATTATTTGCTTGTTATGATTTTTTTAAATTTTTATTTTATCCCCTTTACTCAAACTTCGTTAATTTTCAGAGTAGCGGAAAAAATTACACAACCATTTTCATGAGAAATTTTATGTCCTACAATTTTTAGCCAAAGTATTTTCTGTATATCTCACCGTCTTGGAATCATTTTGAAAAAACCGCTTTTTCAATATAAAAAATTCAGGTACTTCTTCCAAATTTCGGTTTGAAGGCATTTTAATAATTTTCTAATCACTGGAATCCAACTATATCGCTAAGGCTCCCGTTATCTTATTTCGTAAAAGATTCGATTGAAACTGCTGAGGGTTGGCAAGAAAACTGAGAGAGCAGGTTAAAATACTTTTTATCATAGAATGAACTCATATACCGGTCTGAACTGTAGAGTGACTTTTATCCGTTCTTTCACTTTCAGAGTACTGAAGGAGGTGCCCAATCGATGATACACCTAGCGACTGATGACTCCGTGGAAGAACACAGTGGTAGAGTTTTTTGGGACTGCATGAAATGGTTTTATCCATACCAACTTTACGATGACAAGTTTTGCCAAGATGTGTGGCAGAAGTCGATAGAATATGCGAAGTTGACTCCTCAAGAATGCAAAATTTGAAGAACAGCTAATAAATATTTTTCAAAGCGCTCGTTTTTTTGCATGAAGTGGTGAAAAGTCAGCGGAGATGACTGTCTCTTCTATTCGATAATTGTAAAGAAATTTCTCACAAACTTGGATAGAAACATATTTTAATAATATGTCTCAGCTTCCATTACTAACTGACTGTACCGGTGATATAGATGCATCTAGATCGGAAGCCACAGCACTAAAGCATGGTCTATCTCGCTTCGTTCTTGATTGATTTCAATTTCAAATAATTCGAAATCTTCAAACGAGAATTCATTTATCTATTTATTTATAATACACGGGAAAACATCTCTTCTACAATGTAAAACCTTTAATAGTTTATTTAGTAAGTGTATTTTAGAGTAATGAAAAAGAAAATAATGAGATATATTCGTACAATTTGAGACTGAATTTCAAGGAATATCAACGCTACAAAATGCTAAGACCAGCCATATACAGGGTGTTATGAATTAACACACCACACCTGCAACACCAATCTGTTACGCCACTGATCTTATAGAGAATACAAAATTAATTCTATCAGAGACCATTGGTTACGATTGCTCGTTAATGTTGTTAAGGTTGATCCTTAACTATACTGGGTGTCATTAATCCGAAGAAAAACAACAGAAGATATCTGCGGAGCGGTTCGTAGAAATCTTCACCAGTATATGAGCGTGAGGAGGTTTATCTGTGATACGCCAATTATCTTATAGAGTTATTCGGATATAATATAATTATGAATATTATAATATATCTATATTGTACAAAAATAACAAATTATGCACATGGTATAATTCGGAACCAAAATTTATTGAACGTCAGAATGCATTTGAATATAAGAAAAACCTGATAGTAAAACAAATATAGTATGCCTAGTAAAATAACTGTTATTCAGTTACTTGGCTATTGCTTTCATTATTTCTTTTGGTCGATCCAAAGTTTGAACCCACTATGAAAATCAAGTAGTTTAATGATTCTTTATTACACTATAATTATCTGGCCAACTAACAATGCATGCAATTTCTTACCCTTGACTAGAGAGAACAACACCTCGTTTTATTGTTATATGATTTTAATTTTAAATTTCCAATTTTTATGCGTTCAATGATTCACAATATAATTATTTAGCTTCTTCTGAAGACAGTTCCTATTTGCGGAGTTTACTGAGACACCATTGCTTTGTAGTATAACACCTTTTCTGAAATTTACACTTTTACTATTTTCCGACACATTTTTTATAACTGGCTACTTTATTAATAATTTTACGAATTCAATACTCGTTACTTTAATTGAAGTTGATATACTTCTGAACTAAATATTTCTACTTGAGGAGTCTAGAGCATTTCCAATATTACATCTTTAACTCGTGAACGTCTGAACACTTCTGATCTCTCTGGTTATGTGCGGCTCATATTTATATAGAAACAATAGCGGGCTTGAAAAAGCACGCGCAGTAATGAAAATAATGTATGGGTAGGTCTACCGCTTTTATGTTTCCCCTCGCATTCCAGCGTGTTACAAATATCGGCCGTATGAGGGAATCGTATATGCATTTATCACCCGTCGTCTTTTATGATTGTTGGTTTCAAATTTACGAACTATTAGTTGTCAGCGTATAAGGAATGTTCATATTTATGATGCGTTTTAATGGGTGGTGCTATCATATCAAATAATTTACGAGATCTAACTCCTTTGTCGGAAATCACCCCGCATTCCTTCCGTCTAATTCAATAGCGTTTGCACGGAGACATTTATTTCGGACGAAGGGAAACAGTCGTTCACCTTTTTGTGTCGCGTTCCTTCAGTCAAGGGCATTACAATTTTTACGTTAAAACGACCTGGTTGATCCAGGGCATCACAAAACTAATAGAATAGTAGAGGACAACATGTGCATAAGACCATAATAGGACAATTAATCCAGCTATTCAATTGCTCGCAATGATTTTTTGAAAGATTCAATATTCAATACTGCCAGACAAAATCCATTGCTATTGAATTCATTACCTAATCGCATGAATCTAGATAGAGGACAATGATATTCGTAAATGGAATGATGAATGGTATTTAATGAAAATATATTTGACAGGTTTCATAAAAATGTACAGATATATAGTTGATTGGCAGATAAATATAGAACTTCCACAGAAGGATGAAACTGTGCGTGGGTTGTATCATATAAGAATAAACATAAGTAATATAATAAACAAATAAATAGTATCATATAAGTGTAAATATAGGTAATATAATGAACAAATGAATATCGGATAAATTGTGTTACAGATTTAACAGTTTTATTGACATTGTAGATTGTAGGGGGATCGATATGGTTCTTCATCCTCTCCGTACCTTTTTATTAACATACATTTCGGTCCATAGGTATGTAATAAATTCAATTTTAGCGTTATTATGTACTTGTTTAGAAAAACCTGAAACAGGTCGATTTATATTGTCAATTTGACAATTTACAGTATGAAATATTACCCCCTGCACCCCCTCTGAATTATGAGCACTCCCTCAAACATTTTAAATACCCCCTTCTCATTCGTGTGGCATCTTGTTCGAAACAGATTTTCATTCTCTGTTCAGCAATATTAAGTTTTTTAAATTTGGTGCAATCATAACTCAGAAAATGTATTTTGAAGATGTTTTAAATAGCCCCACAATGAATAATCAGGTATTTTTTATCTGTTTTGCTAAACGTCAGGAAAAAGTCGTTCAAGACACCAAAAAATTATTCACTAAACCCACATAAATAATGTTATGTCAATCTAGTAGACTACTGTGATTTTGATATTTATGAGTTGCTGACACACGTCAGTGTATTGAGAAATATTTGTGTGTGTATTTGATTTGACGATGGATTATTTATCCGAAACTCAAAGAATATACATTTTAATTATGATTGGATGCGGTAATAAAAAAAGAACTCAAAAGGAAGTTTGTGAATTGTTTAATAATAAATAGCCTGGTCAACACGTCTCACAGTCTGCAGTAAGCAAATTATTACGGGAACCTGGACATGTAAAAACTATTCAAAAACCAGGTCGAAATGTTAAATTGGATGAGGAAAAAAAGTTAGATGAACTGTTACCGATATGACAAGTAGACAACTTGCCGCCGACAATGATGTAAGTAAATCATCGATATTGAGAGCTTGACATAAAGAAATATACCATCCTTATAAAGTTCAGGAGTTGAATGAGGATGATCCTGATAGAAGGCAACAATTATGTGAACTGATGATGGACAGAATGGAAGCAGCTACTTTTCATTTCAATGGAACGGTTTATAGACAAAACTGTAGATATTGGAGCAGAGAAAATCCTCATTGGATTTGTGAGGCTCACACACAATATCCTAAATGGGGGTTCTCGGGGATGAAGGTTATGATTTTTTGTCAGAATTCATAAAATCGAAATGGCGGCCCCAAGATGGCGGACGATCTCTGTGATTATGGTTTGATTCTATTCAAAATTGATATGTGGAGGTTTTCGTGGTCGAAGATTATGAATTCATAAATTCAAAATGATGGATCGTTTTAATTCAAAATTGGTATGTCGGTGTTTTTGGGGTTGGATATTATGAATTTAGTAAAAGATTATCGATTTTTTTGTCAGAATTCATAAATTGAGGATGACAGCTCCAGGATGGCGGACGACTTAATCTGTAGATGGTCTGTCTCCTCATTGAAAAACTAGATGGCTCAGAACTTAAATGCATAGATTAAGGCGAACTCAATAGAAAGCACAAAATAAAAAAAATTATAAAAAAATAAATTTTCATTCAAATGCCTAAAATGTTGAAAATAATTGCTCTGGGTGTGCGACGTAGGTTATTCCGTGACTAATGGATTCAAAAGCTTGTCGCTTTTGAATTCGAACGGAATAGTCTACTCGACAAGTTGAAAATGGTCTAAAATAGAGATACTGCTCTTAAAATTATGTGTGATAGCTCATTGGATCCAGAATAACGCTTAGAAAAATGTGCCGAAAGCGTGTATTAGCACATAAGAAATTGCAAAAGTTATAAACAATTGAAGATGAAAAAAAATGGCATTTCGTTTTTTGCCAATATTTCATGAACTATTGATATTTAAGAAATTTCAAAAAAGATTCTGAAAGAGGAGGAAATTCCCAATGAAAAACTTTAGCTCCCGGAACTCTATCCCCATTATTTATTTTAATTTAACGCTGAAAATGGGTCTTCGAGCGACATTTTTAGGTTGCGCGCGCGGCGTCAAAAGCGAGTACGACACATTAATTACTTTATTTAAGGTATTAAATATGTTTTTTTAAATTTGAAAAAATCATGGTGTATTCGGAACACTATGAATAATTTATTCCCGTTGGAAATTTTACTTAACGGTGATTTTTCAACAAGTTAAACGATTGTTAACTAACAAAATTTTCTCGAACTTCTGTCTTAATTGTAACTGAAAAAAAATGTTTGAATAATTGTCGTAAAAATTTTTCGCTTCGTAGAGCCGTTCTTATATACATACTCAACAATATCAGGCCATAAAAGTTGAAAAAATATTCATACTTTGTTTATAATAATTTTTGTACTTGAACTGAAACAAAAAAATCCAAGTAATGATGTTAAAAAAAAAATGTTGATAAATTTCTTATAAACAAATTGATTATTTCAATATTTTTAAAAATTTTTTCTTCACAACTTCATTATATCACAAATATTATGATTTTTGAAAAACAAATTTTTTCTTGATAACAATTTTTAATTGTTTATAATAGTTTTTTTATATTTCTATTGTTTAAATGATTAGTTAAGGAATTATTTCTTTTCTGAAAATCATAATTGACAGTCCTCTATGAAGTAACAAAAAAACAATTTTTTTTATCAACAATTCCATTATTTATTAACTTACCGATTTGTTATATATACATTTTTGACTTTGTTAGATTTTTTCTGAAACTTCCAAAATTTACAAAAACAACCATATATAAAAAGAAAAAATGTTCTATACTTTGTTGTATATGGTTATTTTTGTAAATTTTAGAAGTTCCAGAAAAAAAATCCAACAAAGTTACAAATTTGTTTATAACAAATTAGTAAGTTAATAAAAATAAAATTTTATAAAAATATGTTTTTTATAAAATGTAAAATTTTTAAAAAAAATAAATATATAAAAAACTATTAAAAATTAAAAATTTTTTTTTTTTAAAAAGAAAAATGTTCTTCAAAAATATTGAAATAATCAATTTGTTTATAAAAAATTTATCAACAAATGGCGGGAAAATTTGTTTTTGCAAATCAATTCATATCTTGTATTGATAAAAAAACGATAGTATGATGATTAAGAAAAAAATTTTTTTTTCAACAACATTACTTGGATTTTTTAGTTTTTGTTCAAGTACAAAAATTATTATAAACAAAGTATGAATATTTTTTTAACTTTCATGGCGTGATCCTGTTAAGTATGTATATAAGGAAGGCTCTACGGAGCGAAAATTTTTCACGACAATTATTTAAACATTTTTTTTTCATTTACAATTAAGACAGAAGTTCGAGAAAATTTAGTTAGTTAACAATCGTTTAACTTGTTAAAAAATCAACTATGGGTAAAATTCCCAACGGGAATGAATTATATATAGTGTTCCGAGTACACCATAATTTTTTCAAATTTAAAAACAAATATTTAATACCTTAAATAAATTAATTAATGTGTCGTACTCGCTTTTGACGCCGCGCGCGCAACCAAAAAATGTCGCTCGGAGACCCATTTTCAGCGTTGAATTAAAATTATAAATAATAGAGATAGAGTTCCGGGAGCCTGGAGTTTTTTATTGAAGATTTCCTCCTCTTTCAGAATATTTTTTTGAAATTTCTCAAATACTGATAGTTTATGAAATATTGGTAAAAACAAAATGCCAGTTTTTTTTTTCATTTTCAATTGTTTATAACTTTTGCAATTTTGTATGTGCTAATACACGTTTTTGGCACATTTTTCTAGGCGTTATTCCGGATCCAATAGCTATCACACATAATTTCAAGAGTAGTATCTCTATTTTAGACCATTTTCAACTTGTCGAGTAAACTAGAAAACTTTGCGCGACAAGCTCTTGAATCTTTAACTCACGGAATAACACATCCAAAGCAATTATTTTCTACTTTTTAGCCCACTTGAATAGAAGCCGGTCTTTAAAAAGTTTTTTTTTATTAATTATCTTGATCTAAGTATATTTTTAATTGTTTAAAATTTCATGATAAAAAAAAATCAAAAATTGACTCCACGTAATTTATTATAAGAGAAACAAGGTGATGCAAAAACTTTTAAATATATGTTTATGTCTCAGCTTCCATCACTAACTGTGTAGATGTAGGTTCATGTAGAATATCGGGAGTGTACCATATCTCATGTCACCCGGTATCTGCTATAGGATCAAATTGTAAAATGTTACGTGATAATTTCTCCATGTTCCTTGTATTACCGACGGCTTTGATAATAGAAAGTGTAGGTAGTTAACGGTTGCTTACTGAGTAGTTCATTCATCAAGGAAACGAATGCATGATAAGAAAACAGTAGTTTTCGATTCAAGATTGGAGAAACATGATCGAATATGTTCTGTTGGCTTCTGTATTTATTTTCACGATATCCCGGTTGACATGTGGGTGGTGCTACTCCAAAGTATGTCTTATGGGGAAAACTGCCCTCATTACAGGTGCAAATTCAGGTGAGCATATTAGATGATGAAAAAAACAGATGGTGCGGCCAGTCGGAAAGGTAGATTCTATAATGTATTCATCTTGATTTGTTGAAAATATAAACAGGATGTTCATAAAATCAGATGTGGAATTATCTGCCACTGAAAGATAAACTTTGAAACTTTAGTCACTATCTTCCATCGTCAAGATAACTTCTTGTGAGGTATTCATGTTGAAAAGGGAAACATTCTCAATTGAATATTGATAGAAAGATTTTTCTGTGAATTGAAAAATCCACGATTAAAATGAAGTTATTTTTTGTGAATGTCTAACAGAAAACAACTAGGGAAAGATAAACGCCATGTGAAGTGGAATAAATAGAAAAATCGAATTAAACGGTTTTCTTCACATAAAAGATTCAATATAAATTGAACCAGAAAATGGTAGATCTCAGGTGAAAAACAACTACTTTCCTGGCAAATACCACGCAGGACGTTGAATGATATTCACCTGAAAATCCATGCATACCTCCATATAAATGGACATTGAATGCAAATGTTTCTTTCTGATAAGCTCGATTATGTTTAATTTATGTCGTGTTCACCTAACAATCCGCATACCGGTTTCAGGCTTTTTTGGCCCTCATCAGTACGGAGTAGTCAACCAGCCAAAGGTCCGAAGAGCTCTGGCTGAAGCGAGACACAACTGGTTCAATTTATATTGAATCTTTTATGTGAAGAAAACAGTTTAATTCGATTTTTCTATTTATTCCACTTCACATGGCGTTTATCTTTCACTATATGCTAGTCGGGCTTGCCACTCCTACTGAGAAGGAATCTTTTATTTAGAAACCTATCGAGGTGGGAGATTTTCGGAGTGTTTCTTTCTGTCACTAGGTACCGCCAGTTAAAAGTTTTTTTTTCCGGCGTACTTATAGGTGTTATAGACATTTGCATTCAATGTCCATTTATATGGAGGTATGCATGGATTTTCAGGTGAATATCATTCAACGTTCTGCGTGGTATTTGCCAGGAAAGTAGTTGTTTTTTCACCTGAGATCTACCATTTTCTGGTTCAATTTATATTGAATTTTTTATGTGAAGAAAACTGTTTAATTCGATTTTTCTAGAAAACAACTACTTCCCCGGCTAAATCCACGCTGGACATTGAACTACATCTGATAGATATTCTGAAATGACCCTAACTCAAAAGAAAAAATCTGAAATTGAAAATTTGCATTTTCATTCAGATAGTTATTCGATTTTCTATTCCAGTCTTAATTGAGAACTCAAAAAGATGAATGAGGCAAAGAAGAATGTTTTCCAAAAGAGAGTACTCACCAGAAATCATTCGTAACATTGACGCAGGAGAGACATCGCATTCACTAGGTCTTCAATACATTTTTGTCGACAAAAATCTATTTCACGCTTCCACGATCATCAGGAAGAACGGGAGAAATGGGAAACACATTTTCAAGAAGCAATCTCACTTTGCAAAGATGGAAAAAGTTAGAATCATTTCTTTTGGCGGGACACTTTGAAATTAGTGTTTTCTGACATTAAAACCTGTCATGGGGTATGATAGATTGATTTGTTGAAAATATAAACAGGATGTTCATAAACTCAGATGCGGAATCATCTGCGACTGAAAGATAAACTTTAGTCACTATCTTCCATCGTCAAGATAACCTCTTGTGGGGTATTCATGTTGAAAAAGGAAACATTCTCAATTGAATATTGATAAAAAGATTTTTCTGTGAATGAAAATGCAAATTCTCAATTTCAGATTTTTTCTTTTGATTTAGGGCCTTTTCAGAATATCTATCAGATGAAGTTCAATGTCCAGCGTGGCTTTAGCCGGGGAAGTAGTTTTTTCTGTTAGACATTCACAAAAAATAACTTCATTTTAATCGTGGATTTTTCAATTCACAGAAAAATCTTTTTATCAATATTTAATTGAGAATGTTTCCCTTTTCAACATGTATTTATCTATTCTGAAATTGCCATCAATCAACCTAACAAATCATGTGTCAAAAAAATGGAACATATCCATTGAAAACAAAACAAAAACCATAAACTTTACATTCAATAGTCTCCTCTTTGGGGTAATATGTACATATCAGGGTCGGCGATATGTATGGAAACGGTCGATTATCTCCTAAAGTAAGATAGTTAGCGAAAAATGTTAAGACACAAAAGTTCTAGGTTTTCTTTAAATCTATTACAATAAACGAAATTAGGTATACAGGATCAGTCAAAAAGTCATGAAGAAACAACTTTACTTTTTCTTTAATGGAACACCCTGTATATTATTCCTATTTCAATTCTTCTCAAAATTCTGAATGAAATTGATAAAGCACATCATATTCTAAATTAAACTGTTTTCGAGATATCGAATTTTGTAAATAACTTTTTACTACTCTCAAATTTATTGAAGAAAAAGCCCGAAATGATGGATATTTATTATGACAATTCAACTCATGTATAAAAAATCAGTGCAATTGTCAGTTTGACAGCGGCAAAAGTTAGCTGCAACTTTTACAGCGACAAATGCACTAGTGGTTTTTTCACTTATTCAATTGTTTATCAATTATCGCGGTGTTGGTTGCCAAAATAAATAAAGTTTGCATTGATATGTTTCTAAATTTCTTATTCATTAAATTGTCCTGCCGAATTACACTCGATGTTTGTATTGATATCGGGTAAATTTGTGTTGTTCAAATTCTAAACTGTTTCCTTCAACAATTTGAATCGAAAAACTGTCAACCTAAAAACGCTCCACCTTCGGTGTCGCGTTTTTAATAGTTGACAGTTTTTCTCGTCTAATAGTTTCTCATTAAACAACCCAAATTTACCCGATAAAAAAAACCTCTCGTGCAATTATAAGTGAAAATTACACAAGGTGAAGTATTATGGATATGATTAAATTTTAATTATTATTTTCAAGAGAAAATGAAAAAGCATAATTGTTCAGGGTTGATAAAAATACATGAAACAAAAGAAAGTATTTTTAAATGAATGTCCTGAATATTTTTAATTTTATGAAAACAATAGTAATGCCAGAAAAAAAAGAGAAAAAACAAGTTTTAATAAACAACAAATATTTTCTTTGGAATTCTATTCAATAAGTTGCTCAAAGTGTTTACCATTTACCTTCTGACAGTAATGAATTCGCTGAACAAAATTTTGGAGTGAATCTGAAATTTCATGCTTTATCCTATCTTGCAACTCTTCGATATTTTGCGGCCTATTTTTGTAGACTATATTTTTTATGTAACCCCACAGAAAAAAGACAAGTGGGGTCATATCGGGAGACCTAGCTGGCCATTCAATTCAAGGAAAAGTTTCATCTAGATATGCCCGTACCACACGTCCAAAATGTGGAGGAGCTCCATCTTGTTGAAACCATATTTGTTCTGTCGGCAAATTGGGATTGTTATTGTTCGGGAATTATCGTCCAAGCTCTGGAATAATATGCTCTTGCAAAATAAATATCGTTCAGAGTTCTAATTTCCGTTTATAAAATAGGGTCCTATGACGTGTCCACCAATAATGCCACACCAAATCTTTACTTCTTGTGGTCGTTGAGTGTGAACTTTCTCCATCCAATGTGGATTTTGGTCTGACCAATACCTAAAGTTGTGTCGGTTTACGTGCCCGTTTAAACAAAATGTAGATTCGTCAGAAAACAATTGGTGGTTGACAAAGTTGACATTTTCGTTTAATTCATCCCTAATAACTTCACAGAACCCGATTTTACGATCAAAATCATCTTGACTCAATCCTTGTAACAAATAAATTTTATATGGATGGAATTTTTGCAGTTTGCAAAATTTTTGAATGGAATATCGACTCATGTTAAGATTTGAAGCCCTCTGTTGTGTCGAATTTATTGGATTTTCCACCACATCTAAGATGACCATCGAATAATCTTCTTCATTTGTAACGCTTACTGGTCTTCCACGTTTTGACACCTCCAGTTTCATGAAAACGCTGCAATGTTTTTGAAACGGTTGATTTAGAAAAAAGTTCCCGATCGGAATGCAATTCACTAAAAATATCCACTACTTGGTCAAAACTTCGTCTTGTATCACCATATCCTATGGTCATTAAAATTTCAATACGCTCGGTTTCACTTAAACGTGCCATTTTCGCGCGAAAATTATCCACACTAAATGTATTTTTTTGACATGTGTTGTCAAGATCATCACTGTTAGACAAAAGAACGATGCAGCGTTTAAATGGAGATAAAAACTTTAAAAGGTAACTTGATTGACTATAAACATAATGGACTAATAGTTATTTATGCAACAAGTGCAAAAAGTAAGTGTTTATTGCACTCGACGTGAAGTTGTCCGACGAGGCCGCCAGGCCTGGCGGAGATTGAGATGGGGGTATTTCAAAAAAACGACAATGTAAAAAACGTAAAATACAAAGAATGTAAGGTACAGTAGAATTATGTACATTGAAATGAGAATGAGTTGAAATTAAGAAGGGAAATTTGTGTCTGTGATATATAATAAAGGGCTTAAATGATTTCAATAACCTCTCAAATGAAGTGAAAAATTCACCGTCTTTAAACACATTCAAAACTCGTTTAAATGAATTCATTTCACCACTGTACATGTGAAAATATGAATTATGGAAGGCATGTGTATGAGTGGATGTGCGTGTGTGTGCTATGCTACCCATGTATACTGAGTGTACATGAGTATAATATATATTAACTCAATCTCTGATGATTGTGACACTATAGGTGTATTTTTGTATATTTTTTTATGTTTTTTTTCTTTATATTTTTTCTTTTTCTTTATATTCTAGTATTTTCTTTTGTTTAGCATTAAATATTTTTATTACTAATTACAAATATTAGAAATGTATGTAAATTAGGATGTTTCCTATTTCAAATAAAGATTTCATTTCATTCATAATGTGAAGAGAGTTGGCCCGAGGATATCTTTTTCTGGAATTTAAAAACTCTTGACTCTCTTTACATCATATAGTTGAAGTTCGAATTTTCAGAGTATCGTATATTTTAATTAATGTTCCATCTGATATGAACGGCATTGTAATTTTCAATCATTATTTTATATTGCCAAAAAAATTTTGTCGTACAATAATTGATGACCCTAACATTCCGTAAAAACATAAAGCACAATCTTATCAGCTGTGAGAAATCCTGAAATTAAAAATGTACGGAATCTTTTTTTTTTATTTGTTTGAAAAATAAAAACAGCAATAATATTCTACGAATTACTCCTCTGATAAATCACAGTGCAATTCAAAAATCTTATAAATTTCGTTTTTTTTTTAAATCATATTTTTATTTAGTTCCATCAATTATAGCCGGGAATTTCGTAAAACAATAAATTAAGTCACATTATGTCCAAAAACCGGTTGCCGTACAGGAATTTATATCTTTCTTTCAAAAATATAAGATTCAACCCCCAAAGGCAGGTATTTTTTTATTTATGTTATATTAACCATAATTTTTAGACGGCATAGTTTTGAAAATTATTTTATGTGTTGAATAATATTGCGGAATCGATGCCGTACATTTTGCAATGATCTTGAACCATACAGGTCTAAGTAGGAGTTTGCGTGCGGGGCTTTTCACCCCTGTACCGGCAAATATGTACGGCGTTGCTGAAAATTGAATCTACGTAGTGATTAAAATCTAAATGCACAAACACCGTACAGTGGTAAAAAGACGCTAAAAGGTCAATTGTACAGAATTTATAGTGACTTGATAGAAATTTTTCAATTACGATATGATGAGCGTGAACAATTTCGACGAATTATTGGAGGTAATAGGACCAAAGATAACATATCAGGATAGTAAACACACAGTCACAGCCGTAAATGAACTGCGATAATAGTCGCAAGTGCGCGCAGGTCCATACCTGTCCGTGTCATTCATTTTAAACTACGACAATCGTGCCGCCACCAAAATAGAACAGGCTGCATCTTTCTAATCGCTGTGACTATTTTGTAGTATATGCGCGCATTTATATTCAATCTGAAGTCAAGCAACATCGGGCGCGGCTAGTACTTGAATGGTTGGCCACCTGACAAAAAAGGTGCGCGTTAATATATCCCAACAACTGTAGCGTGGTGACGTATCCGCAGCTGCAGGATGTTATGGAGTAATGTCAAGAAAGACGTGAAAAGCTTTTTTCAAAAATTGTATATCGACAATACGGTACAGTTCAGCTTAGAATATATCTAACAGCTCAGTCTCTTTCATTTATTTCAAAAATACAAAGTTATCAAAAACTATAGAAACGGAAAAGCAATATATCATCATTCAATCTTCAACACACTCCCACCTTTTGCATTGGCAAAATAAATTAACCAAATCTCGTAACTACTTCTTTCTTCTCGCTCTGTTCCGACTCCATTTCTTCTGAATTTTCAGCTTGACTGGTATTTTCTGTGGTACTTTGTTGTTCAACAGAAATAATGTGGTCTTCGTTAGGACTATAAATTTCGAGAGAATAAAGTCTCTGAAGTGGACGAACTGCTTCTCTTGGTGACAGTTTGATTCTTGCAACTCTCGAAATATTATCTCTCCCAGGGTAAACTTCGAGAATCCGTCCTATGGGCCAACTTATTCGTTTCGTATTATCCGAGCCAACTTATACAAGATCTCCAATTTTCAATTTGCCATATATTCTCTGACCTATATGAACCAGATTCGCCAAATACTCGCATCTGAAGCGATGCCTGGGATAATACCTAATTTTCAGAAGAAATCTCATTCATTTCTCCAAATCAGCTCTAATCAAACTGTCTAAGTCGGGAGTTTCAGTACTCTGTATGTCTTGAATGAATACAGGGGGAGTCAAAAGTACTTTGACAAACTTCAGGAGGTGATTCCTCACAATATTCTAATATGAATTGTCCAAATAAATATATGTCCGGGAAACGCTTCGTTTCCAACATACAGGGTGTTGAAGTTTTATTTTTATTTTCGTTTTTTTTCAAATAACTTTCGAAATACTGACCTTAATTGAACAAAAATTGGTATTGAGAGGTTTGTTGCGATGTCGAGTTCGAACATGATGTTATTATTGCTCTTACTCGTAGGAGGCGCCACCTACACGTCTTTTTCTTCTTTGAAGATTCAAAACTTTTTTGTTGTTGTTTTTTCAGTAGAAAAATCAGTTCCTCTATCATATATTCATAAAAGAGCTACCCCTGTTACAAGTCGCTATAAGTAATCGTTTTCTAGATATTTGGACCTGAAAATTTCAAGTCGATTATTTGATAATCGATGCGTGTTGAAGTTATTACCATTATTTTGCATTTTTCACAAGAATGCTTAGGAGATGAATTTGACGTTTGAGTAAGTAGTTTTGTTTTTTTTGTAGGGAGCGCCACCTATACTATTTATTCTTAATCGTTCAAAATAGTTATTTTTGTATCAAGGGTGCAAAATCTGTATTTGTTTTAATAAAATTTGCAAGAAATATCAACATTTTATTTCAAGAAATTTTGAATATGTAGAATAAAATGAAATGAAGATACAGGCATTCAGTCTTCTATTCATTGAATCTCGTACCCGCTCAAAAATTATTGGTGTATTTCTTATTGTTTCACAGGCGTCTACTAATCAAATGTCCCCAGAAATAAAAATCTAGCGGGTTTAGATCTGGGGACCTTGGTGCCCACGCCTGGATAGGTTCTTCTATACCCCTACCGATCCATCGATTTGGATAGACAGTGTTAAGGAATTCCCTGGCTGAAACGCTAAAATGGGCCGGAGCCCCATCATGCATGAACCACTTGCGGATACAAATTTCTAATGGTACATTCTGAAGTAGTCCCGGCAATTCATTTTCTAAAAAGTCTCTGTAAGTCGCGCCATTCAGTCGGAACGGAAGGAAGAAAGGACCTATCAAGTAATTATCAATTATTGCCGCCCACACATTTACAGGAAATTAATACTGATAATGTCTTTCATTAACTGCGTGCGGATTTTCCAGAGCCCAAACATGGTTGTCATGAAAGTTTGTGATAGCATTTCGGGAGAAATTTGCCTTGTCCGTTGGGGATTTCCAGGCAATTTTCTCAAAAACTACTGACACATTGTAATGCGTTGGGGAAAGTCTCCTGGCAAAAGAGCTTGTACCCTTTGAACATGATATGGATAAAATTGTTGATCGTGGATAATTCTCCAAACTGTGGACTGAGTAGAATTGAGAGCTTCAGCAATTATTCTTATACTTGTTTCTGGATTCTCCTCAAGAGCGTTCAAAACAGCTTCTTCCAATTCTGGGGTTCGGCATGCTCGTGGTCTTCCAATAATATCAGCTGCCTTCTTAAAGCTACCTGTTTCTGCCAAACGACGGTGGAGACTGGTAAATGTTGGAGGTGAAGGCAGTACTCGATTAGGAAATCGCTCCTGGTAAATACGTCTTGCTTCGCGCGCATTGCCATCCGCAAGGCCATAAACGAAATGCATATCGGCTAAATGAGCATTATTGTTTGAATAATCCATTTTTTCAAAATTAGTGTTTTAAAACTTACAGAAACTTCAACAAAACAACAAAACAACAAAACGTTTAACTGTCACATAATATGTAATTACCAAAAATACTTATTCAAACGTCAAATTCATTTCCTAAGCATTCTTGTGAAAAATGCAAAATAATGGTTATAATTCGAAATTTTCAAGTCCAAATATCTAGAAAACGGTTGCTTATAGCGACTTGTAACAGGGTTAGCTTTTTTACGTAAATATGATAGGGGAATAGATTTTTCCACTCAAAGATGTGCTAGAAGTGAGCTAAAAAAAGTTATAAATCTTCAAAAAAGAAAAAGACGGGTAGGTGGCGCCCATCTACGAGTAAGAGCAATAATAACGTCAGGTTCGAATATGACACCTCAAAAAACCCCTCGATACCAATTTTCGTTTGATTAAGGTCAGTACTTCGAAAGTTATTTGAAAAAAACTAAAATAGAAATGAAACTTCAATACCATTCATCTTGGAAACGAAGCGTTTCCGGACATATATTTATTTGGACAATTCATATTAGAATATTATGAGGAATCACCTAGTGAAGTTTGTCAAAGTACTTTTGGATCACCCTGTATATTGGAGGCGGAAATTTGCAGAAATATATTTTTTTTCTGGCATTCAGAGTAGTGGTTTTGAGCCGGTTCTAGGGCACCCCCCCTCCCCATGACCTTGACCCCCCCAATGCACGCCCTTGAGAAGGGGGGGTTGGCTATGTGTGTATGTGTTAACCTTGAAGTAACCTTGAGATGGGGAGGTTGAAGGTCGTGTATCATTGACATTGAAGTGCCCTGGTGATAGTGTGGTGTTTGCATGACCTTGGGGATTCATTTCTCGTTGACCTTGTAACGCTAGTCGATGGGAAAGGGATCGCGCATTCATTTCAGTATGCATGAGAGTGTGGTACATGACCTTCGAACTAGCATCAGCGTTACTTTTCATATTCTTCAATCACCCTAACCACTGAGATGATTCATCAATGGGGGGGTGTGCACGGCTTTCGAGTCAACATCAACGCCATAGGTCTATTGATTTTTTCAAAGTCTTCAACAACTCTGCGATGATTCAAGGCGATTTGCATGACCTTGGACACTGCGTATGTGTATTATGAAATCGAATTCGATGGGAAAGGGATCGCGCATTCATTTCAGTATGCATGAACTAGCATCAGCGTTACTTTTCATATTCTTCAATCACCCTAACCACTGAGATGATTCATCAATGGGGGAGTGTGCACGGCTTTCGGCCAACATCAACGCCACAGGTTTATTGATTTTTTCAAAGTCTTCAACAACTCTGCGATGATTCAAGGCGATTTGCATGACCTTGGACACTGTGTATGTGTATTATGAAATCGAATCAAGTGAGAGGGGGGACACATATTGATTTTCGCGTGGCATTCATATCCACTACACCATTCCGTTTTGAACGATCATAGTGACTCATATCAACATGAGCGATGCGTCATAGTGTGTGAGAGGGTGGGGCATATTGATTTTTCATATGTATGGCCTTCGTCCACCGTAACGTTATTTTATTTTGAGATACATCACATACATCCTAAGAGTGGGAGGAGTGTGACATTCGTTGTACTGCTACATAAAAGAGGTGCGTGAGTGCACGCCATCAGTTGCTATTTGTGTTGTCGACTATTCAAAAGATGTATTCTTGTGATTGTGGTAAATCATTTACTCGTAATTCTAGTTTGCGTCGTCATCAACGCGAAAGTTGTCGAGGTGGCCCTTCAACGAAACGTATGAAATTGGATAATGGGAATGATGACTCATCACCAGCTACATCTCCACCCCCGTCGCCACCATTGCATACATGTGAATGTTGTAATGTGACAATACCCAATCGTCAAATCAATTCACACAATAGAACATTAGCACATAGGACGAATTCATGTGTCCATTTGGGTAATGGCGTGCACATGATCAAAAATGCTTTCAAGCATCGCATTGTAAGCTATAGAGTGAGTAGCGATAATGTGTATACTGAGTATGGACCATTTTTCAATGAGATCAAGCACAGAGTCATTGGACTATTGGAAAAACCATCGAATTACACCACTCGATCAAGGTCAACATGGAGGCGTTCGGCAGTTATGTGATCCAAACCCAGGAATTGACAGACGTCAAATCATTCAACTCCCCAAACCGAATTGTCGATCGATCCAGCGATTTGAATGGTTTATTCGAAACGTTTCGCGATATCATCATCGCTCAAACTACGGAATTTGAGGAGCGTGATTCAGGTTAGTTGCAATATTATTTCATGTATGGAAAATGTCCTTCATAAAAATGTATTTGTTCTAGGATGGAGTTGTGAAAAATTCTGTTCCTCGAGGTGAATATAAATAAATATAGTCCTCTTGGTGGATCATCATATATAAAGTTGCCGGAATACATCGGATTGAAAAAAGGCGTGGTCAACGTGAAAAATGAAGACCAATGCTGCTTTGCCTGGGCTGTGACATCAGCTTTATTTCCCACAAACAATCAAGTGTCGGAGACGTCATCATACCCACACTATAATACCGTATTGGATGTGACAGGTATAAATTTTCCAATTAAATTGCGAGATATAACAACGTTTGAGTGTTTAAATGATATTTCAATCAATGTGTATGGCTTGGAGTCTAAAATAGAGAACAAAAAAGTTCAATATGAGGTTGTGGGTCCATTGCGTTACTCTCAAAGAAAACTCGGAAGACATGTCAATTTGTTGCTTATCACTGATGAGATGGGAAATAGTCATTATTGCTGGATAAAAAATCTTTCAAGGTTGGTGTCTGCCCAAATCTCGGCACATGAACATAAAAAATATTTCTGTGATGGATGCTTATTGTATTTTTCCAATGAGCGGTTACTTTTGCGTCACCAGATGCACGATTGTAATCATGTGTCTACAACAATACCGCGAACTGATTTTAGGATCAATAAATTCGGAAAGATGGTGGCCGGTAACAGTTTGATGTTTGAAAATTTCGAACGACAAATGAAACTGCCTTTTGTTGTGTATGCAGATTTTGAATCTGTACTGAAGCCTATTCTAACGAGTGAACCGAATCCCGAACTCCCATACACGAATAGAACCTTTCAACACGAAGTATACTCCTTTGCTTATCTGATTAAATGTTCCTTTGACGATAAATTGACAAAATTTGTGACATATAGAGGTGGTGATGCTGCAAAGGTTTTCACAATGCGAATCGAAGACGATTTAAAGAATATATACAATCAACATTTGAAGTATGTGAAACCGATGCATAAACAAACGCCTGAAGAGGAAATTGAATTCCATAATGCCACCACATGTGGTATATGTGAAAACCTTTTCAGAGGGTGATGTCAGAGTCAGAGACCACTGCCATCTCACGGGAAAAAAAGATATCCAGCTGCACATTCTGCATGTAATTTGAATTTCAAGATTCCAAATTTCATTCCGATAATATGTCACAATATGAGCGGTTACGATTGTCACATGTTCATAAAGGAATTGTATGGGGAAAAAGACAGGGTTGATGTGATTCCTCAAACAAAGGAAAAATACATATCATTTACAAAACATATCTATACACACAGCTATCAAAATAAAGAGGGGAAAATTAAGAATCATTATTTGAAAATGAGATTCATCGATAGTTTCAAATTCATGTCGAATTCGTTGGAGAAATTGGGGCTAATTTAAGTGATGAGCAATGTGTAGAGATGTTGAAATGTTTTCCTGAAACGAACAAATTCCATTTGATGAGACAAAAGGTGTTTTTCCTTATAGTTTTGTGGATGACATTGAAAAGTTAATGTTTCTAGTCTACCGACGAAAAATCAATTCTATGACAATTTGAATGAGGAACATGTATCCGATAAAGATTATTCGAGAGCTAAACGTGTTTGGGATCTGTTCGAGTGTAAGAGTTTGGGAGAATATTCGGATTTATATTTAAAGTCTGATGTATTACTGTTGTGTGATATATTTGAGAATTTCAGAAGGATATGTTTAGATACATATAAGTTGGATCCGCTCAGTATTATACTGCCCGGATTATCTTGGGATGCAATGTTGAAATATACAAATGTTGAACTTGAACTTTTAACCGACATTGATATGATCAATTTTTTCAAAAAAGGTATACGTGGGGGGATAAGTCAATGCAGTGAAAGGAAGCATATAGCAAATAACAAGTTTTACCTGATTTCGATCCCAATGAACCGTCATCATTCATTTCATATTTGGATGCAACAAATCTATATGGTCATAGCATGTCACAACCTCTACCTACCGGTGAATTCACTTGGTTAACTCATGAAGAAATTACTAACTTGGACCATAATGGATGTGGAACATAATAATTCAAACGGACATGTTCTTGAGGTTGATATACATTATCCCCAAGAGATTGCATGATCAAACATTCAAATCTTACGTTTCTGGTGGGAAAGCATGACTCCTCCCAATGGCAAAGTAAAATAAAAAATTGATTCCAAATTTGAATGACAAACGGAGGTATATAGTCCACTATAAGAACTTGAAACAGGCCTTAAATAATGGTTTAATCGTGATGCAGACTCACAGAATATTGAGATTTAAGCAATGTAAACTAATAGGTCCAACCAACAATAAATCTGAGAAAGACTTTTATAAACTAATGAACAATGCAGTTTATGGCAAAACAATGGAAAACGTTGACAATAGAGTTGATGTAAGACTTGTCACACATTGGCAAAATGTTCGCAGAAGTATGGGTGCGAGCACTCTCATCGCCCGACCAAACTTCAAAAGTTGCGCAATTTTTTCCGAAAACTTTGTTGCTATTCAAATGGGTAAAGTGAAAGTGCATTACGATAAACCAATGTATTTGGGATTCTGTATCTTGGAATTATCCAAGACAGTTATGTATGATTTTTACTATGAATGTATTAAGAGAGAGTTTGGTCAGAATGCTTCTCTTCTGTATACCGACACAGACTCGCTCATTTTAAAAGTAAATACCGACAATTTTTATGAGTTCATAAAAAGCAATATAAATAGATTTGACACATCTAATTACATTGAACATAATAAATTCGGAATACCTGTAACAAATTCAGTCTTGGGTAATTTCAAAGACGAGTTCCCCAATGATCCTATAATTAGTTTCTATGGTACTGGTGCTAAAGCATACTATGTACAATCGCTTGCAACTGAAGTTAAGAGGGCTAAGGGTGTGAAAATGATGATTACAAAAAAATTGTTGAAAATGGTGGTAAAATTTTTAGGAAGATGAATTCATTCAGAAGCATCTCACATGACATGTTTACTGAATTGAGAAATAAAGTGGCGCTCTCATTTGATGACGATAAGCGATTCATCATTCCTAATACAACACAAACCCTCCCTTGGGGTCATGTAGACATTGAGTTTTATCAATGTGATCCCATGGAAAATATTCGAATGTGCCAAAACATAATTGATTCATTTGGCTATCAATATGATGCAAATCCCAACGACGATGACAGTAGGTTGGACCTTCTCATCACATTATTGGATGCAGAAATGACAAACAAATAATTGTATATTCTCACAACACTCAAACGTTATATATGTCATATATTGGAAAATTTATATTTGCGGTAGTGTTATTTAAATGAAATCATTATTCCATTGATCAGTAGTGTGGCTTTGTCATTCCATGTGGAAGGATGAGTAATGTAATAGACAAATTTGGTCGGAAAAGAAAATGTACTAATGCATCATCACTCCCAATGTCACATCGTCTCGAAGAAAAACTAAATGTAGCTAAACAACAAATTCTCGAATCCACCAATACTACAATGCGAACATTGGTTGAAGAGATATCTGAGGACGTGTTGAAGTTCCTACAAAAAAAATTAGCAAACTCAAAACTACTTTCGATGGAAAATATGACGATCTGTGTAAAAGGATTGAAGAGTTGGAGAAGAAAAATTCATCTGCAGCCACTAATTGCACCGCCCACCTGGAGACTATCACGGTGTGAAGATTTCGATAAAAGAAATTATGAACTAGACAAAAACATATTTGAAATGTATTTTGAGAAATAAACAATTATAAACCACTCATCAAATGATTTATTCCATGATTTTATTTTTTTTTTCTTTATTTTTTTGAGGGTGAAGAAAATCCGTTAAGGACACCTGACAGGTAGTGTGGAATCACTGAGCTCCGCGTTACCCACTAAAACAAGCACCCGATGGGGCTCATCTCTCCGACCTTGAGAGTCTCAGCCGAGTTCCTCATCTTCGAATTGTTGAAATATGTGATCCACATATTCGAAAAACTCATCATTGAGCTCCATTGGAGCCTCATCATTGATGTTGACATCATAATTCTGCTCATCAACATTTTCGATAGTGGCATCTGATTCACAATCGTCGTTGTCATCAACAATCTCCGGCATATGTCTCCCATTATCCCAATTCAATTCTATCTCCTCCTCATCCAACGTTGTGGATGACACATGGTTGAATTGAACTGGTCCATCTTCGGTGACGTCCCCGACCAACACGTCACCAGGTAGCCACCATGTTGTTGAGTCGGCCTCGACTTTCTCAACTTGGGAATTCATGTTTACTGAAACAGAAACGAGGAAACTATGGAAATTTTGTACACATTCTATCTGTCAAGAAGGTGTGGTGGAGCATACATACAGAAATTCTCAACATTCTCTCCCTCTCTCCAGACTCATATTCATAAGCATTCTAGTGGGTGGTGGGGGTTGTCCAAGCACACACGACGCATGCATTCACGCTTGCAAAGTGGGAGACTCCAACTATATAAATACTATACTCCTGTTCTCTTAAGTATTCCTACTACCGAAGATGGCAGAATATAATAATACAATTAATTCCATCGAGAATAATCTTCAAATGATTTCAGTTATAGACAATCAATTGAACTATACTAAAGATTTCGAGGGTGGTTATGTGGAAGACATGATGATTGAAGAAGAAGAAATCCTCCCTCCTACGAACGACGATGATGAAGGTATTGAGAGTGACATTCCAAACAATGATGTGATAGTGAGAAGAACAACTTTGTCCAACTCTGACATGGATGGCAGAGCTTGCTATATCGTTTCGCTTGTGGAAGTTAGGATTGGTATATTTGGAGTGAGATATCTTGCATGTGGTGCTTCCGCAGATATTTGATGACTTACAATATTCGTCAGGGGACATATGACCATGTGGAAATCCACAAGATTCACACACCGACAACTCCTTCATTCAAATGTTTCGGATGTAATGTTGCTTTGGGACAACTTCGTTCTATCGAAGCATGTATAATATGTAATTGTAATTTATTGAAATAAAAACATATTTTCGAGAAATGTATTTATTACACATCATGAATACAATATAATTGAAAAAAATTAATATAATTCAAGTTTTTTTGTTTATTATGAATTACGAACAGAGCCATCCAATGCATTGTAGGTCAAAAAGGTATCATGTATAATGAGTGCGTAGACTTTCGTGTTGGCTGGAAATTTTGTTTTTCTTGTTTCGAACTCCAGCTTGATATCCACTGTAGACGATTTTGTTGCATTCGGTTGATGTGAACAATCAATGATGAATAGGGGATTCTGTTGAAATTCCTCAAGATCCATAAGAGGTTCACTCATATCTTTGTCATAATAACTACGTTGAAAGTCCTCATATGCATAGTAAGCTGAAGAGAATAGTTTTTTATCAAAGTCCAGATTCCAACGCTCATATGGGTAGACTTCAGAGTTCAAATACACACGGATGTTATTTATGTCTGCATTTATGAATTTTGTCATATCCAGTGTTCTGTTTTCGGATGCATTAGTATTTTGAAAACCAATAATTATGAAGCGAGGTGTTTCCAAAGTGTTGGTTGTTTTTATTGCCCATATATCCGAAGATGTGCTACGTAATGAAGGTAATTCATAAAGATCCCACATACGATAAGCCAACTTGATTTTCGAATTTAGACCGCTCTTATTGATCCTGCTGAATAATTTGAGCTTCTGCTTGTCATCGGGCACAACATGTTTTATTTTCCATTCAATCTTTGTAATTTCCAAAGTGGCATCAACTTCTCCAATATATGAATTCTTGAATGAGCGTGCTATAATCAAAATCAGTTCTTGTTTTGCATTCAGAATGCTCTTCTTGTAATCCTCAGCAAAACCCATCAAATACTTGAGAGGAAGTTTTCCACTGAATAAATGACTGGGTGCATCAATGATGTGTTGTTTTGTGTCGGAAAGTCCCCATCCAGTTGTCAAAAGCATGTGAGAGTGTGATTGACCAAATGAAACCATATTCTTCATTGTGGATGTTATACCTGGTTTTCGAACAACGGCAACTTGCTCACCACCCATTTCATAGCGGATCTCATCAAAGAGGAATGCCAAAGCATTGTTGGAAAGATAGCATGCTTTGTTCACTTCTTTTGGAATGAATTTTCCCTCAATGTAAATGAAACTGTCGGCAATGTCCAGTATTACATCTTGATTGTTGATTGCGATTCGGATTTCATCTGAATTTTTAAATAATGGTGATCCATACGGTTTATAGGTATGCTCATGCAGACTTATGAGGGAATGATCGACCACTGGTTCATTGAAAATATTCAACTTGTCACTGTTTGCTTCGAGTACCATTTTATTGTCGTATTCTGAGTCCAATAGATTTCAGAAAATTAATGTCTCTCGCTGATAATGTATGTCTTTGCTGTTCAGCAAACACTTGTGGAATGACCTTCTTCCTGGCAAACCTTTTCTTTTGACGATATTTGATGAATGACGATCTTTGTTTGGTGAAAATATTTCGTATTCACTGTTTTGTCGTTTGTTGTAGCAAAACCCATCACATTCGTTATTGCAATTTCTTCAATTCCAATATGACAACTATTTCTTCCACACTACCGAAATCAATGAGATTATTTCGATGATCCAATATGCGTAGAGTAATGTTGTCGATGAACTGACGTCCTTCCGGGCTGATGGGCATATAAATAATGTTGTTTGGTTCTTTTGTTATATTATAACCCGGCTCAACATCAACATCGAATGAAAAAGGATATGGTTCTCTTCGTCATTTATGTATGATCCTGAAATGATGTTACAATCCAATCGAATGAGTCTCACTGGTACAATATTCACAGGAGATGTAGATTCATGCATGCGATTCGCACTGAATTCTTTTTTCTCGAATCCCAACAGGGATGCTATTGAGTTTTCATGTTTCAGGTTCACCACATACTTTGATTGCATCATACATTTGAATGTATTATTGTTTGCTCGAAGACTGAACAATTCATCCAGTGTGGTGTCATCATGTTTCGCGCCATGAAATACGTGGAATTCAAGTTCTCGTTGAATAACAGCATTTATTTCTTCTATCTCATATGCGCCACTTGGAATTTCTATCCTATGTATCATACTGAGTGTAGTTTCCTCTAAAGGGATGGCAAAATAGATCAAGTTGTTCTTTTCCGTGATGTTGTGGATTGTGTTGCATCCATAGAATCCCAAAAGCCCCAATCCATAACGGCTATTCTTATCCAGTTCAATGGGTGGGTAGAAGTCTGCACTCAAGACACTGGATCCAACAGCTTGTAGCTCGAACTTTCGTGACATGACTGATTGCATTCATATGATAACAAATCATTTTATTGTTGTTCACAACACATGTGATATAATTTTCTTCGTTTCCTCGGTGGCATTGTGTGCCCATTTCAACTTGATTGTTATTGGCACCAATATTACAATCATCGATATTGCAATAACAGCAAAATAGTTTTCGAGGTATGGATCCGTCATTCACATCACTGGAATTTGATGTTCCAACACTTGCATTGTCCATATGATGTTCATAGCAATATTTTAAAATATCAATATCCTCTTGAAGGTGTTTGGGAAGTTTTCCCAAACCGATGCAATTTCATTAGCTGCACAAGAAATCATGACCTCTTTGGGCATATCTGCAAGTTGATCTCTACTCATTTTTTTCAAGCTACGTAATCTTGAATATGCGATGAGGGAGTGCCCCATTCTCTTAATAGCCTCTCGATCCATTTCTGGCGTGAAATCCATTTTAGCTTTTTCGGGTGATTGGAAGAGAGAGAAACTTCAAGCATAAGTGTCCACACACAACTGTATTGTATTTCTGCTCACGTTCATAATTATACGTAATTTTTTCAACTGCATGTGCACCTTTTCGGAAGTAATGGATCAACTCCACTGGTGGGGGTAAATCTCCAAAACTGTCGAAATATGTTGCAACTCTTCCAATTTTCCTGTATGCCACCCAATGTGTTCCTCGACCGCTGATTCCATCCAAATTGATGATGGCTGTTTCATGATTATGTGGTCCTGAGGTGGGCAAATTATCACGCATGAACACACCACGAAAATGTGGAATTTTCAATTGTTTAGCATAATGAATCAGATCGATATCTGTGAGAGGTTTAAGAGGTAGGGCATCAATTAGTTTTTTGATGTATACGGTTTGAGATAGATACCGAGCCCTTTGCGATATGGTTTCAAGAATATGCCACTACCCTTTTTTCCCAAAGCTATCGCCTCCATCTTTCTGTTATGGTGTTGTACTTCCTTCAAACCATCCCTGCTCGCCCTTGCTGAGTTTATGGCTCTAGTTACACCTGCAGCAGCACCGGCCAAACTACCCAATGCAGACAATCCGGCAAAAATTGGAATCAATGGTAAAATTCCACCAACTTTCGGAATAGGTATTATGCGAGGTGTCCGAATTTTTTTCTTTCCGCCTGCTGCTTTCAAATATTTACGAGCTGCTTTCAATGCCATTGTTGTGGCCATCTTTCTATTGTTTGTCACGAATTGATTACCTCCAGCTTTATGTAATTCATCCCGAACTTTTCGTACAATTCCTGCTCCGAATGCAACTTTTCTGATTTTATTTCGCCCATTTTTCTTCGATTTATTTTTCCTCCTTCGTTTGACATTGTCTACATTACAACCCATACCGAAACGCCTTTTGCCTTCATTATGTTGGTGACGAGTAGTGCGGCTGCTCTCTCACGAATGCTTGCGTCCTTTGATTTGACTCTATCCCAAGCACTGTATTCAAGTTGTTTGTCCGCTTTATGCCTAGCTTCAATATCGTCGAGATTCTCCGAGTATTGAATGTCGTGTGTTTTACAGGCCCTATCCAATTTATTGATGCCCGGATCGTTGCGAGTCAGTCGTTTTGTAACTTGGTGCCGGGTCCACAATATTGATAGCCCCAGGTAAATGCAGTTCAAATGGTAGCTTATTGATTAATGAATTCACAAATCCGCAACCTTTTTTATTGGATGCGACACCGATCCTTTTACGTCTGTTCCGTACGGTAGTAGACATTTAAATGAAATATGTTTCATAAAATGCTGATTATTAAGTGTCCAACTGCCAAGCAATGCGCATTGTCAAGCAGAAAGAAGATTTTGCGGTAGATAATTTGGATGAGAAAATCGGGACTGGCTTAAATGGAGCGAACTCGTTGAGACATGGCCCACTACTTCCATCATCTGTTCGATCGCTAATCATCGGTCCGTCAAATTGCGGGAAAACTAATGGGATGATATCTCTACTCACACATCCACAAGGATTGCGATTTGCAAACGTGTATCTCTATTCAAAGTCATTGAATCAACCAAAATATGAATACTTGCGCAATGTGTTAGCGCCAATAAAAGGATTGGGCTTTTTCACATTCAGTAATAATGCAGACATTGTGCAACCCTCTGATGCCAAACCACATTCAGTGTTCATTTTTGATGATGTGATTTGTGAAAAGCAGGATATTATTCGATCATATTTCTGTATGGGACGCCATAAAGATGTTGATTGCTTCTATCTAGCACAGACCTATTCACGAGTTCCCAAACAGCTAGTGCGTGACAATGCAAACTTCATCATCATATTCAAGCAAGACGAGATGAACTTACATCACATTTTCTCTGATCATGTCTCGCCCGATGTCACGTTCAAAGAATTTCAAATGATGTGTGTGAAATGTTGGGATGATCAGTATGGATTCCTTGTCATCGATAAAGATCGAAAATTATGTGATGGACGATACCGCAAAGGATTCGACAGTTTCATATATCCTTGACATCTCAATTCGAAAAGACTTAATCATTCATCGAACTCCGTCAAGGTCGCTACAATAAACACATAGACATCGCATTGTCATTGCATTGTCGTTGTGACATCAAAATAATGAATCTTTTGAGAGATGAATGTGTAGAAGCCAAAATGGATTTAAAACGTCAACTAGTTCAAGCAACCGAAGCTGTTCGACAAAAATTCAATTCCATCAAAAGTGGAAATGTGGAAGAAAAGATGGCCTTGAAAACTTTATGACCCTATAACAAAACCACTTAATACTCTTTCTGCTGCTACCAATGTGAAACCGTATACATCTCCTCGATCCATTCGAACCAGCACCCCATTGAAAAAAACAACTTTCAGTAGTGATGTATCATTTCCAGATATTGATAATGAAACCATCAAAGATGTGGATGGTGAGAAAATAGCTGCAACTACCCTATTCGAAACACCCACTTCATCATTGATGAGTACGGAGAGTGAATCTTCCACCGATGGCTTGAGAGTAAATCAACATTTGCAAAATATAAGAAACGGTAATAGTGCATATGATACGATTTATGGTGTGAGGGTAGATCCTTCAACACAGAACACTAAAAATGGGAAATCTAGAAGTCCGTTTTGATGATGGAAATATTTCCTTCTGGGATGGTACTATGCAATTACGTCAATACCCTGGCACTTCAGATTTATATAACTTGATATTCCTCAAGAAACCGCCTGGAGTTGGAGATGCAAAAATTCGAAACACATATATCGAAATTTTGGATTTTACGAAAGCATTGTACAAAAAGTACGAAGTGAAAAATGGAATTAGATACAAAAAATCAAAGAAATATCAAGAAGTCATAAGACCACTATTGAAATCGAGAAATAATTCCAATACACTTCTGAATCAAAGTGGTGAAGGAATGAAAAAATTACAGAGAGTGTTTACAACAAAACCGAAAAACTATGTATACTGGAATAAACCCAAAGAATTGGTGGATCGTTTACGATTGTTAGTTGCTTCGAAAGCATCCGGTCACACAGGACATGAGAATGAGATTATATCAATAATAGAAGAGCTACGTGAAGAAGGTATTATATATTGATGCAACTATATTGAACAATCAATCCTTGCAATATCATCTAAGAAGGAGCGTGTGTTTGTGTGTGCAACAACATCATCAGAAAGGAAGAATGACTAATAATATCAAACGTCATATTGTGGACGAGTTACATAAGCCGGCTCGTCGTAACTTCCAGAGAAGATCAACTGTCGTCAAAGGCAAAGGAGATTTGTGGCAAATAGATTTGGCAGAATTTCAACCTTATGCCAAAATGAATGAAGGTTATCGATACATTTTGGTGGTCATTGACTGTTACTCTAAATATTTGTGGACAAAACCAGTCAAAACAAAACCGGTGAAGATATAACTGATGCCATGGAGATGGTATTGAAAGATGCTAAATATTCTCCTAAACATGTGCAAAGCGATCAAGGAAAGGAATTTTACAATAGCAATTTTTCATCATTGATGGAGCGAAAAAGTATTAAACATTATTCCACTTTTAGTACTACAAAAGCATCCATGGCTGAAAGAGTAATTCGAACAATCAAAACTTGGATCTATAAGGAGTTTTCAATGAATGGAAATCATAAATGGTTGGAAATACTTCCAATCATAACGCATAGATATAACCATAAAAACATCGTACAATAGGTATGAAACCCATCGATGTTAAAACCACCACAAAGTTGAAAATCATCAAGAACAATAAAGGAAAGAAGATGAAAAAAATCAAGCCAAAATATCGAGTGAATGACATAGTTCGTATTAGCAAATATAAAAATTTATTCGAAAAGGGTTATGAAGCCAACTTCACCACGGAATTATTCAAAGTCGTCAAAGTCAATAGCACCTACCCACCAACATACATTCTCGAAGACATGGATAAGAATCCCATTCAAGGCTCCTTCTATGAAGCTGAATTGCAGAAAACACAAAATCCTGACGTTTACCTTGTCGAGAAGATGTTGAAGAGAAAAGGACGAAACGTTTTTGTTAAATGGTTAGGTTTTTCCAATGAACACAATTCATGGGTCTCAAAAAATGCAATTGTTTAGCATTCATCATCATATTTTATATCGAAATAAAAATTATATTGTAAAACTTGTTTCATTTCCGATTCGATGTCAAAGTGACCTTGCATTTCTACCGAATGGTTTTCAGTTGATTCAAAAATCAATATCATATAATCTCCTTCCATTCCTCCCCATCTACTGCAGTAAAAGTGTATCATTCCCGATTCGATGTCAAAGTGACATTGCATTCCTATCGAATGGTTTTCAGTTGACTCAAAAATCAATATCACATAATCTCCTCCCATTTCTCCCCACCTACTGCAGTAAAAGTGCATCATCCCCGATTCGATGTCGAAGTGAGCTTGCATTTCTTTCGAACATTTTTGGCTTACTCAAAAAACAAGGTCACCACTTGCATTTCTAACTAAAAAATAATCAAATATTGCATAACTTATTGATATAGTATCACACTTTTGCGAGTTGAATGATTAATATAAAGACCGATATGAAATGTGGGACTTTATTTCTAGAAAATATAAATTTGCTATATAGCTATATGGAAATTGGATTAAAAACTGCGAAAAAAAATATATGGGAATTAAAAACGATGATGAAATGTCAAGTGTACATTATCCAATAATTATATATGCGTCCACTTTTTTGTCAATTTCATCACAAATGAAGAATTAATCACTATTGCATGTAGCACACACATCTCGCGGTCTTATCAGAAAGAGTGCAGTCTCACACACTTGACAATAATTTTGCTCAATTTCACCAAAACCGCAAGTAGTGTGCTCATCTATATGGCTATATGTGGCATCTGCATTATGATGCCTGATGGTGTATAAATTGAAACATGGTGTGCATAGTTTTTTGATACTATCCTCAATTGTTTTTAACGCCACAAATGTTACTGAATAGCAAACCACACAACCACTTGATTGTTCCATGGTTAAGTCCTGGAATCGTCTAACCAACTCTCCTATGTTGTCATCAACAAATGCATGTTGATCATTCCCTAAAACCGCGCCATTCTCATTTGCATCTGCTTCAGAATCCTCAACACCATCTTGTTCCACTACCTCCGCCATTTCTCCTGTTTCATCATTGATATTAACTTCAATTAAATCGAAATTGTTAATATCAATAGACGCCAGCATATCTAAAATTTGTACTTTGCCTTCCATGACGAATGAGCTTCTAATAAGGTAAGCTTGTGTTAGAAATGCTCAGAAAATTGCTCAAATTCGACAGCTGCACCACTTATATAATGACGAATCCGTAATATATACTGACGTTTGCTGGAAAAAATATATGGGTGTTTGTAAAATTGGATGCGCAAAAAAAGTTGACGTTCATTGATCTCCAAAGGGGCCAACCAAGAAAAATTATATAGTAATCATTAAATTTTACAATTCGAATACTTCATAAAACACATGATACAAATAAAGTTTGGTTTTGCTTTTTCGTGTTATTTGTTATAAATTATTGTTAAGAATTATTTGAATATATAATTTATTAGTGGCTTATTAATTCAATCAACTATGAATAAGCTGTTTTAGTGTAGGCATGAATAAACTGGGGCACAAAAAAAGCAGCTGTTTTTTCTTGTAGATCATTCCTCATAATTGATCTGATGTTTTTATCCCAAATATTATATTCATTTCATTTATTTTCACTATATTTCTAGTCTAAGCCAGCATTTTCAATACCCTCGGTATATTCTAATTATTTTCAATACATCTCTGGTACTTTAAATAGATTCAGTATATCTTAACTATCAAATAAATTTGAACATTGAATACTATCATTTTCTTGAATATATTTCAAGTATTTTTCTTTATCAAATATTTAATTATGACGTTCTATTTTGGGCTATTGCTTTATGGATACATCACTACTTCATCACTGAATCGAATTATTCTGCCATGTTGAAGGAAACATTCTCAATTGAATATTGATAGAAAGATTTCTGAATTGAAATCCACGATTAAAATGAAGTTATTTTTGTGAATGTCTAACAGAAAACAACTACTTCCGGCTGAAGCCACGCTGGACATTGAACTCATCGATAGATATTCTGAAAGCCCTAACTCAAAGAAATCTGAAATTGAAATTGCATTTTCATTCAGATAGTTATTTGATTTTCTATTCACAGAAAATCTTTCTATCAATATTCAATTGAGAATGTTTCGCTTTTCAACATGAATACCCCACAAGAGGTTATTTCGACGATGGAAGATAGTGACTAAAGTTTATCTTTCAGTCGCAGATGATTCCACATCTGATTTTATGAACATCCTGTTTATATTTTCAACAAATCTATTTTGCCATATTTTTTATTCAATGATATTCGAGGTGTGAAAAAAATGTAAAATTAATAATTTCTCGAGTAATTAAAGGAGCAATGCTATTATTTTTTGAAAAAATCTGAATGAATAATATTTAAAAGTGATGTTCATTGATCCCCAAAGAGGTCAACCAAGAAAAATTATATAGTAATCATTAAATTTTACAATTCGAATACTTCATAAAACACATGATACAAATAAAGTTTGCTTTTTCGTGTTATTTGTCATAAATTATTGTTAAGAATTATTTGAATAAATAATTTATTAGTGGCTTATTAATTCAATCAACTATGAATAAGCTGTTTTTCAGTGTATGCATAAATAAATTGGAGTGCAAAAAAAGCAGCTATTTTTTCCTGGTAGATCTGATATTTTATCACCATACCATTTTTCCAGTTTGACATGTATTTTGTTACAAAATCCAAATTTCATAATCATTTTTGACTGTGGGCATATATTAGAATGAATATGTATGGATTTGATATGTGACACAAAAGTGATATGAACTTTGATAATGACAATATTATCTTTCATTGAGGTTTCTGCTTCATGATATTAATTGTTATTTGAGATATGGAAAAATATGAATGTATATTACTCGATTGGACTGACGCTCAATCATTGCTATTATCAATTGTCGACTAATGCATGGATTCGTTTCATTCTATTCTATGATATTATGACATAGAAAATATGATGTTGTTTTTCTAAATTTCTTGATTGTGAGAATTGAAAGGATGATATTTTTTACGAAATAAGAAGTTGATTCTCGAATCGAGGTAGTGTGCTATAGGATTTCAGTTGTAGATTACTATTTCATTGTTTTTTGGTTCATAAGATCTTTGATATGTGACACAAAAGTGATATGAACTTGGTTTGGGCATTTATCAATTATGAGGAATAATGTTGGAGTTCAGTAATGACACTATTGTAGGCTTTGCTCCATTGTATTCAATGATATTCGAAATGTGAAAAATGTAAAATTAATTATTTCTAGAGTGATTGGAGGAATTATAGATATTTCTATTATTATTAAAAAAAAGGCTTAATAAATAATATCACACTCTCACTGGAGAAGATTTGATTGGATATGTACACATATCAGAATGAATTCGATTGAATAGTGGACGTTTCATGTATCATAGAAGGAAAACAAAATACCGCAAAGATTATTGATGAAAATTATGAACACGCCAACCTGATCGAAAAAAATCAATATTTTGAAAAAAATATCCCATATTAAATCATCAAAATATTGAAATTTACTTACATATAAGCTGATCTCGCTAAAAATCCAATACACTAGTAGGTAATGTTGTTAGAAATATATTGCACACACGATATCACTTTGAACAAAAAACGCTTTTTAGAATAATCACGACACCTCTTCGTCGAGGCCTAAACAGAACTAGCTTGTTCAGTAAAAATGAATTTGAAAGTCAACTATTCCGATGGGGGCGGTTGCTAACAGCTTTCCATTGTATTTTTCAACCACAAACTACAATGAGAATTTCTTTTTCCAAAATGATGCATGTCTAATCGTTCACTAAGGGCGCATTGAATGTTTCTTCCAAATGAACAATAAATGCGAAATATTCTATGGGCTCATCTTCAACAGATGTTTTCCGTTGAGAATACCTCTAATTGTTGCCTGTATATTCAATAGTGCGAGCATAGATAATTTGGGCGGCAGCTGCAATATCCATGGATTCTAGTAATAATATTCATTTCGTTTTCAGCGAAAATCAACTAACGAATAAATATTATTTCAAGTTTTTCACCTCTGAAAAATGCATGTGAAAAATGCTATGGAATTTCTTTGAGAAAATTGTTGTATATAATTGATTTTATTCTATGCCCTCTCAATGTGATATTTCTGAATGGAGCAATTATGATGAAATTTTTTGTACGAGTTTCATAAACACAATTCTATATGGAGAAACTCATTGGTTTCAGTCATATTTTTTGGTAAAGAAAAATAGATACATTGATCAACGACAACTGTATTGAAAAGCCTGTTTTTCAACTATGAAAACATTAGGGTTTTGGGAGATAAATCATATTCAAATTTTTTTCATAAGGTTTTTTTTAAGATATGGAATATAGGTTTTTTGATATGTAAATCATATTCAAATCACATTTGTCAATTTTTTTCCACATAACTGCAATATTTCAGTAGATTGTCATGAAACTCAATGCCAGAGTTGAATTTTTCACATACATCTAGCGACTTCATCTTGAGGGAATGGCCGGTGTCGTCTTCATTGATATGAGAGCTCAAACTCTCGATGATTGAATATCGATTGATTTGATCCAATACTGACTTGAATAATGTATGTCGGAAACTGAAACAAAAAAGAATTGTTAATATATTCCGCTGATATTATAATAATAATTTGACTTACTTGTAGAAATATTCCAATGAAGAGCTGTTGAATGCATTTTTTTATTGAGGAACTATCTCTACATAAATCACTATATTCTAACGAAAAAAATTATTTTTATTCAATGAAATTGAATTCGACAAGAGTTCGAGTCCTCGAACTAGATGACTCTTGAACACTTTGCCCTAAATATTTTATTGTATACGAACCATTGGAATTATTTATACATTTGACACTGTCCAAATCAAATTGATCTGAAATATTTTTGGTTAGCCAAGATTTGAATAGAATATTATTATCATCGCGTAATGTTATTAAAATCGATCTTCCATATCGAGTATTGCAAACTTTCATACAAATTATTTGGAACACTTGATTAATTGGAAATGATGACAATGTTCGTTGTTCTAAAATTTCATGTTTTTGGCTCCCCGCACCAATAATTGAGGAATTAATTTTTTCCAAATCTATTTTCGCAAGAGACATAGCGAATTTATGAAGATACGTTTCCACTGATGAAAAATGCACTCACTGAATTGACTTCTAGCTGATGTAGTTCTTTTGTTGACTATAATTCAACTTCTGATTAACAACGAATTCACGCACACATTTTATAAGGAATAAACCCCCCCCACCACACTGAGTGTTATCGAATGAAACATTCCAACTAATCTTGCAACACATCAAGAATCAAGGACAAATTGAAAAAATCCATTTTCCAAATCTAGCAAACTTCAATCTACATGGAATGATTCTCTCATAAACAAGGTCGATATGTAAGCCAGTGTGTGCCCCCCCTCCCACTTGATTTGATTTCATAATACACATACGCAGTGTCCAAGGTCATGCAAATCGCCTTGAATCATCGCAGAGTTGTTGAAGACTTTGAAAAAATCAATAAACCTGTGGCGTTGATGTTGACTCGAAAGCCGTGCACACCCCCCCATTGATGAATCATCTCAGTGGTTAGGGTGATTGAAGAATATGAAAAGTAACGCTGATGCTAGTTCATGCATACGAAATGACGCGATCCCTTCCCACGAATTCGATTTCATAATCACATACGCAGTGTCCAAGGTCATGCAAATCGCCTTGAATCATCGCAGAGTTGTTGAAGACTTTGAAAAAATCAATAACCGTGGCTTTCTCGAAAGCCCCCCCATTGATGAATCATCTCAGTGGTTAGGGTGATTGAAGAATATGAAAAGTAACGCTGATGCTAGTTCGAAGGTCATGTACCACACTCTCATGCATACTGAAATGAATGCGCGATCCCTTTCCCATCGACTAGCGTTACAAGGTCAACGAGAAATGAATCCCCAAGGTCATGCAAACACCACACTATCACCAGGGCACTTCAATGTCAATGATACACGACCTTCAACCTCCCCATCTCAAGGTTACTTCAAGGTTAACACATACACACATAGCCAACCCCCCCCCCCTTCTCAAGGTCATGGGGAGGGGGGTCAAGGTCATGGGGAGGGGGGGGTGCCCTAGAACCGGCTCAAAACCACTACTATTCAGTACCGTTATTTTTCTATGGCAGTAGGTCCTACCTGATTATTTTTCGATGATCTATCAACTTGGGAAATTTGTCGAAATATCTCTTTCCTCGATGGAAAGTTTCTTTTACTTGCGTACTCACCTGCACCGTTCACAACTGACGGCACAGTGCCTACTACAACACCTACCGCAAGCTGGGTAATGGAACTTCGTTCCAATAAATAATAGTTTAAAAAAACTAAAAAACACGCTTTTATAGAAAACCAGACTAAAAAAATAGAAAATAATAAGAAAAAAATTTATTTTATTTAAAAAAAAGGTTGGGGTGCATGGTATCGCATCGGCCAACAATTACCTGTGATCTGAGACATTTCTTACTTTACTGCCCTAGGTGTGTAATGTACTAAATAACTATTGATACCATGCACCCCACGCTTTTTTCAAATAAAATAAATTCTTTTCTTATCATCTATTTTTTTAGTCTGGTTTTCTTTAAAAGCGTGTCTTTTAGTTTTTTCAAACTATTATTTATTTTCAACTTTTTAGTTTAGTTTTCTATTAACGCGTGTTTTTAGTTTTTCAAACTATTGTTATTAAAATTTTTTTTTTAACTATAATTCTCCAATATTGAATAGAATCGGACCATAATCACAGAACTCGCGGCTATTTTAGAGGCGCTATCTTGAATCCTCCAATTTTGACAAAATAATCATAATCTCCGACTCCAAAAACCCCCACATACCAATTTTGAATAGAATCAGACCATAATCACAAAACTCGTCCACCATTTCGGAGCCGCCATGCCGACTTTTCGAATTTTGACAAAAGAATCATAATCTCCGACCACGAAAACCCTTGGATACCAATTTTGAAGCGAATCGGACCATAATCACAAAACTCGTACGCCATATTGGAGCCGCCATTTTGTTTTTTTTCTCATACAAAAATTTCTTAATGCACCGGAATCATGTACACCTGCCAAATTTCAAATCATTCGGACGTCTGGAAGTGGGTCAAAATCGCGCCCAAAAGGAGTCGGTTACAAACAAACAAACAAACATACAAGTGAAGCTAATATAAAGCGTGTAAAAATGAAAACTTTTCAACTAAGAATTAAACCGTGATTGATCAAAAAACAATTAAATCATTGTCAGCGATGACCTAAACTTATTTTATACGTTTTAGTACACGGCTTAAATAAAAGCTTGTCTGTTCATTCATAATAGAGCATAGGTATCACAAGGTGTCTTTCCCGTAAGAAACTGAACTTTTTTAGTCTTAGTAACTGAGCTCCTAAACTAATGTAAGTAACCAATTTGAGGCGCTAAACGAACAATCAACGAAGATCATTAAATTACTTTAAAGAAATGATCGAAACAAAATAACATAAAAATGCAACAACAACATTCCAAAAATGCGCTCTCCGGTAGCTGTCTTGCTGATATCGACGCGAAGGGACGCGCCGCCGCCGCGTACCCGCTGCCATCATTCTACGCTTCACGTAATCAATATGGTTGTATGTTTGTTTGGCGCCGATTCAAACTTTGTTACTCACACTAGTTAGGAGCTTAGTTGTTAAGACTGAAAAGGTTCATTTTATTTATTGCTTTTCAGTTTTTTCGTCGGTTTAATTTTTTGGTAAAAAGTTTTTATTATTGATTGTATTATTCTCAATATCACGTGAACATTCAATTTGATATTCGACAAACTTTTATATACCTATCTACTAGTATTTTCTGATCGAGAAGTTTCAGGCATTATACCTTGTTATGAATTTACCGAAAGATTGATATTTTCAAACAATTATTTTCCAGGTATTGGATACCAGACAGCTTTAGCCCTTGCATCTAGAGGTTGTAGAGTGATCATCGCAGATGTAGTCAATGCTACCAACTCCAGAGATAGGATTATTCGCAAAACCAATAATCTGAATATTGTGGTTAAACACCTTGATCTCGCATCTCTATCTTCCGTTAGAAAGCTTGCTAAAGATTTAAATGAAACTGAGAAGAGACTGGATATTTTGATAAATAATGCTGGAATTGGCTCGAGTGCCATCCAGTACACAGAAGATGGATTGCAGAGGACGATGCAAGTCAATTATTTTGGACACTTTCTGCTCACTCATCTTTTATTAGGTAAGATTCTGGAGGTTAATACCAGTTCATTCTATTTATACCATATTCATTTTCGAAAAGTCATACTAGAACACATTTTGGAAACTTTTATTTTCCTTAGTTGCCATCTCCTTCGGAAATATTGGCTAACAACATGGTTCCTGTTATAGGATTAATATAATCGTTTATAATCCTGGAAGATCTCTCATAATCTTATGAGATTATAGAAAAGGCAAGGTTTTTCTGATACACAAAAAAGATAATCCAGAGAAAATGAACAATTATAGGACACGAACTGTCCCATAATCATTTCCTAAGATATTTGAATACGCATTTTTTGATAGACTCATGAACTTCATTAATGGGAATGATATCTTGAGCAAGAACCAACATGGTTTTAGAAGGAAAAATCAACCACTACGGCTTCAATATCATTGTTCAATTGATTATTGACTCTATTGAAGTGGACGAATAACCTGCTGTGATCTTCTGTAATTCAACCCAAGTAGCACACAGAGGTCATAATTCGGTTGTACAGACGTCTACTAGACCTTTCGCAAAAGTCCATGACTTATGTCTTGTAATATGCTGAGACGTCGCTATGTATGTCAATACGACAAAAAGGCACACTCTTGCGACGTCACATCGACGTTATAAACTAGTGGTAATGACTTGCCAATATAGACTTATATAAGCCAGTCGCAAAAGGGTCGTTCTGTGGTCTTAGTGTAGTCATTATATCATTATGTATGAAGGTCATATTCTTTCTAATATAGTATTACAATATGTATACCATATCAAAAGATTTTTTATAATATCAATATAATATATAAGTCAGCCTTCCTTTACATGTTCATGATACTCTGTGACCATGATAGTTATCGAGATAAAAATGATTTTCATTTATGTGTCTTTAAGAATTGTTCTGAAACGCTAGTGACCAAGCAAATCAATTTTTACGATCAAAATCCAATTCTACTCACTTAAAATTCATGCGCCTCGAAAATAAAGAGAGATAAATATTTATTTTCATTACAGAAAAAATATATTTCATCAATTTTTCTCATTAATCGTTGAAATATGTAGACCATATTACGAAAGATACTTGATTAGCACATCTCCAATGATTTTTGAATTGATATAACACCCAGGGTCCCATATTTTTTATTTTAAATATTTCTGTTCCAATATGGCTACCAGAATGATGTTATCAATCAATCGAAAAACATGAATGCCGTCCTTCTAGTGTCGAAAAGTTGTAATTTCTCCGGTATGTACTATCATAGAATAGTTTAAGAGTGTCTCAAAGACATCGCAATATCTTACATAAAAAAGTTGTAATGTACCACAAGTAGCAAGTTTTGTTGTACTAACGTCGTAACGCTATCAAAACAGAAGAATATATACACTGAGTGCATAAGCATTCCGCTAGTTCCGCTTAATGGAAAACGCTAAAAATAACTGACATTTACAATAGAGGTTATGTTGATGTTGAATATTTAAATATTTTTTAATTATCACTCGAAGTGCACATACATATTATTTATGTCTTTCCTTGTTGTGAAAACAATTGAAGGAACTGGATGAACATCATTTTTTTGCAGTGTCCCGATAGACTGATTAATTATTTAAGATGTTTATTTTGGGGTAGGCACTCATCCTTCCTCTTTATATTTTTCTATACGCTCCAGTTCTCTTGTAAGGCAGATTGGATTTTTGTTTTGGCATTTTAATCATTCATACGGAACTGAATATTCTACATACATAACACAATATACATATCCAACAAAAATAACATAACCAACAAAAATATTCTAACCATAGATACATAATGTAATCATTACGACCAAAGTTCTTCAGTTGATAAAAGAACATCACATGAGTACAATATGTAGTCGTAGAAATCTATTCATTAGAACCACATATGTTCATTGTCATCATAACATCACAGCAACTGCTCTTAAGTTCTACTTAACGACAAATACAATTTATTTACATACAAACCACAGTACAACTTCCTCTCGAGAATTCTTCATTGTACTCTCGTTATATCTACTACACGACGTCATAGCAACGCCTGAAGGTTATAAAACGCACATTACCTTTTTGGTTCTGAAACATACAAATACGTGGTCTTTAAGACGGTATAAGAAGTCATTATGTCAATTTTATGACTCTGTGCTACTTGGGAAGCTAACCATTCGATTGAGTTGATAAGACCTAAATTATTCAATTTAACCATCACGAGAATATAATTTCTCGACCTCGATTTGATAACTATATCATCCAAAACAACCTGACCCTATAACATTTTTGAGTATTTATTTTGATGAATTTTTGCACTGGAAAGTTCACTGTAAACAATTATCCTTAAAATTAAATTCTTTGATCTATTTGTTTGCGAATTTACGTTTTGTACTGGAAATAAATCAATTATTACATTTTTATCACGCTCAGACTGAGGCATTGTGTATGTCTCTGGGGTGATTTCACATGTCTAAAAATGTTTTCTTTGCTCAAAACGTATTGTCCGATGTATAAGAGATTCTCATGTGAGGAACTTTTCATCAATATAATATTTTTTCATTGCCTTGCGTTTTTATATTAGAAACATATCTATAAGTATTCCAAAATAAACATATTTTTCTAGTAATATCCTTGATGTCTACACAAGAAGAAGAGGTTTATTCCATAATGTGGAAGCCTGCTCCATATAATACTGATGAGTAGAAAAGGTTTCAAATAGATAGGGACAAACTCGTATTATGTATAAAACCAAATTGTAATTGGAGTGTTTGTCTGGGAGGCAGAATATGATATTAGCTTTTGTGAATTCACATTTGGTAACCATCAAGAAAATCCATCGCGTGAAGAATCATGAACTCGATAAAGATTTGACACTGTCTATTAAAGAATTAATTGTGGAGAAAGAAGTCTTACTATATATGAGGCCAATAAATAATACAATAAAATCTTATCAGAAATTATAAAACTAACGGAATTTTTGCGGGAGGAAATCAATAAAAATGAACTTTTTACTATGTAACGAATATCCATCGTATATCAAGTCTTACTTATAGTTCAGTTGAGTTGAATTCAGTACGCAGAAACCAGTATTCAGCATCGTAATAACAAGTTAATTACATCTCAACGTTAGTGCGCGCTAAATAAAGCTACAATGTGAATAATAAATCGAAACCTGTGTGAATCGTCAACATTTTTTAAAAATAGGACGATAACTCCGAAAACTCAATATGACTCCATCCTTAATCCTGGAAATACTAAAATTACTTTCTCACGTTATTGTCGTGAAATGGAGTTGTTTCACGACTCACTAGGTAGAATCTGATCCTTTATAGATTGAAAACACTCTGTAAAAAATATAGAAAAAGTTTATTAAAAGGAATACAGAGATTGACTGAATAAAATAAAGTAATAAATCTCTTCCAATAGTTATAAATTTTAAATGAATAGAACCAAAATGTTACTTACAAAAATAAGTCGGGAATGATTCCAAAAACCCATAATGTTCAATTGATAACAGGGCTTCTTAACTTTCTATCTCCCCAACTCCCCTCATTGCCCTTTTGGGCACGGCAAAAGCCCAACGTCGACTCCCCGATCAAATCATCAGTCGTCACATTTAAAAACTCTCGTTTATGTTTGACACTAATTCGTGTTTTGCAGCATAACAACATTGTAACACAATTGAAAATTATACTCATTGATTTACTCTACGATACATTTTTTACAATATTTAAGCTTTAGTCAAAATCAGACCATTAACTTGTGCGATTGATAAATAAAATACCAAATAGAGAGAGAGACAATTCTCAGTAGAGTATCAATAAAATCAACAAGTAAGGTTAGATTGAACTTTATCTGGCATTTAATTTTAGTTATTTTGCACCAAGTGTTTATATGCATGCCGGACAGTGAATTGATTATTTCATGCGACAAACATTATTGGGTGTTTCCAACCCGATTTTACAATATACTTTCATAGAGTAATCTGCGTTTTTATAACTAGGTCATGTTTTTATATACTCACATTCATTCATTACTTTAGAGATAATTTTAGTACACGAGTGAACAACTCACGCATAAAATAAAACCATATACAGGGTGAAAGCTTAGTTAGCCGCTCAATTTAGTTTTCAAGTTATATTTTTAGAGGGGAATATAACCCTCTATATAGTTAGTTCACTCTTATACTTACTGCTACAAATTTGTGAGGACCAAAGAGTGGCACTACAATATTCCTTGCGTAAGATTCCAAATGACTTCAGCTTCTTCACATTATCTTGGACCAAAACTGTTCAATGACTTACTCAATAGGATCAAAACAGTAGTAATGTTTTTGATTTCAAAAATAGACAAAGAACTTTGCTTCTATAGGGTGGGCGATTTTCTCTCTTGATAATCAAATCGATCTGACTATTCCTATATAATATTGTAAATTATCTTGAAGAAAAATTAATGATTATTATTATAAAACAGTAGGAGTATATGATTCTTGTCTATCTGACCACCTGGGCCAAAACACTGTCACCCCTTCTAAGTTATCAAAAGCTGATATATAATTATTAGAAGGCCTTTCTCGAGTAGAGCATTAGCAAACTTTGGAGATTGTATAATTCAAGCTAACTGGCGAATGTTTTACGAATCTCTGACAGATGTCAACCATGTTTGTTTGAAGGCTGTAGACGATGTGGTAACTTGATAACTCTCGTTTTGGACGTCCATCGTCTTAATGGTTTTCACGACGTTTCGAATGCTTGTATCTGCAATGGTCTTCAGGTAAAAACTGACAAGTTCAGGTGCTACTTACCAATTTATATGACTGCCGGTGCAATGATGCGTGTAATCTCGCGCGGTGTGGTGGTGCGTGAAGTTTCGCGCCTCTGCATCTCGCCAGAAAGAGCAATCAGTGGTTTCCATACGTTCTTGATCTCAACGCTTGGTTGACTAAAGGCGTTACTGGCTTTGAAGTAGACGGCCTCACGATCCCTCTCTTTGAGAACATTGGTAGAGAGAGCGACGCACATATGCAACGACGAGGAGTCACTAGATGCCGAATTAAACCACATCAGAGAGGAACTTCAACGGAATGGATATCCCAAAAAACTTCTAGGAGAAGTATTGACACAATTCCAGAGAACGAAGACATCTGAAGAGCAACAACAAAGCACATTGGATCGGAAACAAGTTCAACATCAAGAGCTGCTTCCAATCTGGCAGTACTCTACGGAGTATCCTGACCAAGACCAAACCTGACAACAAAAATGAAATCAGTTAAAATTGCATTCATGAAGTTCCATGTGAATGCGGAGATACCTACATTGGAGGGACAGAGAGGCCGTTATCGGTGAGGAAGATAGTCGTGAGGGGTGACAAGCTTGTTATTCCACAGAATATCAGAGACCTTATTAAATTAAAAAAATTCAGAGCGAAAGAAATGGCAAGCTTCAAGAGACCCAAGCCACAAAGAACACTTTCTGAGGCTTGGAGGGGAAATTAGTGAACTGATTAACGAAACTATAAATGAAAAGTGGAATCTCAAGTTCTTGAGAACCTCAACGTCGGGGACCATTCACTATGGGACACGGCGAAAGGTTTTCAAAGGAAAAGAGAGCCAATTCCCGCCATGGTGGGTGGCCCTGGGTATTCGGCGACAGAACCATTGGAAAAGGCTGAATCGTTCGGGGAATACTTCAGTAGTGTCCATGTCATAGATGCAGATAGCACCGAGGAACACGGTAGAATAACAAACGTTGCAAACAATATTAGAGAAACTCCCCCTGCAATGTTGATACCCTCGGAACTTCAAAAAGTACTTACAAGTTACGAAGAAGTTCTGGGGGTGATCAACAAGTTGCCGAGGAATAAGGCTCCGGGCCTCGACGGGTTGGACGCTGTCCTACTCAAGAATCTCCCGCGGAAGTCAGTAGTCCAGCTTATCTACATTATCAATGCGATCATGAAATGGCAGTATTACCCAGACTGTCTGAATCTGAAGAAAGCAGAAATCGTTCTCCTGCTAAAGCCAGGCAAAAACAAAAATAGTATCGACAGCTATAGGCCTATTTCGCTCCTCAGCGTGATGGCCAAGGTAGTCGACAAGATCCTGCTAAAAATATATTTATCATAAGATTTGACCTATTTACAGCTTAAGTTGTTTGTACTTCATACCTCTTATGAGGTTTTTATCACGTAATTTATCATGTACTAAGCTACTCTACTATTCACCCTTGTAATATTCACAATCCCTATTGTAGTGCCCTGAGGATGACTTTATGAAAGTTGAAACGTCGGCAACATATCCATAGTGGTTTCGGTTGATTGACTTTTTCCCAACCAAACTCCTAGCTATAATAACCAGTGAGGTCACAATACACTATAAAAAAATTAATTTTAAATTGATCATCGTTGGATGTAATGAGATTGTTTTAACGTAGAACTGTATTTAAGGACATACAGCATTGATGCGTAATATGTAAATAATAGCTGTAATAATAATAGTATTTTGTAAGTTTCCAAAAATTTCTTTTTTATCTTTGAACAGTATTACAAACATGTACATACACACGAAAAATAACATCAAGTTCACATTAAAACATTTAGGCATTGTTAGATTCAAATTGATAGCTGAACATTTGTAGTAAAGGGTTCACTACAAATGTGACCTACAGAAAGTTCCTAGGTCAATAATTCACACAATAAAATAAGTGAATTGTAAAATATTGGAGGCTTTTGGGACTCCCATGCACGATAAAATATATATACGTGGAGTGTGTTCCGAAATTTAAGTCCTTTTTCAGTAGTAATATCCCTAGGACATTGATAATAGACGAGATAATTTTATGACAAAAGCAACGAGCTTGAGAAATTTGTCATGAAATTATGAGGAATTTGTCAATGTCCGAAGGATATTCGGCGGAAAATTTTTTGATAAAAAAATTTATAAAATTTTTTTACAAAAAAATTTATAACTCAACACAATGAAACATTTATTCATTAATTGAAAGTACAGTAAGTGAAAGTACAATTATTAAAATTTAACTTAACATTAGATTCGTTGGTGTTCTCTACTATAGAAGATCTATTTCCACGCATAATATTTATGATCTTGTTGTGGTGTTCTTGATCGAGATTTAAGTATGGTTTTATAGAATTTTGATTGCTAATACCAGTAATTTTCAGCAATTGTTGTTCTTCTACACCACTTTTTGCCAAATCGCTAACAGCAGTTGATCTATTCGAGTGATTTGTTATCTTTTTGTCCTTTACATTCAAGCCAATTGCCTCAGCAGAAGATTTAGTCCATCCATTTATTGTATTTCTTCCAACGATTGTATTCAATGCGATTTGTTGGAGAGTCATCGTTATTTTTGTCGATTTGAAAAAATCCACCAGACAAGCAAATGCCTCTCCTCCTCGCCACGCAGCGATAGGGTAAAATTTACGCATAAGACCTTTAGGAGTATTTTCATCCCATATCAATATTATTTTGTTACCTTCAGACAAATTTAACGAAACTGAACTGGACTAACGTTTACATGGATCTGCTTGTAGTTTCTTCCTGATTGCATCGCGGGCATCTCGGGCTGGTTTGAATACTATATTGTTAAACGGGTCAATCATAATATTATAGTCATTATAGTACTTTTTTCGCAAAAGTTCGCACGAAACGTTCCACATTGTCTTCACCGTTGCTTCTTTAAATTCGGTCCCGTCTTTCTTTCTCATATTGACCGCCCAATCTTTTAGTATCAACGCCAATTCTTCTAAGCTTCTATGTTCATTTAATTCATATTCTCGTTCGCAGCAAAATTCCATAAATATTTCCCGAATATATTCGTGACTGTTGGTTGTATTTCTGGGAATTTTTTCGCATTGCCAAAACGTGACATTTTGAAATTTATTTGGAATGAAGTTGTCAAACTCAATCGTGTTGTCATAGTGATTGATAATTGCACTGAATGCAATTATCAGTATAATGTCGACATGATTGGGTAAAATTGTTTCATATGACACAAAATAACAAAAGTTGAATAGTTGTTAGAACTGTCGAAAAAATTTCACTAAAAGTGGACTCATAACACGTGTGCTTTATACCAACGATATATCAATCACTATCATGTGGTGGGAAGCCTGCTTCAAAACTTGAAAAATGGCGATGTTATCAATTTAAAAATAGAACAGATTTTTTCCGGCTTTTGAGAGTATCGAGATTGCTTCATTAGTTTTCGAGTTACAAGTCTAAAACGATAAAAAATCAAATGCTTCTAAATGTTTATAACAAATCAAGCAATAACAGTTGGGACTAGAAAACATAACAATATGATGGCACAGTAGGTTTCCTGGTAGTATTTTTGTCTGATTCTGTCTCGCATCAAATCCACAGATCTCCTGAAGAAATCGGCACCGAGCCGCATAATCTTCACGAGCTCCATAGCGGCATATATCACACGACTTGATTTGAAGCACTTGAATGCGAAAGAGTCGAATTCAGCAGTGAAAATCTATCGGCCCTATTTCTACTCTAAGTTGTGCCAGATCGTAGCTGCCAAGCGTTTCGCAGAGAAGTTGAGGCACACGGGAATAACTTCCTACTCCCATCATCCTGGATTAGTGCGTACTAGCATATACTGGACTTCGTGCCAAGAGAAGTTTTCCATTTGGGTGGTTATTTGTGGGTTGATCGTCCTCCTCTTTGGAAAGGTGAGTATGATTCTCAAGACATCAATAATGTTTCAGCAATCTCGGTATAGAATCCAATAAATGGAAAAAATTTCTAACAAAAACCACAAATCAGCTGAAATTCTGGATTCGGGTAGTTAAATGTATGAAGTATCCATCAAGCAATTCTTTACCACGCCACGGCCCTAAAAATTGAAAAAATTAATAAAAATCTTTTTTAAAGACAAACTTTCAATCAAATGCAGTGAAAAGTAAAAAATAATTGCTTTGGATGTGCGGCGTAGATTATTCCGAGAGTTATAGATTCAAAAGCTTGTAGCTTTTGTATTCGATATCTTGGGGCCGCCATCTTGGAATAATAAATTTTGACAAAAAATTCGAAATTTCCGACCGCGAAAACCGCCGCATACCAATTCTGAATCGAATCGGACCATATTCACAAAACTCGTTCGCCATCTTAAATTGATAAGTTTTGACAAAAAATTCATAATCTCCGACCCCGAAAACCCCCACATACGAATGTTGAATCCAATCGGATCATAATTACAAATCTCGTCCGCCATCTTGGAGCCGCCATTTTGTTTTTTTCTCCGATGAAAATTCCATAATGCATTGTCAACGGAATTATGCACTTCTGCCAAATTAATCGGACGACTAGAAGTCCCTCAAAATTCACTTGAAAAATTTGACCCAAACTAACAAACGAACGAACTAACTAACAAGTGACACTAAATGAAAGCTTGTAACATTATTTTTTTTCATGTTAATTCATTCGAAATTATGTGTAAGATATGCTTCTGCAACCATCACCGACGTTGGTGAGCACACCTTCCCTGAATCAAAATTTCAACCAAATCCTCTGGTGTTTCCAAACAGGGGTTAGAGGTCTTTTGGTGAGCTCACTTCCCATGAATTGGACCATCCTCACCGAAAGACGGCTTGTAATATCTGGTGCCTGCAAGCTGTCATTTCCCAATAGTACCTTTTGTCAACCAGACAGGATGTGCCGTGCCTTTCCAATGGGCGATAATAAATTCTGAGACAACTTATATGAGAAATCGATAACTTGCAACGAAACAATTTCGAAAAACATATTTCGAATTTGTTAAAATCTTTGATCGCGAATCGATATAATTCGACAGAAATTTCCACAGAGGTTCCACAGATTTTCAGTGTTTTCTACGATTTCAGATAAAAGGGGGTGACAAGTTTTAGCTGGGAAACACTGTATATATCGTCGTCTTCCTCAGGGATCTTACCTTCGATTTTGGAAGAATAATGTTGTCTGCGTACGTTAGCATTTTTTTCTGATAGGCCTTTTGTGTGAGGGATGGAAACGTGAAGTTTGTTATCATTATGAAAAAGGAAATATTCTCAATTGAATAGTGACTGAAGTTTATCTTTCAGTCGCAGATGATTCCACATCTGATTTTATGAACATCCTGTTCATATTTTCAAACAAATCAATCTATCATAGCCCATGGCAAGACTGATTTCGAAGTATCACTCCAAAATAAAATGTTTTTAAAATTTTTCCATCTTTGCAGAGTGGAATTGCTTCTATAAAATGTGTTTTCCATTTCTTCCGGTCTTCCTGATGATCGTGGAAGCGTGAAATAGATTTTCGTCGACAAAAATGTATTGAAGACCTAGTGAATGCGATGTCCCACTTGCGTCAATGTTACATGTAACATGCTCTTAATGGCACGAACAATTTTTTTTGTGCCATCATATTCCAGCATTTCAATGGAATATATTTACTGGATACCCCCGGTCAGCAAAGTTCTTCCAAAAATTTCTACCCCCATGAGGGGACTCATTTGAGTTATTTCATGGTGGCACAAATAACATGTTTTATGCACTTATTTTCTTCAGTTCCAATGGAATAACTTCATCGGAAACCCTCGGTCAACAGAGTTTCTCAAAACATCCCCTTTTGAGGGGACTGATTTGAATTTATTTATGGTGACATAAAAAATATGTTTCGTGCAATCTACATTTTAGCGTTTCAATGGAATATCTTGGCTGGAAATCCCCGGTCAGCGGAGTTATTAGACAAATCACAAGTACAATTCAAATTCCCAACTCAATAATGATTGCAAATTAAATTACGTTTCCTTCTTTGAATAACTACAACAATAAAACAAATACCAAACTTATATTAATCTATTTACAGATTTACATCTCTCCCAGTTGTTAACAAATATACACGAAATATATACATATATATATATATATATTTATATATATATATGTATATATATATATATATATATGTATTATATGTTTGTTGAATAATTTTTTTTAATTTAGTTTCCAATGTAAGAAATATTGTTTCTTTTTATTTGCTGAACCTGTCGGTTAATCGATGACGATGTACCTCTGATTGTCGTTTGTGTAGCACGTAGCTAGACTTCACCTAGTTGTTTGGCTCTCAATCAGGGGGCACTTATAGCGTCAGCTTCCTGTCCATTGAATGTGTTCTCAGCAATATTACATGAAAAACAATATTTTTTTGTGTCAGAATTTGCTATACAAAACTCAACTTCTTGAAACTTGGAATATTTTCAATGCACTCCTCAACTCATAGTTGTTACAAATGAGTGTAATCTCGTCAAGAGATTATTACTTAAAATTAATTGAGCATACAAATCAGTAATATCCAATACTGAAATTGAAGAATTATTTTTATGATCCAAACAAAATTGATTTCTGCTCTATATGAGGAAAATATGGTTTATTCTGATCTTGAGCAGCCAATACTATACTTTACAAAGAATATAAAAAAACAGAATTATACGAAAATGACTTCAATTTCGATGAGATTCAAGAGAAAGCATTTGAGAAATATGTATGACCAGTCGTCAAATGCCTCTTCAAAAAGGTTTATACGTAATCAAAGAATAGTCCAAATTTCAAAGATAAAATATATGCATAAATATATATACACGTGATCGCTTCACCTACATCAAAATCACAGCTCGGTGATAATTAACACCAAATATGGAACCATACCAAAGGTATACTAAAATATAAAAATCCTGAAAAATATATATCATTCAACTATATCATACCAAATACAGTAAGAGATATCATATATTTGTGAAACCCTCATCAATTCCCAATAAAGCCTTGGCAGGAAAAGCAATCTAATAAGATAACATCGACATTTATATATCATTCAACTCGATACACATTGGCATTCATGAATCTAACAGAACTCCTTGAAAAAATATTATGAACGGCACTGTAATCTATTATCAGATTGACCTAAATAACTCTAAACGTAATTTACTAAACAACCTAGACAGATGACTTCAGATATCATATCCTCTGTGAAGAGCCATCCGACATTCTCATTGAAAATATATTCCAATATGGTTTATATTTTTCTTGATCAGAAATATTTTTCACATACCTTCCTTGATGTCACCAAAATTCACTGATTTGAAATTACTTCCGTAGAAGAAAAGGAAATATGCTCTAATTCATTTGTTAATTCAAACATGAACCGATTCTACTTTATTGTATAATGGCTGACAAGTTTCAGAACACACGTTTACAAGTGATCGCTATTGTAGCTTGCTCGATAAGGGGCGAGAATGCCACGTTCTACTCTTTTAATACTAAAATCGTACTGTCAAACCTTGCGTTCTTCTTCGCACTCAACTCTAATGAGTGTTCGCCGTTAGATGGCGCTGAAATTTTCAATAGTGATAGAGTTACTTTGTATCTCTGAGCATATTAATAAGAAATGTAACAGATATATCGTTACACATGACAAGAAATAGAAAGTTCCTATTACACCCTGTATCATCTAATGCAATAACTATAGTGGTCACGTAGAATCAATCTAATATACCTTAGGTGTAACATACTGAATTTTCAGCAAATTCTATCGATGCCTAGGAACCCCCTTTTATCTGTGCCTAGTCCTTTGGTTGCAGCTTCTTTAATAGCACCGCAGCTCAATTTCTTTCCGACTTCATATTGTAGTAAAAACTGTGGACACATGTCAATTGCTTAGTTTCCCGGTCTTCCCTCATACACGAGCCACTATGATCTCCAATGATACCTTCCATATTTTTTGTGAAAACGGGTGTGATATTGATTTTCTGCTATTTTTGTTTTTTCAACTGACAGGGACATAATGTCAAGATTTGTATAGAGCACAGCACAACAAATTATTTCTATCATCATAAAATATTTGTATCTCTTTCAAATTTCAATAACCGAAGGATTTTAATGAAATGTATACTATAATTATTGGGGGGAGAGGTTGTACTATGTAATATCCTTTTCTGTAGATTTAGTTGGGATGTGGATCAATAAACTCGGAGAAAAACTATTGTTTTTATTGCCAACGTTACGAGTTACTTTTAATTCATCATCAGGGCTCTGTAACAATAGAGTTTGTGTGTATTACTTGCCACGGTCGATTATACATTGACAAGGATGGGAGTTTAAAAATTTGGGAGGACTTACCAAAAGTTAGTTTTTTGTTTGAAATCCTTAACATAATTTAAAAAACAGACATTATTAAAATTAAAAACAGACAATGTTTCCCTTTTCAACATGAACACCCCACAAGAGGTGATCTTGAATGATGGAAGATACTGACTAAAGTGTATCTTTCAATCGCAGATGATTCAATTTCTGATTTTACGAACGTTTTGTTCATATTTTCAAACAATTCATGTTTTCATTATGTTTGGGATAATTTTTGTTGTTATAGATTTTGTCTATTCTTTCTTTTGAAAACCCTGAAGAAGACTGCAGCCCCAGTCGAAACGTTGGCAACAAAGTACCTTTTTGAAGAATCCTCATTTTCAATACACGAACCCAATTCATGAATACTTCTGGTTCGAGAAATTCTACATACACATTGTTTTCCGAACATATATATATATATATATATATATATTTTCCCAACCATGAAACAGGCTGTAGGCGGATGGTGGGCTCTCTTGGATTCGTAACAGATTTCTCTTATTCTCGTTATTTGTTATGCGTTACTCAGAACGCACTAGGAGTACGACTATTGGTGACGTGGGTTGGCCTATGCTGACATCTGTTGGTGATTTATTAATGTGCACGAAATTTCGTGTCATTAAAATTCCACGATAACAGGTCTAAGCTTCACCGCACAGATTATAGGTGTCACTATCTATAATTTGATGCTTTTCACATGTTTGTACTTGCCGATAGGTATTAGCACTACGAGATATCTGATACGAATTTGAAAGAGACCACAAGCCGTCCTGATGATTGGGAAACCATGAAACAGGCTGTAGGCGAATGGTGGGCTCTCTTGGATTCGTAACAGATTTCTCTTATCCTATATATATATATATATATATATATATATATTAGCGGACCCGACAGACGTTGTCCTGTCCAAATTTCCTAAAATGTTTTTCCCGAAAATTTTCCCGTTATTCCATTTTCCTGTTACCCCTTTTTGTCTTTCCCCGTTATCCCGTTATCCTCTTATCCTGTCATCCCGTTTTTTCGTTATCCTGTCATTCCGTTATTCCCGTTATTCCGTTATTCCGTTATCCTGTTATCCCGTTATCCCGTTATCCCGTTATCCCGTTTTCCTGTTATCCCGTTTTTTATTTATCCCGTTATTCCGTTTGTTCGTTATTCACTTATCCTGTCATCCCGTTATCCCGTTTTCCCGTTTTCCCGTTTTCCCGTTTTTTCGTTATCCCGTTCTTCCCGTTATCCCGTTATTCCGTTTTCCTGTTACAAAAAAAATAAAAATAGGGGTTGATCGTTGAAGGGTGAAAATTAAGAGTAATATGAATTTTTAAAAAAAATTGGAAAAGAATTGCTTCCTATCCATCCATTCTACAATACGGAAGAATTTTTTAATAGTGAACCTTTTCGTCAGCACTAAAATATGCTTTTCTGCTATTTTGAGTATCCATTTTAATATGTTTGCAGCATGTGGTTGTACCTGCTTATCATTTTACTGAAATGTCAAACTAGTTAACATTTGTGCTTATACATTTTACTTATACAAATTTTAAAACGCCTGTATCACTACCGTTTTTAGCATTTTTAGTGTTTTTTCAATTTTTATTACTTAATTTTAGGTTTTAACTTTTAGCACCTCTACAATGACTTTGTCGATAAGAATTGTTTCTTCGGACAATAAAGCATATTTGATTGATTGATTGATCAGTACAATTTCAACAGAATTATTTGGGAATACTTTTTTTCCGCCAATATTGTTGCAGAAATACCACTCGACCAAATGTCTTTTAAAAAATACTCTGGTGTTTCCAACCAGAGGTAGGAATCTTTAACGAGCTCAATATCCATGAATTTGGGACCTCCTACTTAATCCCCTCCGAAGGACGGCATATTTATCCCCATTTCTCGTGCTCATTGATATGACGCCTGCAGCTGTGAATATACTACTACACTGCAGTTATTGGGGGCTTTTTAAACGCGAGTCTTCCCTGATAGGTGGTCACCCATCCAAGTACTGGTCGCGCCCGATCTTGGTTGACCTCAGGTATCGATAAGACTCTCGTCATCCTGACTAGCCCCCCAGTTCCCCAAGCATGCTCTCACTTTTGCAGTTTTCAAGTTTTTTTTTAAGTCATGACAACATAAAAATATAAATCTTGCCAAAAAAATAGGGGTTGATCGTAGAAGGGTAAAAATGTAGGGTTGTATGTATTTTTGAAAAAAATAATTACAAAAAATTTTGTCTGGAAAATAAAAAAAAATTAAGGGGTGGACCATCCTTACCATTTAGGGGGATGATTTGTGAATCTAAACCATCCTGGGCGCCACCCAATCTCATACAAAAAAATTCATTCAAATCGGTCCAGCCGTTTAGGAGCAGTGCAGTGACAACACACGTACAGTAGGATTATATATATGAAGATATATATATATATATATATATATATATATACGGTGATTTTACCACCAAATTTTAGAGAATAATCAAATGGTTTTTTAAATATTATTTAATTACTTAATGTGTGGTTAGAACGCTTCATTATATAGGCCACCCACCCATTATGCCATAAGCCAAAAATATGTCGATTGAAAAATATAAGTTTTACGATCGACGATGTTTCTTAATAATCTGAATTTATGAAGTTTTGTTCTTATTTTCTTGACGGCTCATTGTTTTGCATGTCTCGCTTGAGATTGCAATCTATGATGTTTTACTACAACAGGTTTATTAATTTTTGAGACATGAAACACTACTAGTTCTGGAATTATCAATTTGTATTGTTACCTTTATTTTTATTGGCTCATAACTCAAATTGAGTACTTGATACAGTTGATCTAATAAAAACAAGTTTTTTGTTATGATCAACTAGAAATTCATGACCAGACCCATTAACAGTACATATGGCATTTTTTGTTCCATCATTTCTACCTGAATCCAAATTTGTTAGATTATTTTTCTGGAAAATCTGATAATCTATTTTGTATCTGATGATTCAGTGCAAAAATAGACTAACAATGATCACAGTAGACTTCATTTTTCCCCAATGTATTGAAATAATTATATCAACTGCGGGGAAAAAAATAACTTTTCATATTATCATTGATACTGATTCAACTACCATTATTGAGTTTCCTGATTATTTATTTTGTTTTTCTCTTTCCCCCTTCATGAATCTAGGGATTAATGAATATTATTATTATTTTGGAAGAGGAAGTAAATAACTGAGTCGTCTCCACAACTTGGTGCAAATAACAGTGAGTTTGTAAGAGATAAAAATTACTTCCAGCTTGCTAACTAAGTACATAATGATGGAAATAGAAACAATTTTATGCAATGGCGTTGTTTTTCTCTCTCAGAAACAAACCAAAACGGATTCGTTATCATTGTGACGAATTGAAACTAAAAACGGTAACCAAGGCGCCATCTCCCGGGCAACGGACGGAGTCTTGTAGTTTTTCTTCTGTTTTGTGTTTTACTATTATATATAATGAAAAATTCAAAACCCAAGTTGTGGAAACGACTTAGTGATTTACTTCCTCTTCGAAAACTATTTTACTCCATGGGACTACTTCCTACAAATTATTATTATTGTTTTTCCACAGAGTATTGAAGAAGGCGCACAAACAATGATACACTTGGCGACTGACCCAGCTGTGGAAAAATTCAATCGTTTCTGTTTCTGGGATTGCCGCAGATATTTTTTTCCTCTACAAGCATATAACAAGAAGTTCTGTCAAGATGTGTGGGAAAGTTCGTTAAAATGTGTAAAGTTGAAGCCAGATGAATGTATTATATGAAAATATTTTTAATGATAATATTGATAAGATTTCGTGTCCTTGAATTATACTCTCTCAGAAAGACAACAACGCAACTTTATTACTGAAATATTTTAGCCCGTTCTCACTGTCAAGTTATAGATGATAATGTAAATATAATAATAGTTTATTGCTTCTGAAAACAAGTTTATAGCAACAAGTGTATGGGAGTAACACAAAAAGAAAGGGGAAAATAATGTGAGTTTTACCAATTACATACAGTTCAAGTGATTAGGAAAAAAGAAAAAAAATATATTCCAGTTACCTACTCGTTTAAAATAAATGATCGTGATCTAAGAATACTGTTAGATCAATGTTTCCAAACTCCGTAGGCAAGAAGTATTTTGTTTCATCACTGTATAGATGGGACAGTCAAAAATAATATGGAAAGGACTTTCTCTTCCGTTTTTATTACAAACTGGGCAATAGAATAGGAGATTCCATTAAGGGTGAATTTGATTTTGAAATGATGGGCCATACGTAATTGGGCGAGAGTGCGGGTGAACTGGATGGGTGGTTTTAGCAGCAGATATGTGCTTGGATACATGGAAGTGTTGAATAGATCTCTAACTCACTGTTTCTCGAAGATTCAGATCACAAAGGAGTGGAAAATATCAACATGACTCTGAAAATGAAATCACCTGAACTTGATAATATAACAATCAGAACAGTAAAGGAGATATGCAGTCTAATTTGTGAACCACTTGCAGATATACAGTGCACGTCTAAAGTCCGTTCCCACCCTACTAATTTTTGAACCACCTGGTATACCGCAACGAAATTTGGAGTGCTTAAATGGGAGATGAAAACCTAAAAGTTTCAAAATGGTTTCAATATTTAAAAAAAATAGAACATCCCATTTTCAAAATCTGCTCATAATTCTCAACAGTTTTCTCTAATACACTTCACTTCTAAATTCAATTGTTCTCGAAATATTAACGTTTTAAAAGTGACATTCCGGTTTAAAATGAAGTATGGATTTTGGTCACTTCCGGTGAAACATTTTGCTAACTAAACGTTGTTATCAATTTGTAGTTAAATCTCTTAATGAATTCGACTTATAAGAGGCGTAAAGAGAGTTTATTAAGGAAAATCTCGAAGCCTACGAATGTGTTCTGTAAATTCACAATCAAAACAACTTAGTAAGCTAAAAAATTATAATTTATTTTTGAATAACACTTTTATTTCACCCCAACAATTATTTCATCAAGTGTTCAATGTGGCCCTCTCCCAAATCTTGACAATGAAGTGCCCTATTATAAATAGCTTCTCTCACGTTGATGAAAGTCTGTTCATCTATTTCTTCACATGTATCTATTATTCTGCGTTCCAACTCTTCTATTGTTTGGCATTTAGTGACATAAATTTTTGACTTCAGATACCCACAACGAAAAAAATCAAGAGGTGTAAGATCCGGAGATCTTGGTGACCATTGTGTACTTCCCCTGCGACCTATCCATCGCTCAGGAAAGTTTATATTGAGGAACTCTCTAGTCATGCGATCTAAATGGGGAGGTGCCCCATCCTGCTGAAATATGATTTCACGATTCTCAAACTCTTTCTGATTGTTCAATACAATTTGTCTTATTCGAGGTTCAATTTCAGTTTCTGAAAGATTACTGTAAAGAACTCCTGTAAGATTGGCTCTGATGAAAATCGGCCCAACAACGCGATTGCCCAAAATCCCCGCCCAAACATTCACCTGCGTATGTCGCTCTCTAAAAATATGCGGATTAGTATCGCTCCAGTATTCTGTTTGTTGACTTTTCCATTAAGAAAAAACGTGCATAAGTCTGCGAAACATACACGTTTTAGAAAGCCCCGTTCTCCTTCAATTGTTCTTGTTAACCACTCACAAAATTTAACCCTCCGGTCTGGATCATCCTCCGTGAGAGCATGCGGGATTTTCATTTTATAGGGATGAAACTTTTCTTTTTTCAGGACTCTTTGGACACTTTTTGAACTAACTCCACAGGATTCAGCAACTGCAGAGGTCGACTGAGTCGGATTGATTACCATTTCAGCAACAATTTCTACTTTTTTTTCTTCTGAAAGAGGCCTTCTTCCTGATCTTGGAGCATCTTTCAGCGTACCAGTTGCTTGGAGCTTATTTAAATGTTTGCGCAAATATGACCTCGGAATAGGATTCTCGAGAAATCTATCATTACACATACAGACTGCTAGATGATAATTTCTTCCAGCTTCTCCAAATATCAAAACTGCTTCAAATGTATCGTCTAAACTACGAGCCATGATCACACTTTTCATAACGGATTTAGGCGCTCAACGGACTATTTGACAGTTACCAGTTCAGTTTGATAGTAAACAAGATGTTACCGCGACAACGATTTTTTCCAATGCAAACGCGATTGAAAGCAACATCAGTGTTTTTGGTTGGGTTTGAAATGACCAAAATGTCACTTTTCAAACGTTAATATTTCGAAAACAATTGAATTTAGGAGTCAAGTGTATTGAAGAGAACTGTTGAGAATTATAAGCAGATTTCAAAAATGGAATAATATACGGGGTGTTCTATGTAAAAAAAATATTTAAGATAGCGCCTAGCCGCCATTTTGAAACTTTCAGCTGTGATTTTTCCATGAAAAAGTAGGTTTTTATCTCCTATTTGAGCCCTCCAAATTCGGTTGCGGTGGTTCAAAAATTAGTAATGGGGAACGGACTTTAGATGAGCACTGTATATAATAAATGCATGCACCAAGTTCACTTTCCAACAGCATTCAAGAAATTCATAATTTTCCCCATTTGGAAAACGGCAACAAACAACTCAACTAGCGTCCCATATCAGACATCACAAATTTTTCAAAAATATTTGAAAAACTTCTTTAGGAAAGACTTACAAGATACCTCAATGGATACAAAATTATTTCGGAAAACCAATACGGCTTCCAAAAGGGTATCTCCACACAAGATGCAATAATTAAACTCACTGCTGAAATGTATTCATCCCTAGATGAGAGTAAACCATCTCTTACTGTTTTTATAGACCTGTCGAAGGCCTTTGACACAGTTAGTCATAGCCTATTATTAGAAACCCCGGAGAATATAGGAGTAAAAGGAAGTGCACTAGACTTATTCACGAATTATCTCTCCAATAGGACGCAGTCTATTAATATCGGAAACTCTATCAGTGCAGAACAGGTTATAGAATACGGAGTACCTCAGGGAACGGTAGTAGGCACTGTCCTTTCTGATACTTATATAAATGGAGTCTTCTCAATGAATAGCTGTGGTAGAATCATGGCATATGCAGATGATACTGCAATATTTTATACTGACACTGATTGGAAATCACTCAAAGACAAAGCGGAAAATGTTCTTGAATCGATTCTTATAAGGTTACGAACGAGGCTTCTAACCATAAACGAAAGTAAAACGTTTTAACTCCCCACTTTTACTAATAAACTGGCCCAACCATTATTCACAAACCTGCATATCAATACAAATTTAACCATCGAATCCACACCAAAAATTAAATACTTGTGTTTAATTTTGGATAATAATTTGAAGTGGGAAAAATCACATAACCTTCGTAATAAAAAAACTTCAATTCTTGGTACATAAATTCCAAAACCTCAAAGACATTCTTAACAAACAACAACCGAAAAAAGTCTACTATGCGCTTGTTGAACCCCATTTGATCTATGGTATAATGGCGTGGGGTGGGGTTGGAAAAACAATATTGAATAAACTCTTAATAATTCAAAAAAAAAACTGAAAATTATGTTCAATAAAAAAAGAAATCATTCATCAGACTCTTTATATAACGAAATTGGAATTTTAGATATAAGGCAACAATATTTTTTCAACTGCAATATTTGGCAACACAAACATCGAACAGAAATGAACACCCCACAACACAATTACGAAACGCGAAACAAAAAAACACACGTATTTACCCCCCCAGAACTTTGAAATAAATTGGACAAAAAAATTGTACGTATCTAGGACCTAAACTTTTCAATTCCCTTCCTACCAATCTGCCAAACTATATTGAATTAACTCAATTATCTATAAAATATGTTCTAGTATTAGTTTTTTTTTATTGTCTTTCAATTCAATTTTTTTTGTCACATACAAGTGATTAACATATGGCTTCTGTGATTATTGTTTATTTACAGTATATTTATATTTATTACTGCTATTATTCATATTGATACTTTTGTAAAAAAAAAACTTATTATTATATTATTATTATAATTATTTACACTCAAATGTCACCATTTGTGAAAACGGAGTGAAAAAACTTGTTAGTTAACAATTGTATAACTTTTTGAAACATCAACATAAGAATTTCTTTCCAACGGAACTTTATTCCTTCAAGTATTTAGATGACAATTGATATTTAATATTATAAAAACAATATTTCATGCAGTAACTGCCGCGCGGAGCCCAATTTTTGGCGTCAAATTAAAATTATAAATAATTGAGATAGAGTTCCGGGAGTACGGACTTTTTTATTGAAAATTTCCTCCTCTTTAAAAATATTTTTTTTAAATTTCCTAATTATCAATATATTTTGAATTATTAGCAGAAAACTAGATGCCGTTTTTTCCTCTTGATTTGTTAATAACAATTGCAATTTTGTATGTGCTGTAAAATAATAATAATAATAATAATAGCGTTTATTGTGCATAAAAAAAATCTTACACACAAAGGGAAAAAGGGTTAGCCATAGGCTATCTTCCACCCTTCCCAAAATTGACATGTATTTACGTAATATAATTAAATTAAATGCATTAAATAAAAAAAAAATTAATATGTTTTCAAGGAATTATAAGACTACTTACTACAGGACAATAAATAAATAACATTATTTAAGACATATATTATTCAGTCTCTTGCAATTCAAGCATCATAATGATTTTTTTAAAATGTTATTCTACCCGACCTGGTGAATACCACAAAGTGGAAAAACCAAACAACGTATCGTTCGAATCCTTGGCGCCTTACTTAAAGCGATTCGAGGATCACTGGATGGTCACTGGCCTCCAAACTGACCAGCAGACCGACCCTCCGAAGAAGTTTTTTCGATAAATACCAAATTAAGCGGTCAGTGCAGTATAAAGTCGTTTCAACTTGTTTTGCAACGCAAAGATTCATTATTTTTCTTGGGATGCGTGTTGCAGACGGTGAACAGTGACAATGATTAATTTCAAGTGTGTGTTAGTGGTTTTGTGTTCACTTTCTGAGAAAATAGCTGGAGAATTGTCAGGTAAGTGGAAAAATTCCATAACTGGGATTTTCCATTAGTCAATTATTGGAATGAACATCTTCGGATGAAAGATACAGTGCCTCATGCTACGTTTCTATTTCAACTGAAAATATCTTCTATATTCATGTTTTACTCAATACTACCCCATCGTCGCGACCCAAAACCGCTTAAGCTGTTAATGAGAAAATTGATGACTAGTTTCATTTCATGATGTAGAGACTCACTGAGAAGGTGTTTTCCAAAATTTTGATTCCAAGGGGTTGAACTACCTCCTGAATAGTTTAATAACTTTTACCCCTGAAACTGTTCATTAAAAAGAAAAACTACAAAACGTGCTATTTTCATTTAATACTTTTGCTTGAAATTTTTTTTTTCATAAATGAATTTTGCATTCCATCCTGTAAAATATACCCCCATTACAAAACAGGTTATTCTCAAAGAGTGTCAGTAAAAAGAGATTTATATATTGCTTGGGTTGGTTACACTCCAGGGTAAGGTACCTACTGAAGGAGACATTTCCAGAATTCGAATCCCATGGGGTTGGAACTACCACCTGAATAGTTGAATGAATTTTATCTATATAAATGTTCATTTGAGAGAAAAACAGCAAAACATGCATTTTTTATTTAATATTTTAGCTTGAAAAATCATCCACTATTATTGTTTTTTAACCGCTTTCTTAGTTGTTTGACCGACCCTCAGAAGTTAATGAAAACTTGTACGAGTTAAGATCACTGGGACCTTACCTTTTATAGTGGGATCCGAAATATAAAACAGGTTATTCTCGAAGAGTGTCAGGGTCATGGCTTATTGATTGGGGGTTACATTCCAGTGTTAGATACCTTCTGAAAAGCGATTTTCATTCGATATTTTTGCTTGAAGATACTCATTTTTTCATATATAAATTTTGCAGCCCGTGTTAAATCTACCCCTATTACAAAACAGGTTATTCTCAAAAAGTGTCAGTACTAGGAGAATGATATAATGGCTTACATTTTAGGGTTGGGTACCTTCTCAAGAAGAAATTTACGAAACACGAATTTCAAGAGGTTAAAACTACCACCTAAATAGTTGAATCTATAAAACTGTTCGTCCAAAGGAAAAACACGCAATTTTGCTTGAAAATATATTTCTTTAATGTGTGAATTTTGCAGCCCAGCCTGTTAAATCTACCCCTATTACATAACAGGTTATTCTCAAAGAGTGTCAGTAACAGGAGAACATATTGCTAGGGAGGTTACATTCAAAGGTTGGGTATCTACTAAAGGAGAAATTTCTAGAATTCGAATCCCAACCTGAATAGTTGAATACATTTTATTCATATGAATGTTCATTAGATAGAAAAACAGCAAAACACGCATTTTTTTATCAATATTTCAGCTTGAAAATATATTTTTTTCGTATGTGAATTTTGCACCCCTGTAAATTCAACCACTTTTATATAACAGGTTATTCTCGAAGAGTGTCAGTAACAGGAGAATGACTTATTGATTGGGGGTTACATTCCAGGGTTGGGTACCTTCTGAAGAAAAAAAGGGAAAATTCAAATCTCAATAGGTTGAAACTACCACCTCACTAGTTCAATAATTCTTATCAATAAAACTGTTCTATTAAAATAAAAACGGCGAAATACGCGATTTTTATTCGATATTTTTGCTTGAAGATACTTTTTTTTCATATATGAATTTTGCAGCCCAGCCTGTTAGATATACCCCTAATACAAAACAGGTTGATTTGTTGAAAATATAAACAGGATGTTCATAAAATCAGATGTGGAATCATCTGCGACTGAGAGACAAACTTTAGTCACTATCTTCCATCGTCAAGATAACCTCTTGTGGGGTATTCATGTTGAAAAGGGAAACATTCTTCTTTGCCTCATTCATCTTTATGAGTTCTTAATTAAGACTGGAATAGAAAATCAAATAACTATCTGAATGAAAATGCAAATTTTCAATTTCAGATTTTTTCTTTTGAGTTAGGGCCTTTTCAGAATATCTATCAGATGTAGTTCAATGTCCAGCGTGGCTTTAGCCAGGGAAGTAGTTGTTTTCTGTTAGACATTCACAAAAAATAACTTCATTCCAATCGTGGATTTTTCAATTCACAGAAAAATCTTTCTATCAATATTCAATTGAGAATGTTTCCCTTTTCAACAAAACAGGTTATTGTCAAAGAGTGTCAGTAACAGAAAAATGATATAATGGGTTTCATTCTAGGTGGTAGTTTTAATCCCTTGGGATTCGAGTTCTGTAAATTTCTTCTTGAGTAGGTACCTAGGCTCAAGAAGAAATTTACGAAACTCGAATCCCAAGGGGTTAAAACTACCCCCTAGATAGTTGAATAATTTTCATCTATAAAACTGTTCGTCCAAAGGAAAAACGAAACGCAATTTTCTTGAGAATATATTTCTTTGATACACGAATTTTGCAGCTCAGCCTGTAAAATCTACCCTATTACAGAACAGGTTATTCTCAAAGAGTGTCAGTAACAGAAGAATGGCATATTGCTAGGGAGGTCACATTCAAAGGTTAAGTACCTACAGAAGAATAAATTTCCAACATTTTTATCCCAAGGGGTTAAAACTACCACCTAAATAGTTGAATGATTTTCACCTATAAAACTGTTCGTCCAAAGGGAAAACGCAAAACACGCAATTTTGCTTGACAATATATTTCTTTGATATATGAATTTTGCAACCCAGCCTGTAAAATCTACCCCTATTACAGAACAGGTTATTCTCAAAAAGTGTCAGTAACAGGAGAATAACATATTGCTTGGGATGTTACATTCAGAGATTGGGTACCTACTGAAAAATAAATTTCCAAAATTTGAATCCCAAGGGGTTGAAACTACCATCTAAATAGTTGAATAATTTTTATTTATAAAACTAATCATTAAAAAAAAACAGCGAACACCCAATTTTCATGCAATACTTTTGGTTGAAAATAAATATTTTCGTTAATGCATTTTTCACCCCAGCCCTATAAAAGCTACCCTTACTGTAAAACAGGTTATTCTCAAAAAGTTTCAGGAACAGGAGAATGACATATTGCTTGGGAGGTTACACTCCAAGGTTAGATACCTACTGAAGAAGGAATTCCAAAATTCAAATATCATTTAAATCCTTTCTTTCTGTGGGGGCATCTGAAAAGCCCCGTTTACGCTACACCTATTCACACCAGAGATGCCTTGTTGAATAGAATTACATTTCATTGTTAAGCCATACGAAACGACCCTGGCATGCTATTTCAAGTGCAGAGAGGGTGTTTGCGCCGACTAAGAAAATGTATTGAGAGAGACGGGGGTCATATCGAGCAGTTTTTGTGGCGGATTTTGCATTTCTGTTTGCTCTTGAGGCTTGCGATTGATTATTTACACCATGAGTTTTGTGAGGAAAACGTGTTTGCATGATAGAAATTCGTTATGAACATTGTACCTATCATTTATCTTTTCATTACAAATTAATCTTTTCGAATAATGGTAGACATCTCAGGTTGGATGTCGTCGAACAAAAATGCATTTTTATCAAAAATCGTTGCTCCGATCGATTTTCCACACGGGTACTTTTATTCAGGAAATTGTCCAGGTAACCTTGTTTTGTTAAAACATATTGTCAAATCCCAGTCATTTCAAAGTTTTGGGGTGTGGACCATCGGGGGTAGTCCGTTCCTGACTTTGTAGCAAAACAACTGACTCCTGCATGAAAGCTCATCGGAGGAATTCATTTGTTCAGTCAGTCACCAAAATTTAGATGAATATTCCAATATTCACTTTGAAAGTTATCAAAGAAAAACATTTTTCATTTTGTAACTTGGTAACGAAGGCTTTTAGGAACAAAAGTTATATGAAGTACTGGTGATATTTTGACCCCATCTATACATTCCCGAGAGGAAAAGAGGAAGTCCAGGGACACCTTGTATATAAGAATATCCGAATTACCTCTACTGACTACTCACCACAAATATTAATTATTCCATGCATAATTATTTTGGATTGGGAATAACCCAGAGCAATATCGAAGAACAACATATAGATACTTTCATAAGAAAATATTTGTAAAAAATTACATAGTTCAAAAATATTATCGTCATTTTTTAAAAATATATAATAACAATAATTGTGGACTTGATGGCATTTTAAATTGCTTGTCAATAACAGGTACATTTGAACAGTATAAATATATTTATATATATATATATTTATATATATATATATATATATATATATATATATATATATGAATGGGAAGAATATCGAGGGGACTGGTAAACAAAACGGAAGAAATTTAATGGACATAGCCCTCAGAGAGAAGTTTTAACCGTAGACACGTGTTTCGGGCTCTCGGCCCTCATCAGTACGGTGAAGAAGTGCAAGGATGAACAACACTTGGTAGAAAACGACAAATCAACGGAGTCAACAAACAGAAGCCAGCCGCACATTTGTGGTTTCGGTTAGCAGACCCTGCATTCCAGGGAAACCACCAACGTCACCACGGAGGCAGCTATAGCTACCTGCGTGACATCCGAGTCCAGGATTATAGATATGAATGGGAAGAATATCGAGGGGACTGGTAAACAAAACGGAAGAAATTTAATGGACATAGCCCTCAGAGAGAAGTTTTAACCGTAGACACGTGTTTCGGGCTCTCGGCCCTCATCAGTACGGTGAAGAAGTGCAAGGATGAACAACACTTGTTAGAAAACGACAAATCAACGGAGTCAACAAACAGAAGCCAGCCGCACATTTGTGGTTTCGGTTAGCAGACCCTGCATTCCAGGGAAACCACCAACGTCACCACGGAGGCAGCTATAGCTACCTGCGTGACATCCGAGTCCAGGATTATAGATATGAATGGGAAGAATATCGAGGGGACTGGTAAACGAAACGGAAGAAATTTGATGGACATAGCCCTCAGAGAGAAGTTTTAACCGTAGACACGTGTTTCGGGCTCTCGGCCCTCATCAGTACGGTGAAGAAGTGCAAGGATGAACAACACTTGGTAGAAAACGACAAATCAACGGAGTCAACAAACAGAAGCCAGCCGCACATTTGTGGTTTCGGTTAGCAGACCCTGCATTCCAGGGAAACCACCAACGTCACCACGCAGGTAGCTATAGCTACCGCGTGACATCGAGATCAGGGTTATAGATATGAATGGGAAGAATATCGAGGGACTGGTAAACAAACGGTAGAATTTAATGGACATAGCCCTCAGAGAAGTTTTAACTGTAGACACGTGTTTCGTCTCGGCTCATCAGTACGGTGAAGAAGTGCAGGATGAACAACCTTGGTAGAAAACGACAAATCAACGGAGTCAACAAACGAAGCAGCCGCACATTTGTGGTTTCGGTTAGCAGACCCTGCATTCAGGGAAACCACCAACGTCACCACGGAGGCAGCTTAGTACCTCGTGACATCGAGTCCAGGATTATAGATATGAATGGGAAGAATATCGAGGGGACTGGTAAACAAAACGGAAGAAATTTAATGGACATAGCCCTCAGAGAGAAGTTTTAACCGTAGACACGTGTTTTGGGCTCTCGGCCCTCATCAGTACGGTGAAGAAGTACAAGGATGAACAACACTTGATTTGTCGTTTTCTACCAAGTGTTGAAACTTCTCTCTGAGGGCTATGTCCATTAAATTTCTACCGTTTTGTTTACCAGTCCCCTCGATATTCTTCCCATTCATATCTATAATCCTGGACTCGGATGTCACGCAGGTGGTGGTTATGGCTATGTCCATTAAATTTCTTCCGTTTATATATATATATATATATATATATATATATATATATATATATATATATATATATATATAAAATGAAAAACGATTTATTTTCGACCGTACTATAAGTTGAGGATTAGGTAGTTTCTTCAGGTTTGCGGTCTGTGACAAATGAAACTCATTCGTTTTTACATCTCAATATTTCGTCAATGTTTATTGACTTCATCAGGAGAAGACAAACATAGAGTCAGTCACTTGAAAACAAGTTAAAATATATATACATATGTTGGACGGCACATTCAGTCTGAAAAAATCCAATTTTAAATTTAAAATGTTTTATTTTCAAATTTTACTATAGTATGCGATACTGGAAAATGTTAGCATTCATTTCTGCATTATAACTTCTAAACCGTACGAGTAAATTACTATTCCTTTCTCATAATCTGTCAATGGCGGCGAAAAAAAAATAATTCTGAAGGGTTGAACAAGGCTTGAGTCTGAAAAAAGGAGGACCCTGAGAATTAATTGAGAAATGAATTGTTTTATATCGTGCGCACTGTTGAATGGATGATACTTGCCCAAATTGAACTGATTATTGTCGAAAATGTCGAAGTAAACTCCAAAAACTCTTGAAAAAAATGTATTTTGATCACCCTCGAAAATCAAGCTATTGTGGACATATGTTTATATGAACCATTCGTCCTGAAATCTCCCAAAGAATCACCTCCCGAAGTTTGTCAACGTTCTTAATTAACACTCTATATATATATATATATATATATATAAATATATATATATATGTATATATTATATATTTCACAACTGTCCAAACTGTAATTCATTTTTCTGCATTCTTTCCATGAACGTTTGCTCACATTTGTCTTTTGATTTTTCCAGATTCAGAACTTGAAAAAGTACCACTTGTTTTCGCTACAGACGATTTTCCAAAATGTAGAAAAGAGGGTGACATATTCTGTCGAATACAGTTCAGCGTTGATACTGAAAACAAGAATTCCGAAGTGTGGAGGATCATCCAGGTAAATAATCTAGGAAATTATTTGGTTTCTTGACGAAAAAATCAACCAGGGGTCCAAATTTCGAACATCCTTGTCATTCAGAGAATTGGCTCTTGCTTTGGAGAGGAAATGATCTGAATTTCCATTGGTTGGGGAGGGAATTCCTGCAAGGATCTGACTGACGAGACACATGCACACAAATTTTCAATTTTCATGGTTATATGCTCTATAATGTTTGAATTTGCCCAGAATTACTGGTGAGTCAAAACAAATCTTGCATTATGAGGAAATTTTCAATTGCCATGCATACGCCAGTGTAAACATGTAGCAAGCGATTGTTTATCGATGACGCGTTTGTCAAATATTTGAAATATCAGTTCATGAACAAAAAAAACATATTCTTCAATCTGAAGGATGATATAGAAGTAAATTATGTCAAATATATACTCCTGCGTCTTTAGAATCTGCTTTAAATGGACATATTCACCATATTCAACATTCATGAAGTGAAGAATTATATTTTTTCCTGAAACTGCATAAAATAATGTAATCATTTGTGTTCTCTGATTTTTTTTCAGGATTCCAAGGATGATACCCAATACTTCAATCGCGATGTTGTTTATCGCTACAGATGCTTGCCAAAGATCCTCGAAGAACAGGACGGAGTATTAAGGCAAAATATCATACTGAAAGAAAACGAATTTCTGAAGAATTTTTCTTTGACGGCCAGTGTGGACGATCTCCAATGTATCAATTATTCTAAACCAATATATCTGTCCACATATGATTACGCTTTGATGTAGGTGAAAGAACGTTGTTATATAGAGTATCAGAATTTTATGAATCTACGGTATACATTTGAAGGTTTGAAGGTTACATGATCGAAATTGGAATTGATTAAGAAAATAGGAAATTTTTACTATATATACAAGGTTGAAAAGGGAAACATTCTCAATCGAATATTGATAGAAATATTCCACGACATTGAACTACATCTGATAGTGACTGGGGTTCATCTTCCAGTCGCAGATGATTCCACATCTGATTTTATGAACATCCTGTTTATATTTTCAACAAATCAATATACAGGGTGTTCCAAACTCGATGGCCTATCAGACGTTTCTGGAAAACGGGACACAGGATATTTTTGAAAATTTGGTTTCTTGGGTTATTAGTTCTGCTCTATCCATCTGATATATTTTTAGCGCTGCAGCGTTGCCTCTTATATTGGAAAGTAGCAACAACTTTGATATTTTGAATGAGTATATTATTGCATTTTTTGCTTTGCTATTGCTTTCCGATCATTTTTGTGCGATACTTCCATATACCTATCTCAAGCGATTTCGAGAAATTAAATGATTTCTTGATTTTTTGTGCAAAACATAGCTTCAATTGAATGTTAATTACTACGGTACTTGGACTTGTACAAAGCTGAAATTTTGGGTGTAGTTTAACAATGTTCTGTGCATCAGTTAGGTCTGAGGGAATTCATTCTCCATTATACAGGGTCGTTCAAAATCCGTGATTTTACCGATAGATACTCAAATGGTGAAAAGTAATTTTTTTTTAAATGGAACACCCTGTATATTATCAAATACTCTAAAAAACAATTGAAGTTATTTCCAAATGATGTATCCTGTTCCTATACCTAAATAGATCTGGTCACGGCACACTACTACCACTTTCATTTCCCAGTATAACAAATCGAAATAGGTAATATTACCCAATTGAAATGATCTGATTGAAAAATCAAATCAATCTGGAATGATTCGCTTCAAAATGTTCATACAGCTGAACTTTGAGTTTTTTCGTAACTCTCGGATATCTCAGGAAAATTTGGAAATAGGTTTGAGTCATATCAAAAAAACGTCCATTAGTCATTATTCTTCAGATCATCCTGTATATATCATTTCAATTTCAGATTCTACTGCCTAATCTGACTTTTTTTTTCGATATCTTTTTCCAAATTTTCCTGAGATAATGAAATACTGGGTGTTCCATTTGAAATTCGAAAGCTGATATTAGTTAAAAGTACATGTGGCAACACTGCAACCGTGAAAATATTTTAATGAGCTAGATCACAGTATCTAATCATGGGATACAAAATTTTGAGTATTTATATCTCAGATCTCCAGAAACGTCCAATAGGCCATCGAGTTAGGAATACCCTTTATATGAATCATTCTTTGTACAATCAGTTCTTACCGTAAGTGTATTAAAATTACCGATAATTTTGCATGACAGCGTGTTGTCAAAAAACTGCATGAGTTCATTTTCATTTTGGAAAAAGAGCCCGACACCGAAGGTGTAGGGCTCTTGATCCAAAATATGAAAATGACCGAATGCAGTTTTTCAAAGACAATGCGAAATTATCCGGTTATTTTGATGCACGAGTGTAATTCGGGGGAATATTTTCCGAATAAACTGTCAACTTGTCAAACTGACGTTATTGATTTATAAAGTCTTAGCTTGTCATCAATAACCATCCCGTAACTGGAAAAAAAGAAGAGACGCCGAAATACGTTTGTTTTAATATTTTTCATTCATATATTATGAAAGTATACGTAAAAATATAATGAAACTATTTATTCAAGGTTAAACTTGATCAAAAGTTGCAGGAACTGCAGTGAAATACACAATTATTATACATATTCTGGTTAGACAATGCAGCTATCGGTGCATTAACGGCTGCAGAGGATGTTTGAGAATGCTGTGCCTGTGGTACGTCATTGCCACACATTTTTTTGACTATTTCTTCATGGTGATCTTCATCCATTTGAAGATATGGCATTATTGATTTTCAATTTGAATGGCCCGTGATTTTTATAAGTTGCTGCTCGCCCACCCCCTTTTTTACGAGATTGGAGACGGCTGTAGCTCGTAACGAATGGTCAGTGAGCTTGATATTCTCTGTATTCAAACCAGAAGCTTCGGCTCTTAGAACAGCCCATTTGCTTACTGTATTTCGTCCAGCAGGAATATCTCTATACCATTTTCTGTTCAACTTCCAAGCGGGATCTTCAGTGAGAAAGAGTCGTTTTGTTCTTATTCCAACCCGATTTTCTAGGATTTTTTGTACAGTCGAATAAGAAACAAATCAGGATTGATTTTATTGTTCATTAGCCATTTCAATGAAGCGCATGGTTTTTCCCTTCCTTGCGTCGTCTTAGTAGAGATCGTAAATAATCCTTCCTGTTTTTTCACCTACGTTATTTTCTTCTTCTTTAAAGTACGAAATTAAGCACTTGTGGCCTTCTCCACCACGCCAAGCTAATTCGAAAGCGAAAACAAAAAATACCTTCTTCTGCAAACCATCTGGGGTGTTTTCGTCATAACCACTAACCATAGTTTCGAATTAATCGAAAAACTGTACTTTCCTTTCTCTTCTCTGGATCTGTTTGTAGTTGTTTCCTCTCGGCATTTTTCGCATCTCTGGCTGCTTTGAACTCAATATTAGTGAAAGGGTTCAAATTGATGTTGTATTTAGTGAAATATTTTTCCATCAGTAATTTAGCGGTTACGTTCCAAATAGTTTTAACAGTAAATTCTTTGTACTCATCGCCATTCTGCTTACGCATATTGAATGTCCAGTCCGTTATTATTTTTGCCAGAACATAAATTTGTGTTTTTTCATCCAAAGTATAGTTTTTCTCAGCACAGAAGCTCATAAACTGACGCCACACGTATTTTCTGTTCTGTTTTGTGTTATTTGGTTCGTTTTCCAACACATTTTCTTCAATAGCTTGTAATGAAGCCCGACCGAAACGAGACATTTTCAATAAATAATAATTTTGACATTACTTGCCAAACTGACGTTACTTATAAATTGTCGCTGTATTATCAAAGTGTACAATGGAATTGCCATGGATATGAACTGTGCAATTATTGGTCGGTGACTAATAATTTAAAGATCATGGAAAAACAAAGAAACAAATTACTTGCCAAGTACAAATCAATAAAAAACTTGGATGATTGGGAAGAATACAAGCGAGCAAGAAATGATTTCACCGCGGCAGTTAGGACTGAGAAGCAGAATTATTTGAATGAAATTCACAGAACTAAAAAGAATCGGAAAGATACCTGGAAAGCACTTGAACAGTTGAATATCCATTCTAAGAAATCTGATATATCAGTACCACCTGACTTGAATGATGCTGAAGCTATCAATTGCCATCTCATTAACTCTGTCAATGCATTAGAGTGTCAAGTTGATGATGATCTTGTACAGTATTATAATACCCATAAAGTGAATTATAACCTAGACCACTGCAAAATTGAACCCTTTCGGGAGCATGACGTTCTGGAGGCTGTAGATAGTATCAAATCAGATACAGAAGGTTCTGATGGAATAACCCTTCATATGATAAAAATGTGCTGCCCCTTTTTATTGCCATTTATCGCTCACATATTCAATTGCTGCCTACTTGAGGGATATTTTCCTATAAATTGGAGAAATGCAGTTATTTTACGGTTACCAAAGGTCTCAAATCCTAAATGTCTGTCTGACCTGAGACCTATCAGTAGGCTTCCAGTGCTATCCAAGATGTTCGAAAGACTGATTTTCAATGAAATTTTACTTTTCCTCACAGAGAATGAACTATTTTCTGATTGCCAATCTGGTTTTAGGTCTGGGCATAGTACAATTACAGCATTAACTAAAGTATTAGATGATATATTTCAGGCAACTGATGGTAGCAATACATCATTACTGGTTACATTAGACTATAAAGCTTTTGATACCCTGGGTCATAATCTATTATTGGCGAAACTAAATTATTACTGTTTATCTAAGGAAACCATAGGATTAATTGGAAGCTATCTCTCCAACCGATGTCAGTATGTTGTCCTAGAGGACACCAGTTCAAGTGCAATGCCATTACCTCGAGGAGTTCCTCAGGGCTCAAAACTAGGGCCGCTACTCTTTTTACTTTATACTATGGATCTAAAAGAACTTTCTGGTGACTGTTATCTACATCAATTTGCTGATGATACTCAAGTGTATGCAAGTTTCAACAAAGAACAATACTTAACAAAGAATTGAAAAAACAGTTATGTGAATCACTAGTTTTGAGCCATTCAAATTATGGCGATATTATTTATGGACCATGTCTTGATATTCGAACTTCAACTAGAATTCAAAGAATTCAGAACTAATGTATTCGTTTCATCTGTTGACTAAGATTACGAGACCACGTAACTCCATTCAGAGCTGAACTAGGGTGGCTTGATATGCAGGACAGAAGGAAACTTCACCTTGCATGTTTTGTTCATAAAGTATTAGAAAAAGGAACTCCCTCGTATATTAGAAAAAAAAATGTCATATAGGTCGGTTGTGCATGATGTAAACACCAGAAATAGAAACCTACTTGTAATACCCAGGCATAACACTGCTGCATTCAAAAGGTCATTTTCTCATTCTGCGGTAAAAATATTTAACTCCATACCAACTCCTAGCAAGAACAAATCATCTTATGGATTTAAAAGAGCCTTTAAGGAATACCTTATGGTTCTATAACATTTTTGTTTTATATGTTGTAATTATATTAACGTTCTCCCTTTACGCATTCTTTGTTTTTACATGTTACATTTTAGTTATTTGGACATACCTGTTACTCCCGTGATTGTTAATTATAATATATATATGTAGGCATTATTCTGTATGAAATAATTTATTTGTAACTGGTACTCGGTTGAGTTGAGCAGTCTAACTGGACTTCGCCGAGGATAATTAAAATAAAGACATTTTATTATTATTATTATTATTATTACAGTGCAATCATCGCAGGGCTCTTTCACTTTCTACAATGCAATTATCGCTGTAATTTTGCGATAATTGCACTCCATTTAAATGGGATTTTTGACAGGAGGGAAATATTCATTCATACACTTGAATACACTACAGAACCTTCTGCATGTTCTCGCTTTAATTTGATCACATTGACCATGAAGATAAACAATTTCATCAAAATTTCGTTTGAATAGTTATTGCCTTCCATTTTGATTCTTTTCTGATCGAATTTTTGTAATGACGTATTCCATGACATTTAATACAAAATATGTCAAAATAATCCGATTTTTATAAAAACTTGCTTTAATTTCGGAAACCAGACTATTTAGGTATAGGTTGGTTGGTTGGTTGGTTGAAAGCTGACGAGCCAGAGACAGGGTTGGCACTTAGCTTCCCTTGACACTGCGACCAGCTGGGGTCTATTGTATCATTCTGTCGTCAGTGGTTCCTCATTCAAATAGGTTTGTGCCTTTAATTAGGTTTAGCAGCCTGTTGATAAGGTTCTTTGGATTCATGCCTGTTTCCGGGCTGATCTCTCCGAAGGTTCTGTGTCGCCTACTACTTAGGGCGTCACAGTCGAAGATAATATGAGAGGCTGTTTTCTCCTCTTCATCACATAGCCTACACTCCACGGTTTCCCTGCGTACTCCCATGGTGTTTAGGTGTTTCCTTAGGCCGCAGTGTCCAGTCAACAGACCTTCGTTCCGTTCAGGTTCAGAAGGTCAGCCGTCAGGGTCCGGTTTGGATGCCCCACCATGACTTTGCTGTGTATTTGCCCGACAGTTTGAGCCCAATATTGTTGGTGTGTCCTTTTCATCCACTCGTCGATCAGGGTCCTGCATCGGTTTTTGCTAATCCCGTGTACAGGTTCTGGCCCTGTGAATAGCGTTTCAGATGCTTGTCTAGCTAGCTGGTCCGCTTTTACGTTGCCTTCAATGCCTCTGTGACCTGGCACCCACATCAAGGTGACCTTGTTGTGTTTTGCCAGCTCGATGAGGTTCTGGTGGCAGTCCCAGACCAGTTCAGACTTCATCTGTATAGAGTTGAGTGCTTTGATAGCACTTTGACAGTCATATAGAATGTAGATGTGTTTTTTCCGATAACCACTTTCTAGATCCTTCTGAATGCATACCATAATAGCATGTGTTTCAGCTTGGAATATCGTGGAGCATTCGCCAAGAGGTATTATGTAATCCCTTCTTGGCCTTACCCCATGTAAAAAGGTATAAGTATAGGAATATGATACATCATTTGGAAGGAACTTTGATTGCCTTTCAGGATATTTGATAATATACAAGGTGTTCCATTGAAAAAATTTACTTTCCACCATTTCTGTATCTATCGGAAAAATAAAAATTATTGAACGACCGCAGTATCGAACATTTAATTCAAGCTGTTTTGCAAAAAAGTAGGGAAATCAATGAATTTCTCGAAAACCGCTTGAGATAGGTATAGGGAAGTATCATACAAAAAAGATCGCAAAACAATAGCAAAGCAAAAAATGCAATAATATACAGGGTGTCCCATTTAAAATATCAAAGTTGTTACTTTTCAATATTAGCGACAACTCCGCAGAGTTGAAGATATTTGAAATGCTTTGGAAATGTATATAATAATAAAAATAAAATAATAATAGCAATACGTCTTCATAAATTTCGAGTACGAAAAAAATGCATTTTGTCTATGATTTCGAAAATAACAGAAGATGTTCAGTTTCTGTTGAACAGATGAAACTAAACAACCACTAGTCTTCCACTTAACCTGATGAGCCTCTGGGAATCAGCGAAACAGGATAACACACCAAAAAGTGAGAGAAAACAGGTCATGAATTTGGGAAAGAAGAAAAATATATAGTAATATTATTTATTATTATAGATTATAATACTGTTTTGGCTGAATCTGTGTATAATAATTTTATTCGATTCTTTCTAGAATACTTCTACAAAATGTTCCCTATGAAATAAGTAGTCAGGAGAATTGTATTTTTCGAAACTACGACCTGCTGGTGTGCGAAATATTCATTTATCTAATGCTGTTCTTGGATTTTCCTCAATATATGCTTTTGTTGATTAAGTAATTTTTACAATTTGTAATCAACATGAAAAGCTGTGCAATTTTCAAATGGAAAACTTTTGCTATCCATTCTTCAAAGGGTTTAGATCCCCGTTTATAAAATCTGTAAATTTTGAATTTTCACTTTGATATTGCCAATTACCAATTAAACATTTTCAAAACCAAATATAATTATAAAAACATTGTTTTGAATGTTTTGATTGTTTTATTTTATAATCACTAAAAACTATGTAATTTTTTTGTCCAATTAATTACTCCAATTGTTTAAAAAAAAAATATAAAAAAACGCATTGTTTATGACATCAAAAATTGATTTTCGAGAAATCGACCACCTTAACAAAAAAATCATTCCTTAGAAATATTATGTAGGCATTACTAATTAACAATTTGTTTTGCTAAAAATTATTATTAAGGAACCATTTTTTCCATTATTTCTAGTGTACTTTCAGATTCTGAAAGAAAATATTTTTTATTTACTTATTCAATGAACAATTTGTTACAAATATTCTCATGTTTTTAGCTTGTTTTTTTTTTAAATGGACTATAAAAAAGACTTTTAGTGTACTTGCGTTCTATATATATATATATATATATATATATATATATAAAAAAGGGAACTTTATTTTGGGTATGCAGTCGTAGGGATGAAGTGAGTATACTCTTTTTTCTATTCGAGCTTTCGAGACTTCATTGACTCTTCATCAGGAACTCTACAATGATAAATTAAAATGTGTGAGAATTTAAACATTTTCTTAAAAAAATTACTTACGAAAGTGAGGTTAACTTCGAGCAAAACTTGTAAATACATGGAACACATATTAATGATGAACATACAACTACTGTACAATGTATAAATAAAAATTGATGTAAAAAACACTTATGGATTGTACATTGAGGAGAGAGATTCATTTGACACAATGTTGACAAGATCAAGTGAAATTTCTGTCTAATAAAATAATGATTGATATGAGGAATTGAAGTATCAACCATCTTTGAAAGGTAGTGTTGCCAATTTAATGATTTGGGCCAATAGTCATAAATTAGGGTGACAACTTGAAAAAATTATTGTATAACTGATTGTGAAAAATGGTTAATAGTGTTATCTAAATGTGGAGGGAGACTCAATAAGTAGGAACCTTAGTATCATTTATTCCTACTTATTGAGTCTCCCTCCACATTTAGATAACACTATTAATCATTTTTCACAATCAGTTATACAATAATTTTCAAGTTGTCACCTAATTATGACTATTGCTAAATCATTAAATTGGCACACACCTTCAAGATGTTGATACTATTCTCATATCAATCATTATTTTATTAGACAGAAATCACTTGATTTTGTCAACATTGTGTCAAATGAATCTCTTCCCTTAATGTACAATCCATAGTGTTTTCACATCAATTTTATTATACATTGACAGTAGTTGTATGTTCATCATTGATATGTGTTCCATGTATTTAGAAGTTTTGCTCGAGTTACCTCACTTCAATAATTAAGAAAATGTTTAAATTCTCCAAATTCAATTATCATTGTAGAGTTCCTGATAAAGTCAAAAAAGTCTCGAAAGCTTGAATAGAAAAAAGAGTATACTCACTTCATCCCTACGACTGCATACCCATATAAAGATCCCTTTTTCATTAATATAGACAGTCGACAAACCTCATATATATATATATATATATATATATATATATATATATATATATATATTACATATAGTTTTCAGTGATTTTGAAATAAAACAATCGAAACATCCAAAAATTAGTGTTTTTATAGTTTTATTTGGTTTTATAAATTTTTATTTTTTAGATTGGTAAGTAATCAAAAAGTGAAAAATCTAAATATACAAATTTTATAAACAGGGACCCTTAAAAAAAATTTGGGGAAAAAATTCAATTTGAAAAGAAATATTATGTTGATGTACAAGTTGTAAAAATCTCTAAATCTCAAAATTATATTTTATTTTAGAAATTGAATCCAAAATTACTAAATAAAAAAAAACATATTTGAAACGATATTTTTTCGTGGTACAAAACCTTTATCAATTCATAATACTTCAGACAATAAAAACAAAATACTTCAAATTCCAACCATACATTTTTTTGATTCCAAAACGTACATGAATGATCTGAATTGAAAGTTTGCATTGGTTTCTAGAAATGTCAAAAAAAAAATTAATTTTTTTTGCCATTCAAAAATGACCAATTTTTTTATATTTTTTTAGTTGGAATATTTCTGTGAAATGCAATTTTTGCCGGCAAATTCTCAAAAAAAAAAACAATTTCCTCTTCAGTAGGTTCCGCCTAATGGCCTATACATCCTAAATACGACCCTTTTATTCCCATCTCTGAAATGAGCACTTTACTTCAACTCAGCGAAAAAACACTAATCAAAATAAAATTAAACCCAATACAATTGAGGATTATCTGACTCATTATCATAGCTGGGACAAATAATGAACATTAGTGCATACTGTTTTTTCGACTGTCTTGTACTTTTTTATATTTACATGCAATTAATTATCATTATCATAATACAGACCTCCATTTACTATTTACAACCATTAATTTTTTTTCAGGACATTTTTTATAAGCTACATGGCCTTGATTGTTCTTGCCACAGCCATAGATACATTCAATTTACAAGGAAAATATATCGAAAAAAGTATGTAAAATATTTATCAATTCTCGATTTATCATGAAAATAGTTGCTCCTTAATGAACCACTATGTTCTTTATCCAATGACGTTTGGTGACGTTGAGAATGAATTGAAATTCAGCGTTATTAAATGACATATTTTTTCTAATAATAGTTTTCACTTTGTTTTGTCAAAATATTCATGGCTTATGGAAAACTACCACCCATTATTACATCATTAAATAACAAAATTAACTTATAATTCACGGAACAACTGGATTTGACCCCTTTTCACCCTATGAAACTGGAAAACACAAAGGAATCCTGTTTCAAAAAAATATGCCATTTTGTCATCTCTGGAGTTGTGAGAAGATCCATCAACAACGAGCTTCCAGAAAAATTGACTAATTATCCTCAAAAAAATGCGCCCAGAACTATCTCTGTTTTCCTTTCACCTTATTCTCATTCTCCTATTTCTGTCATTTCTGAAGGAATGGAAAGAAATCAAATTTCGATGATTCCATCAATTGACATGGATAGTGGTGGCCACAAATTAACACCAGTATTTTGTTGTATTTCTATCTCCTCAACAGGAACAAATGCTTTTCAAAGAATTACAGAATAATTTCGTATTGTCTGAAGCCATAAAAAAGCCATCAATATCGAGATTGGCATTTTACGCTATTTCTTCGTCAAACAAAAAAACGCAAAAAACTAAAGGAACATGGTCCCATTTTCTATCAACTCCAAAGTAGAGAAGATATCCATCAATACTAGGCTCGTCCAAAAAAATTACCAATTATTCTCAAGAAATGTGCACATGAACTAACACTTCATCTTATTCTCATTCTCTCATTTTGTTTCATGTCTGAGGAAATGAAGAAAAATCGTGTTTCTGATCATTTCAACAATTGACCTTGAGAGTTGTGACCATGAACGGTTTCCACCTCATTCTTTCATAAATCTGGAAAACAGGATGATATCCCTTATCAGAAAAACTACGGTTCTATTGTTCTATTCTCTGTTATATCTGAATATATAAAGAGCCATCAACTTCGAGCTTATGAGAATTTGGTCCATTGACCCTCAAAATATATACCCACAGAATAACTCCAGTGTTTGCTGACATTTTACGTTATTTCTCCATCATATAAAAAAACCTATGAGATCATAGTTTCATTTTGTGTCATCTCTGAAATAGTTGATATATTATTCTTCGAAAGAACTAAGGAAGAAACCAATATTCTAATTTCTGAGGTTGTGTTTTGATTTGAACCTCAACCTAACCTAAGAATAAAAATGAACTTTTGATGAAAAATTATTGAACCAGTAATAGTGGTAAATCGACAATTAATTACATTACATTAACTTAACTCCTGATTCCTGATTATTACCATCTTTCAGCAAGATCTGATATTCTCAATTGATCCGATGTCAACATCTTACAGTTCAAATGATGAAGATAATGAAAGACTCAGACATAAAAAAATGCAAAAATACATTGAAAATGTACGATTCTTCTCTGAAAAAGAATTCGAACTGCATTTCAGAATGGGCGGGAAAAAGATATAATTAGGCGTTTAATTTTTATGCATAGAACACAAAAGGCATTTGACACAAAAAGGTGAAGTTTGATATGTTCGGAACATTCCAATCACGAATCCCGGTATGTTCCTCAGGGGCAGGGGGATTACAGATCACGTTCAGAAAACAAACTGTGGTGGAGATAAAACACATTTCGAAGGAACAAGCACATCCTGATCATGATCATAATAGCACGTTTTGTTCAGAACATTTGTGTCGAAAGAATACAGCTCTGATCAAATGGAAGGAACACGAGTTAATGATAATTTCACCAATTGACTAGTTCTGTGCTGAATTTAAACCTCATTCATCCACCAATCTGGAAACAAGATAAAATTACTTTCAAAAATGAAAATAAATTCCATTGTTTTATTCTCTCTTATATCTAAAGAGATGGAACGAGCCAAACCATTTTTCAATTTCGAAGGAAAAAATTAAAAAAATGCTGCCAGAGCTGGGGTTTGAACCCACGCTCCCTTTCGTGAACCGGTTTGAATCTGGCACCTTGGACCTCTTGACCACTCGGAAGATACTTTATGTTGAAAGTATCACCAATCTGTTGCTTTTCCAAAAAAAGGTCATACAAAACTTATGCACAACTTTTGCCAGGCCGTCAATAATTTTTCTTAGGTTTGCTGTGAGCACTAACATCATTCTGTTACTCGATTGCCCAGGTTTTCTGCAGCGCGCTCTTAGCCTATTAGGACACATATAACTGCACATGTGACACGGGGTATCGTCCACACTTATCCCAAAAAACCCGATTTGACTTTGCCTAATGTTACGATCTGGGCAGAATAATTACTCCAGCATTGTTCATGATAAGATCATAGTTAGAAAAATCGAATTAAACGGGTTTCTTCACATAAAAGATTCAATATGAATTGAACCAGAAAATGGTAGATCTCAGGTGAAAAACAACTACTTTCCTGGCAAATACCATGCAGAACGTTGAATGATATTCACCCGAAAATCCATGCATACCTCCATATAAATGGACATTGAATGCAAATGTTTCTTTCTGATAAGCTCGATTATGTTTAATTTATGTCGTGTTCACCTAACAATCCGCATACCGGTTTCAGGCTTTTTTGGCCCTCATCAGTACGGAGTAGTCACCAGCCAAAGGTCCGAAGAGCTCTGGCTGAAGCGAGATCAACATAACCAAAACCATCATCGAGTCTATAACACCTATAGGTACGCCGGAAAGAAACTTTCAACTGGCGGTACCTAGTGACAGAAAGAAACACTCCGAAAATCTCCCACCTCGATAGGTTTCTAAATAAAAGATTCCTTCTCAGTAGGAGTGGCAAGCCCGATTAGCATATAGTGAAAGATAAACGCCATGTGAAATGGAATAAATAGAAAAATCGAATTAAACGGTTTTCTTCACATAAAAGATTCAATATGAATTGAACCAGAAAATGGTAGATCTCAGGTGGAAAACAACCACTTTCCTGGCAGATACCAAGCAGAACGTTGAATGATATTCACCTGAAAATCCATGCATACCTCCATCTACCTGAGATCTACCATTTTCTGGTTCAATTCATATTGAATCTTTTATGTGAAGAAAACCGTTTAATTCGATTTTTCTATTTATTCCACTTCACATGGCGTTTATCTTTCACTATATGCTAGTCGGGCTCGCCACTCCTACTGAGAAGGAATCTTCATTTAGAAACCTATCGAGGTGGGAGATTTTCGGAGTGTTCTTTCTGTCACTAGGTACCGCCAATTAAAGTTTTCTTTCCGGCGTACCTATAGGTGTTATAGACTCGATGATGGTTTTGGTTATGTTGTGTCTCGCTTCAGCAGAGCTCTTCGGACCTTTGGCTGGTTGACTACCCGTACTGATGAGGGCCAAAAAGCCTGAAACCGGTATGCGGATTGTTAGGTGAACACGACATAAATTAAACATAATCGAGCTTATCAGAAAGAAACATTTGCATTCAATGTCCATTTATATGGAGGTATGCATGGATTTTCTCTACTTTAAATTAATTGGTGGTATTTGCGAGGAAAGTAGTTGTTTTTCACCTGAGATCTACCATTTTCTGGTTCAATTCATATTGAATCTTTTATGTGAAGAAAACTGTTTAATTCGAGTTTTCTATTTATTCCACTTCACATGGCGTTTATCTTTCAAGATCATAGTTGATAAAATGATAATTTTAATAAGAAGTTTGTGTCAAGTCTTACTTATTTTTTCAGGGGGGAAATCCATCGAAAAATTCTCGCTTGTGAGCCAATGGAATGATCTGAGGACCCCAATAACTGAACCCGATTATCAACATATGAAATGTCTCCAAGGAGTGAGGGTGTACAATATGGCTATAGTTATTTGTGGGCATACCCTGAGCGGTAGACTGTTTACGTATGTGAACGATGCTAGATACCTAGAGAATGTAAGTATGATAATAATAATAATTTATTTCCAACAATAAAAACTATGTAAACCAAAAAGAAATAAACATAAAGAAACAGTTGTCTAATGATGGTCGATAAGGAGTAGAAATATATATATATATATATATATATATATATATAGGGTGAGTCAGAATAAGACCGACCAACTCCGACTACAGATTCCTCACCTCATTTCGAGGTGAAAAGTTGCTACCAAGATATGTCCTAAAATACATCCCCTCTGAGATACGGGGTGTCGGAAGTACGAAAGAAATTAAGATTTAATTTGTTTTCTCCAAAAACATTTTTTTAACTTGGTTCACTAATCAAGGTTTATCAATGTGCTAATTTGAAGTAATGATTTTTTATTTTCGTGAACCAGTGGCGTAGTTACGATGGTATGTGGTCATATGTTCCTTCATATTTTCTTGGGACAAGTGAATGGACAAATGAGCGTTTGACATCAGTTCGGCTCAACTTAAAAATCATGACATTCCATGTGCCTAGAGGTGGAGGTTTCTGAGATAATTGAGAAAAACTGAAGATATGTCCTTAGTAGAGACATAATTTCCAATGTGCAATAATCACATAATGCTAATTTCTTACAACATATCGGAATATGTGTCAACCTCCTGTACATTTTTTAGAATTGGGAGAATCGGAAACATAGTACGGGTGAGTCAGAATGAGACCGATAACTACATTTTTTCATTCATCATATTATTTGATCGAATCGATGTCGCGGATCCACTGATATGTTACTATACTTTCTTGCATATGATTGTTTTGACAGATCAACTGACAAACAAATTCAACTCCAAATTCATAATACTCCACTTAGATAAGAGTTGAGGTCTGAAATAATTTTTGCGAAAAACTGAAGGTACTCTTAATTTGTTGAAGTTTATCTTGGAGTATCATCATCAAAGCCATTTCTGATTGAAAAATCTAGGAAAATATTATCCAATCAACATGTTTTTAATGATGAAAACATGTTGCAAAAACAATGATTGTGTATTAATATCTACTTAAATGATAAAAACGGTTCAGTGGGTACACTACATAGAAACAAACAAGGCATCAAAGCAAATGTTCAAATGGACCACCATTTTGTACAATACACCATTGGCATCTCCGTATCATCGACTGTCGCACGCTTTGGAATATTCCTGGTGAATCATGTATTGACGTGCATGCTGCTAAAATTCTTGACGTTGAATCTTCCACAGATACTACTGGTGTTCCGTACACTAGAGATTCAAGGTATCCCTACGAAAAAATGCTAGTGGGGTTGAATCCGGAGAACGTGCAGGCCAATGTATGGGACCGCGTCTACCTATCTACCGATCATGGAATGTTTGATGAAGAAATTGACGAACGATTCGTTGTAAATGGGCCTGTGCTCTATTATATTGATACCACATTCGTTGTCGAACCCATAGAGGTACGTCTTCAAGTAGTCCAGGTAAAACATGTTCAAGAAACACTCGGTAGTTCTGCCCATTCAAACGGGGAGGAAAAAGATATGCTCCAACGATAGGATTTGCGATAATTCCCACCCAAATATTCACTGAAAACTTTTGTTGGTAGCCTTTTCGAAACATTCCATGCGGATTTTGTTCATCACATAAATGGCTGTTCCTACTATTGAAATATCCATCCCTTGTGAAACATGCCTCATCCGAGAATAGAACATATCTAGGAAAGTCGTTTGCTCCTTCATACATCCTCAAAAACCATTTATAAATAAATCTACGAGGACCATAATCACCAGCATCTAGGGCCATAACCCTGCGTAGGCAAACAATAGTTGTTCACGTGCTACTCGACTTACTGTTGATTGTGACCCTTGCAACCTATAGAGTGCTAGTAGAAAGATCTGCTGGTAATCGTTCAACAAATTGTTCTTCCGTAACATCATATCTTCCTGTTCTATTCGCACCACAATGGTGTCTACTGAATTTGAAGGACCCCGTTTTCTTCAATCGTCGATGCACAGCTATGGAAGTAGTGAAATGTGGATGATTGTTTGGATATCTATGTTGATATAATTCAGCAGCGACTCTGGCATTTCCCCATGTTTCACCATAAACGAAATGCATATCTGTATATTCCTCAAATGAAAAATCCATTTTGAAATGATGTTCACTGACTGGAATGATGACAAATGACTTGACAATAAAACGAACTGTTTTGGGTTACTGTTAATTATGTCTAATGTAAGTATCGATATATCAGTGTGTCTCTACCGGGAACAATGAAAAAAGGCATTTTCAGTTCCAAATTTCGTGTATGTTTCATGCGTTGATCAGTGGTGTACTGAACAGCCTACCACAAACTAGCATGAAAAGCTCGACTTTGTAACTAGTTATCACGAATCGAAAGAAATCATTTAAGTAGATATTAATACACAATAATTGTTTTTCTTCATCAAAAACATGTTGATAGGATAATATTTTCCTAGATAGTTCAATTTGAAATGGCTTTGATAATGATACTCCAATATAAATTTCAACAAAATAAGCAAACATTATTTCAGACCTTAACTCTTATCTAAGTGGAGTATTATGAATTTGAGGTTGTGTTTGTTTGTCAGTTGATCTGTCAAAACAATAATATACATAATATACAAGAAAGTATAATAATATATCAGTGAATCCGCGACATCGATTCAATAAAATAATATGATGAATGAAAAAATGCAGTTATCGCTTTCATTCTGACTCACCCTTACTATGTATCCGATTCTCCCAACATTAAAAATTGTTCAGGTGATTGACACATATTCCGATATGTTGTAAGAAATCAGCATTATGCGATTATAGCACATAGGAAATTATGTCTCTACTAAGGAGATATCTCCAGTTTTTCTCAATTATCTCGGAAATCTCCACTTTTATTCACATGGAATAATATGACTTTTAGGTGGATTATCAATGTGCCGAACTGATGTCAAACGCTCATTTGTCCATTCACTTGTCCCAAGAAAATATGAAGGAACATATGACCACATACCATCGTAACTACGCCACTGGTTCACGATAATAAAAAATTATAACTTCAAATTAGCACGTTGATAAACTTCGAATTTTCTCCTTCAGAAATTTCGTAGAAAACAAATTAAATCTTAATTTTTTTCGTACTTTCGACACTCTGTATCTCAGAGGGGATAATGCATCTAAAATGTTAGTACATACCATGATAGTAACTTTTCACCTCGAAATGAGGTGAGGAATCTGTAGTCGGAGTTTGTCGATCTTATTCTGACTCACCCTGTATATATCGTGAACAATGATAAATCGGAGTATACGTTAAAAATAATAAATTAAATAATTTCTATGTAGTATGAGAAGGATACAAATTATATATACTAAAGCGTCTCACGGCGCGAGACTTGACGAGTTGGGCTTGAGGATTGACGAGTCTCGTCTGAGAACGGTCGACTTGCGTGGATCGAGACTTGTCAAGCGTAAGCTGGGATGGCTCGACCGTTCCTAGAAATGTCGGTACATTTCCAAACATCAAAGGCGCGATGCTCTACTAGCTGGCTCATGCTGTATGGCTTGTTGAGCGGTCACACGGTCCACAGTGTCAAGCTGTCTACTCACTGCGCGATACTTGACGAGCTTGGTTGGGGGATTGTGCTCTGTGCACAGGAGTGAGATTTGTGCAATCTCGAGCCTGATCGGTCTTACCGCGTGTATAATTTCAGCGACTCGTCGTCAATCAGTGGCTTGAAGTTGGTACACGAGTCTGTGAAGGGATACATTGTCCAGTACAGTAGCTTTATATAGCGCTGATGAGAGGATAACATTTGCAGCAGCGTTCTTTTATATACATATTTGTGATGTGAAACATCTATTGGCGCAGCTTGGCAGTAAAATCAACCAGTTTACCGTCACGTCAAACGGCATGACGCTCTCTCATGCCGTAACGATTCCCTTGTGTGTGTGCGCGCGCATACTAGACACTCTCTGTATGGGCTGCATACTAATCTATCCGACTTGTTTACCGCTCGTACGGACGCCTCATATTTATTTCTTTGAAATATTATTTTATTGTTATTGTTTCTAAAGCGCTTGAAAGAATCTGAATATTATTGAATCGAAATATGAGTGACAGTGACGATCAAGTGACCAAAAATGAACAGAAAGTCAATAATGACCAAAGTGCAGGCTCCAGTAAAATGTTTAATATGTGTGCACAACGTTTGCTTTACGAAACACAATCTACCGACTCAAACCAAAGGTTGGTAAATCATTTATTGATACTTATACTATGTTATTAGTATTCTATTTCATTTGTTCATTTAAGGTTATAAATGGGCTTACTGATGTCAACAAGTGGTTTATTTTCTGCGTATGCGTAAAAAAATGCAGGACATATATATATATATATATATATATATATATATATATATAAACTGAGTTTAGGAAACACAAAAACCAATTTTATATTTTCCTTTGAGGTTGCAGTCAATAGAAAATGGCCATGTAAAGAAGACTCTTTGTTAAATTGTCGAGCTTTCGAAATACTTCATTTCATTTGTTTTAGTAAATGGGGCCGAAATCGTTTTTACTGAAACGAAATCTCCATAACCAACTTTGGAATGTTCTAATGTCATATATAGTATTCCTCGTCTGAAAGTCTATATTGGACAAACCAGAAGAAATTTATCAGGCCGCATTACTTCTCATAAAAGTGATTATAATTTAAACAAAAATAGTTGTGCACTTGCTGAGCATACGATTAAACTCAACCACTTTGTTAATTTCAATAATCCTAGTATTTTTGCTAAGGAAAAAAACCTGTACAAAAGAAATTTTCCAGAAATAATACATATTAACAATCAACCGAATTGTATGAATAAACGTTCTGATATTGCAAATATAAGCGTGATATATAATTACCTACTGAATTTTGACACTAAGGGCGAAAGTGACCCTGTACAACTTTTGAATCGCCGCCATAGACTATCGTCGAAGAGTGGGATACACATGTGCACTTCCCTCATTGGTTTGAACATCCTGTCAATTTATTCTGACCGCTTTCACGGTCCTTTCTCGATGACCCACTGCAGGGAACACCACGTGTTTTACTTCAATCAAACTCGACACAAATTTGTATATTCAACATGAGATTTTCAATTAGTCGAAGATGCTTTTTACAAACTGACTTTTAAGATTTTATTTGTGATGTGCACCGATATTTTCCTGTTAGCAACCTCGAGATAGTAAGTTTTTTATATTTAAAAACAAGAGCATTGTTACAATGTGACTTTATTCTTTTCAGATGTCTTGATAATGAAATAAAGTATTTCTATAAGCTCGACAATTTAACAAGAGTCTCATTTACATGGCCATTTCCTATTGACTGCAACCTCAAAGGAAAACATCAAATTGTTTTTTGTGTTTTCAACTAGTCCAGTCAAGAGAGTACCTTCTTCTTTATATATATATATATATAAATACATATATATATATATATAATATATATATATATATATATATATATATATATACATATGGAAGGCATCAAATTATAGATAGTGACACCTATAATCTGTGTGGCGAAGCTTAGACCTAATATCGTGGAATTTTAATGGCACGAAATTCCGTGTGCTTCAGGTCCTTCCTGTGTGTGTGTGGGTGTGTATGTATGTGTGTGTGGCTACTATTCATAAACAAAAATTAACAAATAAAATTACTCCATATTTCTCATTGGTTTTTGGTTTGTATCAATTAGAAATTTGAATAGTCACTGAGATGTTTCACATATGCCGGGCGTCCCGTGACGGTTTTTTTTCTTTCTCATATAAATATGCGAAATCAGTAATTGCTTCTGAATTCCATTACATGTTAACACACATTAATAAAAAAAAGCTTTCTCTCCGGGCTCCCTTCCTAGCGCCGTATGACCGCTCAACAAGCCATACAGAGCGTGCAAGCTAGTCGAGCCTCGCGCCTTTGATGTTTGGGAATTTACAGACATTTCATGGGAACCGTCGAGCCACCTCGAGCTCACGCTTGACAAGTCTCGATCGTACACGAGTCGACCGTTTTCACGACGCGAGACTCGACAATCCCCAAGCCGAGCTAGACGAGTCTCGCCGGCTTCAGCTACGATGGGAGCCCGGTCACTTCGGAAAGGACGTTTTGTGGTGAAAGAGCATAGTTGAGGGTTGTTTTTATTATTGTGTATAAACATGGAATGGAATTCAGAAGCTATTATTGAATTCTCAGATGTATATGAGAAAAAAAAATGTATATAAAAATTCTCTACTGTACATGCTATCCCCTCATTGGCACCATCTATAGCTACTGCACTGGACAATGTGTCCCTTCCTAGGCTCGTGTACCAACTTCTAGCCACCGACAGAAGACGTGTCGGTGAGATTATAGACGACGTGAGACCGATATTGCACAAACCTCACTCCTCTGCACCAAGCACAATCCCCCAAGTCCAACGGACCGGCAAACGGGATAACGGAAGAGGGATAATGGAAAGCGGGCAAAGCCACAGACAGAAGCTAAATCGAAGAACAACAATAGGAAAAATAAAGGAAAAAATAAATATTCTACGCGGACGAAGACTCGGGTATCAACTAATATGCTATAAATCTACAACTGTGTATAATATAGTTATGTAAGATATTATATTACATATTTCAGTTTTACATATCCCTGGTTCCCAGATTCATCATTTATGGGGCAATGCATGTGGTTCAAACAAACTTCCTCATCTCTGGATGGCTGCACGCAAAAATGATGTATAAATACAAAGATTCCAAAAAGGAAATCTCCATGCGGTTTTTGTTGAAGAAAATAATAGGCAGATATCTTAGGTATGTATGGTAGCTCTATACTTTTTATCTCTACTGACAAACGTTTACTTTTTTCAGTAATCAAAATGTATTCCTATACCCCAGTCAAAATAAACATTTCAATTAACAATAATTCGCATGGAGCTAGAAATTGGCACAGGTCTTAGGTACACTTTTAAATATGAAATAACAAAAATTCTCACCGATTCTACGTTTGCTAAAAAAATATTCAAGGTAGCCTTTTATCCTGGCCTCAACTGAGAGTTCCCAAGGCTGAATGGGAGTGCCAAATTCCACAAACCGATTTCAAATTCAGATCACAAAATCCCCAAGTTGACATCAAATCCGAATACAATATCTGAAACAAACCACAAACATCACTAGATCCCTAGCTGCTGAAACGAAAGCTTCATATTTGTACACTACATCATTCAACTCGAAGAAATAGCTGAAACGACATACATACATTGTCGTGTGGAAAACAATTTTCTGAGCCAAAACCCTGTCATCAAATTACCCTGTGTACATTTAATCTCAGAGCGCATATGCATATGAGGAATGAACACGGTATTCGTTTTCCAGTTTCAAATTGAAATTGACCTGGAGGATGTAATTAGGGTTCTTGCTCCGAGTGCGCTCGACGGGTGGCCCATAAACCATTGACAATGGCACTTGAGATTTTCGGCTAGAAAGGCGTGATTTTTTATTGCGGATAATCCTTGGAAAGCTTTTGAAAGATTGGGATTTCTAAAGCAAGTGTACGAAATATTGGTTTTTTGTTCGGCATCCGATATGTTTTTTCAAGATGTCGAGTTAAAAACAGATTTTTTCTGTGAACCATAGGAAAAAATACAATGGAAAAGACGAGATTCTGCCGGCTATGGGTGGGAGAGTAATAGTTTCGAGGCCCAGAAGGCTTTTCTCAAATCTCACTTCGCTTCGCCGGCCTTTCGAACTGGAATACGCTCTACGACCTGGGAGTGAGTGATATATTTTCTTTTATCCTTCGAAGGCGCGCTGACGGCTTGCGATTTTCTGCGACTACAGCCAGTCCAGTGGATATTATACGAGTGCTTCTTGGGGAAAAGCAGCTCATTCTTTCACAGTTATTTGGAGTCCTAACTGTGATCTCGAAGCCTAGCGATAATTTTGATTTTTTTTGAAAATTCTTATCGACGCTTCACCTGCTACACCGTCCTGAGGACTTTGGATCGATTTTTGGATCGTCAACTTCAAGAGATCTAGCCTCCAGTCTTTTAATTGATCAACCTTTTCGTTTCAGCTCCTGATACAAGTTTTCCAGCGTCCAGCTGATTTCTACGTTATACGTTGATTTGTATACTAATCAACCCTTCTCTTACAGGATCCTGCAGACGTGTGCTTTGGTATGCGGGGTGGAACAAGCCTAATTTGATTTCTCCTGAGGCTGGGAGAATACCCCCTTATCGTCGGCAGCTCACTGACGTGATTCTCTCATAAACCGCGATTTGTGACAGATACACTGTAGCGAGACGTCCACCAGATTGAACCCAGAGATCATATACGTTTATGAACCTCAGTTCATGGGTCTTTCTGCGACTAAAAACGTATCAGTTACACTGCGGTGATAGGTGTAAGCACGGGTTATTAATAATAACTTCTGTCAACAAAACTGAAGGTTTTAGCTCATGTGTGTCGAATATGTGTAGGGATCGTAGGTGCCTCTGTATGACCGTAGCATAAGCTCAATGTCGTGTTTGCAGTTGTACGCGTTATATAGTTCTGTTTTAGGGAAATGTTTTTAAGATAGGTACGGTACGCGCCTGGTTATTGGGGAGTAAATTCACTTTTGACACCCCCCATGTCCTACAATTTACGCTCGAGGACTCGCCCCGAAACACAAATTTAACGAACTTCATGTGTACTTCACCCCGTTGAAGGTATCACGCGAGTTTCATATACCCAAGCTCTTGTTTGTTCTCCACATGAGAACCGGTCGGCTTTTCAGCCCATCTTAACAGCGCCAGTCCGTGATTCATTTTCTGTTGAAAATAATTTTTCTTTTGGCTCTAGCTTGGAGAGCCCTGAAATCAATAGGGATAATTCTGTCTCAGAAAGTTTAGGCCCAAAGAGCGCACAGCTGTTTGTTGAATCGCGACGCGTCGAAAATCGCGCAACGGAATCTAGCGTCCCACTAGATTCGCAAAAAACGGTGCATTTAAATTCACTTACATCTCCTAAGTTAAACCGTGTGAGAGGAAGTATGGATTGTATGAATGCGAACAAAATTCCCGTGGGGAACTTTCTTGTTGAAGACAATGATGAAACACCGAATAATTTTTCTGTTGAACAGAATACAATGCCTGATCTGAGTCAGAGGTAGAATTCCAATAATTTTTGTTTCAATAGTCCATTGAGAGCCTCCAGTAATATTTTGAATTTCGGCGATAGATCCGCCAGGGTAACTCAAACCCCAGTAAATGATGGCTCACTTCAACGAGTTGTGGAAGCCTTCCAAAATCAAGAACGCAATACATTAAGTTCAGGGGCCTCCAGCCCACTAAATTTTTTTGAACAATTTCCAATAAATTCAGGAATGAATGAGAATAGAATGTATGAGTCAAACCACCTTCGCACTCCAGACAATGACTCAATTATATCAGAGCTCAATTGCTCGCGAGCTAATGTCGGGCCCCCGATCGAAGGGGTCCCATCTGCACGCGAGGCCGTTCATCAGACGGCCCGCCCGAATAGTGAAATCCCTGCTATTCGGCAGGTGGTATCGCCAGAGGAACGGAGAATGGGATTCATTCTCGAGGTTCGAGAGGTTCCGTGAAATGAAACGGAAGACACCGGTAATTAATGCCGGTGAGGGAATCTCACCGCATGCTTCCCCTGTAGGTAATCGACCTGTTTCGAGACAACATATTGACCCAGATATGTCACAGAAGTTACTTTAATCATCTGTCCCTGCTTGGAAATCGATCTGTCACTAGGTTTCTACTCACTGGCGGTCAGAAACAGTAGCACTCTCTCAATTTCTACTGGAATTTACACTCAGAAGTGACATGACTAGTTTGATGGATATAGTCCTACTATACTGCGCGTGGATAATCATTTCAAATTCGGATAGAAAATTGTTGTTTTACCCGACGGGTACAGACAGTTTTTGGGCAAGGGCTACAATCCCTGGCACCTACTAACATAACGGAAGGGCTGGTTAATTGATACTGTTCTAACCTTGATACCTAATAGTGACCTTCTGAACAGTAAAACTTAAAGATGCCCGAAAGGGGTACACCAAGTAGATGGGTTGTTCCATGTCGAACAAGGTATCACACTCTGTATATGGAGCTTGAAAAAAAAAAGAATTGAAAGAATATATTAATTGAGAAAGATCACACTTGAAACTATGGAAGAATCCAGTACTAATACTGTTCAATCTTTTTCACCCATTGATTCCTTAATGTTTTGTATTGTTATTATCTTCAATTAGAGGGAAACATATTTCCTTCTTCTAGTATCAGTAGCATTGTAATTCATTATTGCCTTTCAAATCTACCCCGTTTATCATGTTGGAAATCACAAATCCAATCGCTCCCTCTGATGAGGAACCGAACGGAAATCAGTTGAACGAAAGACTCCGCACGAATAGTGAGTGAATTCAAATCCGCTGTTTTAACGCTTTCGCTATTTTCAATCTGCAAAGGCAACGCTTGCTGCTATTTCCGCTACACGCTTACGCAACCTATACAGTATCGGAAAGTATTAATCTTGGGTGTGGTGGTTTCATGAGAGCGTGAAGAATAGCTTGCTATATGTTGAGAGAACATTACAATTTCTCCTCGACTCTCTCGAGGAAGGGATATCGACGTCACGACACAGAGATAGGAGAGTCAGGGCGGTTAGCTCAGGACGTCAGTATCATACCAGCAGCAGTCGGGAGAATGTGTGCGCTGCAATGAAGAAGAATTTTTGACGATAATTTCACATCAGATAATTTGAACAAATTAAACTGAATCATTGATTCAATTCAATCTGTCGGACGACAGGTAGATCAAAATATCTTTGGTGCCGTGGTGGCCACGAAAACAAAAGAAATTTCGTGAACATAAACAAAAGCAAACGATATTTATGTAAGAATAAAAACAAAAAACTTATTTCTAACAGAAAAACAACTATTTTTTGAATGGAGAGACAAAAAATATTTACAAGAAAAGACAAACCAAATTAAATATTTTGTGTACCGAATCATTTCATTAGATGTTGGAACAAATCACCATTTCGGGCCAAACAATAGCCGAATCTATTGTACAATTCTGTTCTGGTAGCCGCAAGGGTAACTGGTGTTACCTGAGCACACAACTTAATAATTTTTGCCCTCAGTTCATCTAAATTGGTGGCACGTTCAAACTAATGCCGATATACCTCCGATTTAAGCATGCCCCGGAAATAAGAATCGAGAGGTGCTACATCTGGTCATCGAGGTGGCCAGTTGATTGTACCTCGCGTACAAATGAACCGATCGGGAAATAATTGATTCAAAAATGTAACCACCGTGCCTGCATTGTGGGCAGGACAACCACACGTCATCAAAGTCAATCGGAAGAGCGCGAACTGCAGGAATGATTTGATTTAGCAAAAGTTGCAAATATTTTGCTGCATTTAAATTCCCTTCAATAAAAAATGGGCCTATGACGTGATCGCCTAAAAGTCCCGTCTACACATTCAATTTTCTTGGGTACTGTGTCCCCACAGCAATACTCAAGTGTTTATTTTTACGAGACCAATAACGTACTACGGATAGGTTGTGTTTTCGATGAATTGAGAAGGACGATTCATCGGTAAGTAACACCTTTTTTAGAAAGTCATCATTTACACGAAATGCCCTATTGCATTTTTCGACCATCGTTTCACAAAACTCCATACGTCTGAAATGGTCTCCAGGCAAAAGTTCTTGTGTGGTCTTGACTTCGAAACAATGATAACCGTTTCTCTTCAAAATATTCCTTACAGTTCTTTCATTCAAATTCACTTCGTCGGCGATCTGTCTACTCGAACAAGGTGTCGTTTCTGCCAATGCACAGACTTGTGTTTCTCTTATTTCCCGTTCCTCGGGTATTTGTCTAGGATGCGGTGGTGGATTTGTGGGACAATATTTCTTGCAATGTGCTGCCACACACCCAAAATTCTGAAAATTATCAATAATTGAAAGGACAGTCGCTTCCGTAGGCACAGGTCTATCTGCAAAAGCCACTATGAATAGATTTATAGTATCCTGTACAGAATTACCCCCAAAGTACCACTTAACGATCTGTACTTTCTCTGCGGTTGTGTGAATAGGCGGCATGTTTCAAAAGGTAATAATTGTCAGGGTCTTTTGTTTTCGCAACCACGGTTCGGCAAGAATGAGTCCAGTCGCTGTGCGCTGTGTCGCAATGCCACGTGGTCAGTTAATGTGTCGGGTGGGGTAACAGGAGGAGCGCACAGCAGTGCGTCTCTCTTGTTTATGTGGTATTATCATATCATTGCGTTCCTTGTTGCTCGTGTAGATTTCATTCTATACCCCGGATAAATTGTTTCCGATACTGTATACAGTCCACATCGAAGAGGAGTTGGAAGTCGCCTAGGAAAGGGATCAAAGTGAGTGCATTTTCAACATGATATACGCGGTAGATTTGAAAGGCAATAATGAATCACAATGCTACTAATACTATAAAATTGAAATATGTTTATCTCTAATTGAAGATAATAACAATACAAAACATAAATGAATCAATGGGTGAAAAAGATTGAATATTGAGCACAGTTTATTAACAAAATCAGTTATGCGAAGGTATAAAAAATACACTTTATTGAAATATAAAAGTAGGGAAAAATGGACGGACACATATCACAATTGATATGGATCACTAAAAACATGAACTACTTACTGAGGTTCTAGAATTTTCACCAACAAACTTGCTTATCTGAAATGAGCTATCTGAGCGTCTTTTGTGTTATTAATCGCATGGCATGGGTAGGCACTGTGGAATTATAAGGGACGTACAAAATATTGTTATACACCTTGAGAGCGTGACATTTGTGATACTCGAAGCACGAATGTCTCCGTGCAGTCGTTTTCGATTGAAGATTCCGTTTCTTCCGATGAATCCACTAGGTGACCACTTCTGCTGGGGATGAGTTCGTTCACAACTGCTTGGTAGAAAAATGTGCGCAGGATGTCCAGACGATAAGAGCTAGTGGTGTTTTTTTTTTGAGGAAGATTGTTGGGTACTTTTTGACATCATGAATTTCCTTCTGGTTATATTCACCAAAAGCTGCCCCAGAATGCTCCCATCGATAGAGCAGGCCTCAGGAAAATCTCGAGATATACACTGTACTGCAGCGTTCAGGATGTCTGTAGAGTTTTTGAAACATTGGGTTACATAATGTTCGATTTCACTCAATACCGCTGTTGGGCCGCGAAAGCAACACAGTTGAACCTCCGGTACCAGCCTACATGATACGAAACGGAAAGCTACCTTGTGGTCCTTCGAGCCGGATAAAATCATATTACGGAAAAGTAATACTATTCAAATAAGTATGCGAGACCAGTGAACCTCAATATTATGAAAATAATACGATAGATCTATACTGGGGACAAAAATATAATTATATTCTCCTCGTGGAAAGAAATAAACTATACCAAGGAGGATTAAAAATAAACCGACAGAGAAAATTGTAAATAAATATGAACTTCAGTAACCTATGGTTCTATAGGCACGATAGATTACCTATTTATATACGACTCTGAATAAAGACACAGCTGAATCATATCATGAGAGACAGTGTAATTATATTCGAAAATGGAACAAAGACAACTGGGGAGATGATATTATAATCGGTTATAGAAATGCGTTTCAGGGGGGAACACGAAGATATCAAATCCGTTTTTTAACAATGGCATTCATTCCATTCGGGTTTTCCATTTAATTCACTTTGTTCTTAGTTCGATAAGATAGATGTAGATTTTTGATAGTATTTCAAATTATATTCAGTTCAATATGTACCAGTTATTAGGACTCACACTCATGTGTTTGTTTACCAGTTATTAAGGAGGAAAACAACTTCAACATCGTAGCTACATAGAAAACGAGTCGATCTACATACACTGATATGTAGTTAGGAGAATTTCATCATTGGCAACAGAAGTAAATAAATAAATAACTGCTTCACGGGATTTTCAAAGATTGAATTATAAAACACACAATTAAAATATTTGCCTAATAAATTACTGACCAAGATCTATTTTCAGTGAGTGATCTTCGGAACAAGTGTATATTTTGTAAAATTGTTTTTAACCGCTTCCTCAGTTGTTTGACCAACCCTCAGAAGTTAATGAAAACTTGTACGAGTTAAGATCACGGGGACCTTACCTTTTATAGTGGGATCCGAAACCATTCTTGGGACCTTGAAAAAATTTTTCACCAGCTGCGGGAATCGAACCCGCGCCAGGTGGAAACAGTTGACACAAGACCGACGCTGGTGCCACTGAGCCACAGGCACCGTGAGACAACATATTTCTTTTCTTTGATTGTATGCTGTACCAGGTTTTATTTAATTAATATTTTCCATATTCATACTCTATATTCCTTAAAGTGTTAATCAATTTTTCTGATTAATATCTTATTAGATTTTGATAGTTTGCTTGTTCTGGAGAGATGTTATACTATGATGAATGTCATTCACTGCTTATAATTGAAAAATTTGATATATGTTTCAGTCCAGTAAGATATTGAAGTTCGTTGTTCATAGAAGAGAAACAAATACAATGATAATTATTTCAACCAAGATATTTTGGTACTTTAGATCTGTGTAATTGGATGAATATAAAATTACCGATTATATTGATAAAACTCAAAAATAAGTTTTTAAAAGATAGTGCTACAAGTAACTGTAAGTTAATATTGAAAGTTATTACTAAAACTACATTGATTATTGCCTTGAAATTATAGAACATTTCTAACTGATATGATATTGAATATAACTAAGGTTTAATTGATATTTTTATACCCATATTTTCTGGTGAAATGATATGGAATGGATCTATAAGAATCATTATTTATGGATTTGTGTAATTTATAGTTATTTGTAGCAATATATTTCAATAACCTTTTTTTGAGCTTTATCAGTATAATCTGTAATATTATATTTATCCAATTGCAGAAATCTAAAGCACCAAGCTTGGTTATAACAATTATCTTTGTAATTGTTTTTCTCCTATGAACAACAAACTTCAGTATCTCACTGGACTTGGAAACATATATCAAATTTTTCAATTATGAGCAGTGAATAACATTTATCATAGTATACGATACGATACGCGTCATGAGTTACATTTGAATTGAAAGGAATACCCGAATGGAATGAATGTCATTGTTAAAGAAGGATTTTATATCTTCGTGTTCACCCCTGGAAGGCATTTCTATAACCGATTATAATATCATCTTCCCAGTTGTGTTTGTTTCATTTTCAATTATACTTACACTGTCCCCTCATGCTATGATTCAGCTGTGTCTTTATTCAGAGTAGAATATAAATAGGTAATCTATTGTGGCTATAGAATCTTAGGTTACTGAAGTTCATATTCATTTACGATTTTCTCTCTTGGTTCATTTTAACCCGGGGGTTGTCTTTCCACGTGGAATATACAATTATATTTTTGTCCCCAACATAGATCTATCGTATTATTTTCATAATATTAGGGTTCACTGGCTTCGTATACTCATTTGAATGGTATAACTTTTTCGTAATATGAATTTATATATTAGTACTGGGTTTTTCATGGTTTTAAGGGTGATCTTTCTCAATTAATATATTCTTTCAATTCAATATTTTTTCAAGCTCTATATACAGAGTGTGATAAAGGCACGAGTACTCGGCGAACGGTCCTTCACCTTTCCAGTAATTAAATATATATGCTTGTTGGGCGGTTTTCCCAAACGATTGACACAGTAGCGTAGAGTAGAGGAAGCTATTTTTATATCAGTACACCTTGATAATAATGTCCGTCTACTTACTTATCCATCTTAAGTATTCATATATTTCTGTTCAATTTCAGTACCATCCATTTTCATTAATTAGCATTTTCATTTCATTGTCAAAATTCACGTCTCTCTCACAAAAAATTAGTGAGTTCACCACGGACAGCGGAAGTTTTGTGGTCTCTTTCTTTGTGTCATTCTTGCTTTGAAAAAAATAAATTATGCAATTACATGAAAGTTATTATTATTATTATATGTGTGAATGATAGTAATCCCTCAATAGGGGCATATCATTCGGCACCCAGTGTACTTATTTCTCACGGGACGCCAACTGAGGTAATTTTGAAATTTTATACACCCTTTTACAACATGACACGTCAACTTAGTTCACTAGACTTGAGCGTATGCTGGTACAAGAACTTAGAAAAATCTTCTATATTTTTATGCTTTTATTTTTCTTCAAGGGAGCGTAGTGATTGTTATGAAAGCTTTTCTTCAACACTGTTTTTTCAAATTTTCCAGATTATTACCTACACTTGCAGTTATAATTGCGTTTGAAACCAGCACGCTATACAAACTCATCGTTAATGCCCCTCCTTTAGAAAGGGTGGAGCTGGATTACAAAGCTTGCCAAAAGAACTGGTGGGCCACTCTGTTGTTCGTTAGCAATCTATTTCCATTATCGGAAACGGTAAATATACGGCGTCGCAATAGAAACCGGCACCTATAAATCATCTTATCGTTCTTCTATTTTGTATTGCAGTGTAATCTGGGATTCTGGTACCTGACAGATGACTTCCAAATGTACATCCTCACGTCAATTATATTCTACGTAATGTTCAGGTTCGACATTGGTCTTAAGCTGTTGGCATTGGTGATGGCATTCTTCTGGTGCATCAATTTCAATCTGCACTATTCTCTCAATTTGACCCCATCCTTCTTCTACAACCCAGAGTAAGTGAGCACACATATTATGTTATATTTTTTCTTCTTCGTTCATGGAAACGTTATTTACTATTCATTGTGGGTGTTTTTTTCAGATCCGGTAAAACAGAAAATTCATTCGGTTCATATAACATGTATGCCCAGTACACATCAGTTTATATAAATTATGGCAGCTATGGTGTTGGAATATTTCTTGGATATCTCTATCATAAATACAGGAACTATTCTTTCAAAGTCACCAAGGTAAGTTTGTAGTGACTAGGATGACTAAAGTTTATGTTTCAGTCGCAGATGATTCCACTTCCGATTTCATGAACACCCTATTTATATTTCCAAAAAAATCGAGAATATCCTAGTTTTGTATTTTTGTTTGTTGATTGTTACTTTCTGATTGTTCTTGATTTTCGATGGATTATTTCTGGTACCATTGTAAATAGGAAACAATAAAGCTATTACCATCGATTTGTTCATAGTTAATGAATGGTATTATCGTGAATTGGGGTTTTTTCATAGCTAACTAGGTAGATTCTGACCCTTTATTGATTGGAAACACTTTGTAAAAAATATAGAAAAATATTTATTAGAATCTTGCGCTCGAATCGAATGAATTATAGATGAAAAATAAAAGAATGAATCCCTTCTAGTACCTAGTTATGAATTTAAAATGTATAGATGAAATATTTTTTACTTACAGAAATAAATGTGGACTAATTATTCCAAAAGCCATAATCTTCAAATTGATACTAGGGCTTCTTAACTTTTCAACTCTCTAACTGCCCCCATTTCCCAATCTAGCTTTGGGCACGGCGAAACCCCAACATCGACTCCCCGATCAAACCATGAGTCATCACTTTTTAACCGACGAAACCAAAGAGGAGGAGGTTCTCTAGTCGACCCATATATTTTTTTATGTATGACTACGCATAACTTTTTATTGAGACGTCCGATTCCAATGATCCTTCTTTCAGTGGATAGGGTGTACCTCGAAGTTGGTCCCATCTGAATTTAAAGGATGAAATCCACCTCTAAGGGTAGCAAAATGAAGGATATTGATCACTCACCCTTTGAATTCTGGTCCGTTAACCGATTCTATCAGGCATAATTTTGTACTGGGTTCTTCGATTTGGATGATTCTTTTTTTATTAGATAGGGTATTCCTCATAATTGATCGAATTTGGATTTCGAATGGAATCATCCACTCTTACGGGTAGATAACGGGTAGAAAAATAGGGGATAATTTATTTTTCACTTGTGAACATTGGCACACATATGTAGTTGACAATGACGGATCGCTCTTGTCATTATTTTTGTTCTCCTACATCCATCACAATCATTATATCCTATGCGAGGATTGGATGATATATAAAGTAATGAAATAAACTAACCAGAACAACAAAAATAATTTTATTAAAAAAAAAAAGGGAAAGTATTTTGGATGGATAAAAAACAAGAAAAAAAATAGGTAGTAATAGTAGATTTCAGCCACAAAAAATTGAAAAATAAAAACTTTTTAACAAAAAATGAAACCGACAAATTATGGAACTGGAAAGTAAAAAATAAAATAAACCTTCTTAGTCTCAATAACTAAGCTCCTAAACTAATGTATGTAACTAATTTTGAGTCAGCGCCAAACGAACAATCAACGAAGATCATTAAATTACTTCAAAAAAATTATCAGAATGTCACCGCGCAACTCGGTGCCATCAATTTACGCCTTACCTAATTCATTTGCTTGTTTGTTTGGCGCCGACTCAAAATTAGTTACTTACATTCGTTTAGTTTAGTTTAGTTATTGAGACTAAGAAGGTTGATTTTATTTTTACTTTTCAGTTCTGTATTTCGTCGGTTTAATTTTTTGTTGAAAAGTTTTCATGAAAACTCTTGTTTATGATTCGGGTTTCGCAGAATAAGCACATTGTGACCCACTTGAGAATTATACTGATTGTTTTACTCTGTCGATTCATTTTTGACTATGTATTATGGATCCAGAGATATCTGTTGGAACTTATCTCTTTAGACGTTTGAGTCTACAACTATCAATTTATCTGCTGCATCTGTCAAAGTAATTTTCCAAAGATTTAACTTCCTCTAATAAACATTTATGGAAAATGTAATTACTCCTCATGGATAATTTTGCATCTGAAATGAGGTTCAATAATTGAATTTCTATGGACCACCTTTCACAAGGTAAATAAATAATTACAGTGTTCACTTGAGGTATGACCACAGATAACCGCACCGAGTCCACACTGATCCCGTTCCGTAGCTCATCCGAATAACTACAAACCACATATCTCCGAAACACGGCCACATGACATTCCGAGTTGGTTAGTTTGTCAGTTTTTGCGTGGGTCATATCAAAAAAACTAAACCGAAAATATTCTCCAGCTTTCGTAACAGCTGATTGGTAATGATAGCTATTGCGTGGATCTTGGTGCCGCCATCTCAAATTTATACATTTTGACGAAAAATTCATAATCTCCGACCCCGAAAACCTCCGCATGTCAATTTTGAATCAAATTGGGCTATAATCACAAAACTCGTCCTTCATCTTGTGGCTGCCATTCTGAATTCATGGATTTTGACAAAAATTTCATAATCTTCGACCCCGAAAACCCCGCTATACCAATGTTTGGTCGAATTGGGCCATAATCACAAAACTCGTCTTTCATCTTGGGGCCGCCATCTTAAAATTATGAATTATGACAAAAAAATTCATAATTTATGACTCTGAAAACTTCCATATACCAATTTTGAATCGAATCGGACCATAATCACAAAACTCATCCTCCATCTTGAATTTATGAATTTCAACAAAAATTTCATAATCTCCGACCCCGAAAACTTCCATATACCAATTTTGAATCGAATCGGACCATAATCACAAAATTCGTCCGTCATCTTGAATTTATGAACATTAGCAAAAAATTCATAATCTCCAACCCCAAAAATTCCCACATACCAATTTTGAATCGAATCGGACCGTGATCACAAAACTCGTTTGCCATCTTGGAGCCGCCATCTTGAATTCATGAATTTTGACAAAAAAATATTTATTTTCGACCCCGACCCACACATATCAATTTTGAATCAAATCGGACCGTAATTACAAATCTCGTCTGCCATCTTGCAGCCGCCATTTCGTTTTTTCTCTAACACAAATTTCATAATGCATTGTGGCCGGAGTTATGGATACCTGCCAAATTTCAAATCAATCGGACGACTAGAAGTCGGTCAAAATTCACTTGCAAGATTTGACCCTAACGAACTAACGAACGAACGAACTAACAAGCAAAAATAAATAAAAGCTTGTAAAAATAGCTATTAATGCAACCAGTTAGAATATACATATAAATTTAGAAATAACGACTGAAAATTGGTATGAACAGTGGGGAATAACGGGGATCTTCAGTCAGCACAAGTGTTGAACTATGAAAACTTTTAATAGTTGACCGAGTTTCTTTCAATTTGAAATCTTCAGGTCCTAAAATATGTAAATTAAATTATAGAGAAAAAAAATACTTAAAATGTAGGAAGTACTTACAGTAATCTGAGTGGTTGATTGATGAACATTAACTTAAAAAAAAAAACGTAAAATATGTAAATATTTGTAGGAATGGTGTTATATCTTTGACGTTTCGAGTGACATTGAAGGATTTGAAATAACAACCTATGAATAATCGTCAGAAAAATATAAAATATGTAGTGGGTGTTAATTTTTTTATTATATTCTTTGAGAATCACCAGTTTTAATCCATTTGTAAAAGATAACTGTAGATTTTGCTAAGATTTCGATATCTGTTTTGTTCATATTTTGATTGATTTATTGATTTCAATCATTTCAGGAATGATCTTTTAGATAATTTTTTCTGAATGTAAACTTTTGTTCCTCGAATGATATTTATGGCCTGTTCCAATAGCATGTTGAGCTAATGCACATGATTTCTGTTGAGTCTTATCACTTCTGTAGAGATAATACGATTATTTAAAGTTCTTGAACTTGTACAATATAGTTCAAATCACAGTTGTTACATGGTATGCTGTAGACAACATTTGATTTCTTCAAATCTGGTGGATCTTTAATCTCGTATTTAAATTTCCAATAGTCTTGATATTTTTTTGTGAAATTTTTATGGTACTTTCATTCTTGAATAATTTATTTATATTTGATGATAGAATTCCTGTATTAGGAATTAAAAATTAAATTATCCTTTCATTGTAATTTTTTGAATTTTGATTATTTGTGTAATTATTATTAATTTGTCTATCAGAGTTGGTATTGAAAAGAATTCTGTTAAGAAGTTTTCTGGGGTGAGAATTATCTAGTGAAATATTTCTGAGAATTTTAATTCACAAATGAATTAGAAAAAAATAAAAGTATTCCGTTTTTAGATACTAGAATAATTCGTAGAGAAAACCATTCACTAATCACAGATTGGTATATAAAACCAACAAACTCTGAAAGATACATAAACTGTCATTCCTTCCACTCAAAAAGAATGAAAATAAATTTGATTCTTTGTATGAAGAAAAGAATCGAGATGTTGGTTCATCCTTTTTTGAAAAACAAAAATTTTTAAATTCTCAGAAATATTCTACTAGATAATTCTTACCCCAAAAAACTTCTTAACAGAATTTTTTTCAATACCAACTCTGATAGACAAATTGATGATGATGACACAAATAATCAAAATTCAAAAAATAACAATGAAAGGATAATTTATTTTTCAATTCCTAATATAGGATTCTATCATCAAATATAATTGAATTATTCAAGAATGAAAGTAACATAAAAATTTCACAAAAAAATATCAAGACTATTGGAAATTTAAATACGAGGTTGAAAGATCCCACACCAGATTTGAAGAAATCAAATGTTGTCCACAGCATACCATGTAACAACTGTGATTTGAACTATATTGGTACAAGTTCAAGAACTTTAAATAATTGTATTATCTCTCACAGAAGTGATATAAGACTCAACAAGAAATCATGTGCATTAGTTCAACATGCTATTGGAACAGGCCATAAAATATCATTCGAGGAAGCACAAGTTTTACATTCAGAAAAAAATTTCTCTAAAAGATCATTCCTTGAAATGATTGAAATCAATAAACCCAATCAAAATATGAACACAAAAACAGATATCGAAAATCTTAGCAAAATCTACAGTTATCTTTTACAAATGGATTAAAACTGATGATTCTCGAAGAATATACACACTACATATTTTATATTTTTCTGACGATTAATCATAGGTTGTCATTTCAAATCCTTCAATGTCACTCGAAACGTCAAAGATATAACACCGTTCCGACAAATATTTACATATTATACGTTTTTTTTTAAGTTAATGTTCATTAATCAACCACTCAGATTACTGTAAGTACTTCCTTCATTTTAAGTATTTTTTTTCTCTATAATGTAATTTACATATTTTAGGACCCTGAAGAAGTTTCAAAATTGAAACGAAAGCTCGGTCCAACGTATTAAAGAGTTTTTCATAGTTCAACACCTGTGCTGACTGAAGATCCTCGTTATTCCCCACACATATATATATATATATATATATATATATATATATATATATATATATATATATATATATATATATATATATATATATATATATTTCTCGGAATTAAGTTCTGATTCAGTCAATTCGTATAATTTCTTACAACGACGTTTCGACATGGTATCTGTCATCATCAGGTTGAAAACACTGAAATATTAAAAATATGGAGTTTGAGACATATTCAACCCATCACAATATTTGGATGGAGAGTGTTTGTTGTTTCCTCATCTAATAGACGACGAGACCAAATTCCATCGATACTTAACACTGACACAAGTCACCTTCCATAAGCTACTGAAATTATTCCTTATCAACCATAACCAAGGACATTTCATACGACCCTCAATATTGTAAGTAATCTCTTGCTCTTGATACCTCTATGAATTTCTCATAATTTTCAGATCAAGACAACCATATGGTTCCTAGTGGGTTCCATACTACCCATCGGAGCTGTTTGGCTATCGTTGTTCCATTATCCTAGATTAATCTCTGCAGTACTGGGCGCATCTCTCAAACCCATATATGCTCTTGGTATTGGAGTGCTCCTCTTCGGAATGATCCACGGCGTAGGGGGTGAGTAGACCAATCATATTAAAAAAATCTATTTTAGGTCCTTCTAGCATATTTTATAAGGTATCATCGTTAACATCATAGCCACCCATCCATTAGTAGATTCGTCATCTTCTTTGTGGAACGCATCAACAAAGCGTTTAACTACGGGTGATTTCTGTGGGATCAACTGATGGCTTGTATTGCCGCCATGCATATTCTAGTAACTCTTTTAAGGGCATGAACTTGGTGAACTGCTTTCGACTGCAACCAGGACATTTACCCGCTGGCAATTGGAGTCGTCTTCCATTGGAACCCCTCAACTAGTGATTATGATTGAGACCGCTCATCTTTCTCATTAGGGTCTTTCATTTTTTCGGAATGGTGAGACACACTCATCCAATAGCAATTTCTGTTGTAGTAATTGAACTTGTTTTCTTGAAGGAGAGGAAATCTTGCATAATACGACCGTGGTTAGGCCAGGAGTATCAGATTCTTACCGACTACTCGCCTCACAGCTCCTTCTGGGACTGCTTCCGCATTATTCGAGTGAGGGTGTTGTCCTATATCATCAACTCTCTGTCCCTGTGACTATCGTTCTGCTCTTCATTTTCGATAATATGCCTTATGACATTGCATAACCATTCTTCACCTGCAATCAAGGAAGTCATCAGCCTGTGTGCCATTTGTCTACTTCATCTGCCAATTTTCCATAACCTCCGTTCTCGCAGTGAATCCGACTACCCCTTTATACTTTGTCCTTCTCTCTTGAATCAGGAGGTCAATAGGAGGTATGCCAGCTATTTCTCCCGCTGTATCTGTCGATATGGTCCTGTTTGCCGAGCATGCCTTGATGCACATTTTGCGTTGAATGCTGGCAAGTTTTACAAATTTCTGGTTTCTGGTCGCAGTATGCCATGCTGAGGGTGGGCCATACTCAGAAGTACCTTTCTTTTGGATACCCTAGGCCCTCTTACAATCGGCATTAGTCGTGAGAGCTACTACTGTTTTCTCACTTTCTGTGCAACTTTATCGACATATTCGGCGAAAATTAGTTCTGTATCCAACCATACTCCCAGATACTTGATTGCTCACTTTGGTTAGTAGTTGGAGTAATTCAACGGTGTTCACCTATGTACTAAATATTTTATTCTCAATGAGGTATTTGATTTTCTACTGATTAACCCCTGTGGTAGACACTCATGTACTGGCGACTTCATTTGTATTTCTTAACAACCAGTAACTCTTACAGGAACCCGTTTCAAGCAATCACTGCATCGCGATCGGCCGCCAATAACTTTCTCAGAAATGCCAGGGGATTTCAACATCACTTATAGATTCTGTGTACAGGATGATTCGTCATTTTCAATGGAAGAAACTATACTAACCGGGCTGGCCAGAGGATACCTTCAGAGGAGGTTCTTTCTCCTGTCCTGTAGAACCTTATTATGTTACGTCGACGATATAGTGGTCCTAGCACAGGGGAAATGTAATACCCCAGTTAGGGATTGCATTCAGAGGGCTCCAAACTTGATAATGAGATGAAAGGACTTGTAGGGACAGAAACTCGAAAACTTTTCCGACTAAGGGAGAGGTCAAATATCTAAGGGAATCGCTGGACTTCCAATCGGCATCTGACAAAAGTGATCAAAGAAGTGTAGACCTCACTGATCATGACCTGGCGCTCTTTTCTGAAGAAATGAGGACTAAGACCACACTGGCTGTACAATGTGGTGGTAGCCCCTGATATGGTGCCCGAAGAAAGGTTGATCTGGAAGAATGGAAGAACTCGTTCATATCATTAATGAACATTTTGAACAGCAGGGTTCCGGGGCCCCAAATGGGATCCCTGAGGAACGCTGGACGTAACCTGAACATTAGTTAATTCATGATTGTTCAGAGTAACTATTCAGCAATGAGATCAACGCTCATTGCGGCCATGGAGACACTGCTGGGACGTTCTCCCCTCCAACTTGGTATTACGAGGTGGGACAAGTCTAGGTGCCTTCAGACTGAATAACACACTGTACAACATGGATGTTGGGTTGAGACACATGGGGATCGTGTCTATTGTGACCGTGGACGAGATAAATATGAAATTGAATCACACTTCGAAACGGTTCTCTTTTGAAAAATCATCCAGGGTATCCATACAAGACAAAAATAACTGGGATAAGGAAGACAGGAAACTAACAGAAAGGATCTGGATACACAGACGTGTCTGAGACGAAAAATGGTTCCGAACGCTGTTTTCTAAAAACCCAAGGACGATCTCCATTCACGGAATGTGCCATACAAGAGGAGTAGATCCATATTGGGTAGTCACGGATTTCTAAAGGAACATCTGAGACAGATGGACTTCCACACTACCAAGAGGGGTTCATGAATGCTTTTCTGCACCCACAAAAAAAAGTTGAACTCTTCACGAGCAACAGGTGTTGGTCTGGGGAAGAAATTGAGAATGATAAGGTACAAGGAACATTTTTACACATACACCTTTCTTACTAGCTGACAAGTGTGTAGCTCTGCTGGTAGAAGTCAGTCCCGGAGAGGGAAGCGGGGGCGGGCGGTCAAAGATTCTTTCAGAGCACCGCAACACTTTATTATCCAAGTAAGCCTAGTAGCTCATCTGGATGAACGCACCCTTTTGAACTACAAAGACCCGGGTTCGATGCCGAGCTTGGGTCACGCAATTTTTTTTATTTTTTCATTTTTTTTTCACTCAAATCAACCACAAAACTTCTATACGTCACCAAAACATATTGCCCCAGAATATTCACCCTCATAACCTCTCAAAACACGAAACAACATTTTTACAGAGCCTGAGTTGCTCCGCAGCGGCCGAAGGCTGCTAAAAATTTATCTGCTGAAAATTGTTTTTTTTGACGTACTTTTTCCAGGAAATAGCTAAAATTGCTATCATTGAAGATAGAAAAATGAAATTCAGGGGTTGTGTATTACGGTTCAATTTAATTTTTTTTTCATATTTACTTGCTTTGCCGTACTTCCGGTTTGACCGGAAATGACCCCAACTTTCGATTTTTATATGGGACATCCTATATATTTTTACTTATTTTGATTGAGAATGACATTTTGAATCTAACAACATCTTAGTGTGGATTCATGCAGCACAAAATAACAATTATCAAATAAGAAATAACAAATAACAATTATCAATTAACAAGAATTACAATGTAGCATTCATGCACTCAAAATAACAATTAAGAAATAAAAAGTAAGCATGCGCACAAGACGGAGATCCGAGGCATTTAAATTAGGTAATCCTACTTTTTCGAAATTCCATGTCCCTTCGATAATAAGAAACAGGTGAAAATTCAAAATGTCCAATAATCAATATGAAATAAAAACAATACCCCAAATATTAGAAAAAGTGAGGTTATTTTCATCATCGGTTTGACCAATCCGCGGTCATCTGCGTACTAGTTGCGCACTAGAAGAAAATTTCGTTAAAATAATGTAAAAAGATAAAAGGTGGCCAACTTCTACATGTTATTTCTTAAATGATAATTGTTATTTGTCTGCATGAACATAGTCATTGAAAACTATAGAGTTCAACTTATATTGCTAAATGTTATTTTTTATTTGTTATTTGATAATTGTTATTTTGTGCTGCATGAATCCACACTCACTTGTCAACATCTGACCAATAAAATCATTTTTATTCCAAATATATTTTTCGATCTAGAATGCCATGGATCGTAAAAATCGCTTCATTCTTGATCAAGTAACATGGGAAAAATACGACTTTGAGGCTTATGACTCCACAGTCGTTTGAAGAATTATTCAAAAGTCGCAAATTAGTCCATTAAGGTTCTAAATTTTCAAAATGACCTCTTTGATCACGGCAAAGTTCAACTTTTTCAATTCTTGCGCGCACCACATTGGTTAGCTGTTCCGCAGTAATGTTCTGGAATGCCACCCTTACTTTATACTCCAGTTCTTCACCAGTAGCTGATGCTGTGTTATACACTTGATTTTTAATTGTTCCCCATAGAAAAAAATCTAGCGGAGTAAGATCTGGTGATCTAGAATATGAAAATAAAAATACATTATGAAAAAATTTTACAACTTAAGAATGTACGTCGTAGGCCACTGGATAGGTCCATAAGTGCCAATCCACTTTTCTGGAAAGTTGTCATTCAGATGTTCTCTTACGACTTGAGAATTGTGAAGTAGCGCTCCTTCTTGTTGACAATAGATATCAACTTGGTTAGCCAGTGGCAAATCTTCGATGAAATCATTAATTTGATTTCTAAGGAACTGTAGATATCTTTCCGCGGTAAGTTGTCTGTCGAAAATCATTGGCCCCAAAAGTTTTCTTCCGATAATACCCATCCAGCAATTGAAACCAAATCGCTCTGGAAAATTTCCTTCTCAGATGTAAATTTTGTTGAGACTAGTACCTTTTATTATTCCGATTGAACAGACCCGAGTTGGTGAATCGAGTAACATCTGAATAAATAATTTTAAATGGAAAACGTACATCTTCTCTGTATTTAGTCAAAAACCAGTTGTGGTCGTTATCGTAAAGATGTTGGTGTAGTTGGTACTTGGATGATCGATAATTATTTTTGTGAAGAATTCTCCAAACGGACGAATAACTTATATCACCCTCAGAAACAATTTGGCGAATTGACGCCGTACAACTCACTTCAACATAGGCTAACACGTTTACTTCTTTTTTTTTCACCGACGATGAAGTTATTAGCATTTTCTTCTGGTTGATTTCGCATTTTCCGTTCCAGTTTTGCAAAATAATGCCGAGTGGGATGGCGACGATTAGGGAATCTCTGAGCATAAATTCGAGCTGCATCAGTTGCATTCTTTTTTGCTGCTTCGTTAATTGGCAACATGTCAATTTTCTCGTTTCTAGTATAATTTTCCATATCAAATTATAAACTACGCAACAAAGGGAATTTTAAAAGTGACAGCATATTTATTAGCCTATTTGTTCAGGTAGTCCTTGCAACAGCTTCAATTGTTTGTCACGGATAATTAGAATAACAGGACTTAATTTCAATTATTCAGAAAAATAGTGAAATTGAAGTGAAAGTGTGTGGTATCAAATTATTCGTAAGAAAATGATCTTCCACAAAAAGCAGACGAGCTACACCCTTCCAAATTGAAAAAATCAAGTTAAAGGGAAAAATTCATAACTGCGACTTTTAAATAATTTTTAAAACGACTGTGAAGTCATAGGCCTCAAAGTCATATTTTTACCATGTTACTTGATCAAGAATGAAGCGATTTACACGATCTATGGCATTCTAGATCGAAAAAAAAAGTGAGGTGTTGTTGGATTAAGAATGTCATTTTAGATCAAAATAAGTAAAAAATATAGGATGTCCCATTTAAAAATCAAAAGTCAAACCGGAAGCACAGCAAAGCAAGTAAATATGTCAAAAAATTTAAATTGAACTATAATACACAACCCCCAAATTTCGTTTTTCTATCTTCAATAATAAAAAAGTTATAGGGGTGCGCCACATTAGATAATCACCTGGTATAGCTTCATTTGACTTGAAATAATTTATTTTCACATAGAGTATCGCAAAACATCGCGAGGCGACCTCCTACTGCCTCTTCACAGGGGTTTTCTGCCTCTTCACAAGGGTCTTCATATTTTATCATTGAAATACAGAATGAAATGCATTATAAATTTTTAAGTAATATAAGTATATACGGGAGCCCATGAGGAATCACAAGAAAAACAAAATTCAATCTGTCAATAGTACTCAATTCGAAATGTTTGTGAGGAATTATGAAATAAAAATTGTAAATGAACCGTTTGAAAATATATTTAAAAATGTCGACGCATCAAGTTTGCCCCCTAGTCAATCGGAACTACCGGGCAGCAATTTGAAAGGGCAAGATACATTGCAAATATCTGGGCAAATGCACATTTAGCAGTTCCAACGGATCTCGAACCTACTGATTGTGGCTGGATAGATCAACTAGCTATGTACGAATTTTAATGGTTTGATTGCCCACAATCACCGTCAACAGTTGAAGATGTTATACTAATATAAATAACGAAGAATCTGAAGGTAAAGTATTCAACTATTACATGATATATTACTTTCGTTTTTATACAAATATTAATTTATATTTTAGATGATGAAACAGATATTGAATAATCGATGAAAGAAAATTGTATTTCGTGCATAAAATAATTTATTAATTGTAGCAAAGCGCTTTCGACCGTTAGGTCATCATCAGTGCGTACCTGAAAGTAAGTACTATTGATAGAAAAAAGTTACTGAAAAGTTTTATTTTTGAGAAAGAAAATTGACATATTTTGAAAGTGAGGTTACTTACTCGTCAGGTGTACAAGAAGCCAAAAAGACCATAAACATCTCATGATCAATGAAAATTGTATAGGTTTACATAACATCCATGTCAAAATAAGTATTCTAGGCCAGGATGACACTAGAGATTAAAAAATTTCTCTTTTTTCTCATTTTTTGTAAGAAACCATTATTTTGGTGTGATAGCTGGACCCAAGTGACAAGATTGACAATTGACAAGTGAACGATGAAGTAGAAAGACATGGAACACAAAATCGTGGAGATATCAGAATCAAGAAAGGAATATCCCTGTCATACGAAAACACACTAGAAGATGATCAATCTAATGAGGACTGTCATCTGTCAAATATGTTCCAGTATTCCAAGGAAGACCAGACAAGACTTTTAATTCTCACATTTAAGTCATCGTAATTGAATATAAGTTCAAGGGATAAGTCTAATTAGACCTGTCCTAATCGAAATAAACAATTGAATCATTATGGTAGTGTCCATGGACAATGAATTTACATTTTTCTTAATGAAAATAAAACTCCTTGTCCACCATGGCTCAGTTGAACCGCAACTGGGGGATAGGAAGTGTGATACAAGTCTAATGGAAACTAGACCCAACTTCACAACTCCCACAGCTGGAGTAAAACAGAGTCTAAAAGGTGATAATCCAGAACCTGACTTGTGTTTTCAGTATGGAGAAAACTGAAAAGGAGGCTGGCAAATTGCAAAGAGATACAAGTGAAATCATCGTAGAGAATGGAAATTGAAAATCATTAGCATGATTAACAAGAAAACTAAAATGTAAATTAGGGCAAAAGGCTAAGGAAGTTAAATATTTAATTTAGACGTCTATGAAGTGGAATATAGGATCTATTTAAATTGACTTGCGTGTTGAGACAAAGGTTATTGTTGAGTATTTCTTTACTAATGTGTAAATCTTCAAGAAAATCTAATCTATTACAATTTTTGGTCCTAAATTCATGTAAGATCTGTGAATTTCTATTTGGACTAAAATTATGATTCTTAAATCTTAAGTGATGACCGAAGGCAGGAACTTTATTACTATTTAAATGTTCCAAAATACGAACTTTCAAAGGTCTACAAGTTCTACCAATGTAGGCTGCATCGCAGTCTTCACAATTTAACTTATATATACCACTTTTGGAAAGTTTGTCAATTTTGTTTTTTGTATCGACCAAAGAGCTACTCAAGATATTGATTATACCAACGACGAGAAAGAAGATTATCAATCAGATTATTGTTTACAAATATCCTATTTTCACGCTGAATTTCTTAAGTGAAAAATGAACACAAGATTCTAATTTATGTATTTATTTATACTCCTTTGTTATTTATACTCATCCTCCGTTTTGTCCACTCTTAATTATTTAATAATGCATTGAAAACTTTAATAATATGAAAACAAATTGCCAAAGTTTTCTTGTTCAGAAGTCTTTTCGAGAGATATATTGATCCCAATCCCAACTGAACCACAACAACAAAAAATTACGAGATGTATCATGTTTAATAGATTATAAATATATTTTGATAAATTTGGACAGGAGCGTTGATTTTTGATCAAAATAACATCTTTGAGTGCTGCTATGAAATTTTGTGTGGTAATAGTTTTCAACTGTAGAAAGTGCGTAAAATTGTAAGAAAATTGTTGATATTTTAATGACAATGATTTCGTTTTTATATTATTTACGGCTCAAGAAAGCTGTACATAATTTGCCCGAAAGCAAAATGATGGCTAAGTATATGAAAAACTTTTAAAGAAAAAATTAAACCGACGAAATACGGAACTGAAAGTAAAAATAACTTTTAACAGATTAAACGACGAAAACTCACTGAAAGCAAAATAAAATAAACCTTCTTAGTCTAATGATAATTGAGTTTAAACTAATGTAAGTAACTGATTTTGACTCGGCGCCAAACAAACAATTATCGAAGATCATTATCTATGGAAGAAGTCATCAAAACGCAGCCGTGCATCTCGCTGCCATCATTTTACGCTTCACCTAATTCAATTGCTAGTTTGTTTGGCGCCGACTCAAAATCAGTTACTTACATTAGTTTAGGAGCTCAATTATCATTTAGACTAAGAAGGTTTATTTTATTTTTTGCTTTTCAGTTGATTTTTTCGTCGGTTTAATTTTTTGTTAAAAAGTTTTTATTTTTTACTTTTCAGTTCCGTATTTCGTCGGTTTAATTTTTTGTTAAAAAGTTTTTATTTTTCAATTTTTTGTGGCTAAAATCTACCAATTACTACCTACTTGTTTTTTGATTACTTCCAAAATACTTACTTACCCACCTTACTTCAACTATTACCAGTTATATAATATGATTATCTACTTTTACTATTTGTTGTAATATAAATTATTTCCGTTGTTCTGGTTAGTTCATTTCATTACTTTGTATATCATTCCATCCTCTCATAAAATATACTGATTTTGACGGAACAAGAATAATGTCAGTAGCGATCTGTCATTGTCAACTACGTATGTGTGTGCCAATGTTCACTAGTGGAAAATCAATTATCCCCTATTTTTCTACCCGTAAGGGTTACTAATTCCTTCCGTAATCCAAATATAAAGTATACCCTATCTATTAAAAAAAGAATCATCCAAATCGAAGAACCCAGTACAAAGTTATGCCTGATAGAATCGGTTAACGGACCAGAATTCAGAGGGTGAGTGATCAATATCCTTCATTTCGCTACCCTTAGGGGTGGATTTCATCTTATGAATTCAAATGGGACCAAATTCGAAGTACGCCCTATCCACTGAAAAAAGAATTATCGGAATCGGACGCTTCAGTAAAAAGTTATGCGTGATCATACATAAAAAAATATGATGGAAAAACATAAAATATACGGGTCGAATACAGAACCTCATCCTTTTTGGTGTCGTCGGTTAAAAAATGAAAATATCGCAGGAAGTCTTTTCGAGAGATTTGAGCGAAATGATTCAAATCTTGACATGAAACATGACAGTGTAAACAACATGAGAGACATTGATGGTTCCAACACAGACTTTTTCAACTTGATTATTCAAATGCCCTGATTAATTACCATTACTATTATCTTTGTCTCGTCGACACCTGGCCTCCTTATCAATTATAATAACATTGGCATTTTTCTTTATTTACTGTATAGTTTTATGAATTGTTTCTTTCAATCTTAGTGTTTCTATCACGTCTGATATATGAAATTTTGAGGATTCCAACTCGGAAATAACTACTTTTTGGTGAGTTCTTTTTTCTTAACATTTTTACATAAGTTTTAAGTACAATCATACATCGTGTTGAGTATAATAATAATTAAAAAATAAAACCTTTTTCACTATTTGAGGAACCATTATTACAGAGCCCTGAGGATGGATTAAATTAATTCGAAACGCCGGCAAAACAATAGTTTTTTCTTCAATCCATATTGACCCCAATGCCAACTGAACCACAACCAAAACATTGATACTGGTTCACTATCCATTAGCTTTTTCGTAATGTATTATTTACAATGCATTTCATTCTATATTTCAAGAATAAAATGGGAAGAACTCCCGTACGCCCTCGTGAAGAGGCAGTAGGGGGTCGTCTCGCGATGTTTTGCGATACCCTATATGAAAATAAATTATTTCAAGGAACAAACCATCCGGCGATTCGCTTATACAAAAGATCTGTAGTTTGATCATAATAGAACAATTATGATCAAATTACAGATCTTTAGAAACTTTTGATAAACAAATTTGAGCTATTTCCTGGGAAAAGTATGTCACAAACCAGGTTTAGAGAAATCTTCAGCAGCCTTCGGCAGCTGCGGAGGGTCTGTGAAAATGCTGTTTTGTGTTTTGAGGGGTTGTGAGGGTTAATGTCCTGAAGTAATATGTTTTGGTGACTTATAGAAGTTTTGTGGTTGATTTGAGTGTAATAGAAAATTGAAAAAAAAAATGCGTGACCCAGCTCGGGATCGAACCCGGGTCTCTTGTAGTTTAAAAGCGAGCGTTAATCCACAAGAACTACTAGGCTTACTAGAGTTAATAAAGTGATTGAAGTTATCTGAGCGCACTGGAAGAATTTTTGACAGCCCGCACCCAGTTCTCTCCCCGGGACTTGTCAGCCAGTAAGGAAGGTTTCTATGTAAAAAATTACCTTGTACCTTATTATTTTTAATTTACATTGTATGTATGGTTGGTTCCTTTTCGTAATAAATCTACCATTTTTCCGATATAGTTAAACTTGTAAAAACATCCGATCAACTCATAATAATTGTCATATGACCATATTGAAGTGTCTTCCTTCCTCTCTGAGTCTACGATGTTCCGTCCATCTCCTTGATTATCCTTCACTTGAGCATTCCCTCCAACTTTTGCCTTTTCAGTTATTCTTGATTGAAATATATTCTTTTTTTTTTGTTTTCTAGATAGGTTAATGAAATACTTACTCTCTATTCTGGCTGAGTTTGTAGTGATAATTATGAATATTATTATTATTATTGATTTTCAGGTGTTGTCAAGAGGTTTTGCGAATGTGATTTGACAGAATTCATAGCCAGATGGAGCTACAGCACATACCTTATTCACTTCTTCGTTGTTTTCGGAAAACACTATTTCGCTGAGGATTTGTTGGCTATATCTCATTCAGAGTTTGTAAGTAACATTTCTGTCCACATTATACTTTGTAGGGGGCAATTACCGGCTTCGAATCCGATATTTTAACATAATGATTACATTTTTATATTGTATATATAAAAAAAGTGGTTGTTTTTACGAATCAGTCCTCAGGTGGCAAGCAATAACTTCAACTGCTAGAGAGATGAAAATCAATATTTATACCGAGTGAGTCTGAGAGATGGGGCACCCCTATTTTTGAGAGAAATAATCCGATTCAAAGTACGAAAATTCAGGGGGCTATTGAACAACTAAAATGTGATTTTTTGAGATACAAATTAATTCTGTAGCACTTCCGGTTTCGCCAGAAATGATCTGAGTATTAGTTTTTCGAATGGAACACCTTGTACATATTCACTTTTTTGAAATCTAGAACAAATTCTGAACATGATAAGCAAAATTTTTTATTATTTTTTTTTAATTTTTTCTTAAGGATGATGATTTTTAACATGTTGAACGTTCCTCTCCGATGCCATGTTGTCCGAGAAAATGAAATTACCATTTTAATTACAATACTTTGCCACCAGCCGCTGTTTGAATGTGGCAAAATCACTTTTTTTCGATTGTCTCATGTTTTATAAATGGTATCTCTATGGGACACTCTCTGCAACAGATTGTTTCGAAGGAAAGGAATCGAATGATACCAAAATTTTGAATATCTGTCAATTATTTTCAGATTTATCACTATTACAAAAAATGTACCAAAAAGTATTGTGGCCGCTGGACTAATAAAAATCCCAAATAATAACATTATTTAAAATTTCACTTACTATACCAATAAAAATAGTTTGATGTATGTATTCCAAATAGATGCATACTCCAGAGAAATGTAATGAAAATTCTGGTTTGCTACCAGCAGATATTCATTACGTCTATAATTCACATTTTGAAAGTAATTCGTCTTCAAAAAGACTAATTACTAGTATTCCCATGATGGACCCATCATGGTTGATAGGAACACAGAAATTACACTATCCATTTTCACAGATTCTGAAAGTGTTTAATAGTTTGATCTGTTTCAATAAAGGAATGTGTTTCCATCGTCAACTCCAAATTTTTTCAAAGTCGCCTTTGGATAAAAAAATAAATGAATATCTGCTGTCAAATAAGTATCAATACGAAATAACTGTTATCTCAGTCCAATCATTATAACTGTGTCATGGATAAATTCAGCCAAAATGAAAAAATTGACATGCTTTTAATTTACGGCGAGTGTCTGAAGAATTCTACGGCTGCATCAAATTTATACAGACGGAGGTTTCCTGGTAGAAGACATCCGTGTAGGACATACTTCGTGAAACTCGAACGTCAGTTGAGACAAGAGCCAAACAACCGACGTATTCGAAATCGAAATGTAAATGTAATAGTCAGCGAAGATAGAGAGATAGACGTTCTAGGATATGTAGAGGTAAATCCGACTTCTTCAACACGAGAATTAGCTAATGAATGTGACGCAAGTCAATCGACTGTACAGAGAATTTTGAAAAAGCATAAGTTTCGCTCGTATAAATATCCGATACATCAAAGGCTTCATGGTGGAGACGATGAAAGAAGACTTGAATACTGTCGATGGTTTCTTCATAATGTTCGCGAAAATCCTCAATTTCCTTTGAGAATTTCATACTCAGATGAAACAAGATTTACCGATAGAGGGCTCTTCAATAGGAATTATACTCGATATTGGGCACAGCAGAATCCAAGGCTTTTACATCAAGGTAATCGTCAAGAAAGGTTCGGATTCAACTGTTGGATGGGTAAACTTGGAGATCGATTCATTGGGCCAATTTTTTTTGATGGATCACTTACTGGAGCGAGGTACCTAACGTTTCTTCCGGATGCTATCGAGCCAATCATTGACGACCTTCCAATGGTTCTGCAAAATTTCTATTTTCAACAGGACGGTGCACCCCCTCATAATCATGGAATGGTAATCAATTACCTGAATAATGCTTACAGAAATAAACTAATTTCTACACATGGTCCCATCAGATGGCCACCTAGGTCACCAGACTCAACCCCCTCAGACTATTATTCATAGGGAACAATGAAAAATGATGTATATGCAACTTCTAGTGAGACACGCGAGGAACTGCAACAAAAAGTCATCACAGCTTTCAATAATACCAGCCCAGCAGAGTTAACTAGAGCAGTTCGAGCAGCAGTCAGAAGGGTGCAATTATGCATGGAACATAATGGCCAACATTTTGAGCAATTTTTATAGTAAGAGTATTAGAGCATTGTGCTACGTATTTGTTGTTTTCAAAAATTTGTAATAAATGTTGATAATCCTCAAATTCGCGTATTCAAATTCAAAATAATAAATTTAACGTATGATAATTTTCAATGTTGAAAATCGTTATGAGACAATTGAGTAGAAGTGGCTGCACTATTCTGTGGTACATTTTTTTATAATAGTGATAACTCTGAAAATAATCGACAGATATTCAAAATTTTGGTATCATTCGATTCCTTTCCTTCGAAACAATCTGTTGCAGAGAGTGTCCCATAGAGATGCCATTTAAAAAACATGAGATAATCGAAAAAAAGTGATTTTGTCACATTCAAACAGCGGCTGGTGGCAAAGTATTGTAATTAAAATGCTAATTTCATTTTCTCGGACAACATGGCATCGGAGAGAAACGTTCAAAATGTAAAAAATCATCATCCTTAAAAAAAAAAAATATGAAAAAAAAAACTAATAAAAAATTTAGCTTATCATGTTCAGAATTTGCTCTGGATTTCAGAAAAGTTAAAATGTACAAGGTGTTCCATTTGAAAAACTAATACTCAGATCATTTCTGGCGAAACCGGAAGATCTACATAATTCATTTTCATCTCAAAAAATCACATTTTAGTTGGTCAATAGCCCCCTGAATTTTCGTGCTCTGAATCGGATTATTTCTCTCAAAAATAGGGGTGCCCCATCTCTCAGACTCACCCGTATAATGATAAAATAATTGGAAATGGTTGGAAACATTCGAAGTACCAGTTGGATATGAAGTTTATGGAAGGAAACAATTTGAATATTAAAAAACTAGAGAGTGGAATACCCTATACTCGGGAGAGTATGGGAGAATAATATAACTAATAGGATCAGGAAAATTTATTCATTTCAATTCATTATAGGCGAAATTCATTTTCTAAATATCTCAATATTTTTGGATCACGATAAATTCTCATCTATATATAGTCACAAGAATTTTAGATTGGAAGAGTACTTTATACTTTCATGATTGAATTTAATAGGATCTCTCACACCAATGTCTGAGGATCGTTTGGTTATGAAAATAAATGGAGATTTTCAGAATTTAATGTAAATTTATCGTATAAGCCATGAGAATATGATTTTTCCAGACAAATCCAAATATGCTAAAGAGTTTATATATATGAGGGAAGGAACTGATCCCAAAATGATTCCCTGAGAAACACTACATAAAACAGTTTTCTGTGAACTATTATATTTTTCCATCATTCATACAAACAAACTGTTTTCTGGCTGATAAATGATTGTTTTACCACATATATACAGGCTCTCTTATACCTATTCTATTCGAAGTTTCCAACAACATTATGTGATCTATTGTACTGAATGCTTTTCGAAGATCCAATGACAATGTACCACATTTTTCGTCAGAATCTATTTCGAGTTGGAGTTCGGTGATAACATCTAGTAAACTCGCACTAGATATTTAAGGAGGTCGTAAATCACCAACCACTTGGGTTATCAGCGCGCGGTGGATTCTACGCAGAGTTTTACCTGCCCTAGCCATTAAATTTTGTTTTATAGGTAGGTATAATGATAGTGGGTTAAAGTAATTATTAATAAGAATCGCTTGAATATAATCAGAATTGTTTATTTATATATAATATATGATAATAATATATATATATATATATATATATATATATATATATTATATATATATATATTTAATTATATTATATGATAATATATGATATACCTGATTGATGTAAAATGTCAAACTTTATACTTTATAAAAAGTTTTTCGATAAAAGGTATTTATAAACAAAATTACTTACGAAGATCAGTTTCACTTTCACTGTCGTCATCCAAATTGATAATAAACTTTTCTTTGGGAATTTTTTCTATATCCATATATGACTTTTCCACCTTTTCAATATGGTAAATACACTTGGCCCAGCTGCTATGAGGAATGTTTGCAGTTTCTGTTTGAATATGAGCTACCACAGTTGAACTTAAGGTTGGAGAAGTATTATTTCTTCGAACTGCTGACTTGAGCTGATGCCATATGTGTTCAATTGGGTTAAACATACAGTGATGAGGAGGAAGTCTGAGCACCGTTTGTCCCAAGCTTTCAGCTAATGAATCACAAAAATGTTTCTTTTTTATCGAATAACTGCGTGAAACTTCTAGTAACTGTTTTTTTGTGTACTTTTCCTCATAGTACATTATTTAACATACATTCTTGTATAGTGGCTTAGGTGACATTTGAACATGTCGGTTTATCTAGTCTTCGACTGTGGTAGCATTATCCATGACGATAATACTGTTGGGTGGAATATTTGGTATGAGTATATCTTGGAACCAGTCTTCAGATAATTCGGTCCTTTATTAGACGGCGCATTAGTTTGGCACTAGTCAGATGAGTCTACCCAACTTTTGTTTGGAATATCGTGAGTATCGAACCGAGTTTTATCCAAATACTGTTCTACCATATTCTCTAAATTCGTTTATTGCCAATAAATATTCAAATCTCCATTTCTTAAGGCGCACAGATTCCATAGAGATTTTTCTGCTACTAGTGGGATTTTTGAATTCAAATCCGTTTTGTGAAAGAGACCAGTTTCATTCTTTTTAAGCCGATACATTAAATATCCAATGTAAGCACAATTTGCTCTTTATACAAGGCATATATTGTTCTTCCAATTATATCTACATCACAGTTTCCTTGAACCATCATAGTTTTTTCGTTTCTTTTTAAAAAAAATAGTGTTACTTACTATTTTGAACACTGTGGAATACGGTGTTTTTGTTAAAGAAGCACTTTCTTGCACAGCTTGATCCTTGGACATTCCACGTTCCAGAAGGGAAGTAATAACATTCAATTTAATTTGTTTTCCATGAGGGTGTAACATTTGTCGACTAGTGGTACTACGACCACCAGGTGAAGTACTGGCTTCAGGATGAGCCCATGGACGCCACATTTTTCTCGATACAAAAATCGAATAGACACTTTAAAATAGACTCAACTGACACATCGGAATATTAGGTAGGTAATGACTAAATGTTGAAGAGGGAAACATTCTCAATTGAATATTGATAGAAAGATTTTTCTGTGAATTGAAAAATCCACGATTAAAATGAAGTTATTTTTTGTGAATGTCTAACAGAAAACAACTACTTCCCCGGCTAAAGCCACGCTGGACATTGAACTACATCTGATAGATATTCTGAAGAGGCCCTAACTCAAAAGAAAAAATCTAAAATTGAAAATTTGCATTTTCATTCAGATAGTTATTTGATTTTCCATTCCAGTCTTGATTAGGAACTCATAAAGATGAATGAGGCAAAGAAGAATGTTTTCCAAAAAAGAGTACTCATCAGAAATCATTCGTAACATTGACGCAGGAGAGACATCGCATTCACTAGGTCTTCAATACATTTTTGTCGACGAAAATCTATTTCACGCTTCCACGATCATCAGGAGGACCGGAAGAAATGGAAAACACATGTTCAAGAAGCAATCTCACTTTGCAAAGATGGAAAAAGTTAGAATCATTTCTTTTGGAGAGACACTTTTAAATTAGTGTTTTCTGACATTAAAACCTGTCATGGGGTATGATAGATTGATTTATTGAAAATATAAACAGGATGTTCATTAAATCAGATGTGGAATCATCTGCGACTGAAAGATAAAATTTAGTCACTATCTTCCATCGTCAAGATAACCTCTTGTGGGGTATTCATGTTGAAAAGGAAAACATTCTCAATTGAATATTGATAGAAAGATTTTTTGGAAAACATTCTTCTTTGCCTCATTCATCTTTATGAGTTCTTAATCAAGACTGGAATGAAAAATCAAATAACTATCTGAATGAAAATCCAAATTTTCAATTTCAGATTTTTTCTTTTGAGTTAGGGCCTTTTCAGGATATCTATCAGATGTAGTTCAATGTCCAGCGTGGCTTTAGCCGGGTAAGTAGTTGTTTTCTGTTAGACATTCACAAAAAATAACTTTATTTTAATCGTGGATTTTTCAATTCACAGAAAAATCTTTCTATCAATATTCAATTGAGAATGTTTCCGTTTTCAACATGAATACCCCACAAGAGGTTATCTTGACGATGGAAGATAGTGACTAAAGTTTATCTTTCAGTCGCAGATGATTCCACATCTGATTTTATGAACATCCTGTTTATATTTTCAACAAATCAATCTATCATACCCCATGACAGGTTTTAATGTCAGAAAACACTAATTTCAAAGTGTCTCTCCAAAAGAAATGATTCTAACTTTTTCCATCTTTGCAAAGTGAGATTGCTTCTTGAAAATGTGTTTCCCATTTCTTCCGGTCTTCCTGATGATCGTGGAAGCGTGAAATAGATTTTCATCGACAAAAATGTATTGAAGATCTAGTGAATGCGATGTCTCTCCTGCGTCAATGTTACGAATGATTTCTGGTGAGTACTCTCTTTTGGAAAACATTCTTCTTTGCCTCATTCATCTTTATGAGTTCTCAATCAAGACTGGAATGGAAAATCAAATAACTATCTGAATAAAAATGCAAATTTTCAATTTCAGATTTTTTCTTTTGAGTTAGGGCCTTTTCAGAATATCTATCAGATGTAGTTCAATGTCCAGCGTGGCTTTAGCCGCGGAAGTAATTGTTTCCTGTTAGACATTCACAAAAAATAACTTCATTTTAATCGTGGATTTTTCAATTCAAAGAAAAATATTTCTATCAATATTCAATTGAGAATGTTTCCCTTTTCAACATGAATACCCCACAAGAGGTTATCTTGACGATGGAAGATACTAGCTAAAGTTTATCTTTCAGTCGCAGATGATTCCACATCTGATTTTATGAACATCCTGTTTTTATTTTCAACAAATCGACTAAATGTTGTTTAACTTTCTCTTGTTATTTCTGAAATTGGAAAGCGGTCAGTTCTCAAAACAGTCTTGTTTTCCAAATCTGGCAGGTAATTTATTTTGTAGCCGTAAATAGACCATTATCGCTATAATCTCGTTAATAGCCCATTAGTACTAAAAGTCTGGTTGCCAGGTGAGTGAATTTTATTATTTACACACATTCAAACATATCCTTACCAAGGGTTCTAAATCGACCTCACGAGATTTTTTATTATCAAATAAATTTAAATACAAAACTGTCAACAAAAACCAAAAATAATGGAGAGCCCACTATTATTAAAATTCCAAACATATTTCAATCCGGACCTGGGAATCTTCCAAGGGTCACACACTTTTATTGCTTATCTTTATTTCGAACAATAGGCAATAATGAGGGTCGTCGGCGCTAATATTGATTTACGACCTTCTTATATTTCTGGTGCGATTATACCACTGGATTTTCGAAGCCCATATTGCTCTTTGAATAATAAATACGATTTTTAGAGATATTCCAATAATCTGCAATGCACTGCTCTTTCTATGATTTTCGAAAGTACAGAAATAATAGAGATTCGTTTATAATTCACCATTTAATTTTTTTTATTCGTTTTGAAAACTTGCTTAACTCAAGCAATTTTTGATTTTTTACCTACTGAGCCTATTGGGGTGCGATTTCTTACGCCCGTGACACACACGGAGAATTTTTATGATCGAATAATTAAACGTCGCCGCTCAAAGAAATCTAAACGTTTACACATATGGCGGAAAATTGTCCGACGCTGTCGCACGAGTAGGCTGGTATATGCAGTAGATTTTCATCTTTAAATCAAATCACATCAGTTTAACTGTGTTATGAACAGAGAGCAATGCAATGCAAGTAAAAAAATTGTGCCACTACAGAGTATGGTCACTGCCAATTCTAGAATCTCAAAAATGATTATTTCACGATCCCTACCACTTTCTAGTAAGTATAGGTATGTGGAAACATGGACTCACCAAAATAATTTCTCTTTGTTCACACACGCTTCATTAGCTTCTCATGTATGTATGTAACTTTGAAATCAATTTTCTCCCACTTCCAGCCGTCCGATCATTCGAAATTTTGCATTAAAAAACTAATGACAATACAATAATTTGATAGCTACGTCTTCTTTCAATGAGATCTCCAGAAAAAAATAGATTAATTAATTTCTGAGAAATTAATGGATCTCATCAAGAGTAATTGTAAATTTGTTCCTAAATTTAGCTTGAATAATTCATATGAATCAATTGACAAAATTGAGAATGTGCATCTTCATAAAAAATCCAAATTCATTTCTACCGATGTTTGAAATCTTTTTCCGAGCATACCACCAGATGAAACATTCATACTAATATTAGTAACCATGTTAATCCTATCATCAAAGATGAGATATTGGATTAACTTACAGTTTGTTTAGCACAAAATTATTTCCAGTTTAATAATAATTTTAATTCTTCTAGTGAATGGTAAATAATGGGTAATCCTTCAAGTCCGTTATTTGCGGAAATTTTCATGGATAATCTCTAAAGTAAAATTCATGACAATCCGTTAATAAAAAACTTCTTATACTGGTATATATATATATATATATATATATATATATATCATCTTATGTTGCTTTCTAGGAACTGATAGACAACTAAATAAATTTTTTGACTTCATTAATGTCATTCATCGTTCAATGAAATTTGCAAAAGAAATTGAAATGAATGATACGATAAACTTCTTAGCTTTGACCATAACGAAAATAAACAATAAACAGGATTTTTAAATTTTCCACAAACCTTCGTATACAGATATTACAATACATAGTACTTCCACTCATTCCTACCGACACAAAGTAGCCGCATATAATAGTATGATCCACAGACGAGTGAATGTTCCTTCATCAGAAGAGAATTTCAATGAAGAATTAAATATAATTAAACAAATTGCAGCCAATAACGGATATAACTCAAGTTTAGTCGACAGCATTCTATCGAAAAAACTCAATAAAAATGCAATTCAGGAAGTTTATTCAACCGATTCGAATACAAAGTCAAACTTCAGGGTTATTACTTATTCCGGAAAACCTTCAGAGAATATTTCTTTAAGACGGAAAGATATTTATATTGCTCACAGAACAAATAATAATTTGGGAAAATTTATTAAAAACAACAAAGATTGAATTGAAAAGTCTGACAAATCTGGAGTATATAAACTAACATGTGGTACTTGTCCAAGTTTTTACATAGGACAAACATGTGGAACTTTTAAGCAACGCATATCTGAACATAGAAACAGTTTTATTAAGAGCAGATCTAATTCAACTTACGCTAACCATCTCCCAACTGAAAAGCATTGCTTTGCTAATGACTTTGAGCTCTGGCATGTAGAAAATAAATGTCAAAAACTCGATCTTTAGAGAATAACAAAGATAAGAATTCACAATACCTATTAAATGACCAGATTAATTTGAATTATTCGCCCCCTTTGTTTTGTTTACTAGAAATTGAATAATATTTCGTTCAATAATCACTTAATTACCCAATATCCAACTAACTACCTGCTTCTCTTAATTATATTCAACCTCAGTAATTGTAATTCAGTTTCCCCTTGAAGAAGCTATAGTATAGCGAAACACGTGTCGTGGAATTTGTAAACCAATTTCGTGAAAATTGTTTTGAAGTGTTTTTTAGTTAACTTCAAATTTTGTTTCCATTTATTGTATTATACCTTTACGAATAACTCACGATGAAAAATTTAGTAATATGTAGAACCCCATGCTTTTTTAACATTGAAGTTTTTTAGGGCAATTACGTTCTTCTTATTATTCTTAAATAGTTCATATTGCTACTGAAGCGGGTTTTTTATTTTTTACACTAACTAAACTTCATGCCAAGCGTTTCTCATAGCGTTTCGATCCTAAAAAATGTCGAGGGTTTTATCCCATAATGAAATCTTATCACATATTCTCTCTTGTAATGAAATAAGACTTTCATCAACTATGTCACTGATGTTCACGGAACGGTTGACGAATATATTGATAAACTGTCAAGAGTCAAATCACAATGAGCAAATGACTTGAATGGTTGAAAAACCTCAGGGTGTGAAAACTTGCATTTGGTAACGTAGTGCAATGCGGCGGTAAAATTTCCGTCGGCTCCAGTGGCACTCGACGGTTGCACAGCTACCGCTGATGGCCAATTGACCGATCGTTTTTTTTTCCGTCTAATGTGTAAGCTCTAACTTACGTCAGTGGGGTAACGTTGGAACGGCGGCGACGGAAAATGATCTGATCGGAAAAATCCGCCATGTCTATCACGGGCATAATTTCAACATCTTTAAGAAATTTGTAGTGATATTATCAAATCCTGGAGCTTTTTTGTATCGAGTTCATTGATGATCTCTTCTATTTCTTGAGGGGTCCCAGATTCATTGATGGAATTTCTCAGGACCAATATGAATGGAGGAAATAATCATTGAATTCTTCACAAAAGTTTTGTTGCTCTGGAGCTACGTGAATAAAAGCGGATTATTCATTTACATTTCCAAATATTTGAAATAATTAACCATCCACTGTGGTAGGTATATTATCAAAATGGTCTCCAGTATGTCATTATATCAAACGAACAACAACAGAAAGAGTAATGGATATTTGGGTGTAGTCTTTGCACCAATAGGAAGGGTTATTTGGCGTGGCTTCAGCATTATCTTTGCCGTTAACCATAATTGAATTCGTATTACTTCGTTTGTAGAAACAAATCGACGGAAGCCCACATTGCAATTGAATCAGTAATGGAGCTAAATAACTTTGATCCACAGTGTATGAATTGGTTCATTTTTGCATGAAGTGAACTTTTATGACTGCCACAAACAGTTTAGGATTCATAAAAAAATTTACAGGAAAATACTCTTGGAATCTGTTCAAAACTACAATTTTTTTGTTATATATTCCTATGAACATTCCTTGAGTGAGTTGTCCATCTCCCCCGCTAAATATGTGGATATCTAGAAGTTAATTCAATTCAAAACTTCATAATTCTGTGTATGGTTTTGATGATTTTTTTTTTCAGATCAACAGTACCATTGTCGATATTATAATGTCATTCTCAGCTGGACTGTTGATTCATCTTATTCTTGAACGACCTCTGGGTTATCTTTTGGCAGGACTTTTCATTGAGAAAGCTTCTTCGAAGACAAAAAAGGAATAAGTTATATATTGAACTGTCTAGAATAAATAGTATTGAATTATTCTGCATTTTTTATATCACGCACCAATAATAAACACGTCGTGTAGATCGCTTTTGCCAGAAATGGATGTCAAAAAATGTTATCAGGCAATTTACATTGTTTTGACAACCTCAGGTGTCCCACAAGGCTTACACGCGGGCCTCTCACTATTCAACATATATGTTAATGATATCGCAACATATTTTCGGTTCCTCAAGATGTTAATGTAGGCCGATGGTTTGGAATATTTCTCTCTGATAGATTACGCATTCAAAATCATTTCAACCGATTTGTCGTTAGTGTGAAGATACTTTTTTTTTCAGAAAATTTTATCCAAGGAACCTTCTTGAGAAATATTGAAAAATCCCAGTTATTTCAAAGTTTTGGGATCTGGACCATAGGGGGGGAATCCATTCCTGACTTTGTAGAAAACCAACTGACTCATACATGAAATCTCATTGATGGAATTCATTTGTTTCGTCAAACACCGAAATTTGGTTGATTTTCAATATTTACTTGGAAAGTTATCAAAGATTTTTTTTTCATTTTGTAACTTCGGGGGCCATAACTTAGTAACGAGGAATTTTAGGAAAAAACATTATATGAAGTTCCCGCATATAATAGTATGATCCACAGACTAGTGAATATTCTGACTGTCTGAAAAATGTGGAGTATATATTTTTTTTTATGTTCTGGTTCCCACAAAAAGGGATATCCTGTAATGTTCAGAGAACATCGTGGGAACCAAGGGAAAGAAGGTAGGAGTTGGTGTTCTTCTTGAATTCCTGGAGGTTGTATGCCTCGGGGAACACCTCCCTAGGCAATGAGTTCCAAAGCCTCGCTGTTCGTTGGATGAACGAGTCTTTGGAAAGTGATGTTCTGCAGGTCTCCAAAGTGACCACGAAAGGGTGTGATGACTGAACTTGACGGGTTAATCTCGAAGAGACTGCCAAAGCAGGAACGATTGTTGATATTTCAGAAGAGCATCGCCCATGAAAATATCTATAAAATAGAGACAAATCGCCAACTTTTCTACGGTGTTCCAGACAAGTGAGCGAGTTTGTAAGCGAGGCATCACCGACGAGACGAATTGCCCTTTTTTGGACAGAATCCAATAACCTCAGGATATGTTTAGGTGCCGCGCTCCAAATATGGGAACAGTATTCCAGGACAGGTCGGATCTGTGCCTTATAGATCATAAGCAGCTGGGTGGGGGTGAAATAGCTCTTGGCACGAAACAAAAAACCAAGTTTTTGGGATGCACTTTTGGCAATGGACCTCACGTGATTTTCCCAGGAAAGGTTATTGCTGATAGTAATACCAAGCATCGATATGGATGACTTCAGTGGTATGGTTACTTCTGACAAAGTTATGTTAGGCACAGTGAGATCAACTTTTCTAGAGAAAAGACATGCTTGTGTTTTGTTTGCATTGAATTCTACCAAGTTATTAGATCCCCACTCGAGAATTGTTGCTAAGTCCATATTTATATTATTAACATTTCTTCCTCGTTCATTTCTGGTTTCACGGGCTGATATAGGGGCCCTGGAAGAGAAAGCGGTATGGAGGGTACTATCATCGGCAAAGCTGTGTACTGGATATGAAGTTGCTTTCAACAGGTCGTTGATGTGAAGTAGAAATAGTGTTGGTGCGAGAATAGATCCTTGCGGAACACCAGCATTTATGAGTAGAGTGTCAGATGAAACTCCATCGACCACTACATGGAGAGACCTGTTTGAGAGAAAACTAGCAAACAGAGAACACAGCTGAGGGGGCAAGCCATAAGACGGAAGCTTGGCGAGGAGTCCCTGGTGCCAAACTCGATCGAACGCCTTGGAGATATCTAATGCCACAGCTAAAGTTTCTCCATACTTTTCAATAGATAGCTGCCATATATGTGAGACGTAAGCGAGCAGGTCACCAGTTGATCTCTGATGGCGGAAGCCATATTGCCTATCGTTGACAATTCCTGAGTCTTCCAGATATTTCATGAGCTCGATGTTGATGGCTTTTTCCATGACCTTTGAAATAATAGATAGCAGTGCGATAGGTCTGTAGTTGCTAGGTAGGGCCTTTCTGCCTTTTTTAGGGACTGGCTGTACTCTTGCAATTTTCCAATTGGACGGAAATACCCCCAAATTGTAAGAGTGGTTGAATAACTTGCAAAGAACAGGTGTTAGTTCGGGGGCACATTTCTTGAGAACAATCGGCGGGATTCCGTCAGATCCACAGGCTTTGTTGGTGTTGAGACCCAGCAAAATCTCTCTGATAGTACGTTGGCGAAAGGTGATCTCGGGCTTGTGACTGTCAATAGGTGTAATGTTCGGGGGTTGTTTTCCCGATGAATCCAGAGTGGAATTTCCAGCAAATAGGTACGCAAAGATATTGGCTTTTTCCTGGGCAGTCGTTGCTAGTGTTCCATCTTCTTTGGTTAGAGGAGGAAATGAGCTGGAAGTGAAGTTTCTTCCCACAGCTTTGGCGAAAGACCAAAATGAACGGGATCCGTTAGGACATTCAGCAAGTTTTGATCTTATTTTGGCATTGTGGGCATCTTTTGAGCATTCTATTGTCTCTTTGCATATGCCTCTAGCCTCGACATATGCTGCTCTGGTCTCAGGGCCCGGATTTTTTAGCCATCGATGGTATGCTGCCTGTTTGGAAGCCACAGCTCTAGAGCAGTTTCTGTTAAACCAGGTCTTATCGGATGATGTTCTTCTTTCGGTATTCGGGTTCGCATCCCCAACATGATTATTTCAGAAATTGTCTCAGCACATCGTGTTGGATCTACTGAAGAGAAACAAACTCTCTTCCATGGAAACGCTGAGAAAAACATACGAAGACCTTCCCAGTCGGCCGAATTGTAATGCCACATGAGACGGGGTGGTATTGTGCAGCTCGATGGTAAATGGAGAGAGCATATAAACTAACTTGTGGTACTTGTACAAGTTTTTACATAGGACAAACAGGTAGAACATACAAGCAACGCATATCCGAGCATAGAAACAGTTTTATTAAGGGCTATTCTAATTCAACTGTCGCTAACCATCTCCTGACTCAAAAGCATTGCTTTGTTATTGACTTTGAACTTTTGCATGTAGAAAAGGTAAAAACTCAATCTCCTAAGAAGCTTAGAGATTAACAAAGACAAGAACTTACAATTATCATTAAATGACCAGATTTACTTCAATAATTCACCCCCTTTGAATCTCTTTACTGAAAATTGAATAATATGTCTTGTAATAATCACTCAATGACCTGATTACCTGCTCCTATTATTTATATCCACCCCTGTACTACCACTCCACTTGAAAAAGCTATAGAATAACGAAACACGTGTCATGATTTTCGTAAACCCATTTTTTGTGAAAATGGTAGTGAAGTGTTTTTAGTTTACTTTCTTATACGTTCTGATAATTCCCTACCTGTTCTGCTTATATCACGCGGCATTGATGACAATCCAGATGGTTAATGCCTATCTCTACCAATGTTATAAGTATTTCGACTTTTTGAAAATGTTTTTAAATCATGTTTTTGGGTTCGCAGTCTGGAATTTGTCAATTTGTAAACTTGTTATAGGGTAGTGGAATTTTTCTCAGATAATTTTCAAAAGAAAACTGTAGCTACGGGGCACGTCCAGAAAGTAGTAGTACTAGATTTTTCTATTTTTTAACAAACAAATTGTTACCACCGTTATCGAGAAGTATCAAGCATTAGAACCACAAGAAAGAGTTGAATATTGTCATTGTTCTCTAATTAACATTTTAAAAAACAAGCAATGAATGAAGTGATTCATTATCATAATTAGGACACCGGATAATTTTCATGCTGTACGATGAACACATTTTTTCTGTCACGCGTATAAAATTGTTCCTGGATAAATATTTCATTTTAGCGGTTATATATTCCAACTGTCTTAGGATCAGTTTAATAGGTAAGTTCCGTACCTTCGCTATTTTGTAACTTTTATTTGGGTATTTTTTTCAACACAACTTGACGAGTTCCGCAATAAATATCATTTATTCAAAAAATATCACAGACAATCCTTTCAATCAGCCACCTCCCCAGATATTTTATTATCACTGTCGATCAATTCAAACTTCGTTTTCGTCAAGTGGTCGGCGTCTTTTCTGTTTTCCTTTTGCTGTACGAATTCCACTCCAGTATATCCAATTACACCGATGATCAGTAAACCCATGAGGAGGTAGATTTTTATGTAATTGCACAGATATGGACTGTAGGCGTAAGTGATGACTGACCCTGTAGATTCCCACAATCGGAAGTTGCTATATGCGGCTTCTTCCTCTCCGGGAAAAAGGATACCGCTCAGGGCTGAAAAATTCAGAAATAATTTCATTTGTATGTACACAGTGAGTGGTAGAAAGAAGGTCCAACGGTGGATATTATGAATATCTGTTGTGTTTAAACAAGTGACAGAATGAGTATAGAAAAAACAAAAAGAGAATCCAAATCATCGTAAAGTCATTTAAAATAATGATAAAGCTGGAATTATTGAAAAATGTTTTGGAAACATCAAAACTATGAAATCATTGGAAATATAAGAGATATCAAGAGAGGTATAAAATATACAGGGTGTTCCGAAACTATGGTGCCAAATTGGAACGAAAGATTCCATTCGAAAAATGAATATTGCTTTTCCAATATATTTTTTCTCAAATGTCGTTCGTTGCAGAGGTACAGGGTGTGATTTTTGAAAAAAAGTATTTTTTATTCATAACTTCCACAGTTCTGAAAAAAAATCCAATTACATTTGAAGAAATGTTTTTGTTCAATAAGTGCTTTAGTTTGAAACGAAAATCACATTTTCAGTTGCCACCATGGTGTACACAATGGTATCATGGACCCTTTTCTCCCTTATTTTTTTACGCCGCTTGTAAAATCAGAAAAATTATTTATTTTTCGAATTTTTCATTCAATTTTGAGTAAAAATCAAGATAATTGCGCTTTAATGAATACAAACATACTGGTAATGAAAAAATTGTTCTGCAGAAGCGACTTTCACAATCCTAATTACTGGTTCGAATTACAACTGGATATTCTACCAAAAACATTAATGACACTTTCACTTGCATTTTTGGACAAAGCTACTTTATTGTAGAGGTACAGGGTGTTGAAACTGACAAATTTAAAGCCATTTCATCCGTTACTTTCATAGTTTGGAAAAAAAAATTTGAAGGGTGCTCTATTTGGAAAATAAATCAATTGTCACAGTGACCGGCAGAAGAGTACCATTGTTTCTTTTCACACCTCACATCCCACGAGACTGATACATTTTTAGTAAGAAGTGTATAACCCTTTCAAAAGTAAATTTTGATTATAAATACATGTTTACGATTTTTTTATTGTATTATATTAGTGTTTATAAAACAGATTTTGCATTGAATTTCCACCCTATTATTTCAAACAGAAATGCACTTTTGAGGTGCATTTTTTTCCAACTCATTCAACATAATATTGGGAAAATGTAAACATGGAAATATGTAATAAGAATATTCTGTCGAACTTATTCTCTAAGTACTTATTGAAAGGATCCGATTAAAAAGATAAAAGCACAACAAAACCATTTGATATTCCAAGTGAAGTAGAAACTAATTTACATCATTATGTATTTCAATTCAATTTTGCAATGCAATGATTTGATTCAGATGATTATGAACGGTATCAAGTTGGCAGCTGTCATTGCAGTGATATTTTATAAAAAATTATTCGAATCAAGTAGGTACCTACTTGTCGAAGATGGACAAAATTTTAGTTTAGACAGAGCATTAGATATAGTTCCTCAGAAGAACTTGTTCCAGAATGCAAAATTTGTTGTTTAGTGAGCTTGCAGATATGCATTTTGTTTATGGTATGTGTCTTGGAAATTCAAGGGCTTCCTTGAGAAAATATCAAGAAATATATGCGCATATGCGACAAACTAGTAAAAGTATATTCGGTTCCTCACATAGAAGGTGGAGTGAAAATTGGTCTTTCACGACCAATATGAGATCGACAAGAATACCGAGGTCACCCAGAAATATACGGGCAGAAGAAAGGGTTCTCGAAAATGTATATCAAGACCCTACAATGAGCGTTCGAAGAATTGGTTTGGCAGAACATTTATCCAAATAATGTGTTCACAGGATATGTAAGGAACAACAACTCCATCCATTTCATTCGGTCAAAGTGCTGGTGATCACCGAAAAATATTAGAGTTTTGCAATTGGGTTACCACGAAACATGAAAATGATGTTAGATTCATTGACAAAATATTGTTCACGGATGAAACAACATCTACCAGGAAAGGTATTTTCGAACAGCGAAACACAGATGAATAGAATCCCCCGGAAACTAAAGAGCACCATTTCCAATATTCATTTTGAATAAATATTTGGTGTGGAGTAGTAGCCGATAACCTATTGTGATTCTTGGAAATCGAAGGAGCACTAAATGGACATAAATATCTCTAATTCCTGAACAATAATCTCTCAGAATTTTCGGAAGATATAGATTTACAAGATCGACAACAATGATGTTTTATGCATGATGGTGCACCTCCCCATTACACACTGCCAGTGAGGGAATGGCTACATCTTCATTTCAATAACAGGTGGATTGTTCGCAGCAGAGATGCACCTCCTAATTGGCCTCCCTGAAAACCAGACCTAAATCTCCACTAGATTTTTATGTTCGGGGAGAATCAAAACAGAAAGTTTTTTCAACACCCATACACACAATAGAGGAGTTGCGAGAGACAATACAGGGAAACATGGAAAGGATGCAGCTGAATGAAAATGTTCTAAGAAAACTGAAATTAAATTTTCTCAAAAGGGTAAGAGCCTGTATCCAAAACAATGGTGGACACTTCGAGCAGTTTATGAGATAAAAGGATTTTAAAGAAATTGTTCAATTAATAGATTCTCTAGTCTATGAAATTGCCATGACACGCCACTGTGGCAACTGATTTTATTTTCAAAATAGAGCATTCATTGAAGATAAACATCTCTCCAAATGTAATTGATTTTTTTTGAAATCCATGATAGTTATGAGAACCGCGACAAAGCGAAGTTTTGGTAGGTAATAACTATAACTCAACAAAGCGTTACGTCTGCTACAGTGGCGGGTAACAAAAAACTTTTCAATGTACGAGAAATTGTCCCTTACAAATAAAGAGATTTTGTATAGAATGAGTTGGATTCGTGATTTGAATTTATGTTGTTTCGAAACTGAATACTTACAATTGATCTGCACCAACCAAAGAGCATCGCACATTCCCCATAGGCCGCTTATCAGGAAAAAAATTAGTTTGTTATCGGGACTTGGTTGCCAGACGAGCAAGGTAACCAGTAGGGCAAAATGGACGGAAAGTGCGAAACAAACCACAGGGTTCCTTCCTGTTATTTTCACAATGCTTCCTGAGAAAATGGACGCTATGCCGTTGCAGACGCCAAAGCATATCATGACGAATCCTATATTGCTGATGCCCCAACCGCAAGAGACAAAGGCCTGAAAATCACGAAAATATAATAACTGACCCAACAAAAGTGTAAAATGAAAAGCATACCAGCATTTGTTATATTTCAAAACAGGCTTCTCAAGTATTATTCGAATGGATAAAACAAGTTTCTAAATCAGGTAAAAATTTGCATAAATGTCTCCAAACTAGCCAATACTATAGTTCGTGCCAAAAGCCTCTGTGTGTGGATCAAAAACGAAAACAAATATTCAAATTTAATTTGTATCGCCTCAGAAGCTTTCACTTCACGTTAAAAGATCAGAAGCTTTGTCTGTGATACCAAAGTTCTGAGAATCATAATAACGATTTCCAAACTAACTTTTGGAATTACTGCTTCATACCGGCCCCCTTCAACGAATGTTCAGACATATATAGAGGATCTGTCGGAATATCTATCAAATATAAATAAGACAGATACAGAAATATTTATGGGGGATATTAATATTAACCTTCTGGATAGTGCCTCAAATGATGTTAACCAATATATAAGCATTTTGACAGAAAGAGGATTCATATCCTATATAAATAATCCAACACGCGTTACAGATCAATCCAAAAGCATTATTGATCATATATTTGTTAGAAAACAAAAAACAACTGAAAAAATATCAATATTTTCCTCGATTATTGGAACGAACATAACAGATCATTTCACTACATCTCTCCTCATCTCAATAAATGAAAAATCAAATGTAAATAAAGAACAAAACGAAAAAGTCCTTCGTTATTATACAAAAACAAATGATACAACATTGAACATTCTCATGCAGAATGAAAATTGGGCGGAAGTTTTATCTTGTGATGAAGCACAACAAGCTTATAACAATTTCATTACTAAAATAACAAAACATTTAAATATTTGTACTACACAACACAAAATAATAGCCTCCAACTGTAGGATCAAACCATGGATAACTCATGGATTAATAGAATCTATAAAACATAGAGATAAAATGAAACTGAAACTAAATAAAGAATTTAATCCAGAATTGAATACTGCCTACAAAAGATATAGAAATGAGCTTAATAAACTATTAAGAATGACAAAAAAGAATACTACAAAGATAAATTGAATGGAAACAGAGGAGACTGCAAAAACTTGGGAAATAATAAACGAACTAACAAACAAAACTACAAAAAAATTAAAATAGGCAACATAAAGTCAACGATACAATATTATCGGATGATAGAGACAAAGCGCAGGCATTTAATGAATACTTCACAGATGTAGGGATAAAATGACTCAAAAAACCGATGTACCACATACTACACCACCTAATTTTATAAAAGATAAATCTGTTACCAGCTCACTCTTCCTCACACCTGTAAATAAAAAGAGATTATAGAAATTATTTCTAAATAAAAAAATAATTGTGCACCTGGACCCGATGGAATAAAAACAAAACTAATTAAAGCTTATTACCCTTATCTAGTAGAACCATTAACCTATATAATAAATTTAATTTTCAAAACAGGAACAATACCAACACAATGGAAAGAATCGAGAGTTACTCCCATTTTCAAATCAAGTGTCAAATCAGAAATGGGAAACTACCGGCCAATCTCTGTGATTGATAACTTCGCGAAAATACTAGAACATGCCTTGAAATCACGCTTGGTGAATTTTTATGAAAAAAATCATGTTATAACAGAGAGACAATTCGGTTTCATAAAAAAAAGTAGTACCGAATCCGCCATATTGAATTTCATATCACAAACAACAGGGGCCTTGGATGATTCCGAAAAGTGCCTAGCAGTTTTTTTGGATTAAGCCAAGGCTTTTGATACAGTTTCACACGAAAAACTGTTAAACAAACTATACACGTATGGTGTCCGAGGACCAGCAAATACAATTTTAAAAAACTATCTATCTCACAGAAGCCAACGTGTCAAAATCGGTGACAGCATTAGCAGTTTTCGCGAAATTTCTGTTGGGGTACCACAGGGCACAGTTTTAGGTCCGATACTGTTTTTAACTAAAACGTGGCAACAAAATATTAAAGGTCACCTCATTTCATACGCTGATGATACAACAATTATTTTCAAAGCTAAAACGTGGCAACAGGCATACAATGAAGCAGAACAAAGCTTAGAACACATACAGATATGGTTGAATGAAAATCTCCTCAATCTCAATGTTTCAAAAACTAAATTTATAACATTTTCTCTTCAAAATAACCAACAGCCCGAGATGCAAAACATTCAGATACATCAGCCAAATTGCCCTAAAATATCTTGCAACTGCCCAAATATTGAGAAAGTGGCGAAAATAAAATATCTAGGTGTATTTTTGGACCAGCGTATGACATGGGATGAACATGTCTCTCATATGGTCAAAAGACTTAGGCAGCTGACATATAAAATATACAACCTTCGTGCTGTTCTTACTAAACAAAACCTGATGATAATTTACAATTCCCTGGTTGAATCATTAATTAGATATTGTATAACAGTATGGGGTGGAGTATTCGAAAATGTACTAAATAATATTCAAGTGGCCCAAAATTCAATTATAAAAATAATCTTTGGAAAACCTAAACGTTTCGATACCCAACTATTGTATAAGGAAACTAATTTACTTGACGTCAGGAGTCTATACGCGTTCCAATGTCTCGTTTGGATCTATTCCAATAAAACAACTCAAAACACGATTAAAACTAAGAATACCAGATATGCACAAAACTTGTCCGTACCATTCTTTAAAAAAAGTCATACGCAGAGAACAATATTTTATTTTGGTCCAAAACTATATAATATACTACCAGGCGGTATAAGAAAAACTTCCAATTACAAAATATATAAAACAAACATCAAAAATTTCATTATTGATAACAACCAACTTATAATGACCCTCCTGAAAAACGCACCTTCATAATATAGAATCCGTTACCCAATAAGAATTCTTTTTTAACCGAACTGAATATATTGTAAATATAAAACCACGGTTTTACGTTGCACCAACCTTTTTTACTGTATCATCATGTCCTCATTACTATACTATAAAAGTATCACTACCATGTTCTCGCTCTACCAACTTTCTCTGTTATATCGTGTGTTCGCGGCTTATTATCTTATATTATATACCTAGTGATTATTATATCTGTCCTACCATGTTCGATTTATAAAAGTGTCACCATGAGGCGGAAGATGGGGAGCAAAAAACAAGCCAAATGCGCTTAGTTTGCCTTCCACCTATCTCCGAATGGTCCAAATGATCTATGTTAAACAAATGTATAACCTTTTCAAAAAAATAAACAAACTTCAAACTTCAAACTTCATATTCTGAGTGCCGCAAAGATCCATTCTAGGACCTTTTATTCACAATTTATCTTTCAGACATACGAAGAATTGGCATATACACCATCAGGCTGATTGTACCCACATTTAACTGCAGCAAGTATTCTGTTACTAAATTTAGTCCGATGAAAAATAGAGATAGCGCCGATCCTTCAATTAAATATTCAGTCACTCACTTCGATTGGTTCATAAACCAAGCAAGAATTTGGGACTCCACAACTACGATTCAAGAGACACGTCATTTGATCGTTTGATATTAGGCCATCCATATAGACACAATTCACATTTTACAAACTTTTAACCTTTTAAAAAAAAAAATTTTTGGCCGGAAACACTCAAATTCGCGTAAAACATAAATTGGCAATATCTCTTTGGACAAAATTGCAAACATTGTGCAAATTGCAGGTATATTCCCTAACTTCTTTTCTACATCCCTTGTAAAATTAGCACACGCAATTTTCAACCGAAATTACGAATAATCCTTGATTACGTTGTAATTAGCGCTAATTCTGGTTACGAAATTGCAAACATTGTGCAAATTTGTGCTAAAATCATGGTTTCGTGACCCCTAAAATGCTTTAAATTTGCAAACTTGTCATGTGTACGGAACATCAAAAAATTATGGATCACGCTAAAAACAGTCTCAGGGGCAAAGTTTTAGGGGTCACGAAATTGCAAACAATGTTTTCGTGCTTCGCAAACTTTGGTGGCATAATTTTGAGTCGCTAATTGAGTTTGCACCTTTTTCAGTATCCCGGAAGATGGCGGAAATAAAAATTATTGTTAGAAGCAATTTTCGCAAATGCCACAAAATTCCAAACTTTGTGCAATGTTTTCTTAAAGCTCTGCTATGGCAGACAAGTCTACATATAAATTTGCAACCCTATAAAATGTCGAGAAAGACGGGCAATAGAATATTTCTCCAGGAAAAACTATGCATACATAATATTTTATCAATTTCAACTTCAAGCACATATGAAGCAAATTTGTGAGTTTGTGATTTCGCCTATTATCTGTATTTCAGAGAATCATGGAATAAATCACGTGAAATGTACAGTATTCTCTGATGTAAACTCTATTGTTTTATTGAAAATTATCAAGTAAAACTATGTGTTAGAACTATACAGTGTTATCATCTGATATAACCATTCGGTGGATTCGTCTAATTTCACTATCGGGTATCATGAAAATGACGATATAACTTGACAATTCGCTTGAAAGGACGGAAAAATTACCGGCTTCGGTAATTTGGTCCTTGAATAATTATCCTCTGATAATAAAAGCCGATTACACCAGATTTGGTTCAATTATTGAGCGAAAATTGCAAAAAAATTAACATTTCGCGAAAATCGTTTTAATTGATAATATTCTATTGCCCTGTTCTCCCGACAATTTATAGGGTTGCAAATTTATAGATAGACTTGTTTGCCATTCCAGAACTTTGAGAAAAAATTGCACAAAGTTTGGAATTTGGTGTCATCCGCGAAAATCGACTTAATTGATAATATTCTATTGCCCGGTTTTCCCGATATTTTATAGGGTTGCAAATCTATACGTAGACTTGTTTGCCATAGCAGAACTTGAGAAAAATGCACAAAGTTTGGAATTTTGTGGCACTTGCAAAAATTGCTTCTAACAATAATGTTCATTTCCGCCATCTTCCGCGATACTGAAAAAGGTGCAAACTCAATTGGCGACTTGAAATTATGCCACCAAAGTTTGCAAAGCACGAAAATATTGTTTGCAATTTCGTGACCCCTAAAACTTTGCCCCTGAGACTGTTTTTAGCGTGATCCATAATTTTTTGATGTTCCGTACACATGAAAAGTTTGCAAATTTAAAGTATTTTAGGGGTGACGGAACCATGATCTTACCACAAATTCGAACGAAGTTTGCAATTTTGTAACCAGAATAAGCGCTAAGTACAACGTAATCAAAAATTATTAGTATTTCCGGATGAAAATTACGTATGCAAATTTTACAAGGGATGTAGAAAAGAAGTTAGGGAATATACCTGAAATTTGCATAATGTTTGCAATTTTGTCCAAGGAGATATTGCAAATTAATGTTTTATGCGAATTTGAGTAATTTCCGGTCACCGGATGAGTGCAGTGCTGTGCCGAGCACTGACGAAAAGTGCTTCGAGCACTAAGCACAGCACTCTTGAAAAGTGCTCCGGAATCTCGAGCACTAAGCACTCTTATTTACAAAATGCTCGCGATTACTTAGCACTTTCAAAAAGTAATTCGACATGGCGAGCACTAAGCACTTCTCAAAAAGATGATACTGTTATACACTTGAATTACTTCTTGACATGGTTTTTGTATGTTTTGCAGATTAATCACGTCAAATTCAATCCAAAACATCAACAAAACGGCGTATGATGTTGAGCGCAATGATTCATTATTTATAAGTGTGGCATTAAATGAACTAATGTGGTGGAGGTGGAATGAACTCGCATTATTATTATTAATATCATTTAATATAAATAAAAATATATTTCCAACAAATACAGAAAAACATAACGTCAATTCTCTAACAAACTAAATGTTACACATCAATCGAATGAAGTAGAAGTTTACGGTTGTGCTACAAATTGCCATTAGCCTTTAACAAGACTAGATTTTTTATCGCTGAGAGCATGACGCCTGGGCGCATTCATAATGGAGGCAAAAGAAAACATTCGTTCTACAGGCGCGCCTGATGGAAGTGGAGTATTATATTTTATGAAAAGTTTTTTAATAGTCGGGAACTCATTCAAGACCATTATATCTGTTCTCTGGTTTCCCAGATATCTCAATATTTCCAAACTAGAGACGTCAATTTCTTGAAGTAAAGACTGGGAAAGATGTGGTGTGTTTTGTTGGGAACCATCTTTTGTATTTATTCCTTGAGGATCAAAATCAAAGAATTTATTGAGAAATTCTGACGATAAGAGACTGAGAACCATATTCGTTGTTCAATACCCTGTGTTTCTGAAAGTAGACAAAGGATTGAGTTGTGTCAATGGATATTATTGTTCAAGAAGTCGACAACTGCATCATAACAAAAATTTGGGAAATTTCTCTGTAGCCCAATTCTCCATAAGTCGCCTTGACCTTCACTTTTCAATGCAGCGATAAAATATCATTTCATAGAACTTACCTATCTATACTGCGTACTGCACTGAGTCCTGACACACTCCGCAACATTCAAAACAAGACTGTGGTCTGTTGAAGATGCATATAGAAGCGATCAAGAGTTCGTCTTGAGTGGGGCTGCTACGCTACCGGCCACGTTTTCATGTTTCAACGAGTAGTAATTGCGAAAGGCTTAGTGCTTGGTAATCCCGAGAAGTGCTCCCGAGCACTGCAGTGCTCGGGAGCACTTTTCGGGATTACTAAGCACTGAGCCTTTTCGTAAAATGATCGAAGCACTAAGCACTGGTCCAAAAAAGTGCTCGGGAGCACAGTGCTCACGAGCACAAAAGTGCTCTAAGTGCTTTCACGAGCACTAAGCACAGTGCTTTGGGACAGCTCTGGATGAGTGTGCGAATTCTTTTATTTAGTCTTTACTGGATGCCTCAACATACGGCAGTGCTGAAGAAATGTTTGTGAATATTATGAATTGGCGGTCTATTTTGACTGGCGTATATATCTTGAGGCATCTCTTTCCAATATTAATGAATAGAATGAAGTTACTCACCGATGTGAAATCAGCTGCGATAAATGCTTGCTCTGCGCCAATGAACATTGTTATCGGCAAAATGAGTATTTGCTTTATATTTCTCAGCTGCTTCAATGTCACAGCTAGTAGTTTCAGTCCAGAAATGCCACCACCACTTCCCTTCCTTCCCTTGCCATATCTGAAAGAAGAAACACAGGTATATTGCAAATTATCATACCATATAGATTTATAGAAAGAATAGAAACAATGACTGAATTAGGATGAAAGCTTGTTTTTCAATTATATTAATTTTTGCTTCAGATGAAGGTGAAAGGCTTCACTTCTTTCGTTCTTGGTAGTCGCATGTAGTGTTGTGGGTATTAAGTGTTCCCAATGGACATTTATTTGATAAACTTCGAAGCCAGAAAAATACAAACAAAATTGCTAATAGTCTTGATAATTACAACCATACTTTGGAACGTTTATATTCCAAAGTTCCCTGGACTTCAAAGAATCACAATTATTTTTGGAAAAATTTCGTGTCAAATTCGTCATAATTGTACCTACTTACAGAAACTTTGAAAGTGATGATTCAAATATTCTTAAAGTATAAGGATATAATTTTATATACAGTGCGGCATGGCATAAATTCATTTTCAGCGTTATTATGTATTTTTTTGAAAAAACCTGAAACAGGTCGATTTCTATTGTCAATTTACACTATGAAAATATTACCCCCTTCTTGCACCCTCTCTGAATTATGAGCACCCCCCTCAAAAAAATTGAATGAGAAGGGGGGTTCGAAAGGGATTTTTATTCTCTGTTCAGGAATATTTAGTTTTTGAAATTTGGTGCAATCGTAACTAAGAAAATTTATTTTGAAAATATAAAATTTTGATACTTCACGTAGAATGAAGGAAATGATGTCACATAATGTTCAGGAAGGATTTTTCAATTTATTTTACAATTAAATTAAATGTTCAAAATGATCACCATTCACTTCTTGACAAGAAAGAAGTCGATCTTGGAATTCTCGTACAACATTTTGTAGGACCTCAGGGATTATGTTGTTGATTTCTTCCGTTATCCTAACTTTCAAATCGGCAATATTGTCTGGTCTATTGAAATATACTTTTGATTTCGAATAACCCCATAAGAAATAATAATGTATTTTCTTATCTGTTTTGCCAAACGTCAGGAAAAAAGTCAGTCAAGACACCAAAAAATGTATTTACAAAACCCACATAAATAATGTAATGTCAATCTAGTAGACTACTGTTATTTTGCTATTTATAATGTCAATCTAGAAGACTACTGTTATTTTGATACACGTCAGTGTATTGAAAAATATTTGTGTGTGTATTTGATTTAACTATGGCTCATTTATCCGAAACTCAAAGAATAGACATTTTAATTATGATTGGATGCGGTAATAAGAACTCAAAAGGAAGATTGTGAAATGTTCAATAATGAATACCCTGGTCAACACGTCTCACAGTCTACAGTTAGCAAAATAGAAACAAAATTTCGTGTAACTCGACATGTAAAAACTATTCATAAATCAGGTCGAAATGTTAAATTTGATGAAGAAAAATAGTTAGATGTACTGTTAGCGATTGAGGAAAATCCGCATATGACAAATAAACAATTGAGAGCTTTACATGGAGAAAAATAACATCCTTATGAAGTTCAGTCGGTTCAGGAGTTGAAAGAGGATGATCCTGATAGAAGGCAACAATTCTGTGAACTGATGATGGACAGAATGGAAGCTGATTTGCAGTTCATAAACAATATTGGTTTTTTCTGGTGAAGCTACTTTAAATGGAACGGTTAATAGACAAAACTGTAGATATTGGAGCAGATCAAATCCTTATTGGATGTGTGAGGCTCACACGCAATATCCTAAGAAAGTTAACTTTTGGGCTGGTATCATTAACAACAAAATTATTAGCCCTAATTTTTTTGAAGGCACAGTTAATGGTGGGGATTATCTAGGTTTTTTGATGAACTTTTTACAGCCTACATTGAAAAGACTTTTTCCTGATGTTATTGATCCAAATGGAACAATTTGGTACCAACAAGACGGAGCTCCCCCGCATTTCAAAAGTATTGTTTTAGATTATTTGAACGAAGTTTCCTCCAATAGGTGGATTGGAAGACGTGGAACGATTGAATGGCCGCCTAGATCCCCCGATTTGATTTCTCTCGATTACTTCTTATGAGGTTATTTAAAATCGAGAGTATATTTCAATAGGCCAGACACTATTGAAGATTTAAAAGTTAGGATAACGGAAGAAATGAACCACATAACCCCTGAGATCCCAAAAAATGTTGTATGAGAATTCCAAGATCGACTTGCTTATTGTCAAGAAGTGAATGGTGGTCATTTTGAACATTCAATTCAATTGTAAAATACTTCCTGAACATTATGTGACATTATTTCCTTCATTGTACGTAAAGTATCCAAATTTTACATTTTCAAAATAAATTTTCTCAGTTATGATTGCACCAAATTTGAAAAACTCAATATTGCTGAACAGAAAATGAAAATCCCTTTCGAACAAGGTGCTCATAATTCAGAGAGGGTGCAAGTAGGGGGTAATATTTTAATATTGTGAATTGTCAAACTGACAATAGAAATCGACCAGTTTCAGGTTTTTTAAAACAAATACATAATAACGCTAAAAATGAATTTATTCCATACCTATGGATCGCACTGTATCGTTAATCAAAATGATGGGGGCGGTTGTACTTATAGAAGGATCATATCCATATATATTCATAAAAATATATACAGGGTGTTCCAAATTAAGTCGGCACCATTGCCAACTCCGTTATTATTGATGCTACGATTTCGGTTAAATCGGCAAACTGGTAGCATTTCCAGTGGCCTTCTCGATGCCGAAAACAAAAAAAAATTTACAGTCGCGTTGTCATAATATTTCCTAAAATGATATTTTTTTCAATGGAACACCGTATATTTTTTCGTCCATTTCGATTTGTAATAACATTCTCAACAACAAAGCTCATATCACTTTTCTTTCTAAAATGGAAAATGAGCGACTTATGTGGAAATATTTATTTCTTTCACTAGTACAAAAAATTTCTTTGTTTTGGCGAATAAAACCTCATGATTGTCCAAACACCCATTTTTTTTACTTATACGAATGACAATATTTTGTTACTAATAGCAAAATAAGACAGTAAAAAGAAAAAATTGCGCTGGGATGTGAACTCGTGAAACCCGTGATCATCATGTCGCACCACTCAATTGACACCACTAAGCTATTTGGTATTAAGGTACAAAACGATAATTTCCATCTTAAAGCCATTCCGCTAGCCGCATTTATTTTGTGAATCAAAATATGTCTGCTGTAATGATAACTTTGAAGCCGTTTTTGTACAGAACAGAAAATACTGGAGGGTCATATGAATGTGGTTGGAAAAAATTTGTTTGATTCGATAAAACATAATTATTATGAGCAATCAAGTTGCCTTGAGACTTTGTTGAAATTCTATTTGTCAAATATTCTCAAGTATGTCATGACAATGTCATAAAGTATTGTAACTGTCAACTACTGTTCGAATATTTTTCGAAATGCCGTTTCTCCATCAAGAAATATGTGATATGCTAGAATCCTACTTGGTTTGCCAGAAAAATAGCGTAAGAGCACTCCAACACTACAGCAATTCGTTCCCCGATCGTGAATTACCTAATCGGCGTTTTTTTGCTGTGCTTCATCGTCGATTCAGGAACAATGAAAAAGTTTTTGAGAAGAGGAGAACTAAAAAACATTTTGTAATATCTGAAGATACAGAAATTGAAACATAATAATGTAGATGAAATGAAAAATTATATTGAAACTATAATTAACAGAATTGATGGCCGAACTGTGTTGAATGCCACACGAAGTGTCAATAGAAGGGCCCAAATATGTGTTCAACAAGAAGGCGGTGTTTTTGAACATTTACTCGATATTTTATAGCGCTTTATCAAACCCGTTTGTTATAAATGTTTCCTATTAATACATCTGTCTTATTTTCACCTTTACGAAAAAAGTCAAATGAGCTTTGTTGTTGAGAATGTTATTACAAATCGGAATGCATGAAAAAATATAGGGTGTTCCATTGAAAAAAATATCATTTTATGAAATATTATGACAACGCGACTGTCAATTTTGTTTTTGTTTTCGGCATCGAGAAGGCCACTGAAAATGCTACCAGTTTGCATCAATCATAACGGAGTTGGCAATTGTGCCGACTTAATTTGGAACACCCTGTATAATTCAGTGTAGACCCCTATACAAATTTGTCTATATCTATAATTCCAAATGTTTTCCAAGTTTGGATAATTAAATGCTGTAGCTTCGAAGGTTTTTGAGATGAAATTGATATTCAGATGGAAATAGAAAAACATATTTCTCACCTCGACATTTTATCAACACCGATGCTAACAATGAGGCACGCTGCTACCATGCACAACAAATAGATCCCGGAAATGAGATGGATTTTTGAAGCTGGAGGTGGCTCCAAAACGGGGGCTGTGGAATTTTCTGCTGCAGCAGCTAAATTGGGACAAAAGTTTGCTCCGCATGTGTCTCTCGTGGCTTCAACTTGACTAACCGCACCATCTTTGGTATTATTCAGTAACACTGTTATTGCATTGGTGATCGTTGAATTTGGAGAGGGGTCTGGATCGCTCCCCGATGATAATACTGCAAGAAATCATCAACTTTCGATTCAGAGGCTCTATGTCATTCGCATTACAATGTATTCGAATAACTTATATGATGAAAATTCAAGGAAGCGAACAGGTTCTGTGATTTCCGATAGCACATAATGTGATATGATTCCTGAATTCCATACACTCCCAGAAAAACTTAAATATTGCGGACGAGCTCTATCATCGAATATTCTAGCTGAAGGCGATGGTGTATTAGAAGAACAAGAAGTTGCTACTTTTCTTTTCCTCACCCATCGAAAAATGGCAGTAGTAAAGAGATCAAATACATGATTCTAGAAAAAGTATATCAGTTCAAGGATTTCGTTCGAAAGAATATATTTCCTCATCATAAAATACATACATGATAAAATACCAGCTTTCCTGATTCATGACTATGCCTCTTTATTCGCTGCACCTCTGGCAATACTTTTCAACCTCTCAATAAAATACCAACGGTTCCCTGATGTGTTGAAACAATCTAAATTATTACCAGTTTTCAAAAAGGTGACAAACATGACATAGAAAACTATCGGCCTATTACAATAGTCAATAATTTCTCAAAATCTTTTGAAATCCTTCTTAATAAACCACTTTACAACCATGTCAAAAATCAAATAACTGAGTTACAACATGGCTTCTTCAAAGGTAGGTCAACTACCACAAATCTCTTCTGTATTACCCAGTACATATCCAACACATTCGAAAATAATGCCCAAGTAGATGTCATATATACGGACTTTTCCAAGGCCTTCGATAAGCTTGATCATGATATTTTACTCAGTAAACTGAATGCCACGGACGCGAGGGGACGGTACATTGAGGACTGGATGAACGCAACGAATATGATGGTACATAATTGCGGAAGGGAACCCACCTTCGTAAGAGCGGCCCAATCGTCAATCATATATATTACCCTAGCTTCCGACCGGATCTCTACGAAGGTTAATGACTGGCAGGTCTCGCAAGAGGAATCCGGTAGTCTCCACAGATATATAACCTTCCGGGTAGAGACCAATCTCCAGGTCAAGAGGACAGAACAGCCGCGGCAGAGATGTATAGATCAAGTGACCCTCAAGGATACCCTGCAACTGCTTGAACATAACATTACTGACACTCAGGGGCTCACAGAGGTAATTAGGAATGCTCAAGAAAGTAGCACGGTGCGGACCAACGCAGGGGCGGACAGAAAGCAACCCGTATGGTGGAATCATACCATCAAGGAGAGCAGGCAATCCTGTACAAACGCTAGGAGAGAGCTCACCAGAATGCGCGGCAGGACAAATGCCCCGCAAGACCAGGTTGACGAACTGGAAAGGGTCAACAAGGAAGCGAGGAAGGCGATGAAGAAATAAATTATTAGGGCAAAAAAGGAGGAGTGGAAGTTGCTGTGCGACAGACTGGAGGAGGACCCATGGGGGCAGGGATATCGGATCGCGATCAGGGACCTGAAGGGATTCAGGTCTCCGTACGAGATGGATGAAGCACGCAGGGAAAACATACTGCTTGAACTCTTCCCTGGGACAGCAGAGGTTGACCCCGAAAACCAGGAGCCTGACATAGAACTACCCCTCCACCCATTTACTAGGGAAGAGCTAAAAGAGGCAGCGCGGAAGCTGAAGAGCAATTAGATCCCCGGGGCCCGACGGGATCCAACCGGAGACGGTGAAGTACGCCATAGAGGCGATACCAGACACAATACTCACGATAATGAATGGATTACTCAGACAAGGAGTCTTTCCAGGCAGCTGGAAAAAAGGCAAGGCTATCCTGATTCCCAAAGGGGATTCGAGAATAGATGGGAAACACAGACCAATCTGTCTTCTGGACTGCATTGGGAAAATATAAGAATACCTATTGAAGGCCAGGCTGGAAGAGGAGTTAGGAAACAGAGAGGGCATAGCCAGCACCCAGTTCGGCTTCATAGCCAAAAGATCAACGGTAGGAGCCATCAAGCACGTGCTGGAGAGGGTGAACAGTGATCGGAAGGTATGGGGAGCGGTGATCATGATTGACATAAAAAATGCCTTCAACACGGCAAAGTGGCACCTGATAAAGCACGAACTGGGCCGGCTTCAAATTAGCCCCTACTTACGCATTGCAATCGGGAGTTACTTATCGAGTCGAGAGCTGACCTCTGGGAAAATAAGGATGAACCTGACACAGGGTGTCCCGCAGGGTTCCGTACTCGGTCCCACTTTGTGGAACGTGTTATACAATGGCATCCTAACGCTGGACCTCCCGAGGAATTGCGCAACCGTCGCGTACGCCGACGATCTTGCACTTATAATCACGGCCAACAAAAGTGACGAGCTGACGCGCACTGCAAACCAGAGCCTAGCAATAATTAAACGCTGGACGGAGGATAATGGGTTAGAGATTGCCCGCAGAAAACCGAGGCTATCCTAATCAGGGGACGCAGGAAGAGGAAGGAATTCGCTTCGAGCAGGCAGGCACGGAGATAATTCCAAAAGATTCGTTAATATCTCGGGTTTGGCTTGACGACAAACTGAGGTTTAATAAACACGTCAGGGAGACCTGTGACAAGGCGAATAGGCAGGTGACGGCCCTAACGAGGGTCCTTTCAAACACAAGGGGACCTGGCCTATATAAGAGAAGAGTGATGTACGGAGTGGTGCAGTCCGTCCTCCTATACGCGGCTCCCGTGTGGGGCGATGTCACCAGAGTGAAGACATACAGGGGCATGTTGATATCGACGCAGCGGAAGATGCTACTCCGCGTGGCCATGGCCTATAGGACTGTGTCGGCTGATGCATTGTGCGTCATAACGGCAATACCGCCAATAGACCTCATGATAGAGGAAAGGATACGTCTGGATTCCATTCCCAATCTGACTGAAAGGGGAAAGAAGGAAGAGAGGAACAGGACCATTGAACAATGGCAAACGCGATGGGATGAAAATACTACTACTGCTCAATGGACCAGAAGACTCATTCCGAACCTGAGAGCGTGGATAGAATGTAGCCTTAAGGGCACAAATTACTATGTAACCCAGGCCCTAAGCGGGCATGGGTCTTTCAGAAAATACACCTATAAGATAGGAAAAGCCGCGGACGATTGGTGCTTGTATTGTGGTGAATGGGATGACCCAAATCACACAATATTTGGATGCAAGAGATGGGAACGAGAGCGACACAACGCGGAAATGGCCTTGGGGGTAACAATTATGCCTGAGAACATGATCGGACTCATGATCACTGATGAAAGAAGATGGCAGGCGGGCTACAATTTTCTAAGACAGGTGATGGAGGCTAAAGAAAGGGAAGAGAGGGCTATGCAAAGGCAGGACCGATTCCCAATAAATGATGGAGATGAACTGTGATATTTGAGTCTGTGATACCTATGTTTGTGATATTTTAGTATAGTATTTTATTTATTTATGTACTGTACGTGACGTGACGTGGAAAACCCATGCGAAGATAGAGAAAGAAGCAGCTGCATGGTACGCCGCCTATGCTTGACGCTATGTCGACAAGATGGTCCCAAGCATAGGAGGGCGAGGGGGGCGGTTTTAGTCGGAGTTGCGCCCGACACTACCTGAGCTGATAGACACAAGGCCCAGGTGCCAAGCGGTTTCCCCCTTCAAAACCAAAAAAAAAAAAGTAAACTGAATGCATTTGGCTTCTCAGGGAACTTGAATACCTTTTTCACCTCCCATCTACAAAACCGCTTCCTCTACGTTGAGTGCCATGGCCAGAATTCCATTTTATTCACACCAACAGCAGGCGTTCCACAAGGCTCTGTTTTGGGTCCACTTTTCTTCAATCTGTTCATAAATGACATTATTGAGGATGTCGGAGTCAATTGTTTATTATTTGCGGATGATTTGAAATTTAATATAAAAATAAACTGCCCGAATGACTGTGCCATTTTACAAAACGCCCTAGATAGAGTAAATACTTGGTGCAAAAATAATCGCCTTCTATTGAATGCTAATAAGTGCTCAATTGTAACATTCACTCGTAAACAGAACAACATCACCTATAACTACTCAATTGGCAATGAAGTGCTCCCTAGATCCAATTCTGTTCGTGACCTTGGTGTCACCTTCGACCAAAAATAATATTTTTCAACACACATAAATAAAATTACCAATGAATATTTAAGGGCTTTAGGTTTCATTGTCAGAAATACTCGTGATTTCTCGAATAAGAACACACTGCTACTGTTATATAATTCCTATGTCCGTTCTAAAACAGAGTATGCATCTATCATTTGGTGTCCATATTATAATGTCCATTCAAATTATCTTGAACGAATCCATAGACGCTTTATGAAATATCTCTCTTTCAAAGAAGATGGTGCGTACCCCACTACAGGAATATGTAATACCGCTTTACTAGAGAGACATAACTTTACCTCTCTTGTAAGTAGAGTAATCTGCTCTGATTTTTCTTTATAAGGTGATCCATGGCCAAATCAACTGTAGTGCTATTTTGAGTATGCTGAATTTTCATGTTTCAAGAGTAAATTCAATTTTCTATTCTATTTTACCTCGAATTCTCTGGAACAAATGTACAGAAAAACTCACCCTTATTCAGAATTTGCAACAACTTCAATGCTATCAATAATAGTTGTGACATTTTCTCTTGCAGCATTGCTTCATTGAAAAAAATCAGTTTTTGATATTAATTTTCCTTCTCTCTAGTTTTTGTATCATGTCTCATTTCTACACTATTGTTGTATCTTTACTGATTCTCAAATTATTTATGTTTTTTTTTGTACCTGTGATTTTCTCACCCTGTAAATGGATTTCTGTTGGGTGGTGTACAATAAAAAAAAAACAAAAAAAAACAGGTGTCCCTCAAGGATCACACTTGGGACCTTTATTTTTTATCATTTATGTAAATAACATAAAGTCGTGTTTTAAACATGCCAACTTTTTGTTATATGCAGATGAAACTCTACCTCACCGCACGAAATTTAAACGATTGTCACAAGATCCAAGATGACCTTAACATGCAAAATATAAATTCAGAAAAACACCGTTCGAGCTTTCGATGTTATCACCAATTGTTTTGGTTAGGTATTTTTCATCCACTCATTTTTTATCAGTTTGTTGTTTTTGTTTTGATTTTGCTTAGTCGGATCTTTATTTATCATGGCGTAAGTTGAATAATGTGGCGATTGGGCTTTATTAAAATAGCTCAGCTTGTTCATTGCCACAGTTATATTTCCTTTGTCTGCTTTTCTTATTATTATGCCTGGTTTATATTTGAGGAATTTGATTGTTTTTTCGACTAAGCTGTGAGTTATGGGTGAAATCGCCATCTGGGAGCCGCCATCTCTAACAACAATTCCATAATGCATTGTCACGGGAACTATGAATACCTGCCAAATTTCACGTTGATCGGACAACTAGAAGTGGGTCATATTCAACTTGTAAATTTGATCGGACAGGTGGAAGTAACTGAAAGGTTGTAAAAATTGGTCGACAGCTTTGTTATTTTGTTGTTTCATTATAATATCTAGTTGTTTCATGGAAAAAACAACCGAAACTCATTTGACATCAGAATATATACTCGTGAATTTAATACAAATCATGTTCGTATTACTTGTGTATTTGAAAGATTTCGGTGGAACACAGATTAGTTTTTTTCTACCTATGTAATTTATTCATAACGGATTGATACAAAAACGAATTTATGTTTCACTCCGAATGGTAAACAAGGACATTCGAAAAAAAATATTGTAATAGGTGTTGGAATGGAATGTTGGAAATGTTTATATGTGAGTCCCCCCAATTAGTGGTCACTATGTCTATGAATAGCATAACTTGATACTGTATATTACGGTAATGGAAAACCATAATTTGTTTTGGAGAAATTATTATTGATGCGGGAAAATGGTACTCAAAAATATATATACACCACATTTTCTTTATTCCTTGAATTTCTCATTTCCAGCATAATTTTCACGCAGTTAATCAATTGATGGAATTTTGATTGAATCAGTGGAATAACGGAATAATGGTGAGAGATATCTTTTTTTTTGCCTAGGTGATGAACTGAATACATTGCAGGACTTCTATCAAGCATCAGACCCATCTGTACATTGTGGAACTACCATCCTTTATTTTTTAACGATTTTAATTAAATTGCCTTGTTTGTGTCTTGTGTGGGTCAAATATAGTAATTGAAATTTCACCCTCTTCCTGTTTACCGATTGATCTGAAATTTGAATGAATGAATGAAATGTTTATTGGTAGGATACATCCTGATATATGACAATAATTATTTCTTTAAGCTTAAGACTAACGAAATAAAAAATATCGAAAATAAAAATGAAATAAAGAATAAAATAAAGAAAATAAAGTAAATGCCTAAATATAAATATCTTCAAAGTTACATGAATCAGTTGTAATCAGTTATGATAATAATAAGTGACTACAGTAATACCTTCTATAGTAATTTCATACAAGGAATATGTACATACCTACATGGGTGTACATTACATACCAATTATGAGTTAACAAGATTAAAGTTAAGAAATGGAAAATTAAGAAATAAAAAATATAAAAATTTAGAATTGAAAACAACCAATAGTGATCAAATGACATATGACAGATAAATTCCTTTCACAGCATAATATTAAGAGTCAGTTTCAATATATGAAATTAGGATGTTCTTAAAATCATTCAATGATTTCGATTCTTTGATGGAGGTTGGTAATTTATTGAACTCATTAAGGCCTTTATAAAAAAGTGATTCCATAGAAGAGGACATATTCTGCCTTGGTAAGTGGAGATTATTGCTTCCTCTTGTAAAATGATCATGTATAGTAGAATTGTATGTAATGAATTCATTGAAATATGCAGGTAGTTGATGATTCAATATTTTGTAAATAATTATCATTGATCGTAGATAGAGTCATTGCTTTCAGTCAACCATTGTAATGATTCAAGCATCAGGGATATATTGGTGAGACGACTACACCTAAGGATGATACGCATTCCACGATTCTGAAATTTTTGTAATGATGATACTTTATTTGCATCAATTAAGTACAAGATACTTGCACAATAGTCGAAGTTTGGTTGTATTATAGAGTTGTATACTGTTATTCCTAAGTGTGTTGACAGTCTTTGGGAAGTTCTTGAAAAGATGTATAATTTTTTTGGTATTTTTTCGGACATATAGTCATAGTGAGCTTGAAATGATAAGTAATTATCTATCCAACATGAATCCTAGATATTTGAACTCGGTGACATATTCAATTTGGCTATTAATAGTTATATTATAATGATTGAGGTTGATGTTTTTGTATCTGTATGAAGTTAGTACAGACCTTTGGTTCTAATGACAATACAATTATGTGTATTTAGTATCATTGTGAATCCGAGATGGCCGCCGCCACAAAATGGCGGATTACATATTTTTTACAACCCCCTCAATATGGATATCAAATGAAAGTGCTTGACTAATAGAATGCAGTACACCATGAAAAAATTCCAAATCCAAGATGGCGTCTGTAACAAAATGGTGGATTATAGAGTTTCGAAAGTGAATTCATTAAAACTGAAATCTAGGTGTCTGATCAAAATGAAGGAATTTGTCAATATTTCGTATCGTGTCCAGAACTGTATTGCATTAGGGTGGATAAAAATTATATGTCGTTTTCGTTTACTCCTTAAGACTTGGGCTCATCTTGTTGTATAAAAGCCTCACCCCTCTATTGGGCCTCTGGGGGTTGTCGACCGTTATAATGTCCATTACTCGTGGAAACAAAATGGTAAAAAATAATAACAAAACAAAAACAAAGAAAAATTACTGAATAAAAAACTATCAACTTGAAAATAAAATAAGTGAAAAACAAATTAAGTTAAACGGTTTTATTGTGAAGAAACATAATAATGATGCAGAAAATGTACTGAAGCCTGAAGAATAAAATAAGCAAAACAAAATTTAAGTTAAACGGTTTTATTGTGGAGAAAAATGGTAATGATGCAGATAATGTACTAAAAGCTTAAAAATAAAATAAGCAAAAATATTTTTCAAGTTAAATGGTTTTATTGTAAAGAAACATGACAAAGAACCCATTTAGATCGACACCAGGAAAACAATATCAAGACATATTCAAATGAATAACAATCGTAATTCGAAGGCGCTCCTTCTTCTTCTTCAATATTCCACTATATGAATCGTATAATTGACTCGATATTATTCGCAATAAACTGCATCCTCTTGATTTCCGAGGAAACTTGTTTTCGAGGTTCAGAACATACCTGACTCTGAGGAAAATACATGTTAAAATAGATAATTGACGGTCACAATCATATGACATTGACCTTAGGGTTTCTCAAGGATCTATATGGGGTCCACTCATTTTTCTGCTCTTTATTGACGATCTGCCAAATCATATAACCACAGATTATTGAGTTTTGTATGCAGATGCCAACAACCCAGAGGAACTCCAAGAAAAATTGAATATATCAAGCTCCGAGTTCACAAATTGGTGTTACAAAAAGTATTTGGTAGTGAATGCGAAAAAAAACTGTTTTGGTGCAGTTTTATTGCAGGACCAATAAAAAAATGAGTGTAGGCGATGAAATCAGTTAACACCAACTTCCTCGTTATATATTGATAGCAACATTACCTGAGAATAAAGTATAAATCATGTCAGTAAAACGGTTAACAGTTAGACAGTTGAAGTTCATTTTCCATAAATAACAACTTTTCAATGTATACTTTACTGTTGTATATTCCCACATATTCCCAAATATCGCCGTGTGGGGTTGCTTTGTACAAATAAACAACAGTTTTTGTTTCAAGAAGAGAGTTATACGTCTAATTCATAGAATAGATCGCAGATAATCTTGGTAGACAATACGTTATTCTCATGTAGACAATACTTTATTATACGTGCGTTTATATTCACAAATGCATTGTATTAGTAGAAAAACACATACAAAATTATGATCCAAACTGTGATATTCATACGTATTCTACCAGGCATGAAGAATTCATCCAGGAACATTCTACTTGCTTGTACGAAAATTGTTCCTTTTAGGTGCGAAATGATTCATTCACCTTACTAATAAAATAAGAAATTTAAATAGAATAAAGAATTTCAAATCGAAACTCAGAGAATTTTTGATTACCAGTTGTTTTCACAGTATCGATGAGTATTTTTATTAATAATTAATTAATCAATTATTCTTTTTTTTTATTTCTACCCTTGTGAAGTTGTTATATTTTGTTATGTAAATGAAGATTAAGTGTGAATCATTTGTTGTTTGACGGATCCCATATCATATTATGATAACGAAGGATATAATAAATATATCTATTCATCTACCTACAGTGTGACCCACTTAAAGACCGGAGCACCCTTATGAAATCTAAATTTTGGGACCGATTGAATTTTTTCTTTTTTCAGCAGGAAGAGTATTGGAAGTTCTACGTTTGCACCAAATTTGCAAAATATAATTCCAAATTTCAGGGCATACTATGATTTTTTATTATGTTCCAAATTGCTAAATTCCCTTAGGGATTTTTTTTTGTCAAATTTCGACTCCACCACTAGATTCAGCATCCATCATTCAGGTAAATCCTGAAATTTCATTCGAAAATATTCATTGGCAACAAAGTTATAACAATATTAGTTTTGATAACATACCATTATTTACGAATATTTCAGACACATTCTGAGAATCGGCAACACTGTCAACACAAACATAGAAGATCTCTGAGGTTTCTGGTAGAAATTCATGAAACAAATTGTTCTCTATAACATCTAGAAAGGGGTACACATTTGGAATAAATTTATGAAGTCGAAAAACAGCTTATCATACTCAGTTAATTAAAACAATTTTTGAAAGATACTGTCAGAGTTTTTGGTTTTTGGTATTATCTCCTTATACAGGCTATCTGACTTCTTCCGCAAAGTCATTTTGTTTCCTTCTTCGTAGTGCCAAATAATATTATTGAATTGAAAATTTAAAAATGTATCTAACTCGAGAAAGGTAGGCTGTGATGACATTACTATTTTCAATAGTTATATGAGTAAAACAAAAGTAAGCCCTGATAATGACAGATTGAGTCTCATAATTCGAATGTGAGAGGTATTGATTAATATTCAATTACAATAGGACGATATTACGTTATGGCTTTACAATTGTCTTTACAAAAAAAAATTGAAATTGTGCGTCTTTCTGGATACAATGATAGAAGTGAAAGAGAGGTATGCAAAATATTCAATGATCGACATCCAGATCGTCCCATTATCAGTAATAGTACAGTGCACAGAATGAATAAAAGTTTCAATGAAACAGGAGCTGTATCCAAGAATATTTTGAGAAATAATGTGAGAAGAAGGATTGGACACGAACAGGTTATATTGGAATACTTTAGGAATAATCCCAATGCCAGTTTGAGAGTGGCAAGCCTAGATTTGAATTCAACAAGGGAAAACATACGGAGATGCCTAAGAAAATACAAAATGAAACTATTCAAACCCAAGTTTTTGCATACCCTGGAAGGAGATCAAGAAAAACGACTAGAATTTTGTTTGTGAGCGGAAGGAGAATACCTGAGAAACAGACGTTTTTTAGAGTGTATTTTATTCAGCGATGGAGCCACTTTCACGACCAACGGTGTTGTTTCATCTCAAAACACTAGATTTTGGGCAACCGAAAACCCTAATTGGGTTATAAACTGCAAAAGACAATATTCGGAAAAAGTTAATGTATGGTGCGGAATATTGAATGAACGAATCATAGGCCCTTTTTCTTTCGAAGGAAATATAAATTCCATGAAATTACTAGAATTTTTCAGAATTGAACTATGGAATGCTATTCATGATCTGCCTATTGTTGAGCGAATAAACTTACATTTTCAATTAGGTGGATGCTCTGTGCATAATGATGGAATTATTAGACAATGGCTGAATGAACAGTTTCCTCATCACTGGATTGGTAGAGGAAGTGAATTGATTGGATGGTGATTGGATGGCCACCCAGGTCCCCACTTGACTTCTTTTTGTGGGGTCTTCTTGTACAAAAAGTTCACAAATCCCGCCCAAGAACTAGACAGGAGTTTTGTGAAAGAATACGTCAAGCTTGTAGAGAAATAATACCCGAAGGACTCGAAAATACTGTGAAAAATATTCGAAAGAGATATGAAAAATGTATAGGATTAAATGGTGGTTTGGTGGAAGCAACAAAAATTTTAAATGTATCGATTAGGGCTAGATAATTATGGACCAAGATTACTCAATGTTGTATTATCGAAGTCATCGTTAGCCATCGTGAAATTTGGAATTAAAATCAAAATAAAGTTTTCATTTCATTCGAAAATTTTTGGTTGATACAATAATGGATATCATAGGGAGCCAATTTCTCGACGTTATGCATATTAAATTTTTTCCAAAAATACCATTCTACAATATGTTATAACTCGAGAACAATTTGTGTTATGAATTCGAATTTCTACCAGAAACCCCAACGATCTTCTGAGTTTGTGTTGACAGTGTTGCCTTAAGTGGGTCACACTGTATAAGTATATGAGCTCTTATACATACCTGCTGAGCTTATCAGATTACCCCAAACTTGCGAAAATGAGTAAAACATGAAGAATATTCCAAAGAATCTCGTAACTACGATATCTGCTCCAACACCAGATATTTTGGCGTACGCTTCGGAAATGACGGTCAGATAGGTGCATTTGGCGCACCAGAGGGGCCCTCCTCCAAATCCGATGGCCAGCCCGGCAGGAATCATGGTGTAGAATCGCGGGTAGAACTGGGCCATGATGAAGGGCATGTAGAGTATGAATGATACTGCGATGGCCCATTTAGCTCCTAACCATCTGTAAAAGACAGGTCGAGAGTGAGGAATAAAATGAAAATGTATCAGAATCCCGTAGAGATTCCTCATTTGGTTGAATTGTATCTGTTAAATATTGCTTTCAGTGGACTGTAAACACTTTTTTATGACTAAATTGTGATTATTCAGAGTTGCAATTCGAACGTTTTTTTTGACATTCGATATCATTGACATCACATTCAAAAGTCTTTCGTTTCCATGATTATAAGAATATAGTAATAAAATAAGAACGAATATACAGAGAGTTCTTAACAGTATCAGGTGATGACCATTAAAATTCGTCACTATTTATGATGATAACCATTTTCCGGGTTTTCATGCATCCTATTAATTCATTACATTGATTGTCTACTACTTCCATATTCCCGTTTTGATTTCATATTAGATGGAGGGCTTATTGTTCAAAATATCTGCTCGGATCCGATCTCTATAACTAGCAACAGAATAGAAACTTCTAGATCTAACGCTACAATAGTAATGGTACGTTTCCACAGGACCCTCGTGCTCGGATCATCTGTAAATTAGATTTGACATGGACTGGCACTAATCCAAAAGATCCTCTCTAGAGAACCGAGACAAAAAGAAGTTGATGGAACTATCGGAGAGAAACCTTAGAGCTTTTAGCTTCCAGGCGCCATGTCAATTCCAATCCAGCTTGGACGACCAAGTCGACCCTGCCGAGAAGATTCGACGAAAGCAAAGCTGAATCATCGAACTATTTCGAACAGCACCAGATGAGGATGGAATGAATCTTTCTGTGTTGGTACATCATGGAGCCACGATAGTAACGCCAAAACTATTTAGAGCCAGCCCGGTTGAGGAATATTTTTTAAATTTTATTGTGATCTTTTAAAGGGGTGAAACATGCAACCCCTATCCCATTCGTTACCAGAACTTTTTGAAGAAACAAAATTCCTCAATTTGAAAATATGTGTTGAGAAGAACGATTCGTTGCAAAACTTTTGAAACTCCTGTGTAGTGTTGATTTGTTGAAAATATAAACAGGATGTTCATAAAATCAGATGTGGAATCATCTGCGACTGAAAGATAAACTTTAGTCACTATCTTCCATCGTCAAAATAACCTCTTGTGGGGTATTCATGTTGAAAAGGGAAACATTCTCAATTGAATATTGAATAGAAATATTTTTCTGTAAATTGGAAAATCCACGATAAAAATGAAGATATTTTATGTGAATGTCTAACAGAAAACAACTACTTCCCCGGCTAAAGCCACGCTGGACATTGAACTACATCTGATAGATATTCTGAAAAAGCCCTAATTCAAAAGAAAAAATCTGAAATTGAAAATTTGCATTTTCATTCAGATAGTTATTTGATTTTCTATTCCAGTCTCAATTAAGGACTCATAAAGATGAATGAGGCAAAGAAGAATGTTTTCCAAAAGAGAGTACTCACCAGAAATAATTCGTAACATTGACGCAAGGGAGGCATCGCATTCACTAGGTCTTCAATACATTTTTGTCGACGAAAATCTATTTCACGCTTCCACGATCATCAGGAAGACCGGAAGAAATGAATACCCCACAAGAGGTTATCTTGACGATAGAAGATAGTGACTAAAGTTTATCTTTCAGTCGCAGATGATTCCACATCTGATTTTATGAACATCCTGTTTATATTTTCAACAAATCAATCTATCATACCCCATGACAGGTTTTGATGTCAGAAAACACTAATTTGAAAGTGTCTCTCCAAAAGAAATGATTCTAACTTTTTTCCATCTTTGCAAAGTGAGATTGCTACTTGAAAATGTGTTTCCCATTTCTTCCGGTCTTCCTGATGATCGTGGAAGCGTGAAATAGATTTTCGTCGACAAAAATGTATTGAAGACCTAGTGAATGCGATGTCTCTCCTGCGTCAATGTTACGAATGATTTCTGGTGAGTACTCTCTTTTGGAAAACATTCTTCTTTGCCTCATTCATCTTTATGAGTTCTTAATTAAGACTGGAATAGAAAATCAAATAACTATCTGAATGACAATGCAAATTTTCAATTTCAGATTTTTTCTTTTGAGTTAGGGCTTTTTCAGATTATCTATCAGATGTAGTTCAATGTCCAGCGTGGCTTTAGCCGGGAAAGTAGTTGTTTTCTGTTAGACATTCACAAAAAATAACTTCATTTTAATTGTGGATTTTTCAATTCACAGAAAAATCTTTCTATCAATATTCAATTGATAATGTTTCCCTTTTCAACATGAATACCATACAAGAGGTTATCTTGACGATGGAAGATAGTGACTGAAGTTTATCTTTCAGTCGCAGATGATTCCACATCTGATTTTATGAACATCCTGTTTATATTTTCAACAAATCAATCTATCATACCCCATGACAGGTTTTAATGTCAGAAAACACTAATTTGAAAGTGTCTCTCCAAAAGAAATGATTCTAACTTTTTTCCATCTTTGCAAAGTGAGATTGCTTCTTGAAAATGTGTTTTCCATTTCTTCCGGTCTTCCTGATGATCGTGGAAGCGTGAAATAGATTTTCGTCGACAAAAATGTATTGAAGACCTAGTGAATGCGATGTCTCTCCTGCGTCAATGTTACGAATGCTTTCTGGCGAGTACTGTCTTTTGGAAAACATTCTTCTTTGCCTCATTCATCTTTATGAGTTCTTAATTAAGACTGGAATAGAAAATCAAATAACTATCTGAATAAAAATGCAAATTTTAAATTTCAGTTTTTTTTTGAGTTAGGGCTTTTTCAGAATATCTATCAGATGTAGTTCAATGTCCAGCGTGGCTTTAGCCGGGGAAGTAGTTGTTTTCTGTTAGACATTAACAAAAAATAACTTCATTTCAATCGTGGACTTTTCAATTCACAGATAAATATTTCTATCAATATTCAATTGAGAATGTTTCCCTTTTCAACATGAATGCCCCACAAGAGGTTATTTTGACGATGGAAGATAGTGACTAAAGTTTATCTTTCAGTCGCAGATGATTCCACATCTGATTTTATGAACATCCTGTTTATATTTTCAACAAATCAATCTATCATACCCCATGACAGGTTTTAATGTCAGAAAACACTAATTTGAAAGTGTCTCTCCAAAAGAAATGATTCTAACTTTTTTCCATCTTTGCAAAGTGAGATTGCTTCTTGAAAATGTGTTCCCCATTTCTTCCGGTCTTCCTGATGATTGTGGAAGCGTGAAATAGATTTTCGTCGACAAAAATGTATTGAAGACCTAGTAAATACGATGTCTCTCCTGCGTCAATGTTACGAATGATTTTTGGTGAGTACTCTCTTTTGGAAAACATTCTTCTTTGCCTCATGCATCTTTATGAGTTCTCAATTGAGACTGAAATAGAAAATCAAATAACTATCTGAATGAAAATGCAAATTTTCAATTTCAGATTTTTTCTTTTGAGTTGAGGCTTTTTCAGAATATTTATCAGATGTAGTTCAATGTCCAGCGTGGCTTTAGCCGGGGAAGTAGTTGTTGTCTGTTAGGCATTCACAAAAAATATCTTCATTTCAATCGTGGATTTTTCAATTCACAGAAAAATCTTTCTATCAATATTCAATTGAGAATGTTTCCTGTGTTGTGTCCGTAAAAACAATAGTTTCCTAATAAAAAAATAAAACACAACATTGTGCATGAACGGATCTTCTGTAAATGGAATTGAAAAAATCTAGTCGGTGGCTGTCACGTTTTGTTTGCACAACTTGTGGCTACAATTGTAGTATTTTAAAATTATTCCATTTGTTTTAACTTTCAATGTAGGCTTGTACCAGTACCATGTTTTGTTTTAACATAATATCAAATTAAAAATAGAAACGAAACAATATTATGTGTATCACAACAAAGAAAAAGGCAACAAGATCAAACGGAACGGAGTTATAAAAACTGCTCGAAATGACCACCTCCAACCATTAGATGTTGAAATATTCTTGGTGTGTTTTGGATTGTCTCGCAGGCTGCAATGATGTGATTCTTTAAATCATTTACACATTCAATGGGGGTCGTATAAACCAAGGACTTCAGGTGACCCCAGTTGAAAAAGTCCAAGGGGTTTGAATCTGGAGGTCCTGGTCTGCCTATCGAACGATTTGGATAAACGTCTTCCAAGTACTGACCAGCAGTTATGATGGAATGGACAGGTGCACCATCGTGCATAAACCACTTTAATTCATTTTCCCGATATTTACAATTTTATCTGGTGATGAATTCATTTCCTTCATTATATTTGAAACATTGGTGTATAAAATACTACTATTTCTCTTAATGAGGACATTGTGGATCATCAATAAAAATTATAGGAACTTCGTAAAAATGGTTTTATATATTCATCTTTCAACATCGATCGTAGCAACATTTTACGGAATGAAATGGAATTTAGCATAATTTCTCAATCAGATAATATTTCATTACCAAGTTAAACAAACCTATCGAAAGGTTTTATGATGAATTCTAATGTGATATCCCGAAATTTATTCTGTCATCATTCTCAAAACAAGGTTAAAACAGAGAAAATGATATGTACGTTATATCGATCGGGCATTTCATTAATTGATTATCCTCATGTTCTGATATTGCTGGAAATACTGGGCACAGTAAGTAATTTCGGAACTCTTGACAGTGCAGTGAACTCAAACTACTAATTATTTTCGGAACGATTCGGACCAGTAAGGAAAAAACAAATACACAACATACCTATTGTTTTCATGGTGAAATGTTCCAATACAACTTTAAACATTTTTCTGCTGTATTTGTAGCCGATAATATTAATTTTGCAGTAATAATCTGATAATAACTGATTTTAGATTAAGTCCCGTCACTGTTGATAGTGTTTTGATTTTAAACATAGCATAACCTATTTTTTTTTTATTTGGGGGGGAGATACTGTGACTACATGACTTTTTCTGCAACAGTAGCACCAGTAAATGTTTAGCCTCTAACACGGTTTCTTTAAAAGTGGCGAAAACATTACCAGTAAGTTTCAGTAAAATTGGAATGATTAAATTTACTGGGCAGTACTGTTCGGGAATATCGGAACATTCCCTATATATTGTTATTAGTGAATTATGATTGTAGATGTTTGGGGTTCGAATACATGGTCGGCTGAAGAGTTCGCTTCTTGAGGCAAACATACTTGCCCAGTTTGTAATAAAAACGAAAGAGAAACTCTTTTTCATATTATTTTTGACTGTCCTTTCTATACAGTAATGAAATAAAATACTTCTTCCCTACGGAGTTTGGAAACATTGATTTTCTCCTTACAAAATATAACAGTAACTGATGCCAAGAAGATATCACAGTACATTCGGAATATTCTTAGATTACGATCATTTATTTTAAATGAGTAGGTAACTGCAATAAATTTTTTGTCTTTTTTTTCTAATTACTTGAACTGTATGTAATTGGTAAAACTCACATAATTTTTCCCCCTTTTTTTTTGTTACTCCCATAAACTTGTTGCTGTAAACTTGATTTTAGAAGCCATAAACTATTATTATTATTATTTTAATTTGTTCCTTCGAAATTGGAAAATGATTCGAATGGGGCGAATATTCGTCCCAAAACAAACAATTTCTCATGTCCAAGAGCTGGCTGCAGAAAACCTGGCCATTCGAGTAACCTAATGAAATGTTTTTTCAGGCTATCATTTTAATTTCACATATTTATGTATGTTTAGTTGAAATCATGTAAGTGAATTTTGGCCCACTTCTAGTTGTTCGATTAACGTGAAATTTGGCAGGTGTTCATAATTCCAGTGACAACGCATTATGGAATGTTTGCCAAAGAAAAAACAAAATGGCGGCTCCAATATGGTGGACGAGTTTTGTGATTATAGTTAGATTTTATTCAAAATTAGTATGTGGGGGTTTTTGGGGTCGGATATCATGATTTCTTTGTAAAAATTCATGAATTCAAGACGACGGCTCTAATATGGCTATGAGTTTTGTGGTTATGCCCTATTCTAATAGAAATTGGTGTGTGGGGATTTTTGGGGTCAAAGATCATGATTTTTTTGTCAGAATTCACGAATACACGATGGCGACGAATTTTGTCACTATAGTCCGATTCCAGTAAAACAGTAAAAATGTGTGGGGTTTTTGGTGACGAGAATCATGATTTTTTTGACGAAATTCATGAACTCAAGATGGCGGCCCAAGGAACGCGATGTGTTTTGTTATCATGGCCCGATTCCATTCAAAATTGGTATGTGGGTATTTTTGGGGTTAGTAGATTATCAATTTTTGTCCGAATTCATTGAGATGAGGGATATCATGAATGACTGAAAACAATTAAATAAAAATCAATACAAGCCTCCATACAAAAAAGAAAAAAAACAATTGTTTGTCCTGGGTTATTCCGTGAGTGACAATTTGAAAAATTGCCGTGCAAGAATACCCATTTTATATTCTTGGCAAACTTTTGAAGCTGTTACTCACAGAATAACCTAGGTCAAACAAAGAGATATAATTTTTTCCTTTTTAGTGCATTTGTATGAAAGCTTGTCTCAATTTATTTCTCAAACAATTTTTATTTAATTCTTTTTAGTTATTCATGATATCCGCCATTCTATTGAATTCTGACAAAAATTGATAATCTATGATCCCAAAAAATCCACATACCAATTTTGAATAGAATCGACCTATAACAAAAAGTCGTCTCTTGGAACGCCATCTTGAATTCATGAATTCCTACGAGAAATCATGATGTCCGACTCCAAAAACTCTCACGTACCAATTTTGTATAAAATCGAACTATAATCACAAAAGTGGTACCATCTTGGAGCCGTCATCTTGAATTCGTGAATTTGAAAAAAAAAACTTCGACTCCGAAAACCCTCACATACCAATTTCTATTGGAATAGAGCTATAACCACAAAACTCATCACCATATTGAAGCCGCCATTCTGAATTCATGAATTTTGACGAGGGAATAATGATGTCCGACTTCAGAAAACCCCACATACCAATTTTGAATAGATTCGAACCATCACAAAAATTCCATAGTGCATTGTCACCGAAATTATGAACACCTGCCAAATTTCACGTTAATCGGACAACTAGAAGTGGGTCAAAATTCACTTGCAAGATTTGAACTGAATATACTTATACAGGGTCAGTCAGAATAAGACCGACAAACTCCGACTACAGATTCCTCACCTCGTTTCGAGGTAAAAAGTTGACATCAAGGTATGTCCTAAAATGCATCCCCTCTGAGATACAGGGTGTCGAAAGAACGGAAAAATTAAGATTTAATTTGTTTTCTCCAAAATTCCTAAATGAAAAAATTCGAAACTTGGTACACTAATTAAGGTTTACCAACTTGCTGATTTGAAGTTATAATTTTTTATTTTCGTGGTGTAGTTATGATGTGCCTAAAAGTGGAGGTTTCTGAGATAATTGAGAAAAACTGAAGATATGTCCTTAGTAGAGACATAGTTTCCTATGTGCAATAATCGCATAATAGTAATTTCTTACAACATATCGGAATATTTGTCAACCTCCTGAACATTTTTTAATGTTGGGAGAATCGGAAACATAGTACGGGTGAGTCAGAATGAGGCCGATAACTCCGTTTTTTCATTCATCATATTATTTGATCGAATCGATGTCGTGGATTCACTGATATGTTACCAAACTGTCTTGTATATGATTGTTTTGACAGATCAACTGTCAAACAAATTCAACCTCAAATTCATAATACTCCACTTAGATGAGAGTTAAGGTCTGGAATAATATTAACGAAAAACTGAAGATAAGTACTCTTAATTTGTTGAAGTTAATGTTGGAGTATCATTATCAAAGCCATTCCTGTTTGAATTATCTAGGAGAATATCATCCAATCAACATGTTTTTGGTGAAGAAAAACAATTATTGTGTATTAATATCTACTTGAATGATTTCTTTCGATTCGAAATAACTAGTTGCAAAGTCGAGCCTTTCATGATAGTTTGTGGTATGCTGGTAAGTACACCACTACTCAACGCATAAAACATACACGGAATTTGGAACTGAAAAGAAACGTAGCCTTTTTTCATTGTTCCCGGTAGAAACACACTGATATATCGATACTTACATTACACATGATTGAGAGTAACCCAAAGAGGTTGTATTATTGTCAAGTCATCTGTCATCATTTCAGTCAGTGAACATCGTTTCAAAATTGATTATTCATTTGAAGAATATACAGATATGCATTTCGTTTATGGTGAAACAGGGGGAAATGCCAGAGCCGCGGCTGAATTATATCAACATAGATATCCAAACAGACATCATCCACATTTCACCACTTTTATAGCTGTGCATGGACGATTGAAGGGAACGGAGTCCTCTAAATTCAGTAAACACCATTGTGGTGCGAATAGAACAAGAAGAGATAATGTTGCGGAAGAACAAATTCTTGAACGATTAGCATCAGATCCTTATACCAGCACTTGGGCAATTTCAAATAGGTTACAAGTTTCACAATCAACAGTAAGTCGGGTAGCACGTGAACAATTATTGAATTCATTTCGCCTACAGAAGGTGATGGCCCCAGATGCTGGTGATTATGGCCCTCGGAGATTTTTTTGTGAATGGTTTTTGAGGATGTATGAAGGAGCAAACGACTGCCCTAGATATGTTCTATTCAATAGTAGGAACAGTTATTTATGGGATTAACAAAATCCGCATGGAATGTTTCGAAAAGGCTACCAACGAAAGTTTCCAGTGAATATTTGGGTAGGAATTATCGAAAATCGTATCGTTGGACCATATCGTCTTCCTCCCCGTTTCAATGCGCAGAACTACCGAGTGTTTCTTGAACATGTTTCACCTGGGCTACTTGAAGACGTACCTCTATTGGTTCGTCAAAGAATGTGGTATCAATATGACGGAGGACCGGCCCATTTCCAACGAATCGTTTGTCAATTTCTTGATCAAACATTCCATGATCGGTGGATAGGTAGACGTGATCCCATACATTGGCCTGCACGTTCTCCGGATTTAACTTCAATAGATTCTATAGGTCTATCTATAGAATCTGTGGAAGATTCAACGGCAAGAATTTTAGGAACATGTACGTTAATACAGGATACACCAGAAATATTCCAAAGCGTGCGACAGTCGATGATACGGATATGCCATTTGTGTATTGAACAAAATGGTGTTCCATTTGAACATTTGCTTCAATGCCTTGTTTGTTTCTTTGTAGTGTACCCTCTGAACCATTTCTATCATTTAAGTAGATATTAATACCCAATAATTATTTTCCTTTATCAAAAACATGTTGATTGGATACTATTTTCCTAGATAATTCAACCAGGAATGGCTTCGATAATGAAACTCCAACATTAACTTCAACAAATTAAGAGTACTTATCTTCAGTTTTTCGCAAAAATAATTTCAGACCTCAACTCTCATCTAAGTGGAGTATTATGAATTTGAGGTTGGGGTTGTTTGTCAGTTGATCTGTCAAAACAATCATATGCAAGGAAGTATGGTAACATATCAGTGAATCCACGACATCGATTCGATCAAATAATATAAAAAAATGGAGTTATCGGTCTCATTCTGACTCACCCGTACTATGTTTCCGATTTTTCCAACTTAAAAAAATGTTCAGGAGGTTGACACATATTCCGATATATTGTAAGAAATTAGCATTATGCGATTATTGCACATAGGAAATTATGTCTCTACTAAGGACATATCTTCAGTTTTTCTCAATTATCTCAGAAACGTCCTTTTTCAGGCCCATAGAATGTTGTGACTTTTAGATTGAGTATCGATGAGCCGAACTTATGTCAAACGCTCATTTGTCCATTCACTTTTACCAAGAAAATATGAAGGAACATATGACCACATACCATCGTAACTACGCCACTGGTTTGTGAAAATAAAAAATTATGAATTCAAATCAGCACGTCGATAAACCTTGATCAGTGTACCAAGTTTCAAATTTTTTGCTTCAGGAATTTTGCAGAAAACAAACTAAATCTTAATTTTTTTCGTACTTTCGACACCTTGTATCTCAGAAGGGATGCATTTTAGGACATACTTTGATAGCAAGTTTTCACCTCGAAAAGAGGGGAGGAATCTGTAGTCGGAGTTTGTCGGTCTTATTCTAGCTCACCCTGTATATGTGAAATTGGATAGAAGCTTGTAAAATCATTTCATTCTCTTAGACATGAGAAGTGATTTGTTTTGGGACGATTATTCGCCTAAGAAAGCTCAACCAACTCGAAAGATACTTTATGTTGGAAGTATTACCAATCTGTTGCTAAATTGGTATGGTTGCTTTTTCCGAAAAAACTTTTGCACACTTTTTGCGCAGGCAGTCAATGTTTTTTTTTATGTTTGCTGTGAGTACTAACATTTAAAAAACATTCCATTCTGTTACTCGATTGGCCAGGTTTTCTGCAGCCCGCTCTTGGACTATTAATAACGAAGGATTATAGGAAAAGTTATATGAAGTAATGCTGATATTCTGGCCCCATCTATACATTCCCGAGAAAAAAAAAGTCCTGGAACACTCTGTATATGATATTTGTATCATTATATTAAAACATAAATTAACTTTTCCTCTTGTACGCATTTCCATCTTTTTTGCGTCAGGACCGTTTTGTTTGAAACGGTACATGAAAACCAAGCACAAAAGCGTTCAGTTTTAAACATTACATGCGAACATCGAAGTCAAATCGTAATTTGAATGAGCAAGAAAGGATTGGCCGAAGTACTGATGCCGAGCAAACGATCAACTTTATTTTTGTATATCGAAACATGATCAGTAACGTACAGTCAGGTATCACCCAAAGCTTAGTATTGGGGCCAAACTTTCCTCCAATACACCTCCCAAGCTACAAGCCGTGAAATGTTCCTCACTTGATCACCATAACGGGCAAAAATATATTCGAAAGTAGTAGGGATCCATAAATAGCAGCTAAGGTGAAGGTACCTAAGGCAGCTTCCGAATTCACAGAGCTCTGGAGGTTCGAAGCTCCCCAGAAGGCAGTGAAATGAATCATGAAGGCGAAGCCAATTAGCAGAATGTTTTTCCAAATCCTCCATTGTTCGTTTGGTCCGAATTCTTCGTCAGATTCGGTCGTTTTGACTCTGTGGAATTTGGAGTCCATGGCTTGCTGAGCTCTGCAAAAAAAAGGAAAAAAGTAATAATCATCAATGATTATCAAATATTCTGGTGGTGATGGTTTCCTAATTGGGTGTTTTTAATGTGATTAGTCTGACTGAATGGGTATAAAAAGAACCTCTACTCTGGGAAAGGACAGTGATTGTCAATACTTGACATAGTTCTTGAAGGAAATGCAATTTTTCTCATGGAAATCAGTTAGTATTTTGAAATGATTTCAGCAAGTTATTTTTAGAATCAGAATACGAATTTCTCATAATTGTTGTTCAATACATGGTGAATTAAAAATGCAGCTCAAAGTTCAGTTATTTTTAGAAAAATATCTTGTTTTTTGTTCAGTTCACAGTTCATATATTACAACATCATCATGACAATTTAATGCATATGCTGAAAATCACATGAGCCGCGTTTTTTTTTGTCACTATGACAGCGGTAAAAGTTGGCCGTGAGTTTGTGATGATGGGTCAGAGAATTCGACGTTGATGATTCTGTGTTCCGCAGGGTGTGAGATCACCCTCGTTCAGGACGTGCTATAGTGGCGCTAAAGTTTGGCAGTTGCCTTTCCCATTGATTCTCCTCGCGCCTATTTGTTATATTTTGTCGACTATTGACACCATTCAACATCCAAACACACTGGAAATCGTATAAGAAACGCCCGTGACGCGAAACGCAAAATTTTACAAGCAATTCCAGAAAAACGAATAACTCACCTTTTGTTTTTCTAAAACTCTAACAAAACAAGAAATATTTGAAATCGCATTGTCATGGAATGAAGAAGAGCCTACAAAGCTGCATTGCCTGCCTATGAATTAGCCTGGAGAGGTGGAGAAGTAGCAAACTGTAGGATATTCCATTTTGAAATAGAGATAGGTAGACAACAGTGGACGAGAGAATGGAAGGATTTAATATAATCCGGTATTTTATAAATCAGCGCAAAGCGCAAGGGGGAAATCAAAGACTGGCCGACAATACATGGCTGGTTGCAAACACCAAATAAGAAAATATATGTCCAGTGAGATTGTTCAAATTATGAAAAAACGCGAAAACCATATAACCGTATTTTTTTAACGCTAATCCTTTCTGTCAAAAAACGAATCTATACCATAACACTACTTGCCAGAGAGATACATGGAGTTGATGTATAAAAAAATACGTACCTCATTAAACACGTGTATGGCAAATCTATGTCTAATATTAATATACTCCTGTATACTCCTCTAATTGATTTATGGTAAAAACCAGGATGATCCATGGTGATGATGATATTTCTGGTAACAGTGAAAGTGGCACATATTTGCTAAATTCTGATTTTAATTAAAAATATTTTTATATCCAGAAAATGACTAACACGTTTTTTACCAAAGGCTAGAATGATTTAAACTTGAAATGTATTAAAGAAGCTATAAGAGTTCTCCTATTGGAATAAATGAACTGAATAACCTTCATCACACATCCAAAGCAATCATTTTTGTCTTTTTGGTGCATTTGTATAAAAGCTGGTCTTATTTTTTATCATTTTCATTTTATGATAAGTTGAGTACTGAATGTCGCTCCTTGAATGATACAAATAACGTGAAAACGGGATAATGGGATAACAGGAAAACGGGATACCGGTAAAACTTGATAACTGGAAAATGGGATAAGGGGATAATGGGATAATGGCATAACGGGATAACGGCAAACGGGATGACGAAAAAACGGGATAAAAGGCATAACTTAGATGAAACAACACGAAAAAACATAGGATAAAAAGTTCCACGTGGACGGAAAAAAAATTAGGGAAAATTTAGGGAATATATAAATTTGGACAGGATGTCTGTCAGGTCAGCTAGTATAATAAAATGTTTTTAATTGCTCTTGTACTTTCAGCAGATTATCCCAAAAGATTCCAATAACGAGTATTCAATAGTCGTATTTTTTAACATTACATAGGTAAATGTTGATAAACAGAAGTTTCCACACATTATCCTTGTTGGGTAACACTTTTTTGCACATTTTGACGAGCTGTTATACTTGTGTGATAGTAGATGAATCTATCAAATGATAAAAATCATAACTTAGATAAAACAACACAAAAAAAACATAAAAAAAAAGTTTTACGTGGACGGAAAAAAAATTAGGGAAAAATTAGGGAATATATAAATTTGGACAGGACGTCTGTCAGGTCAGCTAGTATATTAAAATGTTTTTAATTGCTCTTGTACTTTCAGCAAATTATTTCAAAAGATTCCATTAACGAGTATTCAATATAGTCGTATTTTTCAACATTACATATGACAATGTTGATAAACAGAAGTTTCCACACATTATCCTTGTTGGGTAATACTTTTTTGCACATTTTGACGAGCTGTAATACTTGTGTAATAGCAGATAAATCTATCAAATGATTTTAATATCACCCTGACTGTACATTAAACAGACATCCGATACAATGAAATATCTTTGTAGCGTTAAAATATTCGATTGGTAAATGTATCTGAAATCATGGACATTGCACTTGGGGCAATTCTCGAGTCGATTTCGGTTTCCGCGGTAGAATAATAAATCACACGATTACTGTAATCGAAGGAAAACGTGTTCGAGTTACGTTTTGCAATCGGTGTGATACAATCACATATTAAACGAAGTTCTTTAAATAAAAAGTATCTCATTGTTCAAGAGCAGATGAAGGTCGCAATCTCAGTACCGCGAATGTATATTCATATATTAAAATCGAATAAAAATAAGTGATTTACAGTCCTTGGTTCTTCTCTTTCTGCGTTACTTGTTTACAACGATCAATACACGCCCATTCTAAGAACCAATGAGATTTTTTTCAATTTCTTAAAATCGACCAATGAACAGTCATTTTTAATGATAAAATGCTACCTAGCTTTCTTAATAACTGATAAATATGCACCTTGTTTTTGATCAACTATACCGTGAATGGTAGCATTCATTCATAATTCTATACTTTGACAACTGTCACTGTCAGATTATTTTCGAGTTTTCTTAATACAAGAATATTTTTAAACCCTGACACAAAAAATGAAATTATTGAAATAATTGGAAAGCTAAAAAACTACTCTTCCCCTGGACCAGACGGAATAGAGATAACCACAATTAAAAAAATCCTCATAAACATCATAGCACCATTATTACATATAACGAACTCAACCTTTAAAACAGGAATATTACCAGATAAATGGAAACAGTCAACAATCACCCCCATTTATAAAGCAGGGGCCAGAGAAGAACTAGGTAATTACAGACCAATATCGGTAATAAATAATTTCGCAAAAGTATTTGAGCAGAGTTAAAAAAAATGGTTAGTTGAATTCTTCGATTTTCATCAAGTCATTTCGGAAAACCAATATGGATTTAAAAAAAACTCAAATACAGAGAATGCCATACTTGAACTTACAAACAAAATTGTCGAGATGGGTCGAGAAAGTTCCTAGCAGTCTTTCTCGATTTAGCCAAGGCCTTCGACACAGTATCACACGAGATATTACTAGACAGCATTAGTCGGATAAAAGTAAATCTCTCTGATAAGCTTATTTCATACGCGGATGATACAGCAATTATATTTACAGGCGAAAATTGGAACCAAACATATAATAATGCAAAGGCGGGATTGAAATACATAAGTTTATGGGTAAACAACAGTCTTCTGAGTCTGAACGTAAAGAAAACCAAATTTATTTCCCTCACACTAGATGAAAGAGATCAACCAGAAAACAATGCTTTAAAAATACACTCTCCAAGATGTTCGACAGAAATACCCTGTACTTGCCCAACAATTGAAAAAGTTAAAAAAATAAACTATCTTGGTGTAATACTTGACCAACACATGAGGTGGGATGAACACGTCATATATGTCACGAAAAGGCTAAGAAAATTAACTTACAAATTTTTCACATTGAGAGAAATTTTGAATAGAAGAAACATGTGCATTTTATTCCACTCACTAGCAGACTCGGTCATACAGTACTGCATTACTGTTTGGGGGGGAGGGGATGTTAGACAATGTGTTGCGCAGCCTCCAGGCTGTACAAAACACTATTATAAAAATAATATTTAAAGAACATAGATTATTCTCGAGTGAACAACTATATAAAGAAACTAAACTTCTTAATGTAAGAAGTATTTACTCGCTACAATGTTTGATGTGGATATTCCATAGAAAGAACAGATATGATGGAAAAAAAATTAAAATACTAGATTTGTAGAAAACTTAGGTTTAAATCTACCATTATATAAAAAACACCACACCCAAAGATATGTCTTTTTTTTCGGGCCAAAGCTCACCTAAAAATTATTAGTAAGAAAAGTAAATATAACTCAAGCATGAAATATTTTATAAGCTAAAATCAAAGTCTCATTTTGAATATTTTCTAAAAACTAAAAAAATAAAAAAAATTGTTGCTTTTTCCTTCTCGGTTTTCTAGAATCGCTTACAATTGAATTACCATAACGCTCACTACCGTCTCGGCAGTATTATAACATAGTACTATTCATTATAGCCTCTATCAGGGAGAGAGACATGTCACAAAACAAGCATTTTACATGCTCAGGTGCTATCTCTTTCCCTCATCTATGCCTATTGGGATGAATGAGATTGGAAAATGTACCAAGCAATCTGTGGAAAGAATAGGGCTTGATACTGTTACAAACAAGATCCCAAATCACTCAAAGCGATCAAGTGCTGTACCAAATCTTGCTAAGTCAGGTGTCCCGAAAAAACAGCTCATCAAAATGACTGGACATGCAAATTCTAAGTCATTAGGCCCCTATTTACAGTTAGACGGGAAACATCATGCTAATTTAAACAACTTGAGAGCTAAACCTTCTGAGATCCAAACTACAAGAGATATAAACATTATACAAGGACATTCTACTACGGAAAACATTAATAATATCCAAAAAAAATCTGTTCAATTATAACATACAACTATTGGACTTTCAATGTTCATAATATGTATGTTACTGAAGATCAGTCAAACTCTGAATCATTTGTGGATATTTTAATACCTTTTCTATTGATTTGAAATGTTTATTGTTAATTTGAAATTCTTACTTCTCAATTGAGTTTTCTATTTCGAACTAAATTGTCTTTATAATGTAGTTGTGTATTAATCTCCCCATAATAGATTCGATACATTTTTTCATAGATAAATACATCTCAAATCGCATTCAAATTTTATTGTCATTTGGCAACAAATCTCGAATCAAGGGAAGTAGAAAAAATCGCTCGAGCAAGCTCCCGCGATTCTTCCACTCCCTTGATTCTTGATTGTTTGCCATGACAATAAAACTTTCATACTATTAAACATATATTCATCGATAAAAAAATAATATCTTATGTATTTACCCCCGAGAAGGGTATGAGAAGGTCAATTGTGCGCGATCCTACTTTTCATAAAACTCAGTCTCCTGCATAGGTTTATATTTTAGAACAAGTTTCACTTCTTCATGGGTGAAGTTTCGAAAACCCCATTTTTGTCTTGCCGAGACCTTGGAATAATAATAAATATAATTAGTTTATTCAGCACAAAAAGTGTGAATAATTAAAATGTTTTTTAAGTGATGATCATTGCCATTGCACAGAATAAACGACCCACTTGAGTGGCCACGTCTGTAGTTTTGAAAGCATTATCATAGTTAGCCTTTGAGAAATTCAAATATTCATTGTTTTTATAATTTTCTGAGGTTTATTCTCTTGATACTTATTTCTAAAGCTGGATGATGGACGTCTCCTATCAGTATCTATAGATTTACTTACATGTTTGCTACAATTGTGGTTTGAGTAAACTAAATCCAATATTCTTCTATTATTATTTGGAACGCTATTGAATTGCATACATTCACATTATATTGGAATTAAAATATTTAACCTTTTCAGCCTGTTAAATGAGCGAAGTAAGGCAGTGAATGATTTAATACCCATATTCTCAGACAATCACGAAATGTTGTGAAGTAGTATTTAGGTAACCAGAAGTCAAGCAACGTCGGGCCCCTTCGTACTTGGATGGGTGACCGCTTGGGAACACCGCGTGTCATTTTTTTAATTATCATATATCAAATTTGTATCTATTTAATATTCGGTAAGCAATGAGAACCACTTTCAAACATACTTTTTTTCAGACTGTTACGCGAAAGGTTCGAATTCGATTCCTAGCAGTGGATCTTTTTTTTGTCAAAATCAGTTCCAAATACAAACATATTTTATTTCATTGTGAAAAAGTTATAAATATTTCAAGCTTTTGAGTGAGCAGTGAGTAATCAGATAATCGTGGTTTAATCAGATAATAAGACTGCAAATCGCACTCAGTCAAATTTCCAGGCAAAATGCTTTTTCGAAAATTTTGAAAAAAATTGACAGACTTTTTCTCTTATTATTTTTGAACCAATCAAATGGGCAGAATTCCAAACCAAGGAACCAATCAGGTAAGTTTTATAGTGATAAATTAACTCCTATATAAAATGTGTCATTTAAAGATGACTGTTTTGTCATTTTGACAGCGATAAAAAAGGTGCATCGTTTTTTATCACCGATAAAAACGCCTGTTCCTCTTAAGCGTCTACATCTAGTATGCTTACGTCACTTTAATGTCTGCCCTGTCAGTTATTTAAGTATTGTTGATAATTGATACTGAAACATTACAACATGAGTCGTTTTGGGGAAGTTTCGACTCAACAAAAACAAAAAATATAGAAAAAGCAATCCCGCAATCCACAAAAAATACTAAAGCGTCAATATGGAGACAATTTATGGAGTTTTGTCAAGTACGAAATTACGAACTGTCGAAAATAATTCCGTTACAAAAAGTAGCAGATATATTGAAGGATTGGGCCTATAAGATGAAAAAGAGGAATGGAGAAGATTATAAAGAACATGCAGTTAAATCAATTTGGAATTCAACTGCGAAGATGATTAAAGAAAAATATTTCAATGAATACAATATTAAATTTGATCCTTTTGCCGACATAACTTTTAAAGAAGCTCGTGATGCAAGAAATAGTAAACGGAAAGAATTACAAGTTATTCCAGAGAAAAGAAAAGTAAGTTCTGTAGCATTGAACAAGAAAGATATAGTAAAAATGGCAAAATTGTGGAATATAGACAGCCCAGAGGGATTACAAAAAAGATTCTTCCATATAGCTTCTTATGAATTAGCTTGGAGGGGGGAGAAGCTGCAAACTGTAAAATTTACCATTTTAAAGAAGAAAAAATCAAGATGGAACTTCAACAAGACGATTTGAATACAATACAATATTTTCAAAGACGACACAGGGTGGGTCGAAAAAATTGGCAGACACCAAATGGATAACAAAAAATGAAATGGATGAAGGTATTTGTCCCGTTGCATTGTTAAAATTACTCTTACAAAAAAGAAATGAGAACATAACATCTGAACGACTTTTGTTAACTCCAAATCCCTTTTGGAAAAACAAAAATTCTAAAGGTTGGTACAAAAATGTTCCACTGGGTATTAATACGATTTCTACTTGGACCAAATATTCTGCAACTAAAATTGGACTTGACATTACAAATAATAAAATTACCAATCATTCGAACCGTGCTAGTACAGTTTCCCAGTTAGCCAAAGCAGGAGTAAGTGACCAACAACTTATAAAGATAACGGGACACTCATCATCATCTTCTATTGAACCCTACCTCCAAATTGATCCCGAACATCACGAAAATCTTATTAGTTCCTTACGAGCCTCGAGTGAGAAAAATCAAAATGAATATTCTACATGTGTGAATACCAGAGAAGAAAATTTTGAAGTCAGTACACCAAACCAAACAATTTATAACAATTGTGTATTTAATAACTGTTCATTAAAATAATTCAATTGTATCAATAAAGATCATTATTGTTGTTGTTCATTCATATATTCGGTCGTTAATTTATCTTGCCAAAAAACACTCGAGCTTTTCTTTTAAGGATACATTTCTTTTTAACTCAAAATTTTTCCATCAGTAATTTTGCTCGAAAAACTGACATTTGACAAAATCACTCGACCTTTGGTCTCGCGATTTTGTCATGTCAGTTTTCTCGTAAAATTACTGATTGGCAAAATTATTTCGTTACAAAAAGAAATTTATCCGATAAAAAAAACTCTTGTGTTTTTACTGTTGATAAAACGTCTTCTCGCTGTTTTATACTGATAACACCACTAGTAAATTCGATATTGTTTTGCGATATATCAACACTAAGGTCCTGTCAGAATTATATGTCAACACATTCAATTCCTATATGTGGAAACAGGAAATTGATTTAATAAGGGATTTTTAACTCACTATTAGAGTGATTTGATATTTTAATTGAAATATACCTATTTCAGCATGTTGAAAACCTCAGATTTTCAAGTTAGGCAATAAATAATGGAAATCCCTTATTTCCATAATATCAACAACAATTCTCATGGACTACTGGATAGCGCACAATACTACCATCAAAAGACCAGTGGCTGAACTGCTTAGGCGTCTGACTGCGAAGCCAGAGGTCGGCAGTTTGAGCCCTGGCTTCAAAATATATTTTTCAAATTTCACTTTTTATTTGTCCACATAACAACACCACACAAATCCGACCCCAAAAACAGTTTTTACACATTTCATCACCCCATCTCAATTTAATACACCCCAAAAACGAACACAAAAGCACACTCACACCAAAATCACCATCATATTTATTCATTATTCCAAGTTGACAGATGGCCCTCGGGATAGGGCCATTGCTTCCTAACTTCAAGAGCCTGGGGTCGATCCCCAGGCGATCCACTCACAATAATTCAACAAAAAATAATTGAATCATTGTCAGCGATGTCTTTAACTTATTTCATACGTTTTAGTACACGGCTCGAATGAAAAGTGTCTTTAAAAAGGTTTTTCATTAGTTATTTTATTTTTTGCTTTTTAGTTAGTTCTCCATAATCTGTTCATTTCTACTGGATAATCGTTATTACAAGGTCTCTTCCCTGTAAGCTTTGAGCTGAAATAAATTATGATCTCCAACCCCAGAAACGCCATCCTGAAGTCGTCATCTTGAATTCATGAATTTCGTCGAAAAATTCAGTATCTCCGACCCCAAAAACCCCCACATACTAATTTTGAATCATATTGGATCATAATTACAAATCTCGTCCGCCATCTTGGCCATTTTGTTTTTTTCTCTAACAAAAATTCCATGGACCTCGATGATTTGAAAAGTACATATTTTGCCATGTTTCACTCTCTTATAAATCACGGCATAATTCTATGGGGTTATTCAGCACATTCCACAAAAATATTCAGGCAACAGAAAGAGGCTCTGAGAATAATGAGGAACGCTGAGTACAGAACACATTGTACACCACTTTCTGAAGATATGGTTATTCTACCTCCACCTTCTCTCTTCATCTACCACATTCCGTAAAAAAAATCATAATTTCCGACCCCGAAAACCCCCACATACATTGTCACCCGAATTATGAACACCTGCCAAATTTCCATTTCCACCACAAAACACAGGAAATCCAAATATAACTCCACCATAACACTCACAAACAACCACTTCAATTTTTCTTAACGGGTTTTTTGCTATTTAAGCCACTTTTTCCCGGAGTATATCTCTGAACTCTCATCACAAACGTTAAAAGTTTCAATAGGATTTTAATAACCCAAAAACGTTGTATAAATTATAGGAAGACAACAATGAAATACATCAAACAACTTATACCCTAAAATAGAGAAAACAGCTTAAGATCGGCAGGGACCGGAACCTCCGGCAGGCGCGCTAACACATACCCAAGGACCTGTTGTAGGCGTACTCCGGAATTCCATCCAAGCTTTAACAGGCGGGGGTGGGATTTTGTAATAATAACAATTATTATTGAATAAATGTGTTTTTTTGTGGAGGAACAACGTTTCTTGACATGTTTTTTGGGTAACCTTCCACAGTCTGAAAATGAAAATATAATCAGGAAAATCTATACAAGTGTAGAAAGGGAAAACTGATTATTTCACCCCGATAAATTACTGCGTTCACCAAATTATATTTCCTATAGAAAAAATAATAGTTTAAAAAAACTGAAAAACACGCTTCTATAGAAAACCAGACTAAAAAAATAGAAAATAAGGAAAAAATGTATTTTATTAAAAAAAAGCGTGGGGTGCATGGTATCGCCTCGGTGTATATAATTATTGATACCATGCACCCCACACTTTTTTTCAAACAAAATACATTTTTTTCTTATTTTATATTTTTTTAGTTTGGTTTTCTATAAGAGCGTGTTTCTTAGTTTTTTTTAAACAATTATTTATTCCCTACTCTTTAGTGTGGTTTATTTATAAAAGCGTGTTTTTTAGTTTTTTTTAAACTATTATTTTTATTATTTTCTTGCAAATAAAAAAATGGAATAATCTTATCAAATCAGGTAATCATAATCTCCGACACCAAAAATCCCCACATACCAATTTTGAATAGAATCAGACCATAATCACAAAACTCGGCCGCCATTTTAAAGCCGCCATCTTCAATTTTCCAATTTTCACAAAAGAATCAAAATATTCGACCCCAAAAATCCCCACATACCAATTTTGAATGGAATCAGACCATAATCACAAAACTCGGCTACCATTTCGAAACCGCCATCTTGAATTTTCCAAATTTCACAAAAGAATCATAATATTCGACCTCAAAAACCCCCACATACCAATTTTGAATAGAATCAGATCATAATCACAAAACTCGACCGCCATTTTAAAGCCGCCATCTTGAATTTTTCAATTTTTACAGAGGAATCATAATATTCAACCCCAAAAATCCCCACACACCAATTTTGAATAGAATCAGACCATAATCACAAAACTCAACCACCATATTAAAGCCGCCATCTTGAATTTTTCAATGTCCGACCACAAAAATCCTTGGATACCAATTTTGAAGCGAATCGGACCATAATAACAAAATTCGTACGCCATATTAGAGCCGCCATTTTGTTTTTTCTTCATACAAAAATTTCTTAATGCATTGTCACCGGAATTATGTACACCTGCCAAATTTCAAATCATTCGGACGTCTGGAAGTGGGTCAAAATCGCGCCCAAAGGAGTCGGTTACAAACAAACAAACATAGAAGTGAAGCTAATATAAGGCGTGTAAAAATGATTCGATTTGTCAGTAACTTCTCGTTTCCTGATATAGTTTTTGATTGACGTTGAGAAAGCGAAAAAAACTCTGCAAGAAAAAATCCAAATTATTAAAACAATTAAAGGAGATTCAGAAGATTTTGAGAAATGTTGTCTATTTATTGTTTTAGTATGACTTCGAATCCAGATGTATTTTTTATTGCTGAACAACTTTCTAAATAACAATAAGGGTACTTTACTCTTGTCTCAAAATCAAATTTTCGAAGGCTCCTCGTATATTACGTGTTTTTACTAGATTTTGTTGGTGCATGTTTAGTTTTACCAAGAATAACTTTTTGTCGAAAAACCCTTGATAAATAAGTTTCCCATATGGTGCATACTTTGAGGATGACACTGTAGATGAATGAGGCAGAAAGAATGTTTGCCAAAAGAAATTATTTGTAACATTGATGCAAGAGAGGCTTCGCATTCACTACATTTTTGTCGACGAAAATCTATTTCACGCTTCCACGATCATCACGAAAACCGGAAGAAATGGGAAACACATTTTCTAGAAACAATCTCACTTTGCAAAGATGGAAAATATTAGAAACATTTCTTTTGGAGGACACTCTGAAATTCGTGTTTTTTTGACATTCAGACCTGTCACTGTATGATAGATTGATTTGTTAGAAAATATGAACAGGATGTTCATAAGATCCGATGTGGCATCATCTGCGACTGAAAGATAAGCTTCAGTCACTATCTTCCATCGTTCAAGATAATTTCTTGTGGGGTTGTTGAAAAGGGAAACATTCTCAATTAAATATTTTTATCGTGTATTCTTCAATTCACAGAAAAATATTTCCATTTAATATTCAATTGAGAATGTTCCCCTTTTCAATGTGGTCTTGATTTGAAACTGGACCATCGTGAATTCGTGGAATAAATTGATAGAAAACACAGTTTCACGAATGAAATTTCAATATGATTTATAAAGCAATATTTAGACTGGCTTGTCGTTAATCGATAGGAAAAAGTTGGGTCCATACTAGGCAAGGTTCAAATCGACATCACGAAGAGTTGATTTCGTCTTTGTACGACTAAACTGTTGAATATTTTTGGGGGGATAACATTTTCTAAGAAATGCATATTGAGCAAGCACTGCTTATGAATAGACTTCCATATTTTATAAACTAAACACAATGTTTACTCACCAAAATAAAAAAATAAGAAAACAATTCAAAAACCCGCTACGCGCACCAAATAACCACTTCACAATGTATCGCACACCACACCGAAAAGAAACAAAGGAATAAAAGCCGACTTCGCAAGACCCAAGGACCACTAGATTCGCCCTTCTATTACACGCCTATAACCAGAGAAATACAATACAAACCACGTAAATATAACTTAATCAGCACAGCCTTCTTTGTGAAAGTCAATAAAATTCAAATGGATAATCCTTCTGTAGGCATATTGTCAATTTTGTGGAAACGTGATTTTTGTATGCATAAAATTGCTAATTGAATCATTTATTTAAATTCAGATAACATATGCCGATTATAATAACGCGATCTTTTACGTGAATGTTTATTTAATCGAATTCTTTAAACCAACTGGCATGTCTTGTGAGCGAATTAATTTTTGTCAGTGAACATACAGGGTGTTCCGTAACTTTGGTGGTACCCAATTGAACCTGGAGATTTCCAATAATTAAATGATAAAAACTTTTTAACAAAAAATTAAACCGACGAAATACGGAACTGAAAAGTAAAAAATAAAATGAACCTTCTTAGTCTCAGTAACTGAGCTCCTAAACTAATGTAAGTAACTAATTTTGAGTCGGCGCCAAACAAACAAGCAAATGAATTAGGTAAGGCGTAAAATGATGGCATCGAGTTGCGCGGTGATATTCTGATAATTTTTTTGAAGTAATTTAATGATGTTCGTTGATTGTTTGTTTGGCGCCGACTCAAAATCAGTTACTTACATTAGTTTAGGAGCTTAGTTACTGAGACTAAGAAGGTTTATTTTATTTTTTACTTTTCAGTTCCGTATTTCGTCGGTTTAATTTTTTGTTGAAAAGTTTTTATTTTTGGATTTTTTGTGGCTGAAATCTACTAATTACTACCTACTTGTTTTTTGATTACTTCCAAAATACTTACTTACCCACCTTACTTCAACTATTACCAGTTAAATAATATGATTATCTACTTTTACTATTTGTTGTAATATACATTATTTTTCTTGTTCTGGTTAGTTTATTTCATCACTTTGTATATCATTCCATCCTCTCATAGAATATAATGATTGTGACGGATGCAGGAGAACAAAAATAATGACAATAGCGATCTGTCATTGTCAACTACATATGTGTGCCAATGTTCACAAGTGAAAAATCAATTATTCCCTATTTTTCTACCCGTAAAAGTGGATAATTTTTTGTTGGAAAGTTTTTATTTTTCAATTTTGTATGGCTAAAATATACTAACCTACTTGTTTTTTGATTACTTCCAAAATACTTACTTACTCACCTTACTTCAACTATTACCAGTTAAATAATATGATTATCTACTTTTACTATTTGTGATATAAATTATTTTTGTTGTTCTGTTTATTTCATTACTTTGTATATCATTCCATCCTCTCATAGAATATAATGGTTTTGACGGATGTGGAACAGAAATATTGTCAGTAGCGATCTGTCATTGGCAACTACGTATGTGTGTGCCAATGTTCATACGTGAAAAATCAATTATCCCCTATTTTTCTACACGTAAGGGTATATAATTCCATTCGAAATCTAAATATAAGGTATACCCTATCTATTAAAAAAAGAATCATCCAAATCGAAGAACCCAGTACAAAGTTATGCCTGATAGAATCGGTTAACGGACCAGAATTCAGAGGGTGAGTGATCAATATCCTTCATGTTGCTACCCTTGGGGGTGGAATTCATCTTGTAAATTCGAATGAGACCACCTTCGAAGAACACCCTATCCACTGAAAAAAAAATTCATCGGAATCGGACGCCTCAGTAAAAAGTTATGCGTGATCATACATAAAAAAAAATTATGGAAAAAAATATATACGGGTCTACTAGAGAACCTCCTCCTTTTTGGTTTCGTCGGTTAAAAATAGAATAAGAGCCCTCAATATAGATCATTTTGAGTTGAAATTCAAGAATTGAAATCTAATCATGCGTAACGTACCTGGTATAAAAAATAATCGCTTCTGACTGGAAATTATATTTGTGTGGAACGAAAGAAGGCATCAAGGGCGAGCGGGACACACGTAATGAGGGATGCAGATTCGTACCATTATTGATTTGATTATCGTAATATTAATATTTATTCATTTACAGTGATAATGCAAACTATTCACGATACATAAATAAAAATGAATAACAAGGTATTTTATAAATGAGAGTGAGAAAATGTTTGACGGAATTTCACTGAAAAATTGCTTATTAAACTGATAGTATATTACGTATCAAGTGTTGTAAAAAGCATAGTACACACGAATGGAAAAATTACGCATGAAGCCGCGTAGCGGCGTCAGCGTAATTCCATGAGTGCGTAATTGCTTTCAAACACACATTACGTAGTATACTTCACCTACGGCCATCTACAGTGTGCCAAAAAAGTCTGGACTACTTTCAATATTTTCATTATTATTGGGTATTGTGAATGATGCTTAAACACGTCGATTTTTTATCGAGGCAAACTTCTTCCGAAATGCTATTACAAACTTTCATAACAACCATGTTTGGGATCTGGAAAATCCGCACGCAGTTAGTGGAAGACATTATTTGTATCAATTTTCTGTTAATGTATGGGCGGCAATAATTGATAATAACTTGATATGTCCTTTCTTTCTTCCGTTCCGATTGAATGGCGCAACTTACAGAGACTTTTTAGAACATGAATTGCCGGGACTACTTCAGAATGTACCATAAGAAATTCGTATCCGCGTGTGGTTTATGCATGATGAGGCTCCGGCCCATTTTAGCGTTGTAGCCGGGGAATTACTTAACACTGTCTATCCAAATCGATGGATCGGTAGGGGTGTAGAAGAACCTAACCAGGCGTGGGCACCAAGGTCCCCAGATCTAAACCCGCTAGATTTTTATTTTTGGGGACATTTGAAGTCACTAGTTCATAAAACTCCATTAGCGAACGAGGAAGATCTAAGAAACCGAAAGTAGACGCCTGTGAAACAATAAGAAACACCAATAATTTTTGAGCGGGTACGAGATTCAATGACCAGAAGACTGAATGCCTGTATCTTCGCTGAAGGTGGACACTTTTAACAATTTATTTGAATACAACTTGGTTTCCTTTATTTTATTTTATTCTACATATTCAAAATTTCTTGAAATAAAATGTTGATATTTCTTGCAGATCTTATTGAAATAAATACAGATTTTGCACCCTTGATACAAAAATAACTATTTCAAACGAGTAAAAATAAATAGAATAGGTGGCGCCCCCTACAAAAAACCAAAACTACTTACTTAAACGTCAACTTCATTTCCTAAGCATTCTTGTGAAAAATGCAAAATAATGGTAATAACTTCAACACGCATCGATTATCAAATAATCGACTTCCAATTTTCAAGTCCAAATATCTAGAAAACGCTTGCTCATAGCGACCTGTATGTAACAGGGGTAGCTTTTTTACATAATAACATCGATATCTTTCTGAAAAACGAAATCAAATATCTGGGGATAAAACTAGATTCTCATCTGAGATGGACTGCTCACTTGTCAGATATTGCTAAGACCTTAAGGTTTTTAATATATAAATTTAAACAACTGAGAAAAATACTCTATTTACCAAATCTTGGAACAGTATACTACGCACTTGTTGAATCTCGTCTAAGATACGGTATTGTTAGCTGGGGAGCAACCATTTGAAACAGGTTGAAATACTCAAAAAAAAAATCTTAAAAGCTATTCATTTTAAAGATATGAAATACAGCACAGAGCTACTGTTTAAAGAAGCAAATGTTATGAATTTGAGGCAACTGTATATGTTTAGTTTGGTAATTTTCCTATTTAAAAATCGTTCTAACTTGATCATCATTACCAAACCAGTAATAAGTCCCAAGATTTTGTACAAACAAACCCAGCTGAAAAGTCTATAGGAACTAGACGTTTTCAATTTATATCACCTCATTTATTTAATTTTTTTCCAGAAATGTATAAAACCTATATAAGAAAATTAAACTCACCATCATTCTTAAAAACCGTCTTTAAAGGATATATAAAAACTCTTGATGCCGAAGACATTAAATTTTTTTTCGAATTCTAAAAATAAAAAAAATAAAACTAACAAAAATTTTAAAATTTAGAAAAAAAAAAAATTATATATAATATATAAAATATATTTAATATAAAAATTAAATTAATATAATATATATATATATATATATATATATATATAAAATCTCAATACTGGTCAGTGTACCCCATGCTCAACCTTGACGGTCTTAATGGGTGCACTGATCAAATTATATGTACCTATATATACTTAGCTGTAAGTTTAATGTATTCTTACCCATCGTTTTGTTTAGTTAAGTTCACCCATTTATCTATATTGCCTTATATAATTATTGTATTGCTCATACTAAATAGAACACATTATTATTATTATTATTATATTATTAAAGAGAATTGATTTTTTTACAATCTTCAAAAAAGACGTGTATGTGGCATCCCCTACAAGTGAGAGCAATAACAACATCAGTTTCAAATTCTACACCTCAAAAAACCTCTGAATACCAATTTTTGTTTAATTAAGGTTAGTATTTCGAAAGTTATTTAAAAAAAACGAAAATAAAAATAAAGCGTTTTCGGACATATATTTATTTGGACAATTCATATTAGAATATTGTGAGGAATCACCTCCTGAAGTTTGTCAAAGTACTTCTGACTCACCCTGTATATGACTAACTGACTTATCATCCTTTCAATTTTTCGGTTTTTTAAATTCCTATCTCTTACATTTTCACAACTAGTTGTCCTTTTAGGCCCTGGTTGATTGAGCGAAACGTTAAACAAAATTTGGAGAGTTAATTTTTCCCCATCCGACAATCCTGTGTCTGCATATAGTATTTTATTTGTTCCTCGATAATATTGCTACACATTGTAGATTTTAGATGATCTTTTTTTGTACAATACCCTTCATCTACTCAAGATCCGGGAATCTGAGACTCCATGCGGAGTCTATCAGTTTCCTTAGGAGCTACCCTAACAACACAGGGATGTCCTAGGTATGCCCTTTTTATGTACCGCGGTACAAGGGCATGATTGGGATATCCAGGGGATGTCCCGCAGAGGTTGTCCAGAGGACATCCCATCTGATTTATCCATAGGTTGTCCCATTCATGTCCCTGGTATTTCGGATATCCATGATCATATATAAGCATCGTCGAAATTTTATTTTGAAAATGTTTGTTTTTCTTCTGGAAAATAATTATAAAGAAAATGGAAATATATTTCAGAAATCTCTGGAAGTGACCATTTCGCAAGCAGAAAATTATTTATGCTTAAATCGAAATTATTAAGGTAGTTCCGCCACGAGACAGTTGAATTAGGAAATTATTTTCGACGGAATCGAAAAATTTCAAAAAACTTTTCGATTTGAAACGCGAAAAAAAAATTTTTTTGAAGGGGTCACTTGCCCTCTTATTCGACTTTAGAAAATTTCTTCGTCATAGAAAGACGGCGACTCAAAAAATTGATGTTCCCTAAAAGCGCAGCAATCAAACAAAAATAATTTCAGACCACCCCCCCTCCCCCCTCACTAGAAATTATAGGTCATGAGAAAAAATTATCGTTTTTCGATAAAACTTCAATGGACTTTTTTGTAGTACTCTTTTTGAACTTTTTTTTTTGGGGGGAAGGGGGGGGGGGTATTGTTAAAATCGATGGGGTCAACTAGGAGAAGGAGTTTTTTTTTTGCGTTCAGACCCTCAAATGGTCCCCCGTCCTTCATTAAAAAGTCCCCTCACACAATCCGATTTCTCTACGACCCCCCTTTAGGCTGTGCGCTTCTCCGTGAACTATTTTGAATAACGGGAGTAGTTTTGATTATATCTGTCAAACTAGATGGTCAATCACTTTGATTTTTTTTCACAATATCTGTGATATCCTGCTCTAGCTCCTCCTCGTTTTTCATAAACTTCTCAATTTTAGTACTAACGGTAGAATTAATAATGTGCGCTTCCTCGTGGTACATATATTGCGTGTTAATTGAGTCAACTTCAATTATTCTGTCAAACTAGATGGTCAATCACTTTGATTTTTTTTCACAATATCGTGATATCCTGCTCTAGCTCCTCCTCGTTAATCATAAACTTCTTAATTTTAGTACTAACGATAGAATTATTAATGTGATGTTTGCCTATGCATGGTCCATATATTGCGTGTTAATTGAGTCAACTTCAATTATATATATTTCGGGTTCGCGATGATGAAAACAATTTTATAGAGGTGTTGTTCACATGTTAAACAATACGTATGCTAAATTTTAATGAATTCCTAATTCAACTCGTGGCGGTACTACCTTCAATCACAATTGCACTTCGGTTTCTGTGGTTTTGTCCTGTTTGGCTTTGGCAATATCGTTTGAAATCTTTGGTGATCTCAGATCTATCATATCAAAAATGTTAACCTCACTTTGCATAATGTGCAAGTTGCTAACTTTTCTTTGTTCGATGTAGAAAGATTAGCGGCATCCTTATTGTGTTTCAAGATTTTTGTGAGCCATTGAAACATTTTATGTGTTATAGTGTATATAATAGTTGAAGAATTGGAATTATACTTTCAGTTTAAGGTTGGTAAAACAATTATCAAAATATTGAATACATGAAGTATTCTTTTGGATCAAAGACTTGATTGTTCCTATAATATGGTAAATCGATTCTGAATATTATGTTTATAGTATATTCAATAATCTATTATAGGTACACATTAATATAATGGATCGTATGAGGAAGGTATCCTCAAGGCTTGAGAGAAAAAATACACTGAGTAAATAGAAAAGGTCAAGGAATCTTGAAAGACAAATTGAAGAATCTTGAGAGGCCTGTTGTGGGCCTTCTACTAGTCGATGAATGGCTGTAAATGATCATAATCATGTAATATTACTTTCTACAAGTCCAGATAGAATTACTGAAGTTGATCATTGTGATTCAAGTTCCAAAAATTTGTCTGATTGTTCTTCCGTTGGAGAATTCAGCCCTACATCAAGAGAAGACCTAGTTCAAAATTATCCTGTTGAGAACTTTCATGAAAATATTGAAAAAGATGTAAACATGAATTCAAAGTTAACTGAATGGGCCTTGATACACAACATAACACATGCAGCAATGATACTTTGTGAGTATTTTTTCTATTATCGTAAATCCTATAAAAGCTAGGGCATGATATCTGTGTTAGTATTTTTTTCATTGTCAATTCCATTCCACCTGCGATAATATCTTTGTTACAGGATCTTCTGAAGCCATTGGCAATGAAAAACAGATTGAGGAGGCTTTGCAGAAGTTTTTCAGGAGGACCAAGAAGAGAAGCCACAGAGAAAAAGATTATGCAATGCCTGCAATAAATGCAATGCCTGCAATACCCTAATATGTGTACAATTTTTAACTGATTCACCTAGTCTTTCTTTGTTTAATCGTCATATGAATTTATATATGGAATGAGTTTTTGTTTGTCGTTTTTTTTTATAATATTTTATCACAATATGACATATTAATTTCTGAATTGAACCCGTTTTGAGTTGAGAATCTTTGGTTTTCATTTTTTCGATATTTTCCATGAGCTTTTTTAAATTAAATGAATGAAAGAAAAGGACACTCGAGGAAGTCCAGGCGATGTACCCCATGAATTAAACTTGCGGGTTTAATCCGAAATAAGGTCGTTGTCCAAAATTAGCTATCAAGAAAATGATGATGGTTAACGATTACGAGTAAGTAATAGGCATATGAGTAATTGATTTTAGAATTCTATTTTTTGGACGTATTGATGGGTCATGGAATTTAAAAAATAGGTTTTACATAATATTGTTTTTAATTGTCGACAAATTGAAAATTCGAGTATCTTTCGCGCAGATTCTTCTATAAACATAACGTCTTTACATAATCCGATAACAACAAAAAATCCAAAAAGAAGTTTTTCAAAATAAAAATAAAAGATTCTAAATGGCAACGACCATACCACATTGAATTCTACCAAATCCAAAATATATTTATTTTTCAAAATCGTTTACAGATAAAAACCTTAACTACTATATACATATCAACAAAATAGTTTTTTTTTTGTCCTCTTCGGGATGGGTGGGGAAGAGGGTGGGAACTGCTGCATTTGTTTGGGGGTTAGTTAGACCATCCACTTGCCCACCCTAGGGGGCGAAGGGGTGATCTCTCCTGGTGTTAGCAGATAGCATCAGAATATACCAGATTGGTTTTTTGTGAAATTTAATGTATTTGACACCCCTGCCTGTGCTTATGTGTCTTCATTCAGTTTTAGTTTGTTATTCGAAAATTTTATCATTAGCTTCCATATTGTATCCTTATTATATGCTTTGACAAGTCCAAAGTAGTATTCGATCACCGATCACCAATAATTGACAAACCGTTTTGGTAATTGGGGTAATTACCTTGCAATTTCAATCCGAAATTAGGTCGTTGTCCAAAATGAGGTATTAAGAAAATGATGATGAATAAAGATAACCAGTAAGTAATGGGCACGGGAGTAATAGATTTCATAATTCTATTTTTTGGACGTATTGATGGCCCATGGAATTTGAAAAAGAGGTTTTACATAATATTGTTTTTAATTGTCGGCAAATTGAAAATTCGAGTATCTTTCGCGCATATTCTCCTATAGACATTACGTCTTTACATAATCCGACAAAAACAAATCCAAAAAGAAGTTTTTCACAAGAAAAAAAAAGATTTTAAATGGCAACGATCATACCACATTGAATTCTACCAAATCCAAAATATATTTATTTTTCAAAATCGTTTACAGATGAAAACCTCAACTACTATATACATATTAACAAAACAGTTCTTTTTTTGTCCTCTCCATGATGGGTGGGGAAGAGGGTAGGAACTGGTACATTTGTTTGGGTGTAAGTAAGACCATCCACTTGCCCACCCTAGGGGGCGAAGGGGTGATCCCTCCTGGTGTTAGCAGATAGCATCAGAATATACCAGAGTGGTTTTTTGTGAAATTTAATGAGGGAGATACCTCCTGCGTGTGCTTATGTGTCTTTATTCAGTTTTAGTATGTTATTCGAAAATTGTATTATTAGCTTTCATATTGTATCCTTATTATATAACTCTAGCGGCATAGATGAATTTCCTGATAGAATCTTGTTGACTGTTGCTGAACTAATCATCGAACCACTTACATACTTACTTAATTTGTCATTCCTTGAGGGTTTATTTCCCTCGTGTCTCAAACACGTTATTGTGGTTCCTGTTCACAAGAAAAATTATAAGCACTTAATCTCCAACTACAGAGGTATTGCATTGCTGTCTTCATTTTCAAAAATTTTCGAAAAATCCTATCTAAACAGACTTGTATCCTTCTGTAAAAAGTTTAACCTGCTCTCTAAGAGCCAATATGGATTCCAAGCTGGTTTATCAACCCAAGATGCTACTCTTTCTCTGGTAAATCAGGTTCTATCCAAATTTGAAAATGGAGAAAAAACGATCTGTATTCTTGTTGACTTGTCACGTGCATTTGACACCATCAGTCATCAACTTCTCCTCGATAAACTTTATGACATTGGAGTTCGCGGCCAAAGTCTCAAATGGATTGAGACTTATCTGACTGGCAGGTCACAATCTGTTAAGGTTAGGCTCAAATCGGGAATATATCATACTGAAAATTGTAACATTTTAACAGGGGTTCCCCAAGGTAGTGTCCTGGGTCCTACTCTCTTTCTCTTATTCGTTAACGACATCTCCAATATCAATCAACAACATTGTACTGTACAGTTTGCTGATGACACGTCATTCATATTGAGTTCTGCTTTATGTGAAGGGTTATCTGACCAAGCAGGTACTGTAGTTGCAAATATGCTTAATTACTGCTCCAGAAACGGCCTCGCACTAAATAGCAACAAAACAAATACCATTGTTTTCTCGCTTACAGAAATGGATTGTAGTATATTGGTTAGAGCAAATACTAAATCTATTGTGCAGAAACAATCAGTCAAATTCTTTGGGTTGAACATTGACTCCCAATTATCCTGGAATGATCATATTGACTCTCTTTCTAATAAATTATCCAAACATTGTTTCGTTATTTGGAATCTTAGAAATTTTGTCTCCATTAATATTTTATTGAGCTACTACTATGCCTATGTCCACCCAAGTCTAAATTATTGCTTAGTCTGCTACGGTAACTGCAGTAGATTAAATGATCTGTTGATTTCGCAAAAAAGATATTAAGAACCATGTGTTTTAAAAAATATGATGATTCTTGTAAGCAGTTATTCACTGAATAACAAATTCTAACTGTGATATCCATGTATATTTTGAATTGTGTCACTTACATCAAGAATCATTTCCACAAGTTTCAGCAAAGGGATACTATCCGCATAGCCGCTGGTTATACTCTTAGACAAAATTATAATCTGATAATTCTGTTCACAAATTAACATCTGTATCAAATGGACCTCATATTATGTCTATAAAAATATTTAATGAACTTCCAATATTCATTAAGGAAATGTCTAATCCCATCAATTTCAAAAATAGCGTTAAAAGCATTCTTTTCAAAAATGCCTTTTATTCACTAGATGAATATTTTCAAACTGATCTGGCTGCTTGACATCATGATTGTTTGCTTGTTTACTATTTTACTGTGTATACTATATATATATATATATTTCTTTTTAATTGTTTTATATCATTATCTCCTACCACTACTATTGAATTATTTTTTATGTACATTCAATATATATATATATATATACTTTTTTCTCACATGTATATTCCATATTTTATCACTTGATTTTTTAACTCTTATCTTTACTTGTGTATTTGACGGTTTCCATGCTTGTAAAAAAGTCTCAGGAAAATAAAGTATTGATTGATTGATATGCTTTGACAAGTCCAAAGTAGTATTCGATCACCGCCAGGCTGTTAAGCACTGATAGTGGTAATAGCTATTACGTAACAGAACCAATAATTGACGAACCGCTTTGGTTTTGGGGTAATTTAACTTGCGGGTTTAATCCGAAATGAGGTCGTTGTCCAAAATCAAGGTATCAAAAATGTCCCTGGGACATCCCTAGGGTGTCCCTTTGATATCCATTGTTGAGACTTGGTACATCCCTGGGACGTACCAGAAGGACATCCCTTGGATGTCCTTGGATGTCCCTTTTGGTGGAAAGTAGCGGTCCCTGGGATGTACCTACCTAGTATGTACCATATTTCGACGAAGAATATCCCAGGGACGTCCCAGTAGCAAATGAAGGACGTCCCTGGGATGTACAGGGGATGTACTTCTGTTGTAAGGGTAAGGTCCTGATGTCTGAGGAGGAAGTCTTTTGCAAAATAGCGCTTGGCAGTCGCGAAGCAAGCGTTCTGCAGTTTCAGCAAAGTTCTCTCAGTTACGGCATAATTCAGTCTGATTTTTTTCGAGGTCATGCCCAGTTTCAAGTCTTTCTTGTCCAACTCGGAAAGCTTACCTTGGCGATGGGCTCAGATCTCTTTTCGTTTGTTTTTATCCTGAACCTTATTCTAGTTGGTTTTGATTTGGTCAGCTTTCCATCGCCGAAACTCTTCCTAAATGTGGGCTTCGGAGAGACCACAGAATAGTTATAGGCCAGGGAATTAAGTGTATTTTCCCTTCTCTGGTAAGGCTATTTGTTTTCTCATTGCCTTAGATTCCCTTGTGATCTGGCACCCACATCAGAGCCAGTTGTCTCAGGGAGTTTGTCCCAGTCAGTCTAGACTTCAGAGCTTATAGTGCTGCTTGATTATCTGATAGGATAAATAATTTTGCTTTCCTCCCCCCTGAACCCTCTTGCAAAGCATTCTTGGGCGCAAATTTCTGTAGCATGGATTTCTGCTTGAACAATTGTTGGGGCTTTGCTCAGGGGTTTTGAAAGCCTGAAACTGGGACCCGTTACACTCATAAATGCTGCGAAATAGGTGAGACATACTTGCAAACATGAGCGAAAACCAAGATTGCGCATTAATCTGTGGTCGTAAGAAAAATAGTGTACATTACTTGTCTGGAAAGTGCCAATTCAAACTCGTGGGATTGTCAACATTCTCCCACTCGTTTGAAACGGGTCACTTTCCATAGTGGTAATATTGCGTACAATAATCTTTCGAAAATACGAAATATTGCACATATTGGCAACGCTGCAATCTGTCACCTTAACTTGAAAATTGATGAATTGGAAGAAATGAATAAATGAAAGTGAAAAACAAATTCATAAACAAGTTTGCACTCGATATTTTTTTACTGCATCAAATTAAAACTTTCATTCATTAAATTATAATTGCAGTTTTGGTAGCGTTTTCGTTTTGGCAGAAAGAGAGAGGGAGAGAGAGAGAGGAGAGAGAGAGAAAATATACGTTTTTGTCATAAGAGTTTCACTTAATCTATAACCAATTTATAACCAATTTGAAACGAAATGCCTCTATAATGATCAATTTTCACTTAATATATAAAGTCAGTTTGAAATAGAAATTGAAAAAATATATAAAAACATATAAGTCGTACAAAATACTGTTGAAAATATACAAGTTTGTCTTAACCCATAAAGTAAATTCATATGAATATAAAAATAAATAAAATATATAAGTCACATTGAAATATCCCCTAATAAAATTTAAAATCACATTATTGATTGGTTTTTGAAAAAGCGTCATTATAAAATTCTTGTATATTAAAGTATGGTCTATCACTTAAAAAAGGCTTCACAGACTTCCTGAAGCATTGTAAAGATTTAATTTCCATTATATTCTTCGGCAAATGGTTGAACATTTTACAACCATTATAGACAATGGAATCCTTTATGACTGATGTATTGGCAACTAAATGTTGCTGGATTGCCATGTCACATAATGGGTTGGTGAGGATTTAAATTTGTTCAAAATATTTTTAAATTAAACACACTGTTTCCATCATAAAGATAGAAATCACTGTTAGATTTCCATGAGTGGTAAAGAGTAATCTACAAAAGTCTCTACGTTTTGATTTGCACATATATCTTACGACTCGTTTCTGTAAAATTAAAATATTTTGCAGTAGATAACCACTACATACGCCCCAAAATGAAATTCCATATCTCAGGTGAGATTCCACCAGAGAAAAATAAACAGTCTTAGCTGCTGTTAAACGAAGTTCATTTGCAAAACAACCAGAAGACACTTTGTTACATAAGGCATAAACATGGTCCTCAAATTTTTTTTTTTCTATCGATATGTACTCCTAAAAATATTAGGCTACTTTTGTTCTCAATTATGTCATTCCCAATGGGTATATTGTCAAGTTCACATCTGAAAGTAACTATATTAGTTTTCGAAATATTTAGGGAAAGACGATTTGAATCACACCAACTCTTTACTTTCTTCATATCATTGGATATGATTTCAGTTAAATCATTTGCATTGTCCGATTGCCAGAAAATGGTAGTATCGTCTGCAAATAGTGTAAATTTTCCTGCGATGTTTATACTTGTCAAATCGTTGACGTAGATGAAGAACAATGGTGGCCCTAGTATTGAACCTTGAGGCACACCATTATGTATTTTTCCAATTTCTGAGCTATGGTTTGTTTTCACCATCTGACTACGACCTGACGAATATGAGATGAACCAGCTCAGTATCACTCCTCTGAAGCCGTAGTGAGGAACTTCCGCAACAGTATTTCGTGATCCACACAGTCGAAAGCCTTCGAAGAATCGCAAAACACTGCAGCAGCAACCTCGCCACTATTGATTCCAGTATAAACTTTTTCCACGAGTGAGAAAATTGCATCATTAGTGCCTTTGCCACTTTGAAAGCCAAATGTTCTTTATTAACGATTTTGTGTTTCGTCAGAAATGCAGCTATCCTTATCTTGACTAGTTTTTCTATAAGCTTTCCTAATGTGAAAATTAGGAAAATAGGCCGATAATGCGAGGGGTCATCCTGATTTCCACCTTTATGTAGTGGTATTACCATGATACCTCCAGGAGATTAGGAAACTTTCCTGATTTAAATGATACATTAGTAATATTGGCTAAGAGTTGTGATGTGTTATCTAGGAGATTTTTCAAAATGTTTGCTGTAATGTCGTCGTAACCAGATGACGACTTTTTTCCAATGGAAACAATCACCTGTTTCAGCTCATAAATATTAGTGTCATATAGAATGCAAGTTTCAGAAATAAAAGGGTTTTTGAATTGTTCCATAGGGTCGTTATGAGTATTGAATTTTTCAGTCAATTTTTTTGCAACATATCAGTAATATTCGTTAAGAACGTTTGGTGAAAGTGAAACTCATGACTTTATTAGATTTACTTCTTGGGTCATTAATAACTTGCCAAGTCTCTTTCGATTTGTTTTCAGCTTGCTCGAATCTATTTTCATAGTAACTTTTTTTGCTTGTCTGACAACCTGCCTATAAATACTGCGGTATCTACTGAAGTACCGTTGAAAAAAAAATATCATCACAGAATATAATTTTCTTTCCCGAAAGGTCCATTTAGAGTGAGAAAAAAATCCCTGTGGAGAATTGAAATATCTAACTATATCTATTCCAATTGCATTCTATTCTGTGTCCGGTTCAGTTGATTATCATATCCTTCACTTTCATTATTCCCCATCAATTATTGGATATATGTCGGTGTGAATAATTCAGTGTCTCCGGCAGACAATAAATGAGTTGATGATCATTGTTCTTGAGTGCCCTTGAATTTTATTAAATCTCAATCAATGTTCCAATTATCTACATTAAAAAAATATACCGATACTGCTTTTCATCGTTTTTGAGAAAGTGGCCAGAATTTATTTTTCAATTGCAGATGATTTCATTGTGAATATCTTTGAAGTAAATTAATTGCCAATTATATCTCTGTAATGAAAAACAAGGTGAATAACACCTTTTATTATGGTTCAACTGTCCTTTATACCTCTCACAGACTTGTTGGGGATATCTTGAGGTCGAATTATAAAAGAAGCCCAAAAATCTCGTTTGGATGCAGGTGCATATTCCAATATTTAGTACAAGATGCAAGCAAACGCAGTTAGTGTCTCAACTTCATATGAACATGATCGAATATATTTTATTCAGTTTTTTATTTCTCTTCATAATATCCCGTTTGACGTGTGGGTGGAGTCATTCCAAAGGGTGTTTTGTAGGAAAAACTGCTCTCATTACCGGAGCAAACTCAGGTGAGTTTATCAATAGATTGAGGACCCGTTTGAAAAAACACTTGTAACTTGTAATGTGAGTGGGAGTATTTTCACTGGCAACTGCTTGAATGCGCATTCCTAAACTATCACCCGTGTTTTATGAGGACTACCCCTCGCTATTTTTTTACAAACTCTTATTTAACTCCACTGATTGTCTATTTGTAATATACATTTGTTCTATTTATGTAGATACCGTAAATGCGGGCTATTTTGGCCCACTTCTAAGATATTTTTACTTTACCTCCCAATAAATCTGCGATTTTTAACCGACGAAAAAAATAGGAGGGAGTTTTAGTCGACGAGTACATTGTTGTTTTTTTATGTATGACCACGCATTACTTTTTACTTTTTACAGAGTAGTCCGATTCTGATGATTCTTTCGTTAATGGACAGGGTATCCCATTTGGATTTGAAAAAAAAATCCACTCCTAAGGGCAGGAGAATGGCGGATGATTGTTAGTTCACCCACTGAATTTTTACGCAGAACTTTGTATGGGGTAATCCAATTTGGATGATTCTTTTTTTATTTTTTAGGGTATGTAGGCCAGTAGATATAGACAATAAATTAACATTAATTCCAAAAGTTTTCAAACTTCAATGGTACGTTAGTGCATCAATCAAGACAAACTATAAGTTTGCGATGAACGGAACATTGTTTTAATTGCAAAAAACATTTTCATGCTTTATTATTGCACTGAAAATTGCAAAAGTTCTGTAAACTAGGCATAGCTATAGTAATGGTGTTTTACAACATGCATTAAGTTCACAACCTGGTTAAAGTTACGACACCTTTTTTTTTTCATTTGTTTAAGTTTATCATTGTAATTTGTTTGAAAAAATTACCAAATATTCACCTACATTTGCAACCATTTCTGAAAAACGCATAATTTATTTATTAAACTTTTTAATCAACATTCTCATTTTCAATACACACAGGCATTGAAATAATCACAAACGTTATTTATTGTGGTTGCAAGTAAAGAGAATATCGGTCTTAGTGGATATTTAACTTTGCAACCTCATACGACAGTTGATATGGTGAAAGATCCACTAATATTATTTTTTTGCTATTTCACAACTTCTGAAATGATTGCAAAAGTTATGCAAATTGCAATTAAAATTACGACTCATATTTTACGTGACGCAAGAGATTTGCAACCGTCATTGTTAAATGGAACATTTTTTTTGTACAATTGATTTGTTTTTCTTATAATTTGGCCATAAATTGCGAAGATTGTGCAAATAGGTTTAAGATATATGTATTTTTCATTTAAAATTTTCACTTGTCACAAGATGACTTTAAAGCAATCGACGAGATTTTCAAATGAATAATCGATGCTCTATGGAAGTAAGGATATGAAAACGTTATCGATTGTATATCTCGCAAGTAGATAATTTTCATCATCAAACAGAAACGTTGCTGAAAAATAGAAATTAATTTATGAAATCGATATTACATCTCAAATTTAATTTTTACAGGTATGTATTTCTTGAATTGAACAAAATTATAATTTACTTTTCCTTGTCGACTTTCTTACCCCAATTGAGGTTTCACATGAAAAATTCTATTGAATCCGAATGGGGGACTGAAATGTAATGGACACGTAAGAATCATTTTCTCGATTTATAAAAGAAATTTAAAATGAAGAGGGAAAAACATGTTGGTGGGCAAGTCTATTTCAGTTGTAGCTCCAGGACTATTACATGAATGTGCATTGTTTTTGGTTAGTTAAATAGTTGTCGGTCATAAAAACTTTTTAACAAAAAATTAAACCGACGAAAAAATTAACTGAAAAGCAAACAATTGTTGAAAAGGGAAACATTCTCTATTGAATATTGATAGAAAGATTTTTCTGTGAATTGAAAAATCCACGATTAAATAAATGATAATAATAATAAAATAATGAAGTTATTTTTTTTTTGTGAATGTCTAACAGAAAACAACTACTTCCCCGGCTAAAGCCACGCTGGACATTGAACTACATCTGATAGATATTCTGAAAAGGCCCTAACTCAAAAGAAAAGATCTGAAATTGAAAATTTGCATTTTCATTCAGATAGTTATTTGATTTTCTATTCCAGTCTTAATTAAGAACTCATAAAGATGAATGGGGCAAAAAAAAAAAAAATAACTTCATTTTAATCGTGGATTTTTCAATTCACAGAAAAATCTTTCTATCAATATTCAATAGAGAATGTTTCCCTTTTCAACATGAATACCCCACAAGAGGTTATCTTGACGATGGAAGATAGTGACTAAAGTTTATCTTTCAGTCGCAGATGATTCCACATCTGATTTTATGAACATCTCCTTCATATTTTCAAACAAATCAATATACGGATCATAATTGAAGGTAAATATTCCGGAGTCCAGACTCAACAAATTGATAAATTGCTTCCGGGAAAAAGTTACACCATGGTAATTATATATTTTATTGGAAATTGTATTTCTAGTGGTTATTTCATTGTCACTAGCCCTTCTCAAATACTTTCGTGGCTGAGAAAAACATTTTTATGAACATCCTGTTTATATTTTCAACAAATCAAACAATTGTTGTTAAAAAGTTTTAATTTTTCAATTTTTTATAAAATATACTAATCACTACCTACTTGTTTTTTGATTACTTCCAAAATACTTACTTACCCACCTTACTTCAACTATTACCAGTTAAATAAAATGATTATCTACTTTTACTATTTGTTGTAATATAAATTATTTTCGTTGTTCTGGTTAGTTTATTTCATTACTTTGTATATCATTCCATCCTCTCATGAAATATACTGATTTTGACGGATGTGGAACAAGAATAATGTCAGTAGCGATCTGTCATTGTCAACTACGTATGTGTGTGCCAATGTTCACTAGTGAAAAATCAAATATCTCCTATTTTTCCACCCGTAAGGGTGGTTAATTCCTTTCGGAATCCAAATATAAGGTATACCCTATCTATTAAAAAAAGAATCATCCAAATCGAAGAACCCAGTATGCCTGATAGAATCGGTTAACGGACCAGAATTCAGAGGGTGAGTGATTAATATCCTTCATTTCGCTACCCTTAGTGGTGGATTTCATCTTTTAAATTCAAATTCGATTGATTTCAAAGTACACCCTATCCACTGAAAAAAGAATTATCGGTATAGGACGCCTCAGTAAAAAGTTATGCGTGATCATACATAAAAAAATAGAAATTAATTTATGAAATCGATATTACATCTCAAATTTAATTTTTACAGGTATGTATTTCTTGAATTGAACAAAATTATAATTTACTTTTCCTTGTCGACTTTCTTACCCCAATTGAGGTTTCACATGAAAAATTCTATTGAATCCGAATGGGGGACTGAAATGTAATGGACACGTAAGAATCATTTTCTCGATTTATAAAAGAAATTTAAAATGAAGAGGGAAAAACATGTTGGTGGGCAAGTCTATTTCAGTTGTAGCTCCAGGACTATAACATGAATGTGCATTGTTTTTGGTTAGTTAAATAGTTGTCTGTCATAAAAACTTTTTAACAAAAAATTAAACCGACGAAAAAATTAACTGAAAAGCAAACAATTGTTGTTAAAAAGTTTTAATTTTTAAATTTTTTATGGCTAAAATATACTAATCACTACCTACTTGTTTTTTTATTACTTCCAAAATACTTACTTACCCACCTTACTTCAACTAATACCAGTTAAATAAAATGATTATCTACTTTTACTATTTGTTGTAATATAAATTATTTTCGTTGTTCTGGTTAGTTTATTTCATTACTTTGTATATCATTCCATCCTCTCATGAAATATACTGATTTTGACGGATGTGGAACAAGAATAATATCAGTAGCGATCTGTCATTGTCAACTACGTATGTGTGTGCCAATGTTCACTAGTGAAAAATCAAATATCTCCTATTTTTCCACCCGTAAGGGTGGTTAATTCCTTTCGGAATCCAAATATAAGGTATACCCTATCTATTAAAAAAAGAATCATCCAAATCGAAGAACCCAGTATGCCTGATAGAATCGGTTAACGGACCAGAATTCAGAGGGTGAGTGATTAATATCCTTCATTTCGCTACCCTTAGTGGTGGATTTCATCTTTTAAATTCAAATTCGATTGATTTCAAAGTACACCCTATCCACTGAAAAAAGAATTATCGGTATAGGACGCCTCAGTAAAAAGTTATGCGTGATCATACATAAAAAAATAGAAATTAATTTATGAAATCGATATTACATCTCAAATTTAATTTTTACAGGTATGTATTTCTTGAATTGAACAAAATTATAATTTACTTTTCCTTGTCGACTTTCTTACCCCAATTGAGGTTTCACATGAAAAATTCTATTGAATCCGAATGGGGGACTGAAATGTAATGGAGACGTAAGAATCATTTTCTCGATTTATAAAAGAAATTTAAAATGGAGAGGGAAAAACATGTTGGTGGGCAAGTCTATTTCAGTTGTAGCTCCAGGACTATAACATGAATGTGCATTGTTTTTGGTTAGTTAAATAGTTGTCTGTCATAAAAACTTTTTAACAAAAAATTAAACCGACGAAAAAATTAACTGAAAAGCAAACAATTGTTGTTAAAAAGTTTTAATTTTTCAATTTTTTATGGCTAAAATATACTAATCACTACCTACTTGTTTTTTGATTACTTCCAAAATACTTACTTACCCACCTTACTTCAACTATTACCAGTTAAATAAAATGATTATCTACTTTTACTATTTGTTGTAATATGAATTATTTTCATTGTTCTGGTTAGTTTATTTCATTACTTTGTATATCATTCCATCCTCTCATGAAATATACTGATTTTGACGGATGTGGAACAAGAATAATGTCAGTAGCGATCTGTCATTGTCAACTACGTATGTGTGTGCCAATGTTCACTAGTGAAAAATCAAATATCTCCTATTTTTCCACCCGTAAGGATGGTTAATTCCTTTCGGAATCCAAATATAAGGTATACCCTATCTATTAAAAAAAGAATCATCCAAATCGAAGAACCCAGTATGCCTGATAGAATCGGTTAACGGACCAGAATTCAGAGGGTGAGTGATTAATATCCTTCATTTCGCTACCCTTAGTGGTGGATTTCATCTTTAAAATTCAAATTCGATTGATTTCAAAGTACACCCTATCCACTGAAAAAAGAATTATCGGTGTAGGACGCCTCAGTAAAAAGTTATGCGTGATCATACATAAAAAAATGTGATGGGAAAAAAAAAATACGGGTCGAATAGAGAACCTCCCCCTTCTTGGTTTCGTCGGTTGATAAAAATACAATCGTCAGTCTTCTGTGATTCTGGTAATATGTTACTAAACTGATGTACATTCATTACTCTGTAAACAGAACACTGTGACGTAACACAGTTGTAGATTAATCGTACTAATGTACAACTGCAAGAGTGTTTTTTAAATCTCAATATTTCCTGCATTTTTCAATGAATCAAGAAAATTATGTCCGATTTTGATGATTTTTCCTTTAATGGATAGGGTATCCCATTTGGATTAGAAGGTATTACGTGTCTATTAATACATTAGTTGAATGAAGAAGAGTCTTTTATATAGTACTCGTTGTTCGTATCATACGCCATGGTTAGGATGTCTGTAAGGTATTTCGCTAGTTTACTATTTGGAGAAGAGATTGATGATAACTCTGGGTCGGTTTATGGATTCTGGGGAGGGTATAGAAACGAAGAGCAATAACATTATAAATGGACAATCTTTTTGCAGTTTGTTCATCTATTAAGTCTTGATTTCGTAATTTTGATACAAACTTATTTGCTGACTGCTGGATTGAACTAGTGGGATTACGTGGTATTTTAATGTAGTATTTTTCAGCATCTAACAAAAGTTGACTTTTTTCATAGTAGTCTTGTTTGTACATTACAGTGGTTACATTTCCTTTATCACTTTTCATTATATATATCTGGGTTATCTTTGAGAATCCTTTTACTCATATTAAAAATAGTACATACATATTCTTTATTCGATGAGTTTTTGTGTAAGTTATTGGAGAGAATGTTAGTGCTTTGAGCTCTGAGGCAATCTTTCTGGGAAATAAATTATGTCAGCTAATAATGAAGAAACTTCTTCTTTAATGAATGGGGATATACTAAATTTTGGAACCAATGCAAGTGAACGTTCAACTTCATTCGTTATTCCAATACCTGTAAGATTTTTAATCCATTTATCTTGGAATTTTATACAGATAAAATCATCAGTTTTTAGATTTATCAGTTCTTGTATTTCATGAAATAATTTTTTGAATTTGATTTTCTATCTCCTCTTATATTTATTACCAATATCTGGAGGTAACATAGTATGGAGTCTCTTTCTGATGGTGCTCAGTTCGTCATTTAATTTTTTAAATCACTAAACGCCACTCTCATTTCCAAGTTTAATATTGTTTGTCTTAACTTTTGAGGAAAATTTGAATCTTTCTTCCTGTTCTGCCTCCATGATGATGTGAAATGGAAAATTGATATAACAAATTCCATTGGTGATGTGTTCCGGAAACAAATCTAAGTTTCTGCATTCAATCAAAAATGTTTTTCTATTACCTGCAGCAGCTATTTTGGTATTGATGTTGGCCTATCGTTTCAGTCACATGACACTAGCAAGTCCGTACTGATTACGAATGTTGTTGAAAACCCCCCTATACGAATATATTGTAGAAATAGGTAGTATCTTGACTGGAAAACGAATTCCACAAAAGGAGAATTGAAGGAGAAAAACCAAAGTGTATCTTCTCTTGAGGTTATCTTTCAAAATAGACGCCTCCTAATATGTACCAATAACTGTATTAGTATTTAATCTTTTTTAATGTTTTAATATTAAGTGTATTTGCTGTTTTCTTATGTAACATTCTCACGCTGGTAAGTTATTATTTTTTCCAAATTTTCCTTCCCAATTTAATAATTGGAATTTTTAGATGTCTTGAAAATGAGATAAAACCATTTCGAGAGCTTGACAAACAACAAGAAGTATTACACTGGCCATTTGAACTGACTGCAACCTCAAGATAAGATACACTTTGGTTTTACTCCTCCAATTCTCCTTTTGTTGAATTCGTTTTCCAGTCAAGATACTTCCTATATATATATATATATATATATATATATATATATATATATATATATATATATATATATATATATATATATATATATATATATATATATATATATATACAGTGCTAGTCAAAAGTCCCCTCCCCCCCTCGTATCTTTTGAACGGGTATACTTATAATAATGAAATTTGGAGGGTGGAAATAAACGGATGTAGGCTTCTCAACTGGTCATAACAGGTGACGCAATAGTCATAAATGACGTCACAAGGCCACTCTGACCAATAATTTTAAATGGGACCCTATGGCAAGTGACAGCTCGTTTGAAAGGTATTGAAAATACCTATTCAGTCATACCAATTTTGTTTGGGTTTCGGCTGATTTTGATTGATAAATTGAAGAAATACGAAAATTATAGTTTCGCATTTAATTAATAAAGATTTAAGAACCAGTTCTTATAATAAGTGTTCAAAATGTGCTCCATCTACTTCCTGGCAGTAATGCATCCTATTGCTAAACTCTTGTCGTACTCGTCCCAGTGTGTCAGCGGAAATTGCCCTACATTCTTCAACAATTCGTTGTTTCAGAATGGCAATACTGTCAGGTGCTGTAGCGTAAACCTTAGATTTCAAGTACCCCATAGAAAAAATCTAATGGTGTAAGGTCCGGTGACCGAGCTGGCCATTCGATCGAACCTCGTCGTCCAATCCATCTACCACGATATTCTTCATCTAGGTAACGTCTTACTGCACCGTAATAGTGTGCAGGAGCACCATCTTGTTGAAACGTTATTTCCAAGTTGTCGAATTCATCTGGATTATCTTCTAGAATTTCAAGAATTAACGCCTCAATATCATTTTGTAACATCTCCAGATACAATTCACCGGTTAAGTTAGCATTGAGAAAAAGAGGCCCAACTATGTGGTTTCCCAAAATACCTGCCCAAACATTTACTTTTTCTGGAAATTGAGTATGTTTTTCACGAAAGATGTGAGGATTTGTGTCACTCCAATACCTCACATTTTGAGTGTTAACATTTCCATTGAGAAAGAAAGTACTTTCGTCACTAAAACAAATTGTCTGTATGTAGCCTGGTTGTTGGTTCATTTTATTGGACATAGTTTCACAGAATTCTAGTCTTCGGTCGGGGTCATCATCTGAAAGTTGGTGCACCATTTTCAATTTGTATGGATGAAATTTGTTTTTAGCCAACACCCTATGTACTGTCCTTTGACTGACTTCACAGATAGACGCAACTTAGGCTGTGGAAGAAGTAGGGTTTACTACCATTTCTCCAATTATGTCAATTTTTTGTCATCACTAATTGTTGGTCGACCAGATCGTTTGGCATCTTGAACACTACCTGATGCTTCAAACTTCCGAAGAAGCTCCCTCAAATAAACCCTCGATATAGGGCGATCGGGGTACCTCTCATTAAACAGTCGTTCCGCTGCATGGAAATTGTTTCTACATTCACCAATTATTAAGATAGCTGCTACTTTGTCGGCTACAGTACGTACCATTTTGCCTATGTAAACACTTAAACGTCTCGTTAAACAATAGCTTAGGTAAATTTTCAAGGTATAAACACTTTTGACAAGTAGAGAATTCAAAAACGTCAACCTTTTTGACAATTAACCAGAGGCGTGCTTTAAAATCTTTATTAATTAAATGCGAAACTATAATTTTCGTATTTCTTCAATTTATCAATCAAAATCAGCCGAAACCCAAACAAAATTGGTATGACTGAATAGGTATTTTCAATACCTTTCAAACGAGCTGTCACTTGCCATAGGGTCCCTTTTAAAATTATTGGTCACAGTGGCCTTGTGACGTCATTTATGACTATTGCGTCACCTGTTATGACCAGTTGAGAAGCCTACATCCGTTTATTTCCACCCTCCAAATTTCATTATTATAAGTATACCCGTTCAAAAGATACGAGGGGGGGAGCGGACTTTTGACTAGCACTGTATATATATATATATATATATATAACAAAATGGAAGGTATTTCAATGGACATAGCCCTCAGAGAAAAGTGCTAACCATAGACACGTGTTTCGGGCTCTCGGCCCTCTTCAGTACGGTGGAGAAGTGCAAGGATGAACAACACTTGGTAGAAAACGACAAATCAACGGAGTCAACAAACAGAAGCCAGCAGCTCATTTGTGATTTCGGTCAGCACTTCTCCACCGTACTGAAGAGGGCCGAGAGCCCGAAACACGTGTCTACGGTTAGCACTTTTCTCTGAGGGCTATGTCCATTGAATTCCTTCCATTTTGTTATTAACAGTCCCCTCGATATTACTCTCTTTCATGTATATATATATATATATATATATATATATATATATATTTTGTATGCGTGTGGATGGCGCCCTGGATGGTTTAGATTCACAAATCAGCCCGGCAGTAGGCGCTGCAGTCGGTATTATAAACGGCTGGACCGATTTGAATAATTTTTTTTGTATGCGTTTGGATGGCGCCTTGGATGGTTTAGATTCACAAATCATCCCCCCAAATGTTAAGGGTGGTCCACCCCTTCATTATTTTTTTTAATTAAAAAAAATATGTTCTTATTTTTTTATGATACAGCATTCAAAAATACATACAACCCTTAATTTTCACTCCTCTACGATCAACCCCTATTTTTCCGGCAAGATTTTTATTTTTATTTCGTCATGACTTAGAATGAAAAAATTCATATTACTCTCAATTTTCACCCTTCTGATATCAACCCCTATTATTTTTTATTCTATAAATAAAACGGGATAACAGGAAAACGGGATAACTGGAATAACGGGATAACTGAAAAAGGGGAAAACGGGATAACGGGATGACAGGGTAGGGGGATAAGGGGAAAACGGGATAACGGGAAAAGAAAAAGGGAAAAGGAAAACAGGAAATTTGGAATTGGATAACTGGATAACGGGATAACAGGATAACGAAAAAACGGGAAAACGGGATAACGGGATGACAGGTTAAGGGAATAACGGGAAGAAAATAACGGGATAAAAAAAACGGGATAACGGAAAACGGATAACGGGAATAAGGGAACAGAAAAAGGGTAACAAAAATGGGAAAATGGGATGACGGAATGACAGGATAAGGGGATAAGGGGAAAATGGGATGAAGAAAAAATGGGATAACATGGAAAACAGGATAATGGGATAACGGATAATGGGATAACGGGATAACGGGAATAACAGGATGACGAAAAACGGGATAACGGGATGACAGGATAACGGGATACAGAAAAAAGGGGTAACAGGAAAATGGGATAACGGGATAACGGGACAACAGGAAGCGGAAGGAGTCAAAAGCATAATCTAGATGGAACGACATAAAGGAAAACATAGAAACAAAGAAATTCTACGCGGGCGAGAGTTTTCGGGAAAAACATTATAGGGACCATAGAAATTTGGACAGACCCGACAGACGTTGTCGGGTCCGCTAGTATATATATATATATATATATATATATAGAGAGAGAGAGAGAGAGAGAGAGAAAGAAAGAAAGATAAATTTTTTACGAATCCAAGAGAGCCCATCATCCACCAACAGCAGTTTCATGGTTTCCCAATGATCAGGACGACTTGTGATCTCTTTCAAATTCGCATCAAATATCTCATAGTGCTAATACCGCACAGATTATAGGTGTCTATAATTTGATGCTTTTCATATACAATATATATAAATACATATATATATATATATATATATATATATATATATATATATATATATATATATATATTGTTATGTTATGTCATGCCAGTTGTAAATTTTAAGAAATAAAAACCCACAAAAAGAATAATTACTAGATGGTTAATGGTTTCAAGAGTTTGTTTGTGAAGAACTTTTGAAATTCTATGTATATTGTGAGCCTAGGTAGAATATGGATAGATAAAAATGTCAAAATACTATAAAACAAACAATTTCATACACTGTCAAAATTATTATAACCCATAATTGCTCAAAAGACAACAAAAAGTCTAAATTTAAAAAAATTTCATGAATAAAAAGGAATCAACACATTTATAAATTTGAAACATACAGTATATGAAATTGTAGCTAACTAAAAGTAGCCAATGATAGAACAGCAAACGTCTTTATGAAAATAGCCAATCAGGGAATAGATGGTTAGGTGTAAAATTGGAAATTGTGGGAGAATAGCAATGAGATGGTATCAGAAGCAATTATTTTTGAAATTTGTAAATAATGATAAGAGTGGAAAAATAATTGTATATATAAATTATGCAATATAAATATAAACAGTGAAAAGTGACAATTTAGTGCACCAATTCAAAAATTCAAATGAAAAAACAAGGAGAAAAAGAGGTATCTAGGCGATAGAAAAACAAAGCTTCGAAGAGATCGAAAATAAATTTCCAAGCGGATGCCACGCAAAAATTTTACTGAAGAAAATTGGAATAATCCCATCATTTGGTAAACAAAACCAATATTACCTTAATGATAACATATCCACGGATCCAAATGCTGATTTCCGCATCTATATAGTTCCTGATTCATGATATTGCAGTCCTGACAGTGATTGGAGAGAGGAGACATCCTGTTTCATGGTATAATTAGAACACCAACAGTTCCAACCAGGTATAAAACTTTAATAGTGCTCTTCCGGTCCTGAACTATTTCACCAATAACGAATTTCACATTCGAAGAACTATTTGTCACTCTATTTTGAACAATAACAGAAAACTTCACTCTCACGGAAAAAGTGAGGTTCAGTTTATCTATCCATGATCTGATTTATTATTATCCGTGAATATTTGTTTGATTCACCCTAGAATAAGTTATTTCTCGTAGGCCAGGTATTATTAAGTCTTCCTGAATAAAGGAGATAATTGCTTTATGATATTTTGTTGTTTGTTTTCTCACAGTGATCAATAATATATCAAAGACCATTCAATAAACTGAAGTTAGCCAGCAGTGGCAAGTGGCTCTATTGCTCTGAACCGGCCACCTTGAGATAAGGGCGTACCAACTGTAGTTTAGCCGTGGTGAGGAAAATAATAATTGTTGGTAGTGTGACGAGAGAACAGTGACGTTCGCTGGCAATTATTATTACAGCATACAATACAGGGGCAGAAATATCTATTTATATCATATCAATTTGGCTCATAAGAATAGCAAAAACTATTAGCAATCTTCTTTCTATAAAAACAATTCACATTTGAAAATATATCATTACATATCAATATATATATATATATATATATATATATATATATATATATATATATATATATATGGATGGATCCATATATAAAAGACTTTGTCGGTGAAAAATTGGAACATATGACCTTAAAACATCTGAGGAATTGAAACAAGTATTGGAAATTAATGAAGAGAGCCCAATATAAATGCAATCTAGATGAATTTTTGGTATTTGTTGAACGCCCAGAGAGAAGTATTGACTGCATAGTTTTAACAGAAACAAGACAGATACCTGATATTGATGTATTCAATATTGATGGACACAGAACTTTGTATAATAATGACAATTACAATCGAAATGACGGAGTGGTAACATTCATAGAACCTGAAATGTATGTCTCTCACCAATTAATAGAAATGAATGAGAGTAACCTTCTCAGACTGAAATCAAACTGTGAAAATAAGGTCTTCATAATAAATACATTTTACAGATCACCTGCTAGTGATGTGAACACGTTTATCCATGAGTTAAATGATATATTAGAAAATGTGACTATAAGTTTTTTCTAGGGTATAAAACTTTAATAGTGCTCTTCCGGTCCTGAACTATTTCACCAATAACGAATTTCACATTCGAAGAACTATTTGTCACTCTATTTTGAACAATAACAGAAAACTTCACTCTCACGGAAAAAAAATGAGTTCAGTTTATCTATCCATGATCTGATTTATTATTATCCGTGAATATTTGTTTGATTCACCCTAGAATAAGTTATTTCTCGTAGGCCAGGTATTATTAAGTCTTCCTGAATAAAAGGAGATAATTGCTTTATGATATTTTGTTGTTTGTTTTCTCACAGTGATCAATAATATATCAAAGACCATTCAATAAACTGAAGTTAGCCAGCAGTGGCAAGTGGCTCATTGCTCTGAACCGGCCACCTTGAGATAAGGGCGTACCAACAGTTTAGCCGTGGTGAGGAAAATAATAATTGTTGGTGTGGGCGGAGAACAGTGACGTTCGCTGGCAATTATTATTACAGCATACTACAGGGGCAGAAATATTTTATTTATATCATATCAATTTGGCTCATAAGAATAGCAAAAACTATTAGCAATCTTCTTTCTATAAAACAACACATTTGAAAATATATCATTACATATCAATATATATATATATATATATATATATATATATATATATATATATATATGGATGGATCCATATATAAAAGACTTTGTCGGTGAAAAATTGGAACATATGACCTTTAAAACATCTGAGGAATTGAAACAAGTATTGGAAATTAATGAAGAGAGCCCAATATAAATGCAATCTAGATGAATTTTTGGTATTTGTTGAACGCCCAGAGAGAAGTATTGACTGCATAGTTTTAACAGAAACAAGACAGATACCTGATATTGATGTATTAATTTGAGGAACGAATTTGAAATAATACAATAAATGAAAGGAGTGGTAACATTCATAGAACCTGAAATGTATGTCTCTCACCAATTAATAGAAATGAATGAGAGTAACCTTCTCAGACTGAAATCAAACTGTGAAAATAAGGTCTTCATAATAAATACATTTTACAGATCACCTGCTAGTGATGTGAACACGTTTATCCATGAGTTAAATGATATATTAGAAAATGTGACTATAAGTTTTTTCTAGGGGATATCAATACTAACATATTAGAAGAAACAAAGGAAACAAAAAACTATCTTGATATCATGAGTGAACATGGTTACAGGTCAGCAATCAATATTCCCACTAGAGTAAAAAATGATTCTCACACATGTCTGGACCATATATTTGTTCATACAAATAATTATGATACCATACTACCGTTGGCAATCGCCACATCTATAACTGACCATCATACTGATTTATTGCAACTCGTTCTCAATACCAAAATAAAAAGAAAAAATTACAATTATAATATTGAATATATTGATCACATTGATAACAAAAAACTATTAAAAAAAATCAATGCGCCCCTATGAATGACATCCTTCTGGAACCAGATCTTGATACCAAAACAAACAAATTTATAAATATTACACAGAAAGCAACAATCTACTATTCATACAAGGATAAAACATAATAAAAAAACGAAAAGCATGGATTACTCCCTCGCTGGTGAAATCTGTTAACAGAAAAAATAATTTGTATGTTGAATTGAAAAAAAAACTTTACAATAATCTAAAAAAATGGAATATTTGAATTGTAAAAGTGCAATAGAAAAATTAATAAAGAAAGCGAAAAGAAATTATTTCAACAAAAAGGTGGAAAAAGAAAAAAATTCGCCGATAAAATTATGGAAACTAGTCAATGAGGTTGTTTCCAAAAGCGAAAGGGAGAAGAGAATGACCAATTAATCAGCGACGAAGAGCAAAATATTTTATAATTCAGCCAGTAAAATCAATCAACCACATAACTATAAAGAAGAGAGGACTGTGAGTTGCCACTCGTTATTTTTGAATCCAGCAACTGAAAGTGAGGTAGAAAGATTTATTAAATACGACCTGAAACCCAAAAAAAAACTCTTTCGTACGATAAGAAACACTGAAAATTATAGTAGATTATATAAGCCCTAACTGTAATAATCAACAATTTCCAATAGCATTCAAAAACAGTATTGTAAAACCAATTTTCGATACTGGAGATAGAAATGATGTGGTAAATCACAAACCAATTTCACTGACAACAAGCCTGGCTGAAGTATTAGAAAAGATTGTGAGAGCTAGAGTAAACAAATTCCTGGAAAAACATCATTTACTTTCAAACTCTCAATTCGGATTAAGAAACCACAAGTCAACTTAAGATCTAATACATTTATTGGCGAACACTATTTACGGATCCATAGATGAAGGTGAACCAGTAATCGGTATATTTCTTGAATTGGCAAAGGCTTTCGACACCGTCCACTATTCCATTCCACTGGAAACCTCAGGGGACATGGGAACAAGAGGTCCAAGTACATAGTTTTTTTGAAAGTTATTTGAAAAACCGAAAACAACAGGTCATAAATGATAAAATTAGCGAAACGAAGGAAATAACATGTGGTGTGCCTCAAGGGACGGTGTTGGATCCTTTGCTACTCACTATTTATATCACTACTACTACAGATTATTTTTGGTGAATTTCAAGAAAAACGGTTCACGTACCATTCGGTGGCCTTGAGACAGCTCTTCCAAACTATGATATAACCATTCAAAATTCTTTCACAATAAGACCAACAAATGAAATTAAATATTTGGGAATAATGTTGGATCGGACTTTCAGATGTAAAACTCATGTGGACTACCTCACAAAAAATTAAGGTGTATTTTATATAGATATAAAAAAATTGTTGAATTCTTGAATAAAAAAGAAAGAATAATAGTTTGTCAGAGTTTGGTGGAATCACATTTGAGTTATATAATCATAGGTTGGGGAGGTGTTTCAAGAGCACACTATAATGCAATACAGGTTTCGCAAAATACATTTTTGAAATTACTATTGAACAAACACCATAAGTAGGTATCCTACTGATAAACTTTTTGCCGAAACAAAAGTATTAGATATCCGACAGATATATTATTTGAACGTCAATATAAGACAATACTTAAACAGAGGTACATTACGTACACCCCAACTAACATTATAGGAAAATTATACCAAGCAGTGGGGTAAAACGGCTTCAAGAAGTCCGAATTTACCCATTTCTGACCAAATATTTTACCTTCAAGTACTAACTAACTCCAAAGTTATAATTGGAGTTATAAAAACCATAATTGAGACCACCAAATCTCCTTCAAAAACCAAAAACTCAATAGGCGTAGTGCGTAGTATGAAATTACTTGTTATGGACTTCAAATATACCTTCACTGCCTCATGGGTTAATAGAGTTATTTACTAGGTTAAATTTTACCTAAAGGTAACCAGCAAAATGTGTTCAAAATACTTGGAACTCTCAGGAAAAACCTTCTGGTGAATATTTACCTAATTATCACCTCATGTGTGTTCATATAGTCAGGGAATTGACAAGTCAGTAAACAGGTCTACTATATACTCTTCATTACCTATTTTGGCACCGATTAAGTTAAAGGAGTTGCCTGGACATTTCTTGACCTAGTTTATACCTACTGCTCTACAATGAGGGCGAGATTACCACAATATTTGTCTAATCAGACTAAATGTCTACAACGAAGTCAAAGTTACCTAAAATAAAATCCTCAAAGTAACTTAGTCCATCATCAGATATTAAACACCAAGTCGATTCAGATGAGGATGACATGATACAATTTACTTCCTTTAATTTTTTTATTGTGCCCTAAATTTTAGAAATCTATGAAATGCCGAGCAAAAATTCGAATAGAGTTAGTAAACCATACAGGTATACCACCAACTATTATCGATTAGCTGCCAGAATGAGAACAAATGAAAATATAATCCGAAACCATCCTATACTTTCCGATGTCCAGAGATCAGAACCATCATCTTCCACTCAGTTGGCTGATAAATTGTATATTTCCGGGCACCGCATGGGGAACGCAGAAATGTCAAATCAAAATTATTCAGCCAATCACAAGACACCATTTTTTATTTTGAATGTTATGATTGGCTATTTCTCTTCGGAAAGAGATTCCCTCATTAGACCATAACATTATTCATGGTTTCTATTCTGGGAAGATGTGCACTGAAATATAAATATCGCGTACTATTATCAACATTACTGATGGATTCGATATTTAATTTCAGAATAAACACTCATTACAGGGTTTTGTAGTCTATATCCATTTCTCTGAGTAAGTATAGGTTACTTGGCTTTACCATTAACATTAGCAAAAAATATTGATTTCTTCACCCCGTTTTGACATTTGAGTGTTTCTGCACAGAACATAGAATAAGTAAAATATAAATTTATTATCACGATTCGCAATCCATCCAGAGAACGAAACGTATAGACATGCATGAAAAAACATCCAATAACATATATTGTATTTCATCACGTGACCACAATGTGAAAGGGTCTGAAATCCCAAGATGAGGAAAATGGACTTCAAAGTCAGGAATAAAGGTTACTTTCGACTTTGAACAAAGTCTATGTGTCAAAATTTCAAGGAATTTCGACAAATAGGTCCCATATGGAGCCTACGCCATATTTTTCGGTTTGAACCGTTTCCGCCATTGTAAAAATAATACATAATTTTCTCGAATCGACCACATTTTGATGATTGGTAGTCAAAAAATAGGTGAATATGATATGTATACACATACTTCATCTATACAATCAGTTTTTGAAGTGTTTGATGGAAAAAGTTGTGAAAGTAGACGTGAATTAATGGTTTTTTTTTCATGCAAATTCAATAATATGATGGGCCTACTTGTTTTCGACGAGTAAAAATCAACATTATCACAGAAAAGTTTGTATCGCAAATAAAATCACATTTAGGTGTGAATGCGAAACCATCACTTATTGCATTATCTGCTATAGGTTTATTGGCAGTCCTTTCTTCATACGCCATGTTCATGTCAACTTCAACGCTTTCACGAATAAGCATGTAGGTTAAGATACACAATATACAGTAAACTTTTATCATCTTTTTCTAACCTGCCATGGTTTGTTGTTTGTTTTATCACAGTGTTTATAACCTGAAATAGGTGAAAATGACTACATTTCTACCATCAGTCGACCAGTCTGGAGGCAATTTTACCTATTCATGCCTTCAACTTATAAGGAAAAATGTCTTAATTTCCCAAATTTCGACTTCTGAATTACTTCCATTTTTTCCCCATAATGGTGAATTTAAGGTAATTATAACGTAAGAATTACCTTCGCCAATTAGGTCGCTGACCTATTCGAAGGTCGAAATGACGTAAATTTTACCTATAATGTTTGTTGGGACTTGTGTATGAAACCAGAAATAAACAAAAGTATGTTTTACCCATTATGAACAAATACATCGGGCAGAGAAGTTATATGTACTTAGGGACTAAATTATACAACACCTTGACAGATAATACAAAACGAAAATACAGTCAAAATATTTAAGACTGAAATAAAAAGTTATATAATGAGTAGGCCAAGATGAGAGGTACATTAATCAATCGACCATCCTAGATTAAAAATAAACTGATTACGTGTTTTGATAGTGATGCCATAGTTATGCAATTATGATTTTTATGATATGTGAAATCACTTTTTTTTGTTTGTTACATGTTGAATCATTATATCATCAACTGAATTTTTCCGATGGATATTCGTTAGATAAGTTTAGGTTCTTCTTCTTTAGTACTTAATTCCTTTTATATATTTTAATTATCTATTTTTATTCACCTCACCACGTACAAACTGTCGCCAAGATAGTTTCTGTGGTTTATATGTGTTCATTGAAATGTTTGAAATTTCAACTTGAATATATATTATCAAATGAAACCCATGGCAATAAAATTATTGTTATTATTATTATCATTATTCTTATTGATATTTAGGTATTGGATATGAAGCGGCTTTGACTCTCGCATCAAGGGGCTGCAGGGTAATTATAGCAGATGTAGTCGACGCTACAGCGGCAAAGAATAAGATCATTCGTGAAACCAATAATCCGAATGTTGTAACTAAACACCTCGATTTGGGGTCCTTAGATTCGGTCAGGCGATTGGCTGAGGAAATAATAACCACCGAGAAGAAGCTGGATCTCCTGATAAACAATGCAGGTATTGGATCTACTGCACTCCAATATACAGAAGATGGACTGCAGACAACGATGCAAGTGAACTACTTTGGGCACTTTCTGCTCACGCATCTTCTAGCGGGTGAGGTTTTCTGATATACAATGCGGCTTTTTATAGTGCCCCCTTCCCTGTTATATTTTGAACGGTTTGACGTAGAACATTGAAAATAAAAAGTATTATATGATATCACCTACACTACTTTTTGAAATGAAAGACATTGTGATTGCCCGATAGATGGCGCGGGGAGCACATCAACTTCAATTTTTTTCAATAGCATGGGGGTCATGTGTCACATCGTTGGAAATGTTATTCAATTCTCTTTCCAAATATCTTTTTCTTTTCATTTTGTTGATATGTGACTCTGCGGCATTTATGGCCCCCTCTATATATCTTTCAAATGGTTCGACGTAGATCAATGAAGAAAAACAGTATTCTATGATATCACCGATACTACTTTATAAATATTAAAACTATTAACAAAAAATTGAACCGACGAAATACGGAACTGAAAAGTAAAAAATAAAAAGAACCTTATTAGTCTCATTAACAAAGCTCCTAAACTAATGTAAGTAACTAATTTTGAGTCGGCGCCAAACAAACAAGCAAATGAATTCGGTAAGGCGTAAAATGATGGCATCGGTGACATTCTGATAATTTTTTTGAAGTAATTTAATGATCTTCGTTGGCGCCGACTCAAAATTAGTTACCTACATTAGTTTAGGGCCTTAGCTATTGAGACTAAGAAGGTTCATTTTATTTTTTACTTTCAAGTTTCGTATTTCGTCGGTTTAATTTTTTGTTAAAAAGTTTTCATTTTTCAATTTTTTGTGGCTGAAATCTACTAATTACTAACTGCTTGTTTTTTTATTGCTCCCAAAATACTTACCTACCCACCTTACTTCAATTATTACCAGTTAAATAATATGATTATCTCTTTTACTATTTGTTGTAATATAAATTATTTTTGTTGTTCTGGTTAGTTCATTTCATTACTTTGTATATAATTCCATCCTCTCATAGAATATAATGATTATGACTATTCCACGCACCTTGGAATTTTCACAAAATCTGACCAATCAAAAACCAGAGACAGCTTGTATTATCGCGAAAACACCAGCTGTCTTTCAATTCTGATTGGTCTATCAGCATGGTGTTTTCAACGACGTAACCATGGATACGGATCGCAATGCAAAGTTTGACAGTTTGACCAAAAATAATTGTAGCTGCAAACGTCAAAATGAGTCGCTTCGGTGCTACTTCAAATGAAGTTATAAACCCAGTAACACAAAAAAATCAAAATCTTATATATGGAGACAATTTATGACGTTCTGTGCGGAACGCAACTACAAATTAGATGCAGAAAATAGCAACGAAAGATTAGCATTCATTCTAAAAGACTGGGCATTCAATATGCGAAAAATTGATGGTAGTGATTACAAGGAGAGTGTTATCAAAACCATATGGAACACTAATGCAAAATTAGTACAAGAAAAATATTTTTGTGAGTATCAGAGACATATTAATCCCTTCAAAAATATAATGTTCAAGGAGGCGAGGGCGGCTCGAGATAGCAAGAGAAAATTGTTGCAAGCTGTACCCGAAAAAATAAAATGAGTTCTGTCGCTATGACTACAGATGAATATAGAAATATGTGCTTACAATGGGACGAAGACACGCCAGAGGGACTCCAAAAAAAGTTTTTTCACATAGCTGCGTAGAACTATCTTGGAGAGGTAACGAAGCAACGTTTTCCAAGTTACATTTTTTTAAGGGAGAGACTGACAACAAAGGCTGTTTAACAAACAGAATTGCATATAACCCGATATTCTCCAAAACCCGCCACGGTGGTGATAAAAACTGTGCAGATACTAAATGGCTTACTCAAAATTTGAAAAATCCTGAAATGTGTCCTGTGAGATTATCCGGAAACTTATATCGAAAAGGGGAATTATTACCAATGACAGACTTTTTCTGACAGTGAATGGCAAGTGGAATAAATATAATAATAATAATTGGTACAAGAATTGCCCTATTGGTATTAATACAATATCAAAACTATCTGCAGAAAAGATAGGATTAGATACTAGAAAACTAAAAATAACAAATCACTCTAATCGTGCCACTGCAGTTAGTCAGTTACTACAATCCGGCGTTAGTGAACAACAAGCTATGGAAATTACTGGACATGGAAGTTCGAACTCGATTAAACCGTATTTACATCTTAGTGCTGAAAATCATCAGAATATAGTGAATACTTTTAGGAGTACTTCAAGTACATCAAGTAATAATACCAACAATACATTGTAGCCACCTAATAACGGTCATACTATTCAAATTTTTTCAATTGCACCATTTATAATAATTATAGTCGAGAATAATATATTATGTTCGTGTTCATAAAAAATTATTTATTGTTATAGGTAACAAATTATAATTGAAACAAATCGTTTATAGTTTAAATAAATATTTCATGCTTATAATTGAATTTGAATTATTTATTATTATTAAATTTCTTCCATTCATTCTGCCGAATTTAAATTTTTTGACCTTTCATTTTGTTCGTGAAATAGTCTAATAAAATACCACTCGTGATTGAATTTATCTTATAAGTCTGTCTTTTATTTCTAAACTCAACTGAGTTGCTTGAAGAAAACACCACTCGTCCTGCGGACTCGTGGTGTTTTCAAGCAACTCAGTTTCGTTTAGAAATAAATCGACAGACTTATTGCGAAAATTCAGTCACTAGTGGTATTACTACTGATAATGACACTAGCGATCTGTCATTGTCAACTACATATGTGTGCCAATGTTCACAAGTGAAAAATCAATTATCCCCTATATTTCTACCCGTAAGGGTGGTTAATTCCATTCGAAATTCAAATATGATCAACTATGAGGTATAACCTATCTGATGAAAGGAGAATCATCCAAATCGAAGATCCCAGTACAAAGTTATGCCTGATAGAATCGTTTAACGGACCAGAGTTCAGAGGGTGATTGATTAATATCTTCCATTTTGCTACGCTTGGGGGTGCATTTAATCTTTTAGATTCAAATGGGACCAACTTCGAAGTACACCCTATCCACTGAAGAAAGATTTATCGGAATCGGACATCTCAGTAAAAAGTTATGCGTGATCATACATAAAAATAATATACGCGTTGACTAGATAACCTCCTCCTTTTTGGTTTCGTCGGTTAAAAAAGGAGGAGGAGATGTATGTATCTCGATGATTTTCCTTTCATTGCATAGGGTGTACTCCGAAGTTGTTTTCAATTCAATTTGAACAAAAAAATCCATCCCTAAGGGTAGCAAAATGGAGGATATTGATCGTTCACCCTCTGAATTTTGGTCCTTCTATCAGGCATAACTTTGTAAAGAGTTTTCCGATTTATTTTATATTCCAATTTCAAATAATTCACCCCATGGATAGAAAAATAGGGGATGATTGATTTTTCACTTGTGAACATTGGCACACATAAGTAGTAGACATTGACAGATCCTGCTACATCCGTCACAATAATTACATTTTATGAAAGGATGGGATTATATACAAAGTGATGAAATCAACTAACCAGAACTTTCAAAAATAATTTCTATTATATAACAATAAATAGGTAAAGTAGATAATCATATTATTTAACAGTTAATAGTTGAAGTAAGCTAGGTAAGTAAGTATATTGGAAGTAATCAGAAATTAAGTAGGTAGTAATTGATAGATTTTAGCCAAAAAAATTGAATAATAAAAACTTTTCAACAAAGTATTAAACCAACGAAAAAATCAAATGAAAAGCAAAAATGAAATGAACCTTTTTAGTCTTAACGATAATTGAGCTCCTAAACTAATGTGAGTAACTAATTTCGAGTCGGCGCCAAACAAACCAGCAATTTAATTGGGTAAAGAGTAAAAAGATGACAGCTGGATGCACAGCGGCGTTTTGATTACTTGATCTAAGTAATATTCAATAATTGTTTGTTTGGCGCCGACTCAAAATTAGTTACATTAGTTTAGGAGCTTAATTATCATTAAGACTAAGAAGGTTTACTTTATTTTCTGCTTTTCAGTTGATTTTTGTGTCGGTTTAGTTTTTTGTTGGGAAGTTTTTATGAAATATGAGAATACCAAATTCAATGGCAATGATAGCTTCCAAAAACGATCAAATTGAATGTTCAAATTGTGCACTTTGATCGGCGAAATACATTTTGCGAATAACTGCAACAGCTATGCAATAATGATAATTTTTTTTTTTTAATATATTCATTTCTGACGAGGCTACGTTGATAGGCAAAATTGCCGTTATTGGGCTACCGAAAACCCCCATGGATGATGAAGTATCACACTCAGAATTCACAGGAAGAGATTGTATGGTGTGGCATAGTCGACGGAAGAATTCTGGGTCCCTATTTCTTTGACGTGAACCTGACTGGTGCAATATATTTGGATTTTTTTAGATTCGACTTTATCCCTGCACTAATAGCTTTGTATCCAGATCTAGAGGAATCTGATCTTCCAAGAACTGATTTATTCTTTCAACAAGATGGTGCATCTCCCCATTATGCAGCAGGTGTTCGCGACTATTCAGATGTGGTGTTTCCGAATCGTTGCATAGGGAGAAGGAGACCGAGAGACTGGCCAGCTAGATCTCCAGATTTGACACCACTTGTTTACTTCTTGTGGGGATACTTGAAGAGTGAAGTGTATGTTGATAGGCCGGAGAATTGAGAAGATTTGAAAGCAAGAATTCGTCACGAGATACAATGTATACCTCCTGACGTTACTGACAATGTTCAAAAAGAATTTATTCATCGTCTTGGCTACTGTCACATAGCAAACGGTGCACAATTTGAACATTTAACTTGATCGTTGTTTGAAGCTATCATTGCCATTAAATTTAGTATCTTCATATTTCAAAATAGTTTTTTTTATTTTATTTTCATTTCACCCATACTCATAATCACCTTTTCACACTCCGTAATGAAAAATGGAGTTGCCATTAAAAAAATTACTGATGACGTCATTTCTCGTACACGAATCATTCTGTATGTATTGATTCAATCTGAAAGAATGCCCAAATGAAAATGAAATTCGACGGCTTCGAGTGTTATTTCCAAAAATTATTCCTTCAATTTTTCACGAATTAATCCACTACTTTACGAGAGCACTGAATTTAACGGACGTACTGTACACAAACCCTATGTGTGATATATGTTTGAAATCAGCTTTCCATGGAGATTCCAAAAATTGAATAATATATGGGGTGTTCTTTCTGAAAAAAATTGTCGACGTCATTAGTCAAACGTGGATTACCCTGCATATTTAATTTTTCCTTATAATTGTGAGATTGAAAATCGACCTGTTTCAGGAGATTCTTCAGAAATGGATAGTTTGGCTAAAAAATGAATTTATTCAGTACTTGTCGAAAGAACTGTATCATCTTTGTATAGCTTATAACGGGGCCCATGACCCGAAGGATATTGATTGTCCAACTGAGCTGTTAACTGACACCTCTGACGGTATCTGGGTAGTAGTCGGAAAAATATATTTTTATATTTTATAGAGATGGATGGCACTCCAAAGTATCGTTATGCAATAAAGGCATATACTTTCGGATACTCATACAATCCCAACTGACTAGTATTATGCCAATTCTCTTCAGGACTTGATTGAATTCCAACTAACTGAACAATTGCACTTTCCAGACCTCCTGAAGAAATCAACTCCCAGCCGTATAATCTTCACCAGCTCCATAGTAGCATTCATCAGCCTACTCGATGTAGAGAACATCAATTCACCAGAAACCTATCACCTGAGTGGTTTCACATATGGCAACTCCAAGTTGTGCCTTGCAGTCGCTGCCAAATGTTTTGGGGAAAAGTTGCGGGGAACCGGAGTTACTGCATACTCCTTCCACCCGGGGGCAGTCCGAACAAGAATATTCTGGAAAGCATTACAGAATAAGGCATCGCCGTGGCAAGTGTTTACGGCTTCGCTCGGATTCATTGCGCTTACGCTTGGAAAGGTAAAGAACTGTCTATTCAAATTTCATATGGAAATCTGTTCTATACAGAGTGTTTCTTAATAACATGCTTATATTCACGGATGTCATTCTTGGGCTCATGTTGAGAGAAAAACTTTCATATGAACATATGTCCTGAAGGTCTTAACTTTTGAACCACAGGGTGCTACCCAGACAGCACTGGATATTCCATGAATATTCATAGAATATTATTTTTGGGATATTGGAATATACTTAAATGTGCCAAACATGTCTTTTTTGGAATATTCCTAGAATATGCTGGCGGGAAAAATTCTAGATATTCCTTGAATATTCAATGAGGAATATTCCCGGAATATCCAGAATATTACCAGAATATTACATGGATATTCCAAAAAAAATACTCCTGGAATATCCTCTGGGAATATTCCTTGTATATCCAGAATAAACTTACAATATTCCATGAATATTACAGAAAGGATAATCCTAGAATATTCCATGAACATATTCTATGAATATTTCGAGAATATTCAAAGTAATTCAGGTATCTGATAGCAGTATTCTCTAAATATCCTGAAGGGTTTCCAGAACAAAATAACCATTCCCTGAAATTTCAGAAATTAAGAAAATAAAAAAAATACAACTGTTTCCTCCAATATAAAATATTTGATGGCACTTTTACATCAATAATATGAACATCTACAATTATGCCTGACAATTCAAGCAATGAAAGATAAGTGCCATGTGAAGTGGAATGAATAGAAAAATCGAATTAAACGGTTTTCTTCACATAAAGGATTCAATATAAAATTGAACCAGAAAATGGTAGATCCCAGGTGAAAAACAACTACTTTCCTGGCAAATACCACGCAGAACGTTGAATGATATTCACCTGAAAATCCATGCATACTTCCATATAATATCAATGGACATTGCATGCAAATGTTTCTTTCTGATTTTCGGAGTGTTCCTTTCTGTCACTAGGTACCGCCAGTTGAAGTTTATCTTTTCCGGCGTACCTATAGGTGTTACAAGCTCGATGATGGTTTGTTTACGTTGTGTCTCACTTCCGCCAGAGTTCTTTGGACCTTTGGCTGGTTGACTACTACGTATTGATGAGGGCCAAGAAGCCTGAAACCGGTATGCGGATTGTTAGGTGAACACGACATAAATTAAACATATTCGAGCTTATCAGAAAGAAATATTTGCATTCAATGTCCATTGATATTATATGGAAGTATGCATGGATTTTCAGGTGAATATCATTCAACGTTCTGCGTGGTATTTGCCAGGAAAGTAGTTGTTTTTCATCTGAGATCTACCACTTTCTGGTTCAATTTTATATTGAATCCTTTATGTGAAGAAAACCGTTTAATTCGATTTTTTCTATTCATTCCACTTCACATGGCACTTATCTTTCACTATATGCTAGACGGGCTTGCCACTCCTACTGAGAAGGAATCTTTCATTTAGAAACCTATTGAGGTGGGAGATTTTCGGAGTGTTTCTTTCTGTCACTAGGTACCGCCAGTTAAAGTTTATCTTTTCCGGCGTACCTATAGGTGTTACAAGCTCGATGATGGTTTGTTTACGTTGTGTCTCACTTCAGCCAGAGTTCTTTGGACCTTTGGCTGGTTGACTACTCCGTACTGATGAGGGCCAAGAAGCCTGAAACCGGTATGCGGATTGTTAGGTGAACACGACATAAATTAAACATAATCGAGCTTATCAGAAAGAAACATTTGCATTCAATGTCCATTGATATCATATGGAAGTATGCATGGATTTTCAGGTGAATATCATTCAAAGTTCTGCGTGGTATTTGCCAGGAAAGTAGTTGTTTTTCACCTGAGATCTACCACTTTCTGGTTCAATTTTATATTGAATCCTTTATGTGAAGAAAACCGTTTAATTCAATTTTTTCTATTCATTCCACTTCACATGGCACTTATCTTTCACTATATGCTGGACGGGCTTGCCACTCCTACTGAGAAGGAATCTTTTATTTAGAAACCTATCGAGGTGGGAGATTTTCGGAGTGTTTCTTTCTGTCACTACGTACGGCCAGTTAAAGTTTATCTTTTCCGGCGTACCTATAGGTGTTACAAGCTCGATGATGGTTTGTTTACGTTGTGTCTCACTTCAGCCAGAGTTCTTTGGACCTTTGGCTGGTTGACTACTCCGTACTGATGAGAGCCAAGAAGCTTGAAACCGGTATGCGGATTGTTAGGTGAACACGACATAAATTAAACATAATCGAGCTTATCAGAAAGAAACATTTGCATTCAATGTCCATTGATATTATATGGAAGTATGCATGGATTTTCAGGTGAATATCATTCAACGTTCTGCGTGGTATTTGCCAGGAGAGTAGTTGTTTTTCACCTGAGATCTACCATTTTCTGGTTCAATTTTATATTGAATCCTTTATGTGAAGAAAACAGTTTAATTCGATTTTTCAATTCAAGCAATGTTTTTGCTTACATTCGCCAAGAAACAGAACTTCTTTTCAAAAATTATGTAGTAGTGCAATACGTAATTGTGTCCTTCAGAGTATTTGTGGATTGGAATTGCAGGTTCCACTCAGAAAAAAAAACAATTGATTTTTGCAGACTGCGCCTCCCTTCCCTACAATGAATTTGAACAGGTCTGTTTCTTTATAGTTATAATAATAATAACACATATTTTATCAACCCGTTTCTTCTGTCACTACAGGGATAACTCTGAAAAACAAAAACTGCATGATCGAACTACTGCTATATGAATCAGAAAAACTTGAATCAATTCTATTACTAATAGTTTCAACTTGATTACTCAACTGTCCTTTGCTGTGACGGAGTTTGTGTGAAAATTTTAATAAGAATATTTTCAGTTTCCTGGTGTACTTCCTTATACCAAGCACTGCTTTTTTTCTTTTAGGCATTTAGTTGAAAACGCCTTGAAAATGAAATGATCAGTGATATACAAATGAAATATTTTTATGGAATGAAATGAATGGTAACACAAAAGTGTAGTTACCACACTGTGGTGAATATTGAGAATATTTGTTAAAACAATTCCCAACACAGTAGTTTCACATACAAATATGCAGAAGTAACCCATAACAGTAAAAAAAAACAAAAGATGTCAAATGTCAAAAAACCGACTTTACAGCTCTGCCATCGGGTTAAGCTACGACTACCGGATGAACGACAGATGCTGACGCGCGCGGAAAGGTTTTGATTGGTCGTGAAAGTGCACCTCGATATTTTCCAACCAATTATAATTTGGTCAGTACAGTAGTGTATTTTTGTCAGCTTGTCTAAACAAAAACTCTGTTTGCAAGTCAAATACATCTATTCACACTTTCTCTCATACTTTTCCCATATTTGGAACTCGAAAATAGTTATTGGTGTTTATTCCATAGGAATAAGGGAGGAAATTCCATGAATTAACAATACAGAATATTCTATGAATATTCATATATGATTATTCCATGAATATTCACACAGGAATATTCTATGAATATCCATACAGGAATATTCTCACGAGAATATTCCAGGAATATGCTTATTGGAATATTCCTGGAATATGCTGGAGGCATGTGAATATTCTAGGAATATTCCATGGATATTCAGAATATACTCTTATCTTTTCGGATATTCAGAGAATATTGTAGGAATATTCCGTGCTGTCTAGGTAGCTGAAGTTTTAATAATTTTTTTTATGATAACTATGGTATGAGTCTAGATATTTTTGTGAAACGTAGTAACGCATCTTAAATTTCCTGCTGCACAACATAATTTTTTATTCTTTTCATTGGCGTTCGTGCGCGATTTGCACTGAATAATTTTAAAGAGAAAAGTGATACGTCACTGCTTTTTCTCAAAGTAAACTATTTTTGTAATCCTCATTTATTCCTGAGCAAATCTGGTCTCGTGGTTTGTTTTTCGTTTGACGTACGGTTTTCGCATAAAAAAATAAAATTCGTTCCTTTGCATCTCGCTAGGCCAATAATGAGAAAAAACAATTTGTGTAACTTCAAACGAAAATAATTTTTAAAAAAACCTTTTTGAAGACAAGCTTTTATTCAAATGCACTGAAAAGTAAAAAATATTTGTTTTATATGTGTGACGAGGTAAGTCCGTGAGTTATAGATTTTATCGCGCAAAGTTTTCAGTTCGAATACAAAAGCGACAAGCTTTTGAATCTATCGGTTGATTCTCCAGGGTGGCTCAACTCTATAACTTTTTTATTATTGAAAATAAAAAAACTAAATTTGGAGGTTGTGTATTATAGTCCAATTTGAATTTTTTGACATTCACTTGCTTTGCCGTACTTCTGATTCGACCGGAAATGACCCCAACTTTCGATTTTTAGATGGAACATCCTATATATTTTTACTTATTTCGATCGAGAATGACATTCTGAATCCAACGACACCTCACTGGTCAATATTTGACAAATACAGTCAATTTTATTCCAATTTTTATTTCTCGATCTAGAATGCCATGGATCGTGTAAATCGCTTCATTCTTGATCATAAATAACATGAGAAAAATACGACTTGGAGGCTTATGACTTCACAATCATTTTAGGAATGATTTAAAAGTCGCAAATTAGTCCATTAAGGTTCTGAATTTTCGAAATGATCCCCTTCTTGATCACGGCAAAGTTTAACTTTTTCAATTGTTGCGCGCACTACATTGATTACCTGTTCCGCAGTGATGCTCTGGAATACCAACCTTACTTTATACTCCAGTTCTTCACGAGTAGCTGATGCTGTGTTATACACCTGATTTTGTATTGTTCCCCAGAGGAAAAAATCTAGCGGAGTGAGATCTGGTGATCTAGAATATGAAAGAGAAATAATACATTATGAAAAAATATGACAACCTGAGAATGTACCTCGCAGGCCACTGAATAGGTCCATAAGTGCCAATCCACTTTTCAGATGTTCCCTTACGCCTTGAGAATTGTGAGGTGGCGCTCCATCTTGTTGAAAATAGATATCAACTTGGTTAGACAGTGGCAAATCTTCAATGAAATCAATAATTTTATTTCTAAGGAACTGTTGATATCTTTCCACAGTAAGTTGTCCGTCGAAAATTGTTGGCCCCAAAAGTTTCCATCCGATAATACCCATCCAGCAATTGAATCCAAATCGCTCTTGAAAATTTCCTTCTTGCATCAGATGTAAATTTGTTTGAGACCAGTACTTTTTATTATCTCGATTGAACAGACCCAAGTTGGTGAATCGAGTATCGTCTGAATGAATAATTTTAAATGGAAAACGTACTTTTTCTCAGTATTTAGTCAAAAACCGGTTGCAATAAGTTAAACTTCGGTTGTGGTCGTTATCGTAAAGATGTTGGTGTAGTTGGTACTTAATGATCGATAATTATATTTGTGAATAATTCTCCAGACGGACGAATAACTTATATAACACTCAGAAAGAATTTGGCGAATTGACGTACAATTCACTTCAACATTAGCCAACACGTCTACTTCTTTTTCTCCACTGACAATGAAGTTATTGGCATTTTCTTCTGGTTCATTTCGCATTATCCTTTCCAGTTTTGGAAAATAATGTCGAGTGGGATGGCGACGATTAGGGAATCTCTGACCATAAATTCGAGCTGCATCAGTTGCATTCTCTTTTGCTTCTCCGTAAATTAGCAACATGTCAATTTTCTCGTTTCTAGTATAATTTATCATATCAAATTATAAACTACTGTAACGAACCTAGACCTGTCGCCTCACGCGTTGCCATCGACAACGATGATGTCATCCCCGGAGATATTCGAGAACAATCCAGTCACGCTGCCGCCATGCTGTTCGCCAACCGCCAGAATTGGAAACATCGAGAATGCGGTAACGGAGATAAAGAGGCAGCCCTCAAGTGGAACTGGGAGTCTGACCAGAGCCGATAGCATCGATCGATACAGTGGCGTAGTTAGTAATATAAATTAGTTGTGAATTTAAGAGTGAAATAAATTAGTGAAACCAAGTTAAGTTTATTTACGTTACAATTTGTGTCAGAAGTGGGATTTTGAAAATAAACAAGTGATCGTGGAGTGGATAGTCAGAAAAATAAATTGATAGACCTTTTTTCACGCCCAAAATAGACAGTGACCCGGTTTTCGCGAAGTGGACAATTGTGCGTAGGAATATAAACTGATACACTGTTCGCGTGAAACAGACAATAGACTGGTGGCCCGTGGAAAAGAATTCGCGAAGTGAATTTTTAACAAACTGATAAACTTTTCGTGTGAAACAGACTGATACCTCGTCAAAGACAAAATGTGTTCAAGAAAAGTGCGCCTTGCGGATTTGAAGGTAGCGGAATTGAAACAGGAATTGGAGGAAAGGGAACTGGAAACAACGGGTAAAAAGCAAGTACTCCAGGAAAGACTTGCAGAAGGACTTATACAAGAAGGTGAGGACCCCGAAACATTTTTATTCGAAGTTCCCGGAGGTGATTTGAGTCCGATAATAGAATCCTTGAAAGAAGAGCTGCAACAAAATTCTAGAAATCTGGAAGAAAAGCTTGAAGGAAATTCTAGAAATCTGGAAGGGAAGCTTGAAGAAAATTTTAGAAATCTGGAAGAGAAGCTTGAAGAAAATTCTAGAAATCTGGAAGAGAAGCTTCAAGAAAATTCTAGAAATCTGGAAGAGAAGCTTCTAGAAAATTCAAGAAGCCTGGAAGAAAATGCAAGAAGCCTGGAAGAGAAGTTCCTGGAAAACACAGAAGGCCTAAAAAAAGAATTGTGTGGTGTGGCTAATTTTCTAGAAGAAAGAATGGGAACCGTTGAGACAGAGATAGATAAAATTAGGGAGCAAATGAACACGGAGGTAGATAAAATCAAAGATGGGGTCGAGGCAGAGATGGACAAAATAAAGGAAACGATCAGTAAGCTGGAAAAACGAATTAATAGTGCGCCCTCCACAGAGATGGTTAACGAAAATGCAATGCTGGACTTGAGTTTGAACTTGGATGAAGTTCAAGAGGGTATAAAAAATGTCAAGGTCATTCCAGAAATAGGGAAGCTTTCCATGAAGCCGCCTCAGTTCGACGGAAAAACTCCATGGGCAAATTACCGCCGGCAGTTTGAAGCAGCGGCCAAAGCAAACGGATGGAATGCAAGGGAAAGAGCTGTAGCACTGACACTTGCATTACGTGGAGAAGCGACAAATATTCTACAAACTCTCACCGCCCAAGAACAGTATGTTCCAGTTGTTCTAATATTGACCGTTGTTTTCCGCGGCAGCGTGACTGGATTGTTCTCGAATATCTCCGGGGATGACATCATCGTTGTCGATGGCAACGCGTGAGGCGACAGGTCCGGCCTAGGTTCGTTACACTACTCAACAAATAAGTTTCCAAAAGTGACAGCATATCCATTAGCCTGTTTATTTGGGTAGTCCTAGCAACAGCTTCAATTGTTTGTCACGGATAACTAGAATAATAGGACCTAATGCGTAAACCGAATACTTATTATTTGTTATTGCAATTATTCAGAAAAATAGTGAAAATGAAGTGGAAGTGTGTGGTATCAAATTATTCGTAAGAAAATTACGTCACACATCCAAAGCAATAATTTTTTACTTTTCAGCCCATTTGAATAAAAACTTGTCTTCAAAAAGGTTTTTTATTGATTATTTAATTTTGTGCTTTTAAGTACTTAAGTACGCCTTAATCTATGCATTTTTGTTGGAGCATCTTTATTATGAGGCGATGACTCAATAACCTACGTCACACATGCAAAGCAATTATTTTATACTTTTCAGTCCATTTGAATAAAAGCTTGTCTTCAAAAAGGTTTTTTAATAATTATTTTATTTTGTTAAAGCATCGTTATTATGAGGCATTTTTTTCTCGCAACTTCTGAGCTAGCTAGTCCTTCCATGAGGAGACCATCTAAAGATTAACTCATCCGCCATTTCGGAGTTGCCATCTTCAATTCATGAATTTCAACTGAAAATCAATAATCTTCGACTGAATTCTTAATCTTCGACCCAAAAACCCTCACATACTAATTTTGTTTCGAATCGGGCCATTATTACAAAACTCGTCCGCCATCTTGGAGTCACCATTTTTTTTTACAGAAATTTTGTAATGCATTGTTACCGGAATTATGGACACCTGCCAAATTTCAGCTCAATCGGATGTCGCCAAGGGCTCCAAAAAATGGATTAGAAATTTCAACCGGAAAGATTGCCAGAATGACAGAAGAGCGGAGCAAGTTGAATAAAAGCTTCTAAAAAAAAATTATTCAAGAGAATATTTTTTAAACGGTAAAATTATAAAATAAAGTAATAATACATTTTGAAATGCTAATACTAAATTACCCTGAATGCCCAAACAGATAAATTAAATCAGATGTTCAGAATGTGAACCTCCTGCAAATATGCAAGCCTCTGCTCTCTTTATTATTACAAGCTTTTATTTAGTTTAACTTGTTAGTTCGTTCGTTAATTAAGGGCCAAACTTAGGTCAAATTTGAATTTCTCATATTGAAAAAACCCGAAATACCAATTTTTGTCCAAATATCGACATTATTTCAAAAATTATTTTCGAAAAACCAAATAGACCAGGGTCGATAATTTTTGAAACCAGAAAAAATAATAGTAGGATGAAACCCATTGAAAAAGAAAGATAATATAACAAAAATGAAAGGAAAAATAATTTACGGGCGATCTGAGGTCGTGGAAGGGGGTGAGTTTTTAAGGGTAAAAAACGGTTTATCTCGATTTCCGGCAGAATTACGAGTCCTATGGAAAAAAGTCTACAACTTTGGTATCCACACTTTTTTCACAAAATCTCAAAATGTATGTGAAAAATTCAAATAACCAAGTTTTTGGTTTTTTATTTTTATATTTTACAAAAACAATTTTTTTTTCACGAAATTTGGTGGAAACGTACCTTCTTATGTCCCAAACACACTGTAATTTTTTTGATTCAAAATATTTATTTTTCCACCTTATTTTGACTTAATATCGAAAAAGCACCCTAATTTTCAATCAGAAATTCTCCCATCAAAATATCAGGTTTTTTGAAAAAGTCGGTGGGCTTTTCGTTCGCTGAAATCTCCACTTTCTGATGGTGTGAAAAAATATACATTACTATGGTAAATGTTCTCAGAAAATGCAAAGAAATAACAGGTAGTAAGGCCCAGACCCTCCTAGCCCCTTCCCCACTTCTCTATGAAATACCTTTTGATGGGCTAAAATTTTTCGTAGGTCACTCAGGTATATGAGTTATCTTAAAAAATTAATATTTTAAATCAAAAAAATGACAGTGTGTTTGGGACATGAGAAGGTGAATTTCCACTAAATTTCGTGAAAACATTTTTTTTTTGTAAAAGATAAAAATAAAAAACAAAAAACTTGGTAATATGAATTGTTCACATAAATTTTGAGGTTATGTGAAAAAAGTGTAGTCACAAAAGTTGTAGATCTTTTCATTACCTATATCTTTGTTATTCAATTTTTTTCCAGAGGACTTGTAGTTTTGCGGGAAATCGAGATAAACCGTTTTTCACCCTTAAAAATTCACCTCCTTCCACTTTCCGACCTCAGATCGCCCGTAAATCATTTTTCCTTTCATTTTTGTTATATTCTCTTCCTTTTCCAATGGGTTTCATCCTACTATTTTTTTTTTCACTTTTTACCATTTTCAAAGGCTGGTCTAAAAATTAATATAAACTTCCAACACCTTGTATATCAAAAGGCCTCGCGGACCCATGCTTATATGAATTTTTCACCTTATAAATAATTGAGGAATCGTCCTGTAAAATATCGGACATTTATTACATATCACCCTGTATTACGGGTCGATTTCTACCAGTAAACACCTGCCGTAAGCCTCGTAAAGGAGCTTCATTCCTGACGGGGGTCCCCCGACCGCACACGATTCTTTTAATTCCGAAATACCAACGATTTGGTAAATTATTTCCGAATTCTGTTATTTTGAAGGAATTAGACTAGATTTCCAGTGAAATTTGTTTTTCATTTTGGCACTTCTTTTCAGAGCCCGGAAGAAGGAGCCCAAACGATGTTACACCTGGCGACTGATAAAGGAGTGGAAAAACACACCGGGGGTCATTTTTGGGACTGCAGTAGATTTTTCTTTCCGCCACGAGCCTATAACGCGAAGTTCTGCGAAAATGTATGGAAAAAGTCGAAGGAACTCGTGAACCTAAAACCCAACGAGTGTGTGATTTAACGACTTATTCATCAACTAGAGAAATTTGATTGGACCCAGAAGTGCTTGCAAATTCCGTAACTTTTTTTCTACTTAAGCTATCGACGTGTTTTTTTCATAATAAGCCCGACAATGAGGCACATTTTAAAAATATTTCTATTTATTTAATGATGTCTCAAAATGAGATACACAACTAAGTTCTGTTTTTTCAAATAGCAACCCCACATTTTTGTTACATTATTGGATTCGCCACTAAATTGTCGATATAACGCACCCGGGTTTCTTAGACACCTTCTGCAATAGTTTTTGATCTATTTCAATTCATGTGTCGAAATAGCGTCGTGCGTAGACCAGCAGAAAAATTCATAACCTCAGAACCATTCGAAATCAATCAACCAACTATTTTCCAGTCGATTCCTCAGGCTTTAGCGCATCTTTCGAGATGGGTGTCGCTGTTGCCTACTACGATTTTTTGAAAAATGACAAATTACAAATGGAAATAACTTGACATTGACAGATCCATAAAATTCTGGATAATATAAAACGTTCCGTGAAATTGCTTCATCTGTTGATTTCGGAGTGCCTCGATGATGAAATTTTTTAAGGTACTTGGTGATGAAATTTCACATTTCATACACTTCCCATTATTCATTCAACATGAAATTTGACGGGTGTCCATGGTTTGCATGTTTCTGCACATTTTTTGCATTCTGGGAACTCATATAGGGTATTTTCAAAGTTGGGACATTTTTTAACATGCTTTCACATAAAAATCACCTGTATAAAAGTGGCAAAACAACAGAGATGTCATATTTCATTTTTGGTACGTGTAGAGATGATATTTATTTCTGCCATAAAATCCAAACAAATATTGACATTTCACAATTTTAGTAACATGAAATGGATACACATAAAAACAAAAAACATCCGGTTATGTTGGGATATTCAGCGAATACAAACAGTGGTCCAATAATCTTTTGTTTTGTGTTCAAAATGAATGTATACCATCTCAAATGAAACTGAACTGTTCATCAGCCCATAGGTTGGAACCGAAGTGTTTGGACGAAATAATGAGTTCTTAATGTTCACAGAATCATTCAGTTTTTGCATGGTGTAGCACATTTTATTCATGTTTGTAACGGTTTTGGAGATATGGTTCCCAAAAGATGAGCTGTTATCAATTTCCTTGCAGGAAAATTTAATATTGGAATATATGGGAACTGATTTTCTGTTTCATGAAGACATTACTGTTCAGTTTCAAGTGGACAGTGTTTTATTCCTATTTAGGCATAGATTATTCTTGTTACACCAGGTTAACATTACATTTGACATTCTTGTTGCCTTGGATATATTGTCAATATTTTTGCTTCTGCAGTTGTTGAACGATCTGTGAAAACCCTTTTCTCCACGTATTCCCAAAGGAAGGAATCTATAGCAGTAAGGTCTGGGGATCGAGCCGACCAGGGAATACTACCTCCCCCGCCTATCCAACGATTAGGATAAGACAACCACATGGTCCTTCTGGTTCAAGTTCGAAACCATTTCTTTCAACATTCTGTGGAGATGTTCGCAAAGAAAATGTAAATACCTTTCAGCATAATGTGATTTCCCACAATGAGTACTCTCCTCCTTTGGTGATCAACAGTCCTTAACCAGTGAGGATTTTGGATTACATATTAATGCAATTAGGTCTGTTGACCGACCCGTCAATCATACCATTCACTCGAATACAAAACGCAACTCAATTTGCAAAATAATTACCATACAATTATTGATGTAGGTTCAGTTGATAAGGGTGGAACTTATGTTTCAATATTATTCTGTTCACACTACTTGGTGAAATATCCGTTTCCGCTGCTATTTCTCCAATTCTTGAGTGAGGATTTTCCTGTAGCATCATTAGACCTTGCAACTCATTGATCCAACCACCAACAATTTCCTTTCTGGTATAAGACACACTACCAGTAAGTTCCAAACCAATCTCTTAACTTTTGGATTCAAGGCTTTTGAAATTTTTTCTTCTGGATATTTTTGATGGTAGATTCTGCTTGCTAATAAAGGATATCTGTCAGCTTGGTCAATACAGTAGTCCAAATTCACTGATTCATCGCAAGTTAAAATAGCATGAAAGATAAGTGCCATGTGAAGTGGAATGAATAGAAAAAATCGAATTAAACGGTTTTCTTCACATAAAGGATTCAATATAAAATTGAACCAGAAAATGGTAGATCTCAGGTGAAAAACAACTACTTTCCTGGCAAATACCACGCAGAACGTTGAATGATATTCACCTGAAAATCCATGCATACTTCCATATAATATCAATGGACATTGAATGCAAATGTTTCTTTCTGATAAGCTCGATTATGTTTAATTTATGTCGTGTTCACCTAACAATCCGCATACCGGTTTCAGGCTTCTTGGCCCTCATCAGTACGGAGTAGTCAACCAGCCAAAGGTCCAAAGAACTCTCACAACGTAAACAAACCATCATCGAGCTTGTAACACCTATAGGTACGCCGGAAAAGATAAACCTTTAACTGGCGGTACCTAGTGACAGAAAGAAACACTCCGAAAATATCCCACCTCGATAGGTTTCTAAATAAAAGATTCCTTCTCAGTAGGAGTGGCAAGCCCGTCTAGCATATAGTGAAAGATAAGTGCCATGTGGAGTGGAATGAATAGAAAAATCGAATTAAACGGTTTTCTTCACATAAAGGATTCAATATAAAATTGAACCAGAAAATGGTAGATCTCAGGTGAAAACAACTACTTTCCTGGCAAATACCACGCAGAACGTTGATGATATTCACCTGAAAATCCATGCATACTTCCATATAATATCAATGGACATTGAATGCAAATGTTTCTTTCTGATAAGCTCGATTATGTCAATTTATGTCGTGTCACCTATAAACAAGTAAACAAACCATCTCGAGCTTGTAACACCTATATCACCTAACAACGCATACCGGTTTCAGGCTTCTTGGCCCTCATCAGTACGGAGTAGTCAACCAGCCAAAGGTCCAAAGAACTCTGGCTGAAGTGAGACACAACGTAAACAAACCATCATCGAGCTTGTAACACCTATAGGTACGCCGGAAAAGATAAACTTCAACTGGCGGTACCTAGTGACTACTCCGTACTGATGAGGGCCAAGAAGCCTGAAACCGGTATGCGGATTGTTAGGTGAACACGACATAAATTAAACATAATCGAGCTTATCAGAAAGAAACATTTGCATTCAATGTCCATTGATATTATATGGAAGTATGCATGGATTTTCAGGTGAATATCATTCAACGTTCTGCGTGGTATTTGCCAGCAAAGTAGTTGTTTTTCACCTGAGATCTACCATTTTCTGGTTCAATTTTATATTGAATCCTTCATGTGAAGAAAACCGTTTAATTCGATTTTTCTATTTAAAATAGCATGTTATCCAAATTTTTTGAAATGCTCATACCTTCCTGAAGCTCATATGGGCGCTGACACTTCCTCAACTATGAATTAAAAATTCAATTGTGTAATAATTCAGTACTTTCTCACTTCAATCACTGTGATGTTGTCTACGGCCCATGTATTGATAGTATTGACACTAGAAGAATCCAGAAAACACAAAACTCATATTTGAGCCTGATGTATGGTATTAGATGACCACAGCAAATTTCGCACAAATTGAGGGTCACTGGATGGCTTGGTATGCGCTAAAAAGTGAAGAAGAATTGCTTTGGATGTGTGACGTGGGTTATTTCGTGAGATGAAGATTCAAAAGCTTGTCACTTGAACCGAAACCTTCCGTTTGACAGATGACAGCCAAAAATGAATGCATTCAGAGCAGAAACTGCATCTTCATACCAAATTTCAGCCCCATTAGTCAAACGGTTCAACAATTATCGTGGAAAATTACAGACAGACACACATACAGGCAGATAGAGGTCTCAATCGGCTCGGGGACATCAAAACGGACATATCCGTCGATATCTCGATGTTTGTTTTCGCACGATCACCATTACTTGACCAGGGAGGGGTCAACGTTAAAGTAAAACTCAAGTCGACAGCTGGGATAGCAGAAAAGTGATGGATTTTGCACACGCATCCCTGGATCACTCTGTATAGTAATGTTGAATCTGGGTTTCAATAATGATCATAAGAAAATAATAATTTGATTTGACATCTTTTTTTATATTTACTAGCTTTCATTTAGTTTCATCTGTTACCTGTCCCGATGTGTGTAATCAAATTTTACAAGTTAAATTTGACCCACTTAGTAGTCCTATTGACGGAAAATTTGGCAGGTGTTCACAGTTCCCGTGACAATGTAAATTGCCCTTTCTCATTGCTTGTTGATTCTGTTGGGCCCAGTACCGAGTATTTTGCTTATTTAGCATACCATGTTTATTCAGATTATATTGCGAAAAATTTGTCACTACGGGCATAAATTGTATCGATTTAATCACGAATAAACGTCATTATTATTATTATTATTATTATTATTATTATTATTATTATTATTATTATTATTATTTGTAAATCGTGATTCGCCGGAAAATAAAATAAAGTTGATAAAATTTGGGTACCTCTATGATTTTCAAGCAGCCAATTAAAAAACACTACCCGTCTATCGCCAATGTCAACATATAAATGTTGATGTAACTGATATTCAAATGCTCGATATCCGTACTTTTTCAGTATATTTCTTGCTGATTCGTGACTTATCTGCATTTCTTGACTAATTTATCTTGAAGAAACCGTTTTATAAACCTCAACCATTGCAAGAACTTTAACTCAGTCTCTTCATTCATGATAAGTCTCTGTTCCGCCGCTCAATTTCCTTCTTGCCTAAAACGATTCTTAACATACAGAAAATACTGATGGGCTGGATGTTGCCGATTGTGATATCTCTGAGCATACAGCTCAGCAGCATTCCTTGAATTTCTATGACATTCTCCAAATATCAATAACATATCCACTTTTTCACTTTGAGTATACATTATTTTGAAGAAAAATTAAACCGAAATTCACCGAAAAATAAGAAACTTTTACTGTCTGCTCATAAAGCTTATGTCACTGTCATTTCCCAAGTAAGTATTTTGTTTTCCAAAGAAGACTTGATAAAAATAACGCAAAATATTATGCATCATCGCACACTTGACAAAAGTAATTAAATTATTATCCAGTATTTTCCTTGGTAATATTTAATTTATGTTCTTGATTTTAATCCCATCGCAAATAAATTTGTATCGTTAGACTCGTCAAAAAACCATTTTTTTGTATGCGCTCCCCAAAACGGCTACTTTAGGAATGAAAAAAATCCGTAAAATGCTACTTTTACGGACTTGTCCGAAAAGTGTCGTCATGACGAATTGAAATTTATTCATTCATAAAACATAACTGAACATTAACGGGTGTTTATAAATACTATAAAAACTATGAAACGATAACATTTTGCTGCAGAAAAGCTAGAAGTATCTTTCTGAATGGTTGTCATATTTACTTACGAGTTCATTATATTCAACTATCTATATCCCCATAATACGTAGTATAGTTGGATCCTGGAAAAAATAACAGAAAACACAATTTCTCCAGCTTGCTTGTATACAGAAGAATATGCCATCCAAATGGATATCAGCTGCATTTTGTTGATAATAATTTTCAGTAGAAAATCTATAATTGTAGTTTATTACATATTTTATGAACACATTGTATTATATGTAGGTGTATAAATTTTGACAATTGGTAATGTCAGATTGATAAAAATATATATTCTGAAGTCCAGTCAGAAATAATTTCTTGCTACCATATAAATAACCGACAGGTTATGGGCCCAGGCCATTTCTAGTTGTGAAATAATATATTGTATTGATATACTAATCACTTACAATGGCATCAACATTCGCACACATCGAAAAATTCTGTAAAGAAAATTTCGATACCTGGCGTATACAGCTGGAAGCAATCCTAATCAAAAATGATCATTGGTCGTATGGGTAAAGGTTAAGAATATGAGAATACGAAATTTTCACAGGAGCTCAAGAAGACTATAAAAACAGTATAGCAATCGAAAATTTAGCGCGGAAAAAATAATTTTAGTAGATATGGGCCCCAGAAGGTCCATTAATAGAGGTTATGGAATATCACTTTTGGAAACTGCAAGCTGATATAAATAATAGCTTTTTGCACTAAACTATTAACTGTACACTTATTTAACGTTTAAGTAATTAAAATCACTTAATGATTCATAAAGTCATGAAGAAACTCCAATTATGTTTCCTTAAAATTTTCACATGAACTGTCAAAAATCAAATATTGATGGTTGCATTGTGCATTGATCTTGGCGTTTTATGGACATGCCACGTTGCCAACTATTCAAGTAAATTTGGCCAATCCGGATTTTCGCAATTAATTGGATCGAAATTTTCGCGAGCGGAGCGAAGCGTTGCTTTATAAAGTTGATTAGATTGCATTCAACTTGGATAGCAAGGTTAGCCAAGTTAGGTTAGGTTGTGTTCCTTCTTTTTACGTTAGAAATTGATTTGATCGAAATGTTCGCGAGCGGAGCGAAGCTTGCATTCAACTTGGGTAACAAGGTTAGCCAAGTTAGGTTAGGTTATGTTCCTTCTTTTTACGTAAGAAATTTACCCAGCCATATTGTTCGTGATGCAGCGCAGTACATTATTGTTTTTAACAAAGATCGTTCTCAAAATGTTTTTCCCCAAAGATTTGAAGCATGGTCGTATCGTACCCAAATCGATTTTTTTTTATGAGCTTTTCGTTTTCTTTCCAACTCGAATACATATTATGGAATTGGAAAATTTTGCATATGACTCTAATTACCTGATTCATTCTCTATATTTCATATTGGGTATTATAATTGACTTTGACTTGATATTTCTACCCTATTTTACTGGACTAAATCGTCCCATTTCTTTAGTGAGATTCGATGTCCCTCATACGGTTAACATTCGGACTCGTGTCTAATCGAGAATTGGTCATAAATACATCCCTACAGTGATTGATGGGTCGTCCAATTTTGGACCATTTGCCCAAAACAAAAATATATATCTGTGAGTTTCGGAAAATTTTGAAGAGACAATTTATATTTAAATAGTCAATATGAAGTCTGCTTGACCCTGGGTTTACAAAGGCTGAATCTCTAATACCTGACAGTATAAGTCCTGATATGCGCCTCATTGTAATTCATAAAGAATATCTCCCGAAGAAAACACGTTCAGAACAAATGACGGTGTTGATATAAATACCTCACCCCATAAATCTGAGAACTCACGTCTTCTTTGAACCCAGATTTCGTCGTAATACTCGACAAAAACTAGACAGAATAAATCAACCGACACCCTTTGAGGGTCCTACTCACAGAACTCATAGAACTAGAAGGCTAAAATAAGTGGAAGAAATTGATATGATTCATAACCACATGTATGGATGGGACACACGTAATCATGCGCATATCATCAACAACATTGCCAGTTCATGTACTTGTACGAGAATTTAATATAATGGCATTATGTTGTAATGTATTACATTATATTCCCATTAAAAGATCCGAAACTACTCGACTATCGATTACTCAGGATCCTTAAGTTCTTTTGTCATATGTATTCAGAAGATAATATACAAGTTAAGTGGAGCACTTAACAACTGATGGAATCGTAATAAGAATTATGATTTCCTACAAGCTCATTTGGCAACGCTGTTTACATCAACACCTGTTATTTAGTCTGACGACATTTTTATTCAAAGCCGGTCTTGCGTCTGTTGTTAGTTTGTGTTATTGATAGGATATTTGATCTACTGAATTCTAGACATCCATTGGGCAAATTCTACAAGGTTTCAATAAAGGAAAACAACAAAGATTTCTGGAATCCTTTTTTTTTTAATGCCTCAGGATACCTGGAAAGTCTCAAACATACTGATGGTGAACCACTGCATTTTTCAAAAAACAGGACTTCAATTTTGGATTTCTTCATCACAATAAATTCAATTATTGGAATGTGTGAAGAGTACATTGACAAACATCAACATGTTGGAATACATGTTAACTTAACATTCCAAGTACTAGTATATTTTACATTAAAAATAAATAATAGTTTAAAAAAACTAAAAAACACGCTTTCATAGAAAACCAGACCAAAAAAATAGAAAATAAGAGAAAAATGTATTTTATTTAAAAAAAATTACCTGTGATCTGAGACAATTCTTACTCCACTGCCCTAGGTGTGTAATGTACTATATAATTATTATTACCATGCACCCCACGCTTTTTTTTAAATAAAATAATTTTTTTTCTTATTTTCTATTTTTTTAGTCTGGTTTTCTATGAAAGCGTGTTTTTAGTTTTTTTAAACTATTATTTATTTCCTACTTTTTAGTGTGGTTTATTTATAAGAGCGTGTTTTATTAGTTTTTTTTTAAACTATTATTTTTATTATTTTTTTGCAAATTAAAAAATGGAATAATCTTATCAAATTAGGTAATCATAATCTCCGACTCCAAAAACCCCCACATACCACTTTTGAATAGAATCAGACCATAATCACAAAACTCGGCCACCATTTCAAAGCCGCCATCTTGAATTTTTACGAAAGAATCATATTATTCGATCCCAAAAACCCCCATATACCAATTTTGAATAGAATCAGACCATAATCACAAAACTCGTCCACCATTTTGGAGCCGCCATTATGAACTTTTCGTACGCCATATTGGAGCCGCCATTTTGTTTTTTTTTCTCACACAAAAATTTATTAACGCATTATCACCGGAATTATGTACACCTGCCAAATTTCAAATCATTCGGACGTCTGGAAGTGGGTCAAAATCGCGCCCAAAGGAGTCGGTTACGAACAAACAAACAAACATACAAGTGAAGCTAATATAAAGCGTGTAATGATTAACTTTTCAGGGAAAGAAATGGTTGGAATAATAACCCAACATCATTCCAGTTTTATTACACTGAGGCTGATGTTGCAACACGATATAGAAAATGTTTATGGAAATTGTTTTACTTAGGACAATACTTCCATTTTACCAACTTCCCAGAAAAAAATCCAACCTGAAATAACACTGCATGAAATGCCTTTAATTAAAAAATATAATTTAGATATTAATGATAGGATTATTGACAATGAATAATTTCAAGGAAGATTGAATTCCTTCCTATATTATCCAACTTGACAAAAATGTTGATACATTGCAGGTTTTGTAGTGAAGAGCATAAAAAAGTAATAAAGTGTAAGGTGTGCCTTTCCGTACTGGAAGAAGAAAGAAAGCTAGTGTAGATCTTGATTACTTCAAATTATAAATGAAAATACAGAACTGCCTCTTTTTCTGGATTAATCAAGATTCTGCAGATGTTGTGAAGTGTTGTATGTTTACAGAGAGAAAAATCAAGCAAATAATGGCAGAGAAAAAAAATATGGACGTTTTTGTAGAACTAGTTCGGGAACTCATTTCGAAGATAAAAACATTGTTTTCTAAATTAGATAAGCATGTTTTTGATAAAGCTATATACGAGATGTACCACAAAATGAAATTAATAAAATGTATTATACAAATTTACGATAAAATACGTTACCATAGTGTTGCTTGGTTGCAAGCAGAAAATGTAAGGAAAGAACTGAATAGGAAGAATCTATCAAAAATTATAAATTTGTTCCACATCAATAATATTATACCAATAAATTATGTTAAATATTTTTTTATTTATAGCGTGTACCAAAAAGTACCAGTAACTTCAACTTGATTAGTATACCTCTGATATTCTAAATCTGACTTGTCCATTGGATGACAATGAAATATTCCCAATGGTTTTTTATGAGTGCGCGCGCGTGGGTAATGAATTTAGGAGTCTTGTCTAACCGACTAATCTAAGGGCTGAGTCTAAATAGATTGCAATATGGAAACAGCGCTACCAGGTGCAACACCTTGCCAGGTACGCGACTCGTCTACAGACAACTTCGAGTTCCAATATCGAAAGCTATGACAAGAAAGGATACGACCTTAGAGGCATTCAGGCATAATCCCACGGATATTAGTTTCGTACTACCGCCCGCTCAAGCAAAGTTTCTTGATGACTTTTCTAAAAAAAAAACGATTTTCTTCACTAACGAAAAACTTAACATATCTTTTCGATAGCCCATTACAGCTTTCTCGATAGGCACCAACTTTTATTAAGGATAAATTTCATACTTCTTTGGACGACACTCTATATTCATAGCATTCACATTTATTTTCCCCAATATTTTTACTTTGTGACAAATTATTTTTTAGACACTAGTTACTTGGAAATTGTTTGTTACTTTAACTTCAAAACTGCAAGGGAGAAGTGAATTGTGATTGTTATTTAGTCTTCATCATACTTACCCATTCTCTTGAAATGATAATCGAAGAATAAAACCAAATTATCTTTGAAATGAAATATTTTATCATGTGAAATACTGCATACAATTTAGTTCATGTCAAATAAATAATTCAGAGAATGGAGAAGTGAACTTCACAATAGCCACTAAAAATTATTCTTTTAAATAAGCCTTTCTTCCCGAAACCTTACGGATATTGGATTCAAAAATTCCCCATAATTTCAGTTGCACTCCACTATTCAATTCGATCTCGAGTACACCCATCTTCAGAAAGTTCTCATGGTAAAAGTAAAGTTAATAGAGGTTATACATTTCACTGAAACCCCCCCTGTCATGGCAGCGGCCCCAAAGTGTATATTTTGTGGTTTTTTAAGAAATTTTAAGACTTGTATGCCTTCGGCGTGTCTCGGCCAGGCATACAAGAAAACATCCAATCCAAATGCGTTTCTTGGTCCAGTTTAAAATTATTTAAAACAAAATAATCTGAAGTCACATTATTTTACATATATGTTTGGTAACTTTCTAAATGCGGCACATCAACTTCATGCTTAGAAAAATCGAATTAAACGGTTTTCTTCACATAAAAGATTCAATATAAATTGAACCAGAAAATGGTAGATCTCAGGTGAAAAACAACTACTTTCCTGGCAAATACCACGCAGAACGTTGAATGATATTCACCTGAAAATCCATGCATACCTCCATATAAATGGACATTGAATGCAAATGTTTCTTTCTGATAAGCTCGATTATGTTTAATTTATGTCGTGTTCACCTAACAATCCGAATACCGGAGTGTTTCTTTCTGTCACTAGGTACCGCCAGTTGAAAGTTTTCTTTTCCGGCGTACCTATAGGTGTTATTGACTCGATGATGGCTTTGGTTATGTTGTGTCCCGCTTCAGCCAGAGCTCTTAGGACCTTTGGCTGGTTGACTACTCCGTACTGATGAGGGCCAAAAAAGCCTGAAACCGGTATGCGGATTGTTAGGTGAACACGACATAAATTAAACATAATCGAGCTTATCAGAAAGAAACATTTGCATTCAATGTCCATTTATATGGAGGTATGCATGGATTCTCAGGTGAATATCATTCAACGTTCTGCGTGGTATTTGCCAGGAAAGTAGTTGTTTTTGACCTGAGATCTACCATTTTCTGGTTCAATTTATATTGAATCTTTTATGTGAAGAAAACCGTTTAATTCGATTTTTCTATTTATTCCACTTCACATGGCGTTTATCTTTCAACTTCATGCTTAATTTTCAAAATCATAATCACTATCAAGAAGCGTGGTGAAATATACTTTGCATTTTAAACACAGATATCAGATCGTTATTTCATGCTGTAATACTTATCATTTATATGCTAAATATGTATGACGCATTGAATTTCAGTATTTTCTTTTCCCCTTTTGGAGACATAGGCAACGTCGCATATCAATAAGCTTCGAGATTCGGATAATCATGAAATTTGATTTTTGACATTTCTTCTGTGAAATTATTTATTTATTTATTCATTTATTTATTTATTTATTTATTGATACACTGTTCTACAGGTTACACCCAACTACAGAACAGGAATATAAGTTACAAATACAGTACAATACAAAATAACAAATTAACGAAGTGATAATACATATCGAGATTAACTAAAGTAATAGGATTTAATCGCAGAGATTGAACAGTCAAAAATATCAATCTGACAACTTGCAGAATTACAATTGACACACATGTTTTGCAGCGGTGAGTATTTCAAGACATCTGTTCGTGGTGTTGGTAAATGAAACGTGTTGTCTACTCTAGACGATGGTCTAGGTACACTGAAATTGAGTTTTTGCAGAATATGTGGGTCAATAATTAGGTTGTTGATAAGTTTGAACAGGAAGATTGTGGAGTGACAATCACGACGGCAGCTTAGGCTGTTCATAGCGTGTCTAGCCAACAATGCATCATGGGGGAAGCCAATTGGTGGATATATGTTGTCCGTTTTATAGGAGAGAAGTTTAAGGAAGCGACGCTGAACCGATTCAACCTTCTCTATATATAAGTGATGATGTGGGTTCCAGATTATAGATGCGTATTCTAATTTTGATCTGACGAAGGCATAGTATAAGGTTTTCGATGTAGATGGGTCGGAGAAATCTTTAGAGATACGCGCAATGAATCCAAACATTCTGTTTGCAGCAGACAGAGTGGCTTCAATGTGAGGGGCAAAAGATAATTTCGAGTCGAAAATAACACCAAGATCGGTGTATGTGATAGGCCGTTGGAGGGGAATGCCGTTGATTGAATATTGATATAAAAGTGGCTGATTTCTCAAAGTGAATGTCATTACATTACATTTACTTGCATTAAGAGGAAGCTTATTACGGAAGCACCATTGCTCAATGCGTTTCAGGTTAAGGGACAATTGAAGACAGTCTTCTATCCCATTAATCTCAGAAAATAATTTTAGGTCTTCCGCGTATATTAAGCAGTTGAGGTCAATGACCTCAACTATGTCATTTATGAAAGCGTTGAAGAGGAGTGGACCAAGGTTGCTTCCTTGAGGTACACCTGAGGTAGATGCATATTCAATAGATTTGAAGCCATTGAATATGACATACTGTCGCCTGTCGGTGACGTATGACACGAAAAGTTCGATGAGGGTCTGAGAAAAGCCATACCTGTACAGTTTTGATAGTAGTATTCCATGATCAAGTTTGTCGAACGCTTTCGAGAAGTCCGTATAAATGACATCGGTTTGGGATCTCCTATCGGTAGTCTCTGCAATGTATTGAGTGATGTTGGGAAGGTTGGTGGTTGTCGAGCGACCTTTCATGAAACCATGTTGAAGTGATGAGATTTGATTGCTCAGATGAGGATATAACCTGCTGTACAGGAGGATTTCAAACACTTTAGCGAAATTACATATTATTGATATGGCTCTGAAATTTTCAACATCAGACTTATCCCCTTTTTTATAAATTGGGCAAACTTTAGACAATTTCCATAGGTCTGGGAGGGTACTAGTTTTGACGCAGATATTTATCAGGCTTGTTAGTGGATTAGCCAGGGCATAAGCGCAATCTTTGACCATTAGTGCAGGGATGCTGTCGGGACCCGTAGTCATTTTTGGTTTCAGCTGTTTCAAAGCTGCCAACACTTCATTTTCTTCGAAATAGGGAATGTTCAGGACTTGTGAATGCGGATCACTATCACTAAATTCGGTTTGAGAACTAATAATGTATGATTTGGAGAAAAAATCAGCAAAGCTATTGAGAATGTCCTGAGGAGTTTCAAAAGATTGTCCTTCGTAGGTCATTCTGTCAGATATGCCAGTTGATCCTTTTTTGTTGTTTATAAATGCCCAAAATTTATTTGGGTTGCCTTTTATGTCATTTTCAGCAGATTTCACATATTTTTTGTACGAATTGTCAACGTCAGCCTTGATCTTTGCCCTCAAGCGAGTGAATTCATCCCGGGCAGCAATGTCCCCGCTGTTTTTGAATGAACGCCAATGCTTAGCCTTGAGGCGTATTAGACAAATAATTTCCCTGTCGAACCACGGCGGATATTTACGCTTGACGTTACCAGTTCGTAGGGGTACACATTGATCCAATGCATTATAATTTTTTCCGTGAAAGTAAGAGCAAGCATCATTTGATCTATCGGAAGCTTCAAGAAAGGTCCAGTCAATATTAGCTATAAGATCATACAACCGGGCAAAATCTGCTCTCCTGAAGTTGTACTCATTATTGTGAGAGGAGGCGAAGTTTCTTTTCAGATTAAGAGCCATATTCGATTTACAATGAACATTCAAGGCGAGGTGATGTTTGTCTTCGGGTACTAAGGGATCAGATGATCTCTCGACACTGCACTCAGCATTACTACCGTATAGTACAAAGTCGAGTATTCTCCCATGATCATTATGGATGCAGTTATACTGTGACAGATTACTGATTTCCAGAAAGTTCTTTAAGATATTGTTTGTTGTATTTAGTTGGTCACCCTGTATGAACGAGACATATGAAGGTATATTGAAGTCACCTATGACGAGAATAATACCGCTATAGGCAACTTGGATGTCGGTGAGTGTTTCGAACAGGATAAAGAATTTGTCGTTTGACAGAGAGGGAGGAACATACATATTGATGACAAACAGTGAAGTTGAATTAGAAACTATTTTCACCATAACAATGTCTAAAGTGACCAGTTCATGAGGAATTAAAGGTGTTAAGTCAACCTGTGAGGAGCCGAACGAATCTAACACTGCAATAAGAGCTCCTCCGCCTCTTGTGCAGTTGCATTCATTGAAATTTCTATCTGAGCGGTATACTTGATAAAAGTTTGGGAATAGCTCCTCATTTTTGATCGAGTCGTTCAACCAAGTTTCTGTCAGTGCAACAATTGGATAATTCGATTTTTCTATCCAATTGGATACTCGTTCACCGAAATTGAGTTAAGGAAAAGGTCTGTTTTAGATCGCAAGCCTCGAGTGTTTTGATAAAAAATTTCTATGCAGTTTCTATTTCGTGAAAAAGTATTATCATGGGAAGACACGAGATTATTTAATGTTTCGGAAGAAGATGGTGATTGCTACAAACAGCCAAGCACGTCAATTTTGAATTTTTTGACAGCTGTTTGGTAAGCAGTGCATTTCTCCTTTTCCCACACCGCATGATCAATTGAGACATTTGTTCCACCAAGTTTAACGCAATTATTGCACTTCCGTATTTGAGAATTGCACGCCTTAACTTCGTGATTGTCACCGCACAGTGGGCAGGAGAGAGGCTTGTTACATTTTCTAGAAGAATGGTGAAATTCATTACAAGTAAAACATCGAGAAATATCAATTGCATCAAAAACGCTACAACTATCAAAGCCAATAAACAGATTGCCGGTCTCCATTATTCTGTCATAACAGTGTTTCTCAGTTTGTATCACAGCTTGGAAAATACTGTTATTTTTCTTAGTGGGAAATTTTTTAACTATAGTACAGTCGGAAGATCCGGAGAAAATATCGGGATTACATTTTACTAATAAATCAAGCAATACACTATCAGAGTACTGTTCAGACATTCCTACCACGCGAATTCTTGGGTTGATACCAGCAAACTCCCGAACCACGTAGGATTCCGCCATTTTTTCTTCAACAAGTCTTTTCATTTTTTCGTTATCTTCTTTAGACTTACATCCGATGAGGATGCCGCCATCTTTCATATGCCTGATTTTGGCCAAGTGGAGGCCATTTTCGGATGGGTTGACATTAGTCATAAGCTCAGACTTGGTTTTTGTGATAGACTGATTTTCATTCTTAGGATGAATAATAACTGCGGGGTGAGTCTTATTTTTGATAACATCAGCGTATGGTGTTGGGGTACTATCGAGTGCCGGTTCCCTGAATATTTTGGTTACATCAGATCTTATAGCCGCTATTTAAACGTTGATTTTGGATAACGCATCATCTACTTTTGAGTCTAGAAGCTGACTGATTTCTTTATTGTTAATTGAGATACAATCCTTAATACAGTCTTCGCATCTCCAAAAGAGACCCGGTACCGCATTTATTGCAGCGAGTGTATCAATAGTTTTAGAAATACACGACGAGTGAACAGGGTTTTTGCAGGCCTCACAAAAAATTGCCGGCTTCGATCTGCTTATCGCCGTTGAACATTCGGTGCAATTAACCATTGTTAAGCATTATAGGACGAAAACTTACAAATATGTTTTCTTGAAAACAGTTCCAGATTGAAGTTCGCACTCTTATGCACAATTAGTAAACTTTTCCAATTTATTGTCACTCTATGTCTCACTGAAAGACTCGAATGTCACGGAGCGATGTTCACAGTTCACAGATTTCCAATTATATGAGAAGTAATCGGAGTTTTTTCATGTCTTTATCGAAAATTAAGTGATTTTAATATGACTAAAAGGTAAAACGTGTGTGCAGTTACTATTTTAGTGTAAATAGAAATTGTTCATACCAGTTGATAATTTCCAAAAGTGATATCCTATAACCTCTCTTTATGGACCTTCGGGGGCCCATATCTCCTAATATTATCTTTTCAGCGCAAAATTTTTGATTGCTATACTGTTTTAACCATGTTTTGAAGCACCTGTGAAAATGTCGTGAAGATACTGGGTGATCTCATATTCTTAATCTTTTCCGTCGTATGTGAATGGTGAATTGAAAGAACCAGTGGACCAAAAAGAGAAACAAATTTGGAAGAAAATAGATCAAGAAGCGAAAGCTGACATTATTTTGGCAGTGCAATCGTCAGAACTTTGTATTATCAAAAACTGCTCCACATCAAATGAAGTCTGGGAAAAATTGGAACAAACATACAAATCTCAGGGACCGGCCAGAAAAGCAACGTTATTGAAACAATTGCTTTTCACAAAAATGAAAGAAGGTGATACTATGACAGATCATCTGAATAATTTATTCAATGTAGTAGACCAACTGAGAGAAATAGGAATCAATGTTGAAGATGACCTACTATCCATATTGATGTTATATTCCATTCCCACTACATATGAAAATTTTCAATGTGCGATTGAAACAAGAGACGAATTACCTAAGCCCGAGATATTGGAGATTCAACTAATTGACGAATTCAATTCAAGAAAAGAATCCGTCAAACAAGAGGCAACACAAAAAGTTCTATACACGAAATTCAATAGTAAGTGGTGTGAACAAAATCGAAATCATGACCAGAAGAGCAAGAAGAATTAGAAAAGCAACAGCATTGAAGAAAATAAAAAGTTTTTCCCTTTCAAGTGTAACTACTGCCGGAAATATGGACATAAAAGTTCAGATTGTAGATTGAAAGTTAAAAATGAAAGACACGAAGCATCTAAGGCAGAAGGAATTTCTGAAGTAGATGAAGAATTGTTCATGATTTCGGAAGGTACAAATAATACAGAAGAAAATTGGATGGAGTACAATACAAGAAACGAATAGTGCTTATATAGCGGTGCAACATCACATATGTGCAATGACAAATCAAAATTTACGAATTTCCATACGTTGAATAATCAAAAGGTTTGTCTGGCCCTCAATAACACAACAAATATTCTTGGAAGAGGAACTGTCAAAATAACAGTAGATAATGGAGCATCAGGAAGAAGAACAATGAATTTGGAAAACACTCTATTTCTACCTGAACTGAAAACAAATTTAATTTCAATTTCGAAAGCAACATCTAGAGGAAAGATTACAAAGTTTTTGGAAAATCATGCTGAAATTATCAACGAAAATGGTGAAATTGACTTGAAAGCTGAAAAAAGAGGTGAACTATATCATATTCAGCAAGTTGAAGAATACGTGTCTGTAGCGGAATCATCGAACCTCAGTGAAATTCAAAAATGGCATTATCGTTTTGGCCACCTCAACGAAAAGCAACTGAAAACTATCAATTCGAAAAACTTGGTAGCAGGTATGGGATTCAATCCTTCGGAAAACTTGAATGAATGTGAAATTTGCATCAAAAGTGAGCAAGTAACGCGTCCATCTCCTACATCGTACTCAAAAACGGAAGGTGTATTAGATCTGATACACTCTAACATCTGTGGCCCTATGGAAAATATGTCTTTGGGGGGTGCACGGTATTTTGCTACTTTTATAGATGATAAACAATCAATATTTTTAACAAACAATTAAAAAACATTGTAGATGTATTGATCCAAAACACTGTTTCATTGTTACCTGTCAATGTTTTCGATTATTTTGGTTCACATCTGTATGAGGATGACCCAGTTGATGGGCATGCAATGAAGTTAATAAAACTTATTTTGAAATTTTATTTCAAAATTAGACTGCATTATGAAACTGTAAAAAATTTGGAATCGAATCGCAAAAAAAGAGTTCGGAGTATGAATACAAAAATGATATTGTTCCGTAATGAATAAAACTTATTTGAAAATTTTTTTGTTCCAATATTTTATCCGCATTACACGTTGATGAAACAATCCCGAAAATCACCATTCATTATTATTCTACATGAATCAATCATCAATAATTGATCTCATCACCTAATAAAGTTCAACTGCTTTTATATTCATTTTTATTCTTGCCTGTTTCTGCCCTTGACAATGTTACACTCATGGCATCACACCAATAGCTGGTCTTTCAAATCGTGCGTACGCAAAAATCGGGATTTTATTTTCTATCTCTGTTTTACTTGCTAGCCGCATCGGTGGAACCTGTTGGAATCACAACATTGGACAATTAATGAATGACTCGACTGTTTGTTCTATAATCTAAGGGGCTACCGGTTCTTGAGGTTGATTACCGAAAATCCGGTTTAGAATCAAGCATGGGAAGGTTTACATTCCAATATTTGGAATAGTATTCAATCGGTCAAAACAGTTACCGTTTCAACTTCATAAAAAAATGATCGAATATATTTTATTCCTGTTTTTGTTTCTCTTCATAGTGAGCCGTTTGACGAGTGGGTGGTGTTACTCCAAAGAGTGTTTATTAGGAAAAACCGCTCTCATTACGGGAGCGAATTCAGGTGAGTTTATCAATAGACAGGAAAGTCGTTTAATAAAATTCTTATAACTTCTAATATGAGTGTTTGTTGTTGAATGTAGCTTTGAAATGAAGTTATGAATATGAAATTTGGTCAGTAGTTTCATTTATTGATGCAGAGACCCCCTAAGGAGATAATTTTCTAAATTCGAATTATTAGAGGATATACTACCCCTAGAATATTTGATTAATTTTCATCTACAAAACTGTTAATTGAACAAAAAATCAAAAACTATGAAATACGTAATTTTTTTATTTTTTCACTTGTTAATACTTTTTTCCTGTCTGAATTTTACACAATAGCCGTTATAACTTTTTAACAAAAAATTGAACCGAAAAGGAATAAAAAAAAAAAAAAAAAACTAAAGTCCTAAAAATAAGTAACTAATTTTGAGTCGGCGCCAAATGAACAATCAACGAAGATCATTGAATTACTTCAAAGAAATCATCAGAATGTCACCGCGCAACTCGATGCCATCATTTTATGCCTTACCTTAATCTTTTGCTTGTCGCCGACTCAAAATAAGTTACTAAGTTAAGTTTAGGAGCTTAGTTATTGAGACTAAGAAGGTTTATTTTATTTTTTATTTTTAGGAGAAAAAGAATCATCCAAATCGGATAACCCAGTACAAAGTTATGCCTGATAGAAACGGTTAATGGACCAAATTTCAGAGGGGTGAACGATAGTTGATGGGCCAAAATTCAGAGGGTGAACGATCGATATCCTCCATTTTGCTACCCTTAGGGGTGGCATTTTTTTTCAATTTGAGATGGGACCAACTTTGAGATACACCCTATCCATTGAAAAAAAAAATAATCATCGAAATCGGACTACTCTATGGAAAAATATGCGTGGTATGTTGGCTGAAATCTTCTAATTACTACCTACTTAATTTTTGATCACTTCCAAAATACTTACTTCAACTATTGACTGTTAAATAATATGATTATCTATTTGTTGAAAATATAAACAGGATGTTCATAAAATAAGATGTGGAATCATCTGCGACTGAAAGATAAACTTTAGTCACTATCTTTCATCGTCAAGATAACCTCTTGTGGGGTATTCATGTTGAAAAGGAAAACATTCTCAATTGAATATTGATAGAAAGATTTTTCTGTGAATTGAAAAATCCACGATTAAAATGAAGTTATTTTTTGTGAATGTCTAACAGAAAACAACTACTTCCCCGGCTGAAGCCACGCTGGACATTGAACTACATCTGATAGATATTCTGAAAAAACCCTAACTCAAAGAAAAAAATCTGAAATTGAAAATTTGCATTTTCATTCAGATATTATTGATTTTCATTCCAGTCTTACTTAAGAACTCATGAAGATGAATGAGGCAAAGAAGATGTTTTCAAAGAGATATCAAGAATCATTCGTAAATTGACGCAGGAGACATCGATTCATTCAATACATTTGTCGACGAAATCTATTTCACGCTTCCACGATCATCAGGTAGACCGGAAGAAATGGGAAACACATTTTCAAGAAGCAATTCACTTTGCAAAGATGGAAAGTTAGAATCATTTTTTGAGAGACTTTGAAATTGTGTTTTCGAATTCGTCAGATGATAGATTGATTTGTTGAAAATATAAACAGGATTTCATAATCAGATGTGACATCTCGAGAAGATAGTTAGTCTATTCATCGTCAAGATACTTTGTATATTGAAAGGAAATCTCATGATATTGATAGAAATATTTTCGTGAATTGAAAACTAATGAAGTTATTTTTGTGAATTTAACAGAAAATTCTCGACGCTGGATATTGAATAATTGATAGATATTTGAAAGTTACTCAAGAAACTGAAATTGAAAATTTGCATTTTTATTCAGATAGTTATTCGATTTTCTATTCCAGCCTCATTCATCTTTATGAGTTCTTAATTAAGACTGGAATAGAAAATCAAATAACTATCTGAATGAAAATGCAAATTTTCAATTTCAGTTTTTTTCTTTTGAGTTAGGGCTTTTTCAGAATATCTATCAGATGTAGCTCAATGTCCAGCGTGGCTTTAGCCGGGGAAGTATTTGTTTTCTGTTAGACATTCACAAAAAATAACTTTATTTTAATCGTGGATTTTTCAATTCACAGAAAAATATTTCTATCCATATTCAATTGAGAATGTTTCCCTTTTCAACATGAATACCCCACAAGAGGTTATCTTGACGATGGAAGATAGTGACTGAAGTTTATCTTTCAGTCGCAGATGATTCCACATCTGATTTTATGAACATCCTGTTTATATTTTCAACAAATCAATCTATCATACCCCATGACAGGTTTTAATGTCAGAAAACACTAATTTCAAAGTGTCTCTCCAAAAGAAATGATTCTAACTTTCTCCATCTTTGAAAATGTGTTTCCCAATGATCGTGGAAGCGTGAAATAGATTTTCGTCGACAAAAATGTATTGAAAACCTAGTGAATGTGATGTCTCCCCTGCGTCAATGTTACGAATGATTTCTGGTGAGTACTCTCTTTTGGAAAACATTCTTCTTTGCCTCATTCATCTTTATGAGTTCTTAATTAAGACTGGAATAGAAAATCAAATAACTATCTGAATGAAAATGCAAAGTTTCAATTTAAGATTTTTTCTTTTGAGTTAGGGATTTTTCAGAAAAATCTTTTTATCAATATTCAATTGAGAATGTTTCCCTTTTCAACATGATTATCTACTTTAACTATTTATTGTTATATAATATAAATTATTTTTGAAAGTTCTGGTCAGTTGATTTCATCACTTTTTATATAATTCCATCCTTTCATAGAATGTAATTATTATTGTGTCAATGTCAACTACATATGTGTGCCACTGTCCACAAGTGAAAAATCAATCATCCTCTATTTTTCTACCCATAGGGGTGGATCATTTCATATCAGACTGAAATATCATCAACTATGAGGTATACCCTATCTGATAAAAAAAGAATCATCCAAATCGAAGATCCCAGTACAAAGTTATGCCTGATAGAATCGGTAAACGGACCAGAATTCAGATGGTGAGTGATCAATATCCTTCATTTTGCTACCCTTAGGGCTGAATTTCATTTCTGAAATTCAAATGGGATCAACTTCGAAGTACACCCTATCCACTGAGGAAATAATTATCGGAATCGGACGTCTCAGTAAAAAGTTATGTGTGATCATACAACAAAAAAACGAAAAAAAAAAAAAATATACGCGTCGACTAGAGAACCTCCTTCTTTTTGGCTTCGTCGGTTGAAAAACTACTCCTATTATGAAATAGGTTGAACTCAAAAAGCAGTGGTGTATCTAGGAATTCTGCTTGGGGGGGGGGGGAGTTGACATAAAAAGTGTTGAATACCTAGGTTGAAAAAATATAAGTATTTTTTTAATTCAACACTTTTTTTATCAAGGGAAATATGTTAGCGCACAAGATTTAAAAAGAAACAGAATTTAAAAATTCAAAAAATGATAGTATCAGCTGAACACTTGAAATAATGTAATTTCGATGGAACATAATTTTTTAATTGAATTTTGATAATGATAATTGTTAATTAAGTAATCTTTTTGGTACCGCCATTTTATTAAAAACCGAATAATTGTTCACAGAATGACTCCATAATTTTGCTTCCTGGAGCACATTTTACATGTGTACTCAATAATAACAAGCATTAAAACTGTTTAAAAGTTGTCTATTTTGTTATTATAAATTTCTGAAGTTAACAAAATATAAGAAATCGAGTAAATATTGTACTAATCTTTTTTAACCTTCCGTTAGTCGCATATATCCACCAGATACATGAACAAATTATATTTTTCCCCCTCGCTAATTCAGGCGCCGACAACGCCAACCATCCCAGTACCTTCCAGACTCGGATGATTCAGTTGAACAGTGCACTATTCGAGTTTCTACAGAATATGGCTTTTGAAATATTGACGTTTTGTATCTCACAGATACACGCGACTCTTGCGGTAAGTTTTATGAATGTGTTTTTTTTTTGTATTTTTTTGCTAGTTTTAGAGGTGAATTGAACAGTTATTATGTGTGTGAAATTACGCCGTTCAATTGCAATGGCCGCTAATGAAAAAGATTATATGTATCTAAGAGATACATGCGATCATCAATGTAATTTCTATTGTTTTCGTCAATAAAATGGAATTCAGCCGTGAAAAGTATGATTTGACTAATAGTCTAAGAGCCGGTGGGAGGTCCACCTTCACCGATCTGATAACTCGATGAGACATATTTTTTATCAAATTTAATTTATAAACAAATATGCCTATGATAACTTGCCTATCGAAAAGTGTTCATAGCTATTTTTAATTGAATAAATTTTAATCAATTTTCTTCCATCACCTTCACTCTTCTGATAACCGAATGAGTTTCATCTCAACTGATAGTTTTTAACACTCAGAATATTGCCAACTTATTTCTGTGCATGGCTACCTGGCAAGCAGATGTGAACAGGTAAGTCAATATAGGTAACTACACCGATCTGTTAACCAATCGAAATTGATATCATAGGTAGGATAATTTAATTACAAAACCAATCGTATAGGCTTGCCTGCAAAAAATCGTACATAAAATATTATTGCCAAGCTATAAAGTTTTAGAATTTTAGCTATTTGATAGGTGCGAGAGAGAAAGTAGAGCGTCCGAGGTCCGTGTCCTAGAACAGGACACAACATAGCAGCTGCACGCTACCTGACCGTTGAATGTATCCGAGTGCGCATGCTCGTTTACATGTGAGTGACAATGACAGCATTTATTTACACTCGACAGTAATTTTGAACTCTAATTTATTATAACTCTAATTTCGATCACAATTTTTGTATTATTTCACACTATATATACTTACAGCTATGAAATAATCAAAAATAAATAATTTAATATATTAATAAAAAATAAAAATCCAACAATTTTTTTTTTCATTTTAAAGCTTATTTATAAAATTCAAAGATGATAAAAAAATCTATATTTTTTATTTAAAATTAAATAAAGAATTATTTATTTATTATTTAAAATCAAATAAATGCCGTAAAGCGGGAAAGAATAAGTGTTACTTTTAAAATTTTAGTATAATAAATAAAAAAAATCATTAATATAGAAAAAGAAAATTTAATACATTTATGTTGTTAAAAGCGTTTATTACAAAGCATATAAAAGAGTTCAAAATTACTGTCGAGTGTAAATAAATGCTGTCACTGTCACTCACATGTACACGAGCATGCGCACTCGGATACATTCAACGGCCAGGTAGCGTGCAGCTACTACGTTGTGTCCTGTTCAATCACACGGACCTCGGACGCTCTACTTTCTCTCTGGCACCCATCAAATAGCTAAAATTCTAAAACTTTATAGCTTGGCAATAATATTTTATGTACGATTTTTTGCAGGCAAGCCTATACGATTGGTTTTGTAATTAAATTATCTTACCTATGATATCAATTTCGATTGGTTAACAGATCGGTGTAGTTACCTATATTGACTTACCTGTTCACATCTGCTTGCCAGGTAGCCATGCGCAGAAATAAGTAGGCAAGCCTACCTAGGCATATTCTGTGTTAAAAACTATCAGTTGAGGTGAAACTCATTCGGTTATCAAAAGAGTGAAGGTGATGAAAGAAAATTGATCAAAATTAATTCAATTGAAAATAGCTATGAACACTTTTCGATAGGCAAGTTATCATGGGCATATTTGTTTATAAATTATATTTGATAAAAAATATGTCCCATCGAGTTATCAGATCGGTGAAGGTCGACCTCCCACGGTCTCCTCTACTATAATGAAAAGCACTGTGAGGAGCTGAGAAATCTATTGTTGGAACAGGAAAGTGATAACGAAAATCAAAGAGTAGATATAGATGACGAAAACAGCGATACTGACGCATCTGTTTGTGTTGAGGAACGGGAAGAAAACTCTGATAGCGAACAAAGTGATTTATTTGCAAGTGAAGAGGACGTAGTAGAAAATGCAAGGAAAGAAATGTGGTAGTGAATGAATGGAAATGGCAAAAATTTCCACTTTCACAAAGAAGAAGTAAGCCCGCTCAAAATATTCTTATGCATTTACCTGGGGTAATTGGAGACGCTGAACAAGCTAATAGTCTAAGAGCTAGCAACGTTTTCGAGAGAGAATTTCAGGTAGGCCAGTTTTTAGATATGCTATCTCTCTCACTCTCCCGGACGTCATACGGGCTACCTGGCTGGCGGTAGTGGTTGCGTTCATCAGTGCACATCGTACCTGTACAGGTGAAATATGAATTTTTCAAATAATTTTAAGAAGGTTCCTTTTTGTTTAGTTATTTTGATTGAACTTTTTGACACATGAATCTATTATTGCCAGATATTTTTATTGTTGTTTAAACTGTGCCAGACGCTAATTCTGTATGAAAAAAAAAAAAATTTTCAAAATATTTTAGTATGGTTGAAATTTTTATATGATGTTATTTAAGTATCTAAAAAGCCAAAATTAATTTGCCAAACAATAATTCAATTGCTAAACCTTCAGCCAGACCGATCTAAAAGTGAAAAGTGATTGGGCATGTTGGAAGAGTACAGACTGTCACGCGCTAGTTGCGCAAGCGAGATAGAAGACAGCAGCTGTCTGTAGTCAAGATGGTGTCAGTTCAGTCATTGGAGTATCCGTTGCTGTTATTTTCAATGATTTTAACGGAATTGTGTTACAATGGCTATTGATGATATATCACATTTTCCAAATAAATGTCGATGCCGAAGTTGTGATACGCTGCTCAGACACAGATATTTTAATAATACTTCTTGGTAACATGGATCATTTGAATGCATCACTTAAACTCAGGATAAATTTGGGTGTGGGGAATAATGAGCGATTTATAAGCGTCAATCAAATATACGAAATTCTAGGAAATTTTTTATCGAAAGCTCTACCGTGCTTTCACGCACTCACAGGATGCGACTACACACCAGCTTTTTTTCGGAAAGGTAAACTTCGACCTTTCAAACTGTTAGAGCAATCTGAACATTATTAGTCAGCCTGTCAAAATAATATAACAGATGATGAAGAATTGCTGGATGAGACATTTAAGATCTTAGAAAAATTAATTTGTCATATTTACGGAGCTCGTGATTCTTGGAACGTCAATGACGTTCGGTTCCATCTGTTTTCAAACACTTACCGGTCTAAAAAATCAGACGATAATTTTGGGAAAAAGTTCCGTAATTTTGACCCATCAAGCCTACCACCATGTAAAGCTGAATTGTATCAGCATTTACTACGAGTTCGTTACGTCACAAAGTTTTGGAGAAATGCTCATCTAAAACACCCAACATCTCTATCACCTCAAGCTTCCGGCTGGACCATAAACGACGATAAATATGATTTTATCTGGTTTGTTGGAGAGCAATTACCATCATTAGTTGCCGACATTATTATTAAAGGTAAAAATTAAAAATGAAATACTAATAAATTGCTTTGCCGAAAGATTATAAAATTTTTCATTCTATTACAGATAATAACTTATTACGGAACGATAACACTTCGAAAGGCGATGATAACAATAAAAATGACAGCAGTGATGAAGATGATGATGATTATCAAGATGCCTCCGTTTTTTGTGATACAATTATGGATTATAAAATCTAACCTTAATTTTCACGTAACCATCCAAATTTTTGTTTATTTTCATACTTGAGGTTGATCGTTATCTTAATTTTGTACAACAATAAATTATTATTTTGATGCCGTATTAATCCACAAATTAATTCAATGGTTTTTAGTCCATTCTCTGAAATTTATTTGTCAACTATTTATCACTACCACATCACTTTTCGCTTTTAGATCGGTCTGGCTGGAGGTTTAACAATTGAATTATTGTTTGGCAAATCAATTTTGGCTTTTTAGATACTTAAATAACATCATATAAAAATTTCAGCCATACTAAAATATTTTGAAAAATTTTTTTTTTTTCGTTTAGAATTAGCGTCTGGCACAGTTCAAACAACAATAAAAATATCTGGCAATAAAAGATTCATGTGTCAAAAAGTTCAATTGAAATAATAAAACAAAAAGGAACCTTCTTAAAATTATTTGAAAAATTGATATTTTACCTGTACATTGGTCTTCTAATTCTAATTATTCTTTATTAGGGAGTTTACGTTCTGTTGCTCAAACTATTTCCTATGAGGTTAGTTTAGCTTTAATTTTATTGTCTTTTTTATTTATAATTTTGGTACGATGCGCACTGATGGACGCAACCACTACCGCCAGCCAGGTAGCCCGTATGACGTCCGGGAGAGTGAGAGAGATAGCATATCTAAAAACTGGCCTACCTGAAATTCTTGTTTTCCCGACGTTGCTAGCTCTCGTACTATAATGGGATATACGAAACATGGAATTTATTGATTGACGATAAAATGCTAGGAAACATTGTTGAATGTACCATTAAATATATTCAAAGTATTGAAGTAAATTTTGGTCGACCAAGAGATGCTAAAATAACAGATATTGTTGAAATTAGGGCAGTTATTGGCTTGTTGTATTTAGCTGGCGTTTACCATGCAAATCGGTTGAGTTTAGATGAACTATGGTCCGAAGATGGCGTACAAAGATTCAGGAAGACCATGGCTTTGAAGAGATTTCGTTTTATAATGCGCTATTTGGGGTTTGATGACATAGAAACAAGAATTGAGAGGAAAAAAATCGACCGTTTGGCAGCAATTGGGAATATTTTTGGGGCGTTTGTAACTAATTGTCAAAAATCATACTCTTTGGGCCAGAACGTAACTATGGATGAGAAACTGGAAGCGTTTAGAGGACGATGTTTGTTTCGCCAGTAAAAATATTTGCCCTTGTAGATGCAAGACTATCTTTCACCTACAATATGGAGATATATGCTGGAGAACAACCAGAAGGACCCTATGCCATAAGCAATAAACCAGTTGATGTTGTCAAGAGACTTGTTACTCCTATTCATAATTCTGGCCTCAACATTACAATTGACAACTGGTTTACAAGCTATGATTCAGTAGAAGACCTTAGGCAGAAAAAACTATCTCTTGTGAGCACCTTGAAAAAAAATAAGCCACAGATACCTGGTGCAATAAAAGATGTCAAATGTCGAAGTGTTCCATCTAGTGAGTTCTGTTTCCAGAAAGGGTGTACTATCGTCTCATATGTACCAATACCAAATAAAAATGTTATTTTATTATCGAGTATGCATTTCGATAATAACATAGATCCATCAACAGGTGAGCAACAGAAACCCGAGATGATAACTTCTCATAACAAAACTAAAGGTGGAGTAGATACTGTTGATAGAATGTGTGCGAGCTATAACGTTGCTCGGTTTGGGGAGTTAATTCCCAAATACTTTTTGTTGGAAATCAAAATGAAGTGAAAAGTAGAAAAAGTTATTCACATGTACTGGCTAAGCAATTGACGGAACTACAGATCCAAAGGCGACAAGTGACAAATATAGAAGTTTTACCGGATGCCTCTCCCGAAAATGACCAAGCCACAGTACTACCCGAGAGTGAGAACATACCCAGAAAAAGAAAAAGATGTGTTCCATGCTATACACAAATAGAAAAATCTCGTCTCACAAAATTTTCATGTGTGAAATGTTCAAAGCCTTTGTGTCTTGAACACTGCAAAAATATTTGTGACGATTGTGTTTTTCGGTGAATAATGTAATTTATGTTTGATTCGAATATTTTTTAAGTTTTTCTGTTTTTTGTTTACTTTGTGAAGCAAGTGTGTTCAAATAGAGCAGCTTCCGTATTTATGTGTTTTTTTCTAACCTCAATATGGCAATGTTATTATCAGCATTATGTCTGCCAAAGGCATTTTACAACAATTGAAAAAAATACGCAATATGTTTATAAAATATTTACAAACAAATGGATAACTTAAATATTTTTAAAAAATGCATTAGGTTGCCAAGCGTTTATTATAATTAAAAAATCAATTTGTTTTCATTGTTGTTTTTTATTATTTAAATACGATATAAAGAATTTTTGTCTTTAAAATTAATAATTGGTTATTCTCTACCTAATGAAAAAAAGTGTTTATTTGATTAAAAATCAAACAAACTTTCATTGGCATCATATTCTTTCTGAATGGAACAAAAAATAACAAAAACAACCATATACTGTTCAAAATTTTTATTTTGAAATTATTGTAGAAAATTCTGTAAAAATTACAAACATTTTTTTTCAACAGTTTCTCGTAGATGGTTGTTTCTGTTATTTTTTGTACCATTCAAAAAACATATTGTCAATCAAAGTTTGTTTGATTGTTAAGTAAATAAACAATTACATTAGTCATAAAGAATATTCTTATTAGGAAGAGAAGAGCCAATTATTAATTTTAAGAAGAACAGTCTTAAAATATTATTTAAATAATAAAAAAAAATAAAAAACTTCTCTAAACAATAATAACAAACAAAATTTTTCTTTATTATAATAAACTAATGCCAAGAAACAATTTTTGAAAAATATTCAACTTATCCATTGGTTTATAAATATTTTATTAAAAAAATGTTTTTTTGTCAGACATAAAACTGATAAAAATGTAAAATATCAATAAAAAAACAATGTTTATTCGATTTCTCATATTTTGTTAGCTTTAGAAATTTATAATTAACAAGATAATCAACTTTTAAACAATTTTATGGAGTCATTCTGTGAACAATTCGGTTTTTAATAAAATCGGCGGTTCCAAAAAAACTTCTGAATTGACAATAGCCTCACATTATCAAATTTCAATGAAAATATTTTTTCCTAACGAAATTATATTCTTTCAAGTATTCAAATGATACTATAATTCTTTGAATTCTTGAATTCATATTTAATACTACAAAAAAAATATGTGCAATGCTCCCTCGAGAGGTGCTGTACTCCTGCATCAACGTTGAATTAAAATTATAAATAATTGAGCTAGAGTTCCGGGAGTACAAACTTTTTTTTCATGGGGAATTTTCACTTTAAGAATTTGCTTTTTATTTTCTCTATCATCAATAGTTTTTGAGTTATTACCAAAAAACTAACATGGCCCTCTCCGAATTAGGAGCACCTCAAGGGTCGATATTGGGACCCATATTGTTCGTATTGTACATTAATGATTTGGATAATTCTACATCTAAAACATTCATAACAATGTACGCAGATGACACGTCAATTATAATCTCTGACAGATCAGATTCAGATTCGAAAGAAAAATGTAACAAAGTTTTTGATAGTATGAATAAATTGTTTTCTGCTAACAATTTGTTTTTGAATGCGAAGAAAACAGATTCAATGAGGTTTTATCATCGGCAACAGAAATGCGATATCATTATTTTCAGTGCAAATGATAATTCCGACACTGTAACAACAGAATGTGAGAGCTTAAAATTCTTAGGCCTTCACATTGATGAACATTTGAATTGGAAGAATCACTGTGAGTTCCTAATCAACAAAATTAACTCTATTTTATATGAGTTCAGAAATATAAGGCACGTCTAAAATGTTGATCAGCTGCTGAAGCTGTACTATGCTCTGGTGGATTCCAGACTGAGATATGGAGTGTGTTTCTGGGGTCTTCTCTCTCGCTCCTCTGATGTTTTAAGGCACAAAAAAACCTCATACGAATCATTAGCGGCATTGGTTTCTGTGATTCTTGCAGAATTCCTTTCAGATATTTCAGAATGTTAACTGTTTCTAGTCTTTTAATTTTTGACTTGTGCTCATCTGTTTTAGAGAATATGAATAAATTGTTTACTAAATAAAAGTGAGCATAATATTCATACAGGACAAAAAAACAATGTATCCTTTTGAAAAAACTAAAATAGCTTCTGGATCGCCTGATCGGATGGTTCCACGTGTTTATAATTTGCTACCAGATATCATGAAAGAATCTAAAACTGTGAATATATTCAAACGAAAACTAGGTAGGTAGTTTTCATTCTCTTTCTCGGAAATTTGTTAATCTTCTATCTCTTTTTTGACGATTCCTATAAAAAAATTATAATTTTGTCAAAAAAGGAAATAAAGATTATTATATTATCATTATCATGAATAAAAATAAGTTATTGACACCAGTCCCAGTTGGAATTTAAATCCCAAGAAAAACCAAACAAATAAATTATAATTAGGATTCAAGAACCATTTCCAATATATGTATATATATATATATATAAATTGGTGAAAAGTAATTTTTTTTCAATGAAACATCCTGTATATTACCGAATATCCTGGAAGAAGATTAAAGTTCCTTCCAATACCTAAATAGTCTGGTTTCCGAAATAAAAGCAAGTTTCTATAAAAATTTAAAATATCTGCATTTGAATATGTATTATTATCCATTTTGACAGAAACACCATGAAAATTAGTGCTTGTCAAACTATAAGATTGTCTTGCTCTTTTCTGGTCACAGCACACTACTACCATTTTCATGTCCCAGTATAACAAATCGACATAGGTAATATTACCCAATTACAATACAAAATTGGTGAAAAGGTATTTTTTTTCAATGGAACACCCTGTATATTACCGAATATCCTGGAAGAAAATTAAAGTTCCTTCCTATACCTGAATAGTCTGGTTTCCGAAATAAAAGCAAAGTTCTATAAAAAGTTAAAATATCTGCATTTGAATATGTATTATTATCCATTTTGACAGAAACACCATAAAAATTAGTGCTTGTCAAACTATAAGATTGTCTTGCTCTTTTCTGGTCACAGCACACTACTACCATTTTCATGTCCCAGTATAACAAATCGAAATAGGTAATATCACCCAATTGGAATGATCTGATTGAAAAATCAAATCAATCTGGAATGATTCGCTTCAAAATGTTCATACTTGATACTTCAGTTTTTTCCTATCTCCCAGATGTTGCAATTCAATTTTAGCAAAGATCAATTTGAAAAATATCTCAGGACATGCTTCGTGAAAGTTATTAGTATTTTTAAGTGGAATCCGAATATGGCATGATATTCAGGGTGTCCCATTTGTGGCCGTGTTTCTTAATCACCTATGAGAATATGTTTTTCAGACACTCTGTGTAAAATATGGTCAAATCAGTCGATGTTACTGACAATACTCAATATTTCCTGGGTGAAAGTTGAATTTGAGTTCTGTGTGGGTAACAGATAAGGAGGTATTTGAATTCAAGTTGGTCCCATTTTGGTATCAAAACAATTACAAAATAATCAATATTCAATAAACGATAGAGATAGGTATACGACATGTTCAGTAAAAGTTATTTGTATTTGTCAGTGGACTCCAAAAACAGAATGAAATAGTGGGTGTTCCATTTGTAATTCGAAAGTTGATATTAGTTACAAGTACATGTGGCAACACTGCAACCGTGAAAATATTTTAAAGAGCTAGATCGCAGTCTCTTATTGTGGGATACAAAATTTCGAGTATATATATCTCAGATCTCCAGAAACGTCCAATAGGGCATCGAGTTTGGAATAATCTGTTTATTAATTCTTTGAACAATCAGTTCATCTTATCACACACTACAGAACATGCAGAATTCTCACTTGTAATCTCCCTAGAGCATGAATTATTGCCGGAAATTTTTTGAGTTCACAAATTTTCCGCAATTAATTGAAGCACGTGGGGGATTCGGTAAGAAAATTTTATACCGGAATTAAATTTAAATGGAAAACATTAAGTAAATATTTATTTTGACGTTATTCACAAATGAATAGAAGGCTGTGTGTAATGGGAGTATTCTTCTGATTTTCCCCGTTTCCTAGTAAAATAAAATATCAGATAAACTATTATGTGAAATTAATTGATTTCATACAATTTTCTTACTAGGTTTCAGAGAAATGTTAATATTGACTAAAAATGAAAGTGGGTACGTTCGTATTGCGGGAGATATTTTTCCCGTGCCCTAGTAAAATGAAATATATAATATCAGATACATTATTATATAAAAATAGTTGATTTCATATAATTTCCTTACTAGGTTTCAGGGATATGTCAATATTGACTACAAACAAAGGTGATATACAGCAAAAAATATATAACTATTCCTATGCATATATACACAAATATTTTACATATTCTTTTAGGAGTAATTCTAAGAAAAATTAATATTAGCGGTAATAATTTGTTTTTTAAATAATTCAGGAAATCGGGATATTTTATTCTTTATTCTAAATAGAATGTTGGTGGCGTATGTTGCCGGTTAAAACAATATTTTGTAAAGTTAGCCACGGATTTGACATTCCCTACTCCTGTCAATCAATATTTTATTTGTGGCATTATAAGTTCCTCATAACATTGTATACAATCATAAGTTAGTAAAAAAGTGATAGTAAAATGAACTTTCAATCGTATGAATTGTGTTCCTTTTGCAAAGAATCACAGCACATCAAAATGTACCATAAAAATGTAAAATATCTAACATACCTAGTGGAAGAATTTGGATTAAAACCTGAGCAAGAAAACTTATTCAAAGAGATTGGCAACATTCTGCGTGATATCGTGCCTTCTTTTGGACACAAATCTAATACTCAAAGAGATAAGCTGGTGTCTCAGTATTATTTTTATTTTATGAAACCCAGGCATATTGTTAAAAAAACACCGGTTCTGTGTTTTATTCACCACTTAGGAAAGAGGAGGTAGAAGTGGAATTTTTGAAGAATTTAAAATTAATTAATGATATTTTAGAATGTCCACCTTAATAAATTGTTGTAATATTTTGAACTTATAAAGTAAGTAAATAAAAAATATTGTGAATATTATTTCAATATTATTTTTGTTTAATTTTATGATAGCTGTCATGTGCCGGGAAATTTTACTACTTATTAATTTTACGTCTACATGCTGATGTGGATGAAACATTTTCAGAAAATTTTCTGGTTACCATAGTAACAATGTCGAAATAAAGCATCTGATTGGTTGAAAATGACTGGAATAAAATTTTCGCATAATTTGATCACATTGACCATGAAGATAAACAATTTCATCAAAACTTCGTTTGAATAGTTATTGCCTTCCATTTTGATTCTTCTCTGATCAAATTTTTGGTAATGAATGCGCTAACGTTTCATTATTGTTGCACTAATTGTCGAATTTTTTTAATGACGTATTCCATGACATTTAATACAACAAAATATGTCAAAATAATCCGATTTCTATAGAAATTTGCTTTTATTGCGGAAACCAGACTATTCAGATATAGGAACATGATACATCATTTGAAAGAGACCTGAATTGTCTTCCAGGATATTCGATAATATACAGGGTTTTCCATTTAAAAAAAATACCTTTTTTGTATCTATCGGAAAAATCACAAATTTTGAACGACCCTGCATAATGGAGAACAAATACCCTCAGACATAACCAATAATGCACAGAACATTTGTAAACCAAATTTCAGTTTTGTTCGAGTTCAACTACCGCAGTAATTAACATTCAATTGAAGCTATGTTTTGCACAAAAATAAGGAAATTAATTAATTTCTCGAAAACCGCTTGAGAATTTGGGACACCCCGTATATGAATGCACATAGAACCATTTCTTTGGCCAAGTATGTCTTTTCAATGCTTTCAACTAAGCATTGTAGAACATTATTCGTTGATTTGGCTGCTTGATAGGCAACTGTTTTTTGTGAAACGGTATGTCCAAAAGGATTTCACTTCATATATAACAGACAAGCTCTTGAATCTACAACTCACGTCACCTACGTCACACATCCTAAGCAATTATTTTTAGATTTTTAGTGCTTTTGAATAAAATCTTGCCTTGTAAAAGGTTTTTTAATAATTATTTTTTGTGCCTATTTTCATGGCTATTTGTTTGCTAAATTTCTTCAAATAACCGGCACTATTACATCTTTTTTTATGATTGTTTCATGCAGTAATTTCAGAACTGCAAACATAGGGAAAATTGACATTTACCCTAGGTGATTAAGATATTTTGTATACCTGGACTGTTTGTTACCTGGTACAGGATTTTTTCTTCTATTCTGTCAAACTAAATGAAACGAAAACTATGTGATTTATTTCATTTATTTGTTAGTCCAACATATAATTACTGTATTGGCGAACCTGGCATTTCCACAAACGTCCTTGAAATCCCCTCTATTCAGTGGAGAAAAATACAACCAGGCCTATTTATTCGCACGCCTGAAACAGTCAACAAACTAGTCTCTCGCGCATGCGTATTTGTTTCAAATTTCAGCCACTTGCTGTCAGGCAGACAAATAGGCACCAAAAAGTCATAGTGTAATGAGGGTTTTAGTCGAAATTCGCTAATTCCCAGTTACTGATTAGAAAGTTTAAGATACTATGGAATTATAATGAATAATAGTTTAAAAAAACTAAAAAACACGCTTTTATAGAAAACCAGACTAAAAAAATAGAAAATGAGAAAAAAATGTATTTTATTTAAAAAAAAAGCGTGGGTGCATGGTATCGCCCCGGTGTGTAATGTACTATATAATTATTGATACCATGCACCCCACGCTTTTTTTTAAATAAAATACATTTTTTTCTCATTTTATATTTTTTCAGTCTGGTTTTCTATAAAAGTTTTTTAGTTTTTTAAATTATTATTTATTTTCTACTTTTTAGTGTGGTTCATTTATAAAAGCGTTTTTTTATTTTTTTTAAACTATTATTTTTATTATTTTTTTGCAAATAAAAAAATGGAATAATCTTATCAAATTAGGTAATCATAATCTCCGAACCCAAAAACCCCCACATACCAATGTTGAATAGAATCAGACCATAATCACAAAACTCGGCCGCCATTTCAAAGCCGTCATCTTGAATTTTCCAGTTTTCACAAAAGAATCATAATATTCGACCCTAATAACCCCCACATACCAATTTTGAATAGAATCAGACCATAATCACAAAACTCGACCGCCATTCTAGAGCCGCCATCTTGATTTTTCCAATTTTTACAAAAAAATTATAATATTCGACCCCAAAAACCCCCACATACCAATTTTGAATAGAATCAGACCATAATCACAAAACTCGTCCACCATTTTGGAGCCGCGCCATCTTGAATTTTTCGATTTTGACAAAAGGATCATAATCTCCGACCATAAAACCTCAAGATACCAATTTTGAAGCGAATCGGACCATAATCACAAAACTCGTACGCCATATTGGAGCCGCCATTTTGTTTTTTCTTCACACAAAAATTTCTTAATGCATTGTCACCGGAATTATGTACACCCGCCAAATTTCAAATCATTCGGACGTCTGGAAGTGGGTCAAAATCGCGCCCAAAGGAGTCGGTTACAAACAAACAAACAAACATACAAGTGAAGCTAATATAAAGCGACTAAAAATATGTCTTTTCCATACCTTTGGTAACATCCCAATTTTGTTTAGAAAGCTCAATGATTTCATCATGTTTAGGTATTGGATATGAGGCGGCTTTGACTCTCGCATCAAGGGGCTGCAAGGTAATTATAGCAGATGTAGTCGACGCTACAGCGGCAAAGAACAAGATCATTCGTGAAACCAATAATCCGAATGTTGTAACTAAACACCTCGATTTGGGGTCCTTAGATTCGGTCAGGCGGTTGGCTGAGGAAATAATAACCACCGAGAAGAAGCTGGATCTCCTGATAAACAATGCAGGTATTGGATCTACTGCACTCCAATATACAGAAGATGGACTGCAGACAACGATGCAAGTGAACTACTTTGGGCACTTTCTGCTCACGCATCTTCTAGCGGGTGAGGTTTTCTGATATACAGTGCGGCTTTTTATAGTTCCCCCATCCCCCTGTTAACTTGAACAATGAAAATAAAAGATATTGTATGATATCACCGATACTACTTTTTGAAATGAAACACATTGTGATTGCCTGATAGATGGCGCGGGACGCACATCAACTTCAAAATTCTTAATAGCATGGTCATGTGGCACATCGTTGAAAAAATTGTTCAATTCTCTATCCAACCATCTGATTATTTTTATCATTCCTTTGGATTGTTTTTTCACATTGTGCGTTTCAAATGTCGAGCATAGGTGCGGATCTGAATGGTACTCTTAGAGCGTTTTCACACACACCGGCAAAACCGGTGCCGGTGACGTTGCCGGCACCGAATGCAATGTAATCAAATCATAATTTTCACACATAGCCCGGTCCGACCTATTTGCCGGTACGGTCGCCGATTCTGATTTATGCAGCCGGCGGGGATCTCGACAATCGGAAGACGGATCGGTCTCTGATTTGTCGGTTGCTGTGATTTCTTATGTACGTTTGTCCACACACACCTGTTCTGACATGTCAGTAACGGAGAGTATTTTGATGCGTATTTTGTTTAAATCGCTTAGTATCGTTGTTGTCTCCATAGCGACAGAGTATTTTATATTTGATCGTACATTTGTACGGAGGAATACATGCTCTCATTGGAGTATCCTGATGCTTAATGTTATTGTCTAGTCTTTCCACCAGAAAATCAAATGTATCTGTACTCATTCTGAAGTAATTGAAGAATTTGAAGTTATCCTCCCTTACAGCCAGTTCCATAATCAACATCATAAAGACTCCTTTATTTGAAGTCAGCTTTATGATAAAGTGTCCTTTAAAGTAAACTTTAAAGCGACTTCCGTTCCATAAACGTACCAAAACCTCCTGTTAGATAAAGTCGCCTTTAAAGCGGCATTCGTCAAGTTTTATACTGTTGGCTATTCTGATAAGTAGTACTTTTATGAATACAGTTGTGGTAATACTTCAAATATTTGATGTCAAGCGTGTGTTGTGTGGTCCTGTGATATGTGTCATTAGTAATTCAAATAAGAAAATGATGTGTATTTATGTTGAATAGTCGTGAGTCGTAAGTTATTACTTCAGAGTGATAGTTTGAAATTTAGTAGTTCACGGAAAACGGAAAGTATTGATTTTGAATTTGCAATGGAATTGGACAGGAAAAAGAAAAGTGTTTCTTTCAGCGTGGAGGAACAATTACGTCTCTTAGATTTAATTAATAAGGAGAAAAATATAATAGAAAATAAGACCACAAACAAGTTCACAAATGATGAAAAGGTGAGTGAAAATATTATTTCAATAAGAAGCTGGTTTCTAAGTAATAATTTTGTAGGACAAAGCCTGGCAGCGAGTTACCGCAGCATTCAATGCCCTAGCTCTCCATCGCAGAAATATGGATCAATTGAAGTCCAAATACGACAATTTGAAAACAAAACAAGGAAAGTGGTAGCCGCACAACGTACTTATATTAAAGGAACTGGTGGTGGACCTCCTGTAACTGATAAATTCGATCCAGTTATAGAAAATGTTTTGAAAAATACAACTGAAACTGGCCATACAAACTATGTGGAAAAACAAATTCCTGATCTACCGGTATGTGATAGTCATTAATATATTATGAATGATGTTTTATTGGTTTCTATACTTCAGATTTTGATTATTCATGATACAAATAAAGAAAGCGAGCCTAGTGAAAGCCACACTGCTGAGGAAATTGTTTCACATTGCACTCAAGACAATGGGGTAGGTGATACTAAAAGGTTAGCGAACGTCTCATTATATGAACATTTCTTAATTTTAGGAAAATTCTACCACCAACTTAGACCTTGGCAATGAAGCAAGGGACCAGCATCTCTTAAAGTAAGAATATTTTTTTTCATTTAATTCAACTTCATTCCTTTATTTTTGTTGTAGAAATTGAAACGTAAATGGTCAAGCTATACACCTTACAAATTGAAGGAACCCGTTACGAGACAGTTAAGGCCAACGGTAATGAATCCTGCAATATTGGCAAAAGAAGCATTTTATAAAAAAAAGATTGACCTTCTTGAGAAGCAGGTTTGGGCAATTGAAGAAGAAAATAGAAGACAGGAAGAAGCTCACATGAAAAAACAAATTATACTAGATTTACAAATATCTGAGTTACGTAATAAAAACAAATTATAACCCTCCAATGTGTTTTGTTTAATGAATGGGAAAAAATCAGAGAAGAGCTGTACATGAAGGTTTTATTTTTAAAGGCAGAGTTTAACCTCGAACAAACATCCTCCGATAGTAACAATTTTTAATTTCCGTTCGACATGTATAGGGATGTTTGTTTGAAGGTGCTTGACAATGTTTCTGTATGATAAGAAATATTCAGGACTTCCATTGTCTGAAAAGGAAAGGAATGAATTCTATGCTAGAACAGATAAAAACGAAATTACTGTGAAATTAAGAAGTGCTGAAAATAAAAATGCTGAAAAAATTAAACTATATGTTAAAAATAGAACAACTAAAGTAAGCTGTCCTATTCAATGCGAAGTGTTCTCATTGGGTACGAAGATAATTGTACATTTTGGCTAATATCCATTTTTATTGACGAATCACTGCCAATGGAAATAAAAGACAAATTCAGAATTAACATACATATTACTCGAAAATAATTACAGATTATCAAAGTGTTCATTTATAATAATCTGCCTCACATGTCGACCAACATTAATGTTATTTTGATGCATTTGTGCTGGTAAATCATTTTCCTCCGGCACTTCGTCCAGCCATCCATTTGGAAGTGCTTCATTCATATCTATAGCCATATTGTGCAACACAGCTGTTGCAACAATGATTGCCCTAACTGTTGTTAATTTAACCCGCATTCCATTAGAAAGTATAGGGAAGCGACGTTTCCAAACACCATACTGTCTCTCTACCACATTCCTAGTTCTTATGATTGACTCGTTGAATAAATTTTCCGCTGCAGTATGTGCTTCTTGTAATTTGGTCATAAGATATGGTTGAAGAGTATAACCACTATCACCAAGTAAACAGTACTGTCCGAACACTCCTCTTTCGAACTGTCTTTTCAAAGCACTATTATTGAAAATAGTTTGATCATGTGTTGATCCCGGCCACCTCGCTACTATATTTCTGATTCTCAGATCTGCATCAGACACCGTTTGCACATTTAAGGCAAAAAAATTTTTTCTTGAACGAAAAATTTCTGCATCATTACCACCAGGAGAATTAATTTTAATCAATGTGCAATCTATAGCACCAATGACACGTGGGAAACTAGCAATTGCATAAAAATTTTCTGCAGTTCTTCTCATTTCATTATCAGTTTCGCTCATCTTTATGTACTGTGGACGAAGAGATGCAATTGCTAATGAAACTCTTCGAACAATTCTGCTAGCAGAAGTCTTAGAAATTCCAATAATATCGCCTGTTGACAATAACATATTCCCAGTTGCATAGAATCGTAATGTCAATAAAAGCTGGTTCATAGGATCAATACAGCCGCCCCCAGAAAATTTTCATATAGTAATCGACTACCTAAAACTTTTAAAAATTCCATTACCTGTTACTTGGAAGATGTAAAAAGTGTGCAACTTGTTGCAGCAGCGATAAAACTGTAGGTTTTGTTAGCCGAAATCTATTAAAAAAATCCAAATCGTCCAAAGTAACAAAATGTTGTTGTCTTCTTCTATATATTTTGGGCCTCCTTACTATTATTTCCTCATCATCTGATGAAGAACTAGAACTTGATGAATTCATTATATTCTTGATAATGAAGTCTACCTCAGATAACTTTCAACGATCTATGAAACCACTGAACCACAACCGAACTATAACACCATACTATTAGCTATCAAAGTGTATGACCATGACAGGCAAATAGGTTATGTTTACCTTAAAAGGACACTTTTCGCAGGTAAAGAGCGGTTGTCCAGCCTTTATGATAAAGGAGGCTTTAAAGTGTCCTTTTGTTTCAAAATTGGTTTATGGAACACATTTTGCCATTAAAGATAACTTTTTCATATAAAGGAAGCTTTAATTTTGATTATGGAACTGGCTGTTAGTTTTTCATAGAGCGTGTAAAAGGAACCTTCTAAGTATCTCACAGTACCAACAGGGGATGTACCCAGTGTTGTCTTTTATTTTTGCTTTTTCGGAATTTTCTCCTAAGATAAAATAACCCTAGAAGATAACGTCTATTGACAGCAGTAACAGCACACATCTTTATTCCTGCACTGTTCAACGTATACTAACACCATAGACAAATTAAAAATAAAGAGACTGTTTGAAACATTGGCGATCTTGACCACCAAGTTTTTGGTACGGCCAGTCGCGCATGGAGGCGCTGCCCGCAATCAACGGACGACTGACATGATAATTCTCCAATTTCGACATTTGTCAGGAGATGACAAACTACGTAATAATTTCAGAATAATTCTACTGTTAATTTTCATCGAAAAATTAATTATAGAAATTATACTATGGACTTGAATTATGAACCCAACGTCGAAAATGGAATGTTTTGTTATTCGAGTTGACGCTGAAATTCCTCGAAATATTCTTTCACAAGGTAAAATATAAGCTGCTTTTCACAAACTGATACTTATTTCCATCCATCAGTTGCAGAAATTTTTTTACAAACTGATATATTTCCGTCCATCAGTTTCCATTTCCTATCACCATTTGAGGAAGTACGAAGATTATCATCAAACTGGAGTATTTGTTAGGTATACCTACTCGATCTCCTTTGTGCTAATAAATGAACAAAATTATTGAAGGTTTGTTGTAAATGTAATTTGTTTTTATTTTGGTTGATTTGATGATAAGACTGAAGAATATTTTTAATTTTGTTTTGTCTGTAGTTTTATTATTGTTTTGTCTGTAGTTGTACCTTATCCTAGATACAATAAAATGTGTTTTTATAGTTATTATTCTTGTTTTATAAGATCTTTAATTTTGTTCTTGATATCATTAAACAAAGATTTACTTTGAAACTTTATTTTAACCACGAACGAACTATACAGATTCTATGAATCGATTACTGTATATATTTTATTAGTGATCGATTTGCCATTCCTGTATTTCATATGATACGAACATCCATATGGAATACAAGAATGACAAATCGATCACTTATAAAATATATATCAAATCAATCATATAAAAGTAACACATTTGAAAAACCCGCCTTATTTCAATCGATCTTACCAACTGTATTTAGTTCGGCCAGTTGCGAGATATGTTGCCACTGTCTAAACGTGGTGCCAACTTTTACTGCAGGTTTGACAACTCTCTTTATTTTTAGTTTCTCTATGACTAACACAGATAACGGCACCGATATGCCGGGCTGTGTGAAATACGCTGTTGTCCGGTCCGGAACCGGTACCAGCACCGGCACGGCACCGGCACCGGTTTTGCCGGTGTGTGTGAAAACGCTCTTAATCTTAACTTTTGAACGGTTTCATATGAAACAATGGGACAACAGATATTTTGAATAGTATTACAGATACTACTTTTTGAGAGGAGAAACATTTACAATTACTCGGACAGAGGGCACGGGGGGTATAACAACTTAAAAATTCAGAAAGGCATAGAGGTCGAGTTGCACACCGTTGAAAAGGTAATTCAATTATAGTTTCAACCATGGTTGTTCTATATATATATATATATATATATATATATATATATATCGAGAATGAGAGAAATCTGTTACGAATCCAAAAAGACACACCATCCGTCTACAGCCTGTTTCATGGTTTCCCAATCATCAGGACGGCTTGTGGTCTCTTTCAAATTCGCATCAGATTTCTCATTTGTTCATAGCCTTAGGCCAATACAAACATGTGAATTGCATCAGATTATTGATAGTGACATCTATAATCTGTGCGGTGAAGCTTAAACCTAATATCGTGGAATTTTAAAATCACGAGATTTCGTGCACTTTAACAGGTCACTAACAAATTGTTAGAAAGGCCTACCCAAGATATCAATAGTCGTACTTCTCATGCGTTTAACGCAAACATCGATGATTGGGAAACCATGAAACAGGCTGTAGACGGATGGTGTGTCTTTTTGGATTCGTAACAAATTTCTCTCATTCTCGATATCGATGTTTGCGTTAAACGCATGAGAAGTACGACTATTGATATCGTGGGTAGGCCTTTCTAACAATTTGTTAGTGACCTGTTAAAGTGCACGAAATCTCGTGATTTTAAAATTCCACGATATTAGGTTTAAGCTTCACCGCACAGATTAAAGATGTCACTATCAATAATCTGATGCAATTCACACATATATATATATATATATATATATATATATATATATATATGACTATGAATTTGAAATAAACTTTGTAGAAAGGATATTTCTTGAGGTTGCAGTCAAATTTAATGGCCAATGAAAAAAGAAAAACTCTTTCTTATTTAGTCGAGCTTTCGAAAATGTTTATTTTCATTATCAAGACAGCTGTGAAAAAAGGAAAACACAATTGTGAAATACGATTTTAAACAAATTGATAGAACTTACTAAGGTGAGGTTAAGTGAAGACAGCGAACTAATCACCATTTTGTGATTGAAGAACTTTTCAAATGTGTTTTGTTCAATGTGTTTTGTCCACAGAACAAAAGGAATAGTACCAATCTATAAGACAAAAATTGATAAATGGGAGAAAAAATCAAGAAATACTAAGAAAACTTTCAAAACTTCAGTTAGAATCAAGTTTCAACAAATAATTGTAAATGACACTTAGGTTGGAAATATCAGATCGTTTATTCATACTATTGGGTTCATTTTTTATGTAAACCATTTCTAGGAAATTCCTTTTATGGTAGTTATTCTCTACTGCTAAAATGGAAGGGTTGTTGAAATTACACATTGTTTCTCCCATGACATTTTGACTTTGACATATGACAGCTGACACTTCATGTCATGCATTTCCTGTCATCCACCATTTCCTTTTTCAGTCATGCTTTAACCATGTGGTAATTTGTCCAGTCAAATTTTAAATTGTTTAAACTAAGTTTCTTAAACAATATGTGCTTTTACAATTGTTTAATTTTTATATATATTACTAGTAGTGTTTCATAGTGATATGATTTTGAAAAGTTCTTCAATCACAAAATGGTGATTAGTTCGCTGTCTTCACTTAACCTCGCCCTAGTAAGTTCTATTAATTTGTTTAAAATCGTATTTCACAATTGTGTTTTCCTTTTTTCACAGCTGTCTTGATAATGAAAATAAACATTTTCGAAAGCTCGACTAAATAAGAAAGAGTTTTTCTTTTTTCATTGGCCATTAAATTTGACTGCAACCTCAAGGAATATCTTTTCTACAAAGTTTATTTCAAATTCATAGTTTTTTTTCAACTAGTCCAGTCACGAAACTACCCTTTCTTCTATATATATATATATATATATATATATATATATTTGTCATAAATAATTTTATAGCATGTTCTAGAATATTGAAAAAGTTATAGATTATCATTGTAAGTAAGGAACATACATGGCAATGGCTTGGGAATCATTGAAATAATCATTGGAATGGATTTGGAAAAGTATTATTGACTTACCCCAGGTTATCAGATTCAAACTGTAACATCACTGAGATATTACAACTATATTCATAATTTTTATCAATATACATTGATATTTTATGGATGCTTTAATTTCTGAGTCGTAGTTGAGATTTAGGGCGGGTTGTAACACGACAGGTTAACTTCTGATTTTCTTTAATCATTTGTTATCAATGATTGCGTCGTTGTATGACTGAATTGTTGACGTTAACCAATTGGTGAACTGTCGATTTTGACGGTTTAACTACGGTTCAGACCACGAAACAATGAAAATTTATTTGTTCTATGTTTCTCTCTCGGACATTTGGGTTTTGGGTATTTATTTTGATAGTGAGCCAACCAACAGCTAACCTAAAAATATCAGCGAAAATTGTGATTCGACTGCCTGGGGTCGTGGGAGGCGGTTGTCTGACCACGCGGACCGGAAGTCAAGTAAATGTCAGTTTTTGTACAGCCGTTCCACGTGCATTGAAAAATTTAAAAATTATATGTTGTGAAAGTAATGGGCATTTGAGGTATCATTTCGAGTGAGACTATCCCGGTGCCCCCCGAAGGGAAATCGAAGCCGACAGAATACGTTCTTAGGTGATGTGGATTTCCGTCAGCTGGCAGATTATCTGGAATGGATAGGGCCATGAAGAAAAAGCAAGCAAGCAAGCGAAAATTGTTTGGAAAATAATTGAAAATATGAATATTCAAGAGGGGTCTCCAAGAACTGAATTGTTGAATTAGAATTGTTTCCAAGGGCTCCCCGAAATTTGAATGAGGGATTATAATTTTTTTTAATGGAATGACGAGGAATTCAGAGCAAGATTTGGGTTATCTAAAGATACAGTGGAACTAATAATTGAGGAAATAAGAGAAGCTATTTCATGAATAAGATATGAGAAAGTAATATTTCAAATGTACCAAAACACTATCTCATAGTACTTTTTTAGAGTTAATATCCTCACAAATGAAGAGAAAGTTTTGATTACTTCAAGATATTTAGCGACAGGATCAATATTACAAGCTGTTGGAGATTTCACAGGTATTGTTGAAACATCTGATGCTCTAATTATGCTTCATAGGTATGGAATACATATTTTTTATATTTTCAGGCATTGATGAGTCAACTGCAAGCAGAATAATTCATAAAGTTGTTACAACTGTAGCAAGACTACGTCCACAGTTTGTTAAAATGCCAGAATCAGAAGAAGAAGTGAAAAAGGTCCAGGAGGAGTTTTACAACATAAGCCGTTTTCCAAGATGTATAGGTGCACTCACTCATGTGAAAATACAATCTCCTGGAGGAGATAGTGCCGAGACATTCAGAAATAGAAAAGGATTTTTTCCTTTAATGTGCAAGCTTTAGGCAAAGTGGATTTATTAAAAAAAATATAGTGTGTAGGTGGCCAGGATCTGTCCATGAAACAACAATTTTTGATAATTCGCAGTTAAGAGAAAGACTGGAAAATGGTTATTTCGGTAATGCAATGATAGTTGGTGACAGTGGATATGCTGTTAAATGATGATGATGACACCTTTGAGCAATCCTCAACTACCAGTTGAACATATTTTTAATGAAAGCCAGATAAGGACTCGTAACCCAATTGAAAGATGTTTTGGGGTTATAGAAAGACGATTTCCTGTTTTAGCACTAGGCATTCGTCTTGATGTATACAAAGTAGAAGAAATTGTTATTGCTTGTGACAGGAATGAACCCGAACTCCCTGTGGAGGAAGAAGTTGCAGCAGTTATTGAAGAGGCAAATAATATTAATTTGGTGTTATCCAATATATCTCGTTTCAATATGAACAATTTGATCAGAAATGATATAATTACTCAATAGTTTCAGGCACTGTTGTGAACAAATTATGGAAATATGTTTAAGTTAACTATTATATTTTTTCTCTGAATTCGTGTTGATTCTTTTTCTCATACTAAGTGATTCCTTGAACAAAATGCAATAACAATAAACAAGATAAATATTGAAAATATTTAATTTCCCAACATACCCTTAACATTACCAAAACTACTATATTTTACATAATAAAATATCTTTGATTTAATCAGAGAGTTCTTTCGACAACTTTTGCCTCTGCAACTTCAATATTGATATTTCAACTTCATGTTCTTCTTGTATCATTACCATATTTTTTTCATTAATCTCTCGTTTTTGTTTTAGATCTTTTCGGTGTTTTTTTTCATTCTACAAATCTCAATCAATGTATCAATTCTAGTAAATAATATTACTTTGAGATTACAACACAACCTAACCTTTCTAATTTTACCATATGTCATTATTCTGAGGAATATTCAGGGTAACCAACACAAAATGATGGTTTACGTGACTACTACCCAATCTCTAATGTTACAACAGAAAATAATTTGAACTCCGTCGAGAGGTTAACCATTGGTCCCAATACCAATTGGTTAACTAAGTGAGTTACAACCCGCCCTTAGTACACAAAGTGAACGATCTCGCTCCAAATTCAACAAGGGGATAATGTCGACAAGAAAATATAACAACCGGTATAAGTCCTCTGAGGCTTCGCTATACAGTGCTTTCGTAGAGTTCTGAATAAATTCATTTTTAGCCAAACTATCCATTTCCTGGGAATCTCCTGAAACAAGTCGATTTTTAATCTCAATTTGTCACATTCATAAGGAAAAATTAAATATATAGAGTGATCCACCTTTGACTAATGACGTCCGGGACAATTTTTTCAAATAGAACACCCTGTATATCATTCAATTTTTGGAATTTCCATGGAAAGCTGATTTCAAAAATCACACATAGGGTTTGTATACAGTGCGTCCGTTATATTGAGTGCTCTCGTAAAGTAGTGGATAAATTGGTGAAAAATTAAAGGAATAAGTTTTTGGAAAAAACGCTCGGAACTGTCGAATTTTATTCTCACGTGGGCATTCGTTCGAATTCAATCAATACATGCAGAGTGATTCCTGTAGGAGAAATGACGTCATCGGTATTTTTTCAATGGCAACCCCATTTTTCATTACGGAATGTGAAAAGGTGATTATGAGTATGGTTGAAATTAATATAAAATAAGAAAAACTATTTTGAAATATGAAAAAAAAACAAATTAATGGCAATAATTGCTTCAAATAACCATCAAATTGAATGTTCAAATTGTGCACCGTTTGCTATCTGTCTATTTACATTATTCGACAGTAGCGATAGCGACCAGAATTTTGTTTATATTGCTAAATAGTTTTTGTGAAGTTATTTCTTTGAAGAATAACATATCTTATCGTTTTTCGATACATTATTGAGTAGTAACTTGGTCATCCCATGGAAAATGAATAAATTAAATGAACGAGAAATAATTGAAATTATTTGCATGATAGGAATTGGTGACAGAATGCGCACCCAAAGAGAAGTAGTTAAATTGTTTGAAGCAACTCATCCTGATCGGCAACCTATTAACCAAAGCATGGTGGACAAAGTTGGGTCAAAATACCGTAAATTTGGGCATGTCCGTGATCTTCCTAAATCTGGTCGACCCTCACCACCAGAAGACGATCAGCTTTATGTTGTGTTGGCAGTGCATGCAAATCATCGCACAACACTCAACCAATTGGCTTCTGATTTCAATATGGCAGCGTCTACAGTCCACAAAATTCTGAGAAAAGCAAAGTACCATCCTTATAAGGTACGTGTCATCCATGAGCTGAATGAAGACGACTTTGATCGCCGAAATCGATTTTGCGAACAACTGCAACAGGTATGCAATAATAATAATAATTTTTTAAAAAATATATTTTTTTCTGACGAGGCTACGTTTGTTTTGAACGGCCACATCAATAAGCAAAATTGCCGTTATTGGGCTACCGAAAATCCCCGATGGATGATGGAGTATCAAACTCAAAATCCACAGGAAGTGAATGCATGGTGTGGCATGGTTTCTATTTTTTGACGTGAACCTATAAAGTGCAATGAATTCGGATTTTCTTCGATTCGACCTTATTCCTGCACTAATAGCTTTGTATCCAGATCTAGAGGAATCTGATATTCCGAGAACTGATTCATTCTCCCAACAAGATGGTGCATCATCTCCCCATTATGCAGCAGCCATCCGCGACTATTTAGATGTGGTGTATCCGAATCGTTGGATAGGTAGAAGTGGACCGATTGAGTGGCCATCTAGATCTCCAGATTTGACACCACTCGATAACTTCTTGTGGGCGTACTTAAAAAGTAAAGTGTATGTTGATAAGCCGGTGAATTTAGAAGATTGAAAAGCACGAATTCGTCACGAGATACAATGTATACCTCCTGACGTTATTGACAATGTTCAAAAAGAATTCATTCATCGTATTGGCTACTGTCAGATAGCAGATGGACATTCAATTTGATCGTTGTTTGAAGCTATCATTGCCATTAAATTTAGTATTTTCATATTTCAAAATAGTTTTTCTCATTTTATTTTCATTTCACCCATACTCATAATCACCTTTTCCCATTTCGTAATGAAAAATGGAGTTGTCATCAGAAAAATACCGATGACGTCATTTCTCCTACACGAATCATTCTGTATGTATTAATTAAATTTGAAAGTGCCCAAATGAAAATAAAATTCGACGGCTTCCTTCCTTTATTTTTTTACGAATTTATCCACTACTTCACGGGAGCACTGAATTCAACGGACGCACTGTATATGAACTCTATGTGTGATATATTTTTGAAATCAGCTTCCCATGGAGATTCCAAAAATTGAATGATATATAGGGTGTTCTTTCTGAAAAAATTGTCGACGTCATCAGTCAAACGTGGATCACCCTGCATATTCAACTTTTCCTTATAAATGTGAGATTGAAAATCGACTTGTTTCAGGAGATTCTTCAGAAATGGATAGTTTGGCTAAAAAATGAATTTATTCAGTACTTGTCGAAAGCACTGTATCATCTTTGTATAGCTTATAACGGGGCCCATGACACGAAGGATATTGATTGTCTAACTGATCTGTTAACTGACACCGCTGACAGTATCTGGGTAGTATTCGTAAAATATGTTTTTATATTTTATCGAGATGGATGGCACTCCAAAGTATCGTTGTGCAACAAAGGCATATACTTTCGGATACTCATACAATCCCAACTGAATAGTATTATGCCAATTCCCTTCAGGACCTAATTGAATTCCAAATAACTCAACAATGGACCTTTTTATGCACTATGTGAAAACACTGTAATTAGAAAGTATATGTGCTAATATCACTTGGGATTTTTTATTTTATTTTTCTGATGGGTAGTTTTTCCATAATTCGGAAAAAAGTGGTTTCGTGACGTCACGTTCACTAAAAGTTGATTTGGCATCGTTGTATGAGTTGCGAATCATGGAATTGTGACGTAATGACATTTGTTATTTGATACTTTGATAGGTTCGTTCGTTTGCTTCACGGAATAGAATATTATCAATCGTTTTTCTCTCTTCAGCTCTTGTTCTTGCATATATCTGATACGACCGATACGAGACACGAGATATGCAGAGAACTGCTGCAAATGAACAAGCTCGCCATGAATGTTTGGTATTGAAAAATTTCGGAAATTATTTTCTGATTTTAATAACTATGAAAATGTCTAAAAAGTGCTATGTGCACGGTTGTCTGAACACCAGTGAAAGTGAATCAAACTTTTGTAAAAAGCGGAAATATATGCTTTTGTGCAGAACATTTCCAGGTGAGTACATCAAGGAACGATCTTTAATTTCACTCAATGCAAGTTTGCAAAATCATCGATTAGTACTGTATTTTATATCCAGTCCTATAAACATATTGTTCTTTGGTTCCAGCTGAAAGAAGATACTACGAATTAGGAATATGCTAGAACAAGGGGATCCAAATTTATGTTGAAGCAAGATGTCTGTCCACATATCAACCTGAAATGACATTGGTCTGACAATGTTTCATCATAAGTATATGACCTACCAACAATGAAGAAACGCAAACCAAATGAAAACATCACTCCTTCAGCTAGTAAAACTGTGTTGAGTGACATTACATCCATGGGAAATATTTACTCAAGAGTTTCGAATAGTTCTTCTCCTAGCAGTAGCCAAGCTAGTACATTATCCGATTCACCAAAATAACACCACCAAAAAGAATTCTGAGTATATTCCTAGTCAGTCTTCATCCGATCCTGATTGTGAAAATATCGAAGGACAGCAGCGCCAGCGCCTATCTATTGCACTTATAGAAAAGAAGAGTAATATTATTTGGGGCTCCCTGAAAATGTTTACCACATTGTGAAATACATTACCAAAATTGAGTAGATTAAATATATGGATGTTCTGATAAGTTTAAAAAAGATACGGGTTGGGGATGTATACTCTCGATTGGCTGATGACTGATATGAGTAAATCAAGTGTTCACAAGATTTTCACAAAATCTGTGCCTATGATGGCAAATTGTTTATTTATAAGAGCTTATATATTGGCCTGAAATATCTTAAATTGAAAGAAATTTTCCGATCCCTTTCAGAGCTCGCTATAAGAAAGTTAATTCAATTATTGTCTGGAAATTGAAAAACCCTCTGATCCTATTCGTCTGTCCATGACTTGGTCAGAATAGAAAAAATGCAATACTGTAAAATTTTTAATATCTGCTACTCCAAGTGGCACAATACAATTTATTTCAGGAGCATACGGTGGACGAATTCTTTAACAACTTTGTCGATAAGAATAATTTCTTCTATTTTGATTGATTGAAATTCAAAAATACTTTGAATAACTAGAATGTGCAGTATTATGTCAAAGTTTTCTAAGGTTTGTTGTCACATTCTCTTCATGAATGCCAATATCTTCAGAAATATTTTTTTTCCTATAGCTTTGTAACCATAGGGAAATTTTTTACCATAGAAAATGTAAGCCTGTATTTGTAAAAAATAGATTGGTATCCCTCAACAAAGAATTGGTGTGAAATAAGTAAATAATTTTTCAAAAAATTTACGAAATTTGTATGAACATACTTCAAGTCTATTCATTCTAAATTATTAATTATATTTTCAGTAGTTCAAACTTAATAAATATTTGACTCATCACATGAAGGAAACACTAACAGGTACCGAATATGAATTTATTTATATTATAATACAAACAGACAAAGCCTACATATATATTCACAGTATAATGCATTTATGATTGATTATATCTAAACAATCACGAACGTTTCAACTAAGAACCAAAGTTCTTAGTTAAAAGTTGGGCAACTTTCTAGTCATGGTTCTTAGTTCTTGTACTAGGGGTTCCATAAACGCGCTCATTGATTTGCTAGTGTTGAATCCTTAGTTATTAGTTCACTTAGTTCTCGGGAACGTTGCATAAACAAAGCATTTCATAATCCACCCTTGGCAAATTTTCCGAACCTGCTTTTACGAAGCCTTGTTTCATTATAAACACACCAAATCGTTTATGATATTGAGAAATTAATAAGTTGATAAAAATAAACAATAAACATTAACCTCAAATGTCAATATGATTTTAATGGGAACTGTCTTTAATATTTGCGGTGTTGCCAATGGTCGCTCTTCATCAAGAGGCAGGCCCGTTCAGAAACTTTGAATGTTTTAAATGAAGAAAACCGTTGTTGAAATGGGTTTTTTCGTTGATGAGTCTATCAATAAACAGTGTTCAATTATATATTAATGGTGTGTATCAAGCAGTGAGCTATATTTTTGACAAGAACAGTAATGCGTGTTTCTGAACGTATATTATGGAGGGGGTAGTTTTCGATGAACGTGACGTCACGGGTACACTTTGAAACGCAATATCTTTTCGAAATAAAAAATATATGATGGCATTCTAAGTCAATTGGACGTTTCATATGAAATATAATCGACCTATATAAGTTTTGGAATTTTTTTTTCGTAAATGTAAAGGTCCATTGCACTTTCCAGACCTCCTGAAAGAATCAACTCCCAGCCGTATAATCTTCACCAGCTCCATAGCAGCATTCATCAGCCTACTCGATGTAGAGAACATCAATCCACCAGAAACCTATCCCCTGAGTGGTTTCACATATGTCAACTCCAAGTTGTGCCTTGCAGTCGCTGCCAAATGTTTTGGGGAAAAGTTGCAGGGAACCGGAGTCACTGCATACTCCTTCCACCCGGGGGCAGTCCGAACAAGAATATTGTGGAAAGCATTACAGAATAACGCATTACCGTGGCAAGTGTTTGCGGCTTTGTTCGGATTTATTGCGCTTACGCTTGGAAAGGTAAAGAACTGTCCATTCAAATTTCATATAGAAATTTGTTCTATACAGGGTGTTATACAATAACATGCTTATATTCAAAGAGGGAGGTTATTCCTGGGTCCATTTAGAGACAAAACTTCATACAAACATACGTCCCAAAGGTCTTAACTTTTGAACTACAGGCTGCTTAAAATTCAAGTTTTTTTTTTTATGATCACTTTGGTATGACCTTAGATATTTCTGTGAAACGTAGTTACGCTTCTTAAATTTTCTGCTGCACAACATAATTTTTCATTTTTGTCATTGGCATTCGTGCGGGATTTGCACTGATTCATTTTAAAGAGGAAAGTGATACGTCACTGCTTTTCCTCAAAGTAAGCTATTTTTGGAATCCTCATTTATTTCTGAGCAAATCTGGGCTCGTGATTTTTTTTCGTTTGACGTACGGTTTTCGCATCAAAAAATAAAATTCATTCCTTTGCATTTCGCTAGGCCAATAACGAGAAAAAACAATGTGTGTAACTTCAAACAAAAATAATTAATAAAAAACCTTTTTGGAGAAAAGATTTTTTTTAAATGCACTAAAAAGTAAGAAATTATTGTTTTGGATGTGTGACAAGGTTATTCCGTAAGATTCTAAAGTTTGTCGAGCAAAGTTTTTAGTTCGAATACAAAAGCGACAGACAAGCTTTTGAATGTACCGGTTGATTCTTCAATGTGGCTCACATTTATAACTTTTTCATTATTGAAGATAGAAAAACTTAATTTGAGGGTTGTGTATTATAGTTCAATTTACATTTTTTGATATATTTACTTGCTTTGCCGTACTTCGGGTTTGACCGAAAATGACCCCAACTTTCGATTTTTAAATGGAACATCCAATATATTTTTACTTATTTCGATCGATAATGACATTCTAAATCCAACGACATCTCACTTGTCCATATTTGACAAATTAAGTCAATTTTATTCCAATTTCAATTTTTCGATCTAGAATGCCATGGATCGTGTAAATCGCTTCATTCTTGATCATGTAATATGGGAAAAATACGACTTTGAGGCTTATGACGTCACAGTCATTTTCGGAATTAGTCGCAAATTAGTCAATTAAGGTTCTAAATTTTCGAAATGATCTTTTCCTTAATCACGGCAAAGTTTAACTTTTTCAATTGTTGCGCGAACCTCATTGATTAGCTGTTCCGCAGTGATGTTCTGGAATGCCAACCTTACTTTATACTCCAGTTCATCACGGGTAGCTGATGCTGTTTATACACCTGATTTTTTATTGGTCCCCAGAGAAAATAATCTAGCGGAGTAAGATCTGGTGTTCTAGAATATGAAAAAGAAATAATACATTATGAAAAAATATGACAACCTAAGAATGTACCTCGCAGGCCACTGAATAGGTCGATAAGTGCCAATCCACTTTTCTGGGAAGGTGTCATTCAGATGTTCCCTCACGACTGCGCTGGCGCTCCATCTTGTTGAAAATAGATATCAACTTGGTTAGCCAGTGGCAAATTTTCATGAAATCATTAATTTGATTTCTAAGAAACTGTTGATATCTTTCCGCAGTAAGTTGTCCGTCGAAAATTATTGGCCCCAAAAGTTTTCATCTGATAATACCCATCCTGCAATTGAAACCAAATCGCTTTTGGAAATTTCCTTCTTGCATCAGATGTAAATTTGTTTGAGACCAGTACTTTTTATTATCTCGATTGAACAGACCCAAGTTGGTGAATCGAGTTTCATCTGAATGAATAATTTTAAATGGAAAACGTTCATCTTCTCAGTATTTAGACAAAAACCTGTTGCAATAAGTTAATCTTCGGTTGTGGTCGTTATCGTAAAGATGTTGGTGTAGTTGGTACTTGAATGATCGATAATTATATTTGTGAAGAATTCTCCAGACGGACGAATAACTTATATCACACTCAGAAACAATTTGGCGAATTGACGCCGTACAATCCACTTCAACATAGGCCAACACGTCTACTTCTTTTTCTTCACTGACAATGAAGTTATTGGCATTTTCTTCTGGTTCATTTCGCATTTTCCTTTCCAGATTTGGAAAATAATGTCGAGTGGGATGGCGACGATTAGGTAATCTCTGAGCATAAATTCGAGCTACATCAGTTGCATTCTTTTTTCCTTCTCCGTAAATTAGCAACATGCCAATTTTCTCGTTTCTAGTATAATTTATCATATCAAATTATAAACTACGCAACAAATAAATTTTTAAAAGTGACAGCATATTCATTAGCTTATTCATTAAGGTAGTCCTAGCAACAGCTTGAATTGTTTGTCACGGATAACGAGAATGATAGGACTTATTGCGTAAGTAAACCGAATACCTATTATTTATTATTAGGTATGATCGCTTCTTGCAATTATTCAGAAAAATAGTGAAAATAAAGTGAAAGTGTGTGGTATCAAATTATTCGTAGGAAAATTATCTTTCACAAAAAGCCGACGAGCCACCCCGTTTACATTTGAAAAAATCAAGTCACCTGGAAAAATTCATATTTGCGAAGTTTAAATAATTCTCAAAGCGACTGTGAATTCATAAGCCTCAAAGTCGTATTTTTCCCATGTTACGTGATCAAGAATGAAGCGATTTACACGATCCATGGCATCCTAGATCAAAAAATAAAAATTGGAATAAAAATGGCTTTACTCGTCAAATATTGACAAGTGCGGTATTGTTGGACTCACAATGTTATTGTCGATCGAAATAAGTAGAAATATATAGGATGTCCCAATTAAAAATCGAAAGTTGGGATCATTTCCGGTCAAACCGGAAGTACGGCACACATCCAAAGCAACTATTTTTTACTTTTCATTCCATCTGAATAAAAGCTTGTCTTCAAAAAGGTTTTTAATTAATTATTTTATTTTGTGCTTTTTAGTACTTAAGTACGCCTTAATCTATGCATTTTTGTTGGAGCATCTTTATTATGAGGCGATGACTCAATAACCTACGTCACACATCCAAAGCAATTATTTTATACTTTTCAGTCCATTTGAATGAAAGCTTGTCTTCAAAAAGGTTTTTTATTAATTATTTTATTTGGTTAAAGCATCGTTATTATGAGGCATTTTTTTCTCGCAACTTCTGAGCTATCTAGTCCTTCCATGAGGAGACCATCTGAAGATGAACTTATACGCCATCTTGGAGTTGCCATCTTCAATCTATGAATTTCAACTGAAAATAAATAATATTCTACTAAATTCTTGATCTTCTACCCAAAAACCCGTACAGACTAATTTTGAATCGAATCGGGCCATAATTGCAAAACTCGTCCGCCATATTGGAGCCGTCAATTTGTTTTTTCTTCTCACCGAAATTTTGTGAATCATGAACACCTGCCAAATTTCAGCTCAATCGGAGCTCGCCAAGGACTCCAAAAATGGATTAGAAATTTTGAACCGGAACGAATTACAGAATGACAGACGAGCGAAGCAAGTTGAATAAAAGCTTGTAAAAATTGTTTTCCAAAAGAATATTTTTCGAACGGTAAAATTATAAAATAAAGTATCAATATCTTTGATATTTTATGAATTCCGTGGCTTATTTCAAAATTTACAAAAGAAATAATTCTGATTGAAATCAATTTCCCTGGGTTTTCTAAAAAATTCCAATCAGGTCCCTTCTTTCTTAGTATCTAAAATCCATCTGAAATAGAGCTGAGATTCGCGACCTCAATTGATCTATTTATTAAAGTAGGTACATTGTATATTTTCATGACAAGATAGGCCAGTATAGTATACTGGTAATTAAATATAGGACTCCGTTATATTGAGTCTATGTTATCGTACAGGGTGTGCCATCAGAAATTGTCCAATATCCTTAAATAATCTGCTTCCAGTTCTGTCTCTCTCGAACATCTTGAATCCACATAAATATTCATTATTGCATCACATGACGTACCAAATGTTCCATTTTGTGAAAATATTGAATAATATAAATTATGCAGTGTCTGTCAAACAGTTCGTCAAGTCGAACACATTGAATAATTTTTGTTTTTTTTGAATTTTATTTTTTTCTAGTGGTGTACCTATAGGGGAAAAAAATCTTATTGCATTTTTTCACCACTCTTTTGCCGTGCCAGAAGATTACGAAAAATATTTCCAGGCATTATAAGTAATTAGCTTTAATTTTGTATTCTTGTTCTATAATTGACAATTGTAGACTTGAAATTAGGTAAAAAGCACTTTTCCCCATTCTCTACTTCCCAAAAGGAATCTCCCATTGCGTTAGTAAAGATTTCAGAATGTTTCATCGACAATCAATCGAATTGCAGAAAAAATATTCAGTCAGAATGTAAAAATATTAGAGGTCTCGTAGTAATAACAGTTTTTTTTCCACATACAGGGTGTTTGGTAGCTGGGTGCAAACCTTCAAGGGGGTGATACACTAGCCCATGTAGAACATATTCATACAAACATTTTTATTTTCTAGCGCGTTTTTGATTTTTGAGGGAACTTTTACGATTTTTAGTACAAAAACCCAAAATTGGTCAATTAAATGCTAATAACTTCTAATCTTAACAGAAATGTCCGGTTTTTTTCATTTATTTTAGTAGTCTTATGTGTCCCCAATCGTACTAAAGTAGTTTGAAGCACCATTGTATCCAAAAAAGTTATGTACAGAGCATTTAAACTTTACAAAAAAGAAAGAAAATAAAAATCTGACCTTTGATGCCAATTAAAAAATAAATAAAATACATACAGGTGTTCAGACACTTTTAAAAACATGCGTAGTTATTGCTCTTTCGTTTGAGGTATCATTTATCTAGCTAAGTCCTAAACTTTTTTAATTAGGGTGCCTGAACCAGTTTAGGGTTGTAAATATGGATATTTGAAAAATTAAAAAAAAAGTAATTTAAATGAATTTTAGCTCGAAAACCTTCAAACTGAAATCCTAAAGCAATATGCGATATTATTTTTAGACTTACATGGAATAATAAGAAACTTAGCCCAACTTAAAAGAAGAGAAAACTGAACAAAGGCCGGTGGCGGTGGCATTTTACAATAAAGAATTTGACCTGAAGTTAGTCATTAATTGGAATGCATTCTTTTGTTATGATTTAGACCTTATGCTGGGGCCATAAAGTTGCTTTGAGTTTATCAATTTTAGGTACCTGAGTTGAGTAATCATCTTGGACCCCTCGCCGGGTCGATTTGGTTGAGCCAAACAAGTTCTCTAGTCACTGCTTTGCCCTTTCGAGTTGCGAGTAGACGTTGGTTTTGTGTTCCCCATTCACCGTGTTCAGTTGTAGCCTTTCGCTCCTGCACGTGTTGTTTATTTTGGACTATCGAACTTTTTGTTGTGTGTGCTGCCATGGCTGAGTTTACGAGTCATGAACAAGCCGATATCATTTTTATGTATGGCAGAGCTGATGGTAACGCATCTCTGGCACGACGTTTGTACCAAGAACGTTACCCGAACCGCAGGTAAATTAATTTCTAATTCTAGCGGTAGTTAAATTTTGCCATTTTCACCTTCAAAAGACGTTAAAAATGAGTTATTTTATTGCAGGGTGCCTAACGTCCGTGTGTTTTCCAACACATATCGTAGGCTGTCTGAATCTGGTATTCATCATGCTGAACCTGCCGTAAATCCAGGAAGAAATAATGTCAATGTTGAGGAGCAAATTCTCGCAGCCTTCGAAGCGGAACCCACCATCAACATCAGAGCTGTAGCGAGAGATGTAAACCTTTCGATATGGAAAGTGTGAGTACGATGCACAACGAAAAGAAATACCCGTTTCACGGCACGGGTGTGCAAGGCTTGGAGGAAACGGATCCGGCGAGACGGATACGGTTCTGCCGTTTTGCTAAACGCAGATATTGACGACGCGTGGCTCTTAAAGTCCATCCTCTGGACTGACGAATCGAAGTTCTCCAGGGAAGGAATTACTAATTTCCACAACCTTCATGAATGGGCTGATAAGGACAGCAATCCACATTGAAAAAACAGGTAAATAAATGATTTTTATTATTATTATTTTATTACCCATGTTCAACACGTGTTTAATTACCTAAATTAACTAATTTTATTGCATTTTTGTTTCAGATTTCTTTCCAAAGACAATTTTCAATAAATGTGTGGGCTGGGGTCATCGGACGCACATTGGTTGGCCCACACATTTTGCCTGACATTTTGAATGGACAAAATTACCTCGAATTCATGATAAACGACTTGCCAATGTTACTCTATGATGCCGAAGTGCCAATATTGGACATGGACAGGCCGATCACATTTCAGCAAGATGGATGCCCAGCACATTGGGCTGTAAGCGTCCGCGAACACCTGAACCGCTGTTTTCCTGGCAACTGGATCGGGAGAGACGGACCCATCCCCTGGCCTGCCAGATCGCCCGACCTGACTCCGTTGGATTTTTTTGTGTGGGGTCGGGCGAAAGAACTCGTATACAAAACAGAAATCACCACGAGAGAAGAATTACTTCAGCGAATAGAGGCAGCGTTTGAAATTATGAAACGGAAAAGGCAAATGAAAGTAACCACAACTGACAGTACGAAATCGTTGTAGAAAGTGTATACGCAATGGTGGAGGACATTTTGAACACCAACAATAAATTTTTACAGTACAAAACATTTTTTTCTTTAATTCCAAAAAAATCCATATTTACGACCTTTAACTGGTTCAGGTACCCTAATTAAAAAAGTTTAGGACTTAGCTAGATAAATGATACCTCAAACGAAAGAGCAATAACTACGCATGTTTTTAAAAGTGTCTGAACACCTGTATGTATTTTATTTATTTTTTTAATTGGCATCAAAGGTCAGATTTTTTATTTTCTTTCTTTTTTTGTAAAGTTTAAATGCTCTGTACATAACTTTTTTGGATACAATGGTGCTTCAAACTACTTTAGTACGATTGGGACACATAAGACTACTAAAATAAATGAAAAAACCGGACATTTCTGTTAAGATTAGAAGTTATTAGCATTTAATTGACCAATTTTGGGTTTTTGTACTAAAAATCGTAAAAGTTCCCTCAAAAATCAAAAACGCGCTAGAAAATAAAAATGTTTGTATGAATATGTTCTACATGGGCTAGTGTATCACCCCCTTGAAGGTTTGCACCCAGCTACCAAACACCCTGTATAAAAAATCTCAATTAGAACTTGTTACTTTTTATAAAAATGGCGCATCAGATGAGAATGAGTCAATATGTGAATACCTGCTTTCAAAAATTCGTGAGGCTACAAATTGTAAGGACGAACTACCAGACATCAAACCAAAGTTGTCAAAATTCATACATCAATATAAAAAGAAGTGGCAAAGTGCCTCAAGAAAAGATGAACGTTTCCAATGTAAAAATGAAAATTAGCTTGACACTTCAATGTACTTTTCTGTTCAAAAACATTGTCAAAAGTTGGAGCCACCGCCATTTTGAATTCTCATATTTTGATGATGAATCCATTATTTGCGTCCCCAAGAATCCATACAAGTCGATTTTGAGTTGATTCTGATTATTAATAACGAAGTTCATCCGCCATATTGGCGAATCCATTTAGAATTTTCGACTTCGAAAATCAATTACTCATTTTTTAGTCAAATAGGATCATAAATGTAAAAATTCGTCGACCCTCTTGGAGTGGCCATATTGAATTTATGAGTTTTGATACAAAATTCATAATCTCCGACCCCAGAAACTTATATATACTTATTTTCGATAGAATCGGGCCTTAATCACAAAACTCGTTCGCCATCTTGGAGTAGCCATTTCGAATTTATAGATTTTGAAAAAAAAATCCCAATCTCCGGCCCCAAAAACCCCTACATACCAATTTTGAATAGAATCGGAACATAATCACAGAATTGGTCCACGCACCATCTTGGAGCCGCCATTCTATTTTTTCTCTAATGAAAATTCCATAAGACATTGTCACCAAAATTATATGCACCTGCCAAATTTCAAGTCAATCGGACGATTAGAAATGTGTCAAAATTCACTTACAAATTTTGAACCGGAGAGACAGGACATGCGAACGAAGCAAGTTAATAGACCAGGGCCGAAGCCTTCAAAAATGGTAAAAAATGAAAAAAAACTACAGTAGGATGGAACCCATTAGAAAAGGAGGGAAATATGATAAAAATGAAAGGAAAAATAAATTACGGTCGATCCGAGTTCGGGAAGTGGGAGGGGGTGAGTTTTTAAGGGTAAAAAATGGTTTATCTTGATTTCCGGCAAAACTACAAGTCAAAATTTAGGTGAAAAATTCAAATAACCAAGTTTTTGGTTTTTATCTTTTTAAAAAAAAAATTTTTCTACGAAATTCGGTGAAAACTTACCTTATTATGTCCCGAATACACTGTAATTTATTTGATTTAAAATATTTATTTTTTCGCCTTATTTTAACTTAATATAAAAAAAGCACCCTAATTTTCAATCGAAAATTCTCGCGTCAAAATATCAGCTTTTTCCAAAAAGTCGGGAGGCTTTTTGTTCGTTGAAATCTCTACTTTCTGATGGTGTAAAAAAAAATATACTATAGTAAATGTTCTCAGAAAATGCAAAAAATTGAAAAAAACTCAAATTCGAAAAAAAAATGTTTAATCATTATGTACAATTTTGAGCTTTTTATTAAAATTTACACTTTAATCACTCAAAAAACGTAAGATTTCATGTTACATTGATAAACATTTATTTTCTCAAACCAGGCTCTGGAAATGGAAAGGATCTATTTTTCACGTCTAATAGTTTCAAACATGAACCCTTCAAAAATATTGTTGCATTTCTGCATTGTTTTTCTGGTTGCGATACAACATCGGGATTTGCCGGAAAAGGAAAGAAAAGTGTCGTTAATTCATTATTAGACGCGAAAAATTTGTCAAATTTGGCCGATGTTTTTTATAAGAAAGATGCAAGTAAAGAAAATATAAAAAAAAATGGATTACAATTAATCAAATCTATTTATGAATGTAAAAAAGAAAAAATAACACTGAATCAATTAAGGTTTCAAAAATATCAATTGGCAAAAATTAAATCATCCTTCATTTTGGCAAACCTCCCACTTACAGAAGGAGCAGCAGAACAATATTGTTACAGAGCATATTATCAGCTTCAAACTTGGTTGGGTAACGAATTGACAGCAACAGATTGGGGCTGGAAGCAGCACCAACGTGGCATTATGCCCAAATTTACAGAAAAGGATTTAATTCCGGAAGTATTGCTCAAAACTATTTGCTGCAGCTGTGAAACAGGATGTAACAGTTTAAAATGTGGCTGCCGAAAACATGGTTTAAAATGCACAAATTTATGCACTAATTGTCATGGTTCTGAAAATTGCTCCAATATGGAAGAAAAAATCTACGAGGAAGTAAATGATTCAGATGAAATTCTGGATGAAGAACCAATGCAGACTGGAAATGACATTGGAGACGAAGATGATGGTCTTGAAGATTTCGACGATCAACGAGAGTTGGAAAGGCTTGTCGAATCTAACGATGAAGAAATGCCTTCAAAGAGACAAAAACCAATGAATATCTGATTAGAATTTCAGATAAGGTATTTATGAATAACAAGATTAATGTTTTTGAAAAAAAATATAATGAATAATGTAATCAGAATTATGTATCTAAATTCAATAGTACGATTTACATGTATATTTATATTTCATGAGATTTTCTATGACATGAATGTAATTCGAATTTAATAAATAAACTTTTTAACTAGAAAAAATTGCAGCAATCACATTTTTTTGATGAAATTGTACATAGTGATTAAATATTTTTTTCGAGAACATTTACTATAGTAATGTATATTTTTTTAAATCATCAGAAAGTAGAGATTTCAACGAACAAAAAGCCTTCCGACTTTTTGGAAAAAGCTGATATTTTGACGCGAGAATTTTCGATTGAAAATTAGGGTGCTTTTTTTATATTAAGTTAAAATAAGGCGAACAAATAAATATTTGAATCAAATAAATTACAGTGGATTTGGGACATAATAAGTTTTCACCAAATTTCGTAGAAAAAATTTTTTTTTTGAAAAAGATAAAAATAAAAAACCAAAAACTTGGTTTATTGAATTTTTCACTCAAATTTTGAGGTTATGTGGAAAAATTGTGGATACAAAAGTTGTAGATCTTTCCATTACCTACAACTTTGCCATCTTACTTTTTTCCATAGGACTTGTAGTTTTGCCGGAAATCAAGATAAACCATTTTTTACCCTTAAAAACTCACCCCCTCCCACTTCCCGAACTCGGATCGACCGTAATTTATTTTTCCTTTCATTTTTATCATATTCCCCTCCTTCTCTAATGGGTTTCATCCTACTGTAATTTTTTTGGTTTCAAAAATTATCGACCCTGGTCTATAAATAAAAGCTTGTGAAAAGCGTGTTAATACTATAAACGTGGCAATATGTGATCAAGTAAACTCGTCCACCAACAAGGTCCATATGCTTTGTCCTGGTTACGAACTCCATTCTCGATTCAGGTTCAAAGGTGGAGTCTGCCTCTACGCTAAGGCTAACCTTACATGCCAGCGTGAAGAGAGTTTGGAACCGAAAGACTTTGATGTGATGTGGTTCAAGCTATCTGATACCAAACTGACTAAGTTCCTCTGCTGCCTTTACCTATCTCCTAATGAACCTTCATATAACGACCTCTTTGAGTTTTTATCACTCAAACTGGACTACATTCAGGAGAACCATCCAACAGCTGAAACCATAATCATGGGAGACTTTAATGTACATAACGCTGCCTGGCTCAAATTCTCTAACAAAACAGATGATGCGGGTCGTCAAGCCGAGGCCTTCGCCATCACTCATGGTCTAGAACAACTGGTCGAGCTACCAACCCGCATCCCTGATGTCAACAACCAGTCTGCCAATACACTAGATCTTTTCCTCACCACCAATCCTGACCCGTATAGAATAGAAGTTTGTCCCCCACTTGGAAACTCTGATCACACCCTCATCTCCACAACATGCTCTTTCCATTCACCATCGAGCTGCACAATACCACCCCGTCTTATGTGGCATTACAATCCGGCCGACTGGGAAGGTCTTCGTATGTTTTTCTCAGCGTTTCCATGGAAGAGAGTTTGTTTCTCTTCAGTAGATCCAACACGATGTGCTGAGACAATTTCTGAAATCATCATGTTGGGGATGCAAACTTACATACCGAATACCGAAAGAAGAACATCATCCGATAAGACCTGGTTTAACAGAAACTGCTCTAGAGCTGTGGCTTCCAAACAGGCAGCATACCATCGATGGCTGAGAAATCCGGGCCCTGAGACCAGAGCAGCATATGTCGAGGCTAGAGGCATATGCAAAGAGACAATAGAATACTCAAAAGATACCCACAATGCCAAAATAACATCAAAACTTGCTGAATGTCCTAACGGATCCCGTTCATTTTGGTCTTTCGCCAAAGCTGTGGGAAGAAACTTCACTTCCAGCTCATAACCTCCTCTAACCAAAGAAGATGGAACACTAGCAACGACTGCCCAGAAAAAAGCCAATATCTTTGCGCACCTATTTGCTGGAAATTCCACTCTGGATTCATCGGGAAAACAACCCCCGAACATTACACCTATTGACAGTCACATGCCCGAGATCACCTTTCGCCAACGTACTATCAGAAAGATTTTGCTGGGTCTCAACACCAACAAAGCCTGTGGATCTGACGGAATCCCGCCGATTGTTCTCAAGAAATGTGCCCCCGAACTAACACCTGTTCTTTGCAAGTTGTTCAACCACTCTTACAATTTGGGGGTATTTCCGTCCAATTGGAAAATTGCAAGAGTACAGCCAGTCCTAAAAAGGCAAAAGGCCCTACCTAGCAACTACAGACCTATCGCACTGCTATCTATTATTTCAAAGGTCATGGAAAAAGCCATCAACATCGAGCTCATGAAATATCTGGAAGACTCAGGAATTGTCAACGATAGGCAATATGGCTTCCGCCATCAGAGATCAACTGGTGACCTGCTCGCTTACGTCTCACATATATGGCAGCTATCTATTGAAAAGTATGGAGAAACTTTAGCTGTGGCATTAGATATCTCCAAGGCGTTCGATCGAGTTTGGCACCAGGGACTCCTCGCCAAGCTTCCGTCTTATGGCTTGCCCCCTCAGCTGTGTTCTCTGCTTGCTAGTTTTCTCTCAAACAGGTCTCTCCATGTAGTGGTCGATGGAGCTTCATCTGACACTCTACTCATAAATGCTGGTGTTCCGCAAGGATCTATTCTCGCACCAACACTATTTCTACTTCACATCAACGACCTGTTGAAAGCAACTTCATGTCCAGTACACAGCTTTGCCGATGATAGTACCCTCCATACCGCTTTCTCTTCCAGGGCCCCTATATCAGCCCGTGAAACCAGAAATGAACGAGAAAGAAATGTTAATAATATAAAAATGGACTTAGCAACAATTCTCGAGTGGGGATCTAATAACTTGGTAGAATTCAATGCATACAAAACACAAGCATGTCTTTTCTCTAGAAAAGTCGATCTCACTGTGCCTAACATAACTTTGTCAGGAGTAACCATACCACTGAAGTCATCCATATCGATGCTTGGTATTACTACCAGCAATAACCTTTCCTGGGAAAATCACGTGAGGTCCATTGCCAAAAGTGCATCCCAAAAACTTGGTTTTTTGTTTCGTGCCAAGAGCTATTTCACCCCCACTCAGCTGCTTATGATCTATAAGGCACAGATTCGACCTGTCCTGGAATACTGTTTCCATATTTGGAGCGCGGCACCTAAACATATCCTGAGGCTATTGGATTCTGTCCAAAAAAGGGCAATTCGTCTCGTCGGTGATGCCTCGCTTACAAACTCGCTCACTTGTCTGGAACACCGTAGAAAAGTTGTCGATTTGTCTCTATTTTATAGATATTTTCATGGGCGATGCTCTTCTGAAATATCAACAATCGTTCCTGCTTTGGCAGTCTCTTCGAGATTAACCCGTCAAGTTCAGTCATCACACCCCTTCGTGGTCACTTCGGAGACCTGCAGAACATCACTTTCCAAAGACTCGTTCATCCAACGAACAGCGAGGCTTTGGAACTCATTGCCTAGGGAGGTGTTCCCCGAGGCATACAACCTCCAGAAATTTAAGGAGAACACCAACTCCTACCTTCTTTCCCTTGGTTCCCACGATGTTCTCTGAACATTACAGGATATCCCTTTTCGTGGGAACCAGAACATAAAAAAAAAAAAACATTCAGTACCTTTCATGCAATTAATTAATGGATAAGTGTTATTCTACGTGTGAACTGTCAAACAAAAATAATATTTCGTCTTTATATAATTTTGGCCAGCTATTCCTTCATTTTCACCTGTGTGCGGCGGTCCTCCGACCGCACACGATTTTTTTTATTCCAAAATACCAACCATTTGGTAAATTATTTCCGAATTCTGTTATTTTGAAGGAATTAGACTAGATTTTCAGTGAAAAAAAGATTTCATTTCGGCACTTCTTTTCAGAGCCCGGAAGAAGGAGCCCAAACGATGTTACACCTGGCGACTGATAAAGGAGTGGAAAAACACACCGGGGGTCATTTTTGGGACTGCAGCAGATTTTTCTTTCCGCCACGTGCCTATAACGCCAAGTTCTGCGAAAATGTATGGAAAAAGTCGAAGGAACTCGTGAAGCTGAAACTCAACGAGTGTGTAATTTAATGAATCATTCATCAACTAGAGGAATTCGATTGGATATACAGAGTGAACCATGAGCACGTGCAAACTCCATAACTTTTTTCTATCCTAGCTATCGACTTGATTTTTTATGACAAGTCCGACATTGAGGCACATTCTAAAAATCTTTCTATTTATATACATATACATTAAATACAAAACTAAGTTCTGTTTTTTTGAATAGCACCCCCATATTTTTGTAACATTGAATTGAAAGCTCTTTCAGATATCCCTACTGAATATTGTCTCCAACTCAATTCAAGTGAATCCCAAGTGATAAGATTCGGTCCGAAAGAGATCGGTGCAATCTTAAATTAGAGGTATAGTAGAACTAGAAATCTAAGAAGGTCGTAAATCAATATCAGCCGACGACCCTCATTATTATCTATCGTTCGAAATATAGTGTGTACAAGGAAGCTGCTGTTCTGGATATTCGCCAACTGTTCTGCCTGAGTATAATAAACGCTATCAAAAAAGGAAATATCCATTTGGAACCAGTCATTCATCTCCATAATACTAGAAACCGATATAAACTCCTAAAAGGACCTCGTTGCGAAAAAACCATAGGGAAAAAAAACGCTGAATACATAGCTCCACGAATTTACCAGATATTACCAGAAGAAATAAAAACAACCATCAATCCAGGAATATTCAAAAACAAAGTGAAAGTTAAAGTTAATGGAAAGCGAAAGATCCTTCCTCCAAGATTACATTAACTAATTAATTCTATATATCTTTCTTTTATTAACTAAAGTTGAATATCTTTCAAATTGTTATTTATATATACATGTACTTGAACACCATGCAGTACTTCAATAGTCATACATAAACGATCACTCCACGTATACTTATTGTTTTGTGCTAACTAAACTAAAAGATTATACTTACCCGATAACGAAACTGTCGTAACTGTGACACCAACTGTGATATTCACCTGATTGTGAATTTTTTTACTAGATAATGCCAATGCTAGTACCATACTGATCATGTAATGTTTGTATTAGTCTGTGACACCCGTACCCAACTATGATGTCCACCCAATGTATTTTAATTTATCTTATTTATCTTTGTTAGTCATAAATGTAATGTTTGTATTAGTCTGTGACACCCGTACCCAACTATGATGTCCACCCAATTCATTTTAATTTATCTTATTTATCTATGTTAGTCATAAATGTAATGGTTGTATTAGTCTGTGACACCCGTGTACCCAATTTATTTTATATATTATAATTTTATCTTTATTTTAGCTTTGTTAGCAATAGAAACAATTAAAATCTACAATCCCTTATATAATATATTTCAGAATTAGTATTCAGATCACCTAGCTATATCACGCACAAGCGATACTTATGTTATTGCTTCTATGATGCTCTTGTTTATTTATATTTCTAAATGTACCTAAACTTTATCTGTATGTACATTCGATAAATAAACTTTATTATTATTATTATTATAGATAAGCGATAAAAGTGTGTGTCCCTCAAAAGATTCCCAAGTCCGGATTGAAATATCTCATGAAATAGTTTGGCATTTTAATAATAGTGGGCTCCGCATTATTTCTGGCTTTTGTTGACAGTTTTGTATTTAAATTTATTTGATAATAAAAAATCTCCTAAGGTTGATTTAGAACCCTTGGTGAGGATATGTTCAAATGTGTGTAAATAATTGAATTTACTCATCTGGCCACCAGACTTCAAGTACTAATGAGCTATTAACGAGATTATAGCGATAATGGTCTATTTACGGTTACAAAATGAATTACCTACAAGATTTGGAAAACAAGACTGTTTTGAGAACTGACCGCTTTCCAATTTCAGAAATAAAAGGGGGAAAGTTAAACAACATTTAGTCATTACCTACCTACTATTCTGTTGTGTCAGTTGTGTCTATTTTGAAGTATCTATTCGATTTTTGTGTCGTGAAAAATGAGGCGTCTATGGACTCATCCTGAAGCTAGTACTTCAACTGTGGTCGTAGTACCACTAGTCGACAAATGTTAAACCCTCATGGAAAACAAATCATATTCAATGTTTATACTTCCCTTCTGGAACGTGGAATGTCCAAGGATCCAGTTGTGCAAAAAGTGCTTCTTTAACAAAAACACCGTATTCAACAGGGTTTAAAATAGTAAGTAACCCTATTTTTAGAATAAAGAGACCAAAAGACTCTGGCGGTTCAAGGAAACTAGTGGCTGTGATGTATATATACTTCGAAGAAAATTATATGCCTTGTGGCCAAATGGTGCCTACATTAGATATTTTAATGTAACGGCTTAAAAAAAATGAAACTGGTATCCAGTGTTGCGAAGAGACTTTAAGGAAGTCTCTTTTACAAAACGGATTTAAATTTAAAAAACTCACTAGTAGCAGAAAAATCTTAATGGAATCTGTGCGCCTTAAGGAATGGATATTTGAATATTAATTGGCAATGAACGAATTTAGAGAATTTGGATGAAATTTGGTTCGATACACACGATATTCCAAACGAAAGTTGGGTAGACTCATCTAACTTGTGCCAAACTAATGCGCCGTCTGATAAAGAAAAACGCATTATGATAATTCACGCAGGAACCGAAAATGGTTTTATACCAAATGCGTCGTCTTTATCGGCAAGGTATATTAAGGACCCTTCAGTCGATTATCATGATGATACTGCAGCCGAATTATTTGAAGACTGTTCCAAAATAAACTCATACCAAATATTCCACCCAACAGTATTGTCGTCATGGTCGAAGACTAGATAAAGCACCATGTTCAAATGACACCAAAGCCACTATACAAGAATATATGTTGAATAATTATATGAACTATGAGGAAAAGTACACAAAAAAAACAGTTACTAGAAGTTCAACGCAGTTATTCGATAAAAAAGAAATATTTTTGTGATTTATTGACTGAAAGCTTGGGACATACGGTGCTCAGACTTCCTCCTTATCACTGTGTGTTTTACCCAATCGAACACGGTATGGCATCAGCTTAAGTCAGCAGTTCGAAGAAATAATACTTCTCCAACCTTAAGTTCAACTGCGGTAGCTCTTATTCAAACAGAAACTGCAAACATTACTGATAGCAGCTGGGCCAAGTGTGTTTTCCATATTAAAGAAGAGGAAAAGTCATATATGGATATAGAAAGTTAAACTGATCTTCGTGAGTAATTTTGTTTATAAATACCTTTTTTCGAGAAACTGAACTTTTTATAAAGTATAAAGTTTGACATTTTATATTGATATCATAAATTATTATATAATATAATTATATATATATATATATATATATATTATTATCATATATTATATATAAATAAACAATTCTCAATTATATCCAAGCGATTTTTCTTAATAATGATCCCAACCCAATATCATTATACCTACCTATACAACAAAATTTAATGGCTAGGGCAGGTACAACTCTGCGTAGAATCCACCGCCTGCTGATTACTCAAGTAGTTGGTGATTTAAGACCTTCTTAGATTTATGGTTTTACTACACATATAGATAATCATATCATACCTTCGACTACAACGGCTAAAAATCTTGGACTCCTACTTGACACTGATTTAAGACTCATTTTTTCTAATAGAAATAGCCTGAACTTGAAAACTGAAACCATATTATGTGAAGCACTTGTTTTATCATACCTTAACTTGGTCGATGGCGTTTACGCACCATGTCTAACCAAGCACAATAAGGATCGAATACAAAAAAATCATTTGTTTGTTATACGCAAAGACGCTCACATATCTCACACAAACTTACCGAATTCAAGTGGTTGAGAATCAATAAACGGAGATTTCTACATAGTAGCTGTTCATTTCATAATGTAGCTTGAAACACCTGTATATTTATAGCAAAAACAGAACTTTCGCGCGGACGTATATATCATCAACATACGTCATAAAGATCGACTGACGATTCCTAAACACAAGACATCCCTATTTAAAAGGTCATTTGCCCATGTCATTTGCAAGGTAACGAATTCTCTACCTAAGAAATTGAAATTTTCTGACGTAAAATATATGTTACTAGAAGACAGGTTAGCCATTGATTTCAAAATATAAACAACTTTATTTGTAGAAAATAACGGACTTATTCTTCTGTATATCAGGTATTAGTTTAGTTGATATAATTTCTTAGTTTTCAGTATTTCTCGAGGCCATGTGGAAGAACAGGGTCACAATCCAATCTTTGGTTGATTTACACTGAATTTGGTCTTTTTCAATAAGTGTGGTAGATCTACTGACATTACAACAATTGTAAATGGGCTTACTTATTGAAAAAATGTATTAGTATCGTTATTGGATGCGCCACTAAATTGTCGATATAACGCATCTGGGTTTCCCAGACTTATCTGCAGTAGTTTTTGACTCATGTCAATTTATGTGTCAAAGTAGCATCGTGCATAGACCCACAGGAAAATTCATAACTTCAGAACCATTCAAGATCAATCAACCAACTTTTTTTCAGGCTATTCCTTAAGCTTTAGCGCATCTTTCGAGATGGTTGTCGCTGTTGCCTACAACGATTTTTTGAAATTGACACATAATTAATTACTTAAAATATAGCTCTATTAGCATCAGAGCATGATATAACATATTTTTAAAAAGTACAGAGAAATCCCTATACCTGAACAATTCTGAGAACAAGAATAGCCTGGATCGCCCTATAGAATGTGACGTTCAATTACTGAAATTGATCGTTTGATATATATTGACGGATACTACTTTTGAAAATATTTATATTACGAGACAGTTTAATAAAATCGGGTAGGTTATTATAGATTACGATTCCAGCATCAAAGATACTTTTTTTCGTGCACATCAGGTTGGTTTGACGAACGTTTATGTGGTTTTTTTGGAGTGTATTATATGAATGTATTTCATTGCGGAACTGTAGATTTGTAGACAAATATTCTGGTAACATATTGTTTATAAGTTTGTAAATAATGTAACGTAAATAAACTTAACTTGGTTTTACTAATTCATTTCACACTTAAATTTACAACTAATTTATATTACTAACTACGCCACTGTATCGCTCGATGCTATCGGCTCGCTGGGACTGAGACTGCCCTGCCCTCTTGAGTGCTGCCTATTTATCTCCGTTACAAAATTCTCGACCTTTCCAATTCTGGCGGTTGGAAACCAGCATGTTCCAGTTGTTTCCAATATTGACCGTTGTTATCCGCGGCGGCGCGACTGGATTGTTCTCGAATATCTCCGGGGATGACATCATCGTTGTCGATGGCAACGAATGAGGCGACAGGTCCGGCCTAGGTTCGTTACAATAAAAATCATTGTATGAATCTTAATTAAATTTTTAATTGACAGCCCATTTAACTTTATTTGCATTCTGTTTACATTTTCATATCTGTTGGTATTCAGTAAGAATCTCATATATCTATCTTGCAGAATCTGTAGCTTATGAATATCTGATTCATTGCACATAAAGAGTATAGAGGAACAGTAATCGAAATGGGGTTTTATTATACTATTATATATTAATTGTTTAGTGTATTGAGTTACTGTTGTGCTAATCCTATATGCAAATCCTATTTTTTCAGATATTTTCTTTGAAAGATAATCAATGTGCTCACTAAAGCTAAGTTTTTCATCAATAATTATACCTAGATATTTAATATGGCTCACACGTTCTAGATCTCTTCCGTCAAATTGAACATTGCAATCAATTACTTCTTGCATTTTTCGTTTGTTTTTGATTATCATGTATTTACATTTATTTACGTTGACAACGATCTAATTATTATCAAACCAATCGTGAATTTTTTCAAGGTGTTGGTTTAGTTTTCCTATTAAGTTATTAATATTATCACCCATAATGTAGACGATGGTATCATCTGCGAATAGGTGTGTTTTACATTCGCCCAAATCCAGATCTAATATGTCATTAATAAAACATATGAAAAGTATGGCGCCCAATACACTTCCTTGTGGTACTCCAGTTAAAACAGTTCTTTTTGGTGATATTTCATTATTGATTTCAATTTTTTGATATCTATTTTCTAAATACGACTCAAACCATTTATATGAGGATGCATTTACTCCAAAGTAATATTTAAGTTAATTTAATAAGATTGTTCTTTCTATAACTTCGAATGCACGACGTAAATCTAAGAACACCGCTACAATAGATTTACCCTCGTCCATAGCATATTTAAAGTCATTCACTACTTTTTGCAACTCTGTTTCACACGAGAAACCGCTTCGAAAGCCTGACTGGTCTTGGTTAAGTAGTTTTTGAGTATCAAGATATGCTGTGAATTGTTTATAGGTTGACAACTCTAGTATTTTTTCCAAACAAGGTAAAGTGTTAATAGGTCTATGTTCCTCAATATTCTCAGTGCTAGTTATCTTTGGTACTGGAATTACAACTGAGGTTTTCAAATTATCGGGAAATTCTCCGAGTTGTAAAGAGGTGTTAATACAGTGTAAGAGAGGATAACCAATGACATCAAAAGTATTTTTTATTAATTTAAAATCTATTTCATCTTCTGAAAATTTGTTCTGCTGCTCAAAGATAATGTTTTTGAGTTCTCCAAGTGAAAGTTTTTCGAAGTGATCAAGTCTTTTATTTGGGTTTACCGCTCGATTTTCAAAATATGAGGCTTATATTATATTATAATAAATTCAACACTCGTTAGGTTGCTGACAATTTGTTCAATACTCGAAATAAAATAGTCATTGAATTCATTTTCTATGTTTTCGTATATCTCAACATTATTTTTGAAAATAGTTGTAATTTGATTGGATGGTTTTGTTTTTATTAAAGATTTTAAAGTTCTCCATAGTAGTTGTGAGTTATTTTTGACATTATCAATTTTATTTTCGAAATATGATTGTTTGAGATTATGAATTACCATAACACTATTAATTCTTTTTTGAGTATATGCCAACCAATCATCTTTAGACTTGGAGATTATGAATCTGTTATAAGCATAGTTACGATCGGATATAGCCATTTTGGCGGTTTCGTTGAACCATTCTTTTGATTTTATGACTTTTCTGGTTTGTTGGGGGTATTCATTATGGAGGGTTTCTTTTATATTTGACATAAAATTTGTGAAGACTTTGTTCACGTCGACAAAGTTATAGAGCCATTCTTTTTCGATAAATTTCTGACTTAAATTATGGTAGTCAATTTTTCTGAATTGATAGTATTCCCGGGTAATATTATATTCATGTTGTTGTATGCGTAATGTTGATGTTTCATGGTCAGTAAATTTATTATTTAGTTTATGTACTTCCACATCATAGTTATTAGAAAAGACCAGATCAATCGTACTTGCACTACGTTCTGTGACCCTGGTATGAAATGTATCAAACTGTTTGAAACCGTATAGTGTGAAAGATTGTTTTAGTTTCTTTGTATACATGTCATTTGGGATATCCCAGCGAATATTAAAGTCTCCCAGAATTATATAGTTTTGACTAAAATTGTTTCAAAATATATGCAAATTTCGGCATGGCTCGCACTTGGAGAATGGTATACACACGCTATCTGCCATACCTTTTTTTCGACAGTTAATTTAATAGAAGTTATCCAGTAATTCGTTTTATAACTTTCATTTCTCAACACTTTATACTTTAAACCTCTTCTAACATAGAGAATAACCCCTCCAGTATGTCTACTTACTGAGTTACATCTAACGATTTCATACCCGTCAATATAGATTTCTACATCACAAATATCTTCGGTTACTCTTGTTTCAGACAGACACAACACTAAGGGATTTTTTTTTTAAATTAATTGAGATATTTCATCATAGTGCGCTATGAGACTTTGACAATTTAACTTTGGCACATCTTTAACAATAATATTCGATTGCGATTTGTATCTATCTTGTTGGGGTCCTAGGCATGCTCCCGGTTATTGTTGGGCCTCGTCGTAAAAGACGGGAGTTGGAACGATCCACCCCCACATATTCTGGCCATATTTCAGGATCGGTAAATTGTTTGGTAAAGTTCCCTGGTACAGAGACTTCAAATGACGAATATATCTCTGGATATTTCGATTTCATTTTTTCACATTTAGTATTTAGAATATTTTTTGTCTTTAGGTAGTTTTCAAGTTCCACATAGGTCATGTCTAGAGGGCATCGAAAAACGTGAAAGTCAATGTATCTTGTTACACCAACAAAAGAGTTGTTATTGTTTGCTCTGCCAAAAATTATATTATTTTTCCTTCTTGGTTTCTGAGCTTGCCATTCTCCATCGTTATTTTCATTTCTATCTGCTTTGTCACCTGAATCCATATACGTCGTACTTGATGTTTTTTCTGGCAGTGCATCAAAAACATTTTCGTTATCGTTCTCAAACGTTTTTTGCTTATCTGGTATTTGCTTGGTTGTGGACCTTAGACGATGTTTATTTGTATAGTTTTTACCCATTGTTGGATTATGTTTTTCTATGTTCGTTGGTTTTGATTGTTGGTCATTAGCGGAAATATTTTCAATTGTTTTTCTTTTTTCATCAGTAGCTTGCACTCCATTGCACAGAAGATGAATTAATTGTATATTACTTTCTTTCAAATTTGTCACTTCTTCTTTGAGTTCGTCGAATTTTTCTTTCAGTTTATCTGATTCTCTTTTCATCAATGAAGATATAATATCACTAAATTCACTACTTTTCAGGAAATCACGTATTACTTCCGAATGATTTGTTCGATTAGTCATTTCATTCACTGTCTACACCGTTCAGTGCAAACACCTGTTACCTCGACGGCTACTCTAATTGTAATAAGTTGATTATGAAAATGCTCTAATAAGTAATGAAGAACTTCTCTGGTATCATGAGGGGATGCTCCATCTTGTTGGAAGTGAATTGCTGAAGGTAGATTATTAAAATGATCTTCGATTTCATTTTGAAGAAAACCTAAGTACCTAACCCCTGTTACCTGACCTTGAAACAATATTGACTCAATTATCTTATTTCCAACGATACCAGCCCAGACATTGACCCCCAAACCTTTCTTGAAAATTGACCTTTTTCATTGAATGTTGATTTTGTTGGGCCAAGTGCCGAGTATTTTGCTTATTATTTGTAAATCGTGACTCGCCGGAAGATAGAATGAAGTTGATAAAATATAGGTAACTCTATGATTTTCAAGCAGCCAATCAAAAAACACTACCCGTCTATCGCCAATGTCAACATACAAATGTAACTGATATTTAAATGCTCGATATCCGTGCTTTTTCAGTATTTTTCTTGCTGATTCGTGACTTATGTGCATTTCTTTACTAATTTATCTTGAAGGAACCGTTTTATAAACCCCAACCATTGCAAGAACTTTAATCTCAGTCTCTTCATTTATGATAAACCTCTGTTTTGCCGCTTGATTCCCTTCTTGCCTAAGACGATTCTCAACATGCGGAAAATACTGATAGTCTAAGAGCCGGTGGAGGTCGACCTTCACCGATCTGATAACTCGATGAGACATATTTTTTATCAAATATAATTCAGTAGCAAATATGCCTATGATAACTTGCATATCGAAAAGTTTTCATAGCTATTTTTAATTGAATTAATTTTAATCAATTTTCTTTCATCACCCTCACTCTTTCGATAACCGAATGAGTTTCATCTCAACTGATAGTTTTTAACACTCAGAATATGCCTAGGTAGGCTTGCCTACTTATTTCTGTGCATGGCTACCTGGCAAGCAGATGTGAACAGGTAAGTCAATATAGGTAACTACACCGATCTGTTAACCAATCGAAATTGATATCATAGGTAAGATAATTTAATTACAAAACCAATCGTAAAGGCTTGCCTGCAAAAAATCGTACATAAAATATTATTGCCAAGCTATAAAGTCTAAGAATTTTAGCTATTTGATAGGTGTGAGAGAGAAAGTAGAGCGTCCGAGGTCCATGTGATAGAACAGGACACAACATAGCAGCTGCACACTACCTGACTGTTGAATGTATCCGAGTGCGCATGCTCGTGTACATGTGAGTGACAGTGACAGCATTTATTTACACTCGACAGTAATTTTGAACTCTAATTTATTATAACTCTAATTTCGATCACAATTTTTGTATTATTCCACACTATATATACTTACAGCTATGAAATAAACAAAAATAAATCATTTAATATATTGATTAAAAATAAAAATTCAACATTTTTTTTTTCATTTTAAAGCTAAATTATAAAATTTGAAAATGATAGAAAAATCTATATTTTTTATTTGAAATTAAATAAAGAATAATTTATTTATTATTTAATATCAAATGAATGCCGTAAAGCGGGAAAGAATAAGTGTTACTTTTAAAATTTTAGTATAATAAATTTAAAAAATCATCAATATAGAAAAATAAAATTTAATACATTTATGTTGTTAAAAGCGTTTATTACAAAGCATATAAAAGAGTTCAAAACTACTGTCGAGTGTAAATGAATGCTGTCACTGTCACTCACATGTACACGAGCATGCGCACTCGGATACATTCAACGGTCAGGTAGCGTGCAGCTGCTATGTTGTGTCCTGTTCTATCACACGGACCTCGGACGCTCTACTTTCCCTCTCGCACCTATCAAATAGCTAAAATTCCAAGACTTTATAGCTTGGCAATAATATTTGATGTACGATTTTTTGCAGGCAAGCCTATACGATTGGTTTTGTAATTAAATTATCTTACCTATGATATCAATTTCGATTTGTTAACAGATCGGTGTAGTTACCTATATTGACTTACCTGTTCACATCTGCTTGCCAGGTAGCCATGCGCAGAAATAAGAAGGCAAGCCTACCTAGGCATATTCTGTGTGTTAGAAACTATCAGTTGAGGTGAAACTCATTCGGTTATCAAAAGAGTGAAGGTGATGAAAAGAAATTGATTAAAATTAATTCAATTAAAAATAGCTATGAACACTTTTTGATAGGCAAGTTATCATGGGCATATTTGTTTATAAAGTATATTTGATATAAAATATGTCTCATCGAGTTATCAGATCGATGAAGGTCGACCTCCCACGGTCTCCTCTACTATGATGGGCTGGATCTTGCCGATTGTGATATCTCTCAGCAGCATTCCTTGAATTTCTATGACATTCTCCAAATAAAAATATCATATCCACGTTTTCACTTTGAGTATACATTATTTTGAAGAGAATTTAAACTGAAATTTTTCCGAAAATTAAGAAACTTTTACTGTCTGCTCATAAAGCTTATGTCATTGTCATTACCCATGTGAGTATTTTGTTTTCCAAAGAAGACTTGATAAAAATAACGCAAAATATTATGCATCATGGCACACTTGACAAAAGTAATTGAATTATTATCCAGTATTTTCCTTGGTAATATTTAATTTTTGTTCGTGATTTTAATCCAATCGCAAAAAAAATTGTATCGTTAGACTCGTCAAAAAATCCTTCCTTTGTATGCGCTCCCCAAAATTGCTACTTTAGTAATAAAAAAAAACCGTGAAATGCTACTTTTACGGACTTGTCCGTGAAGTGTCGTCATGAAGAATTGAAATTTATTCATTCATAAAACATAACTGAACATCAGCGGGTGTTTATAAATACTATAAAAACTATTAACCGATAACATTTTGCCGCAGAAAAGCTAGGAATTTTGATTTTTTCAGAATAAAATTGTAAACCTAAATTTATTCATTGGATGATAACAATTTATATTTCATTTATTCCAAATGTCACTTACTATTCAGGATTACCACGAAGTGGGCGACATCTAGCATTCACGATTCGAATGTCAAACTAGGGGAGAACAGGATTTTGCCATATACTGAATACATTTGCAATGTTCTTCCAAATTTGGAGTATATTTCTGAACGGTTGTCATATTTCCTTACAAGTTCATTATATTCAACTATCTATGTCCCCATAATACGTTATTATAGTTGGATCCTGGAAAAAATAACAGAAAACATAATTGGTCCAGCTTGCTTCTATCCAGAAGAATATGCCATCCGAATGGATATCAGCTGCATTTTGTTTATAATAATTTTTATTGTATAACAACGGCCAACAATATAACATGATTTGTGTCAGAGAAACCTCCCATATATTTTCATGTATCCTTCCCAACACCTATTAGAGAACATAACAACAAACGCAAATGGACTAGTTGACATATTTGACAGGTCGGTAATGAAAACCTTATTCGATATTTTACACGGCCTTCTACCGGTGCTGCCTACAAATATATTTGCGTATTGCGTATTGCGTTTCTACATGAAACATTTTCTGGAAAGCTAATATAAAAAAATATTGAATGCAACACATACGCAAATGGCTTTTGCGTACTTGTTACATGAACTACTATTTTCGGATAGTGCTTGTCAAAAAATAATTGTTAGACACGAAATAGTATATTATGCAATGAGCACAAAATGATGCCCATTTTGCACGAGCATGAAATTTGCAGCACGAGCCGAAGGCAAGTGCTGCGATTCATACGAGTGCAAAATGGCCATTTTGTTGCGAGTTGCATACTATACTTTTTCTATGACAACATATCGTTCACGTTTAATACATGCATACATTGCAAAAACTTTGAAAGAAATAAACTGATGATATTTCATTACTCCATATTCGCCGCTAATGGGCTTTCTATCAGAATTAAAAAGAATTTGAAAGAAAGAATTGAAGAAATATGTTAATATTTTCTTTATTGCTATTTCTAATAGGTACACAGAAATGGAAGCCTATAAATGTATGTATGTATCTAATTGAAGTTGAATGTGCAATTATTGAATATCATATTTGGAGAACTTGATTGCTGAATACTTCATTCTTTTCGAAATTGATAATTTTTCGACGTTGAAGTAGAGGGCTTCTCGAGATTTTCCATTTCTAAATTCGTTGGTATGCCTGATGGTATTGTAACGAACCTAGGCCGGACCTGTCGCCTCCCGCGTCGCCATCGACAGCGATGAGATCATCCCCGGAGATATTCGAGAACCATCCAGTCCCTCTTCCGCGTAATGCAACGGTCAATATTGGAAACAATTGGAACATGCCGTCGCCAACTGGAAGAATTCGAAACATCGAGAATGCTGTATCGGAGATAAATAGAGAGCCCTCAAGAGGGAGTGGACAGTCTGAACGAGCCATGCGATCGAGCTATTCAGTGGCGTAGTAATATAAATTAAGTTGTAGATTAAGTGTTAAATAAATTAGTTAAACCAAGTTAGGTTTATTTACGTTACAATTGGTGTCGGAAGTGAGATTTTGAAAATAAACAAGTGATCGTGGAGTGGATAGTCAGAAAAATAAATTGATAGACCTTTTTGTACGCCCAAAATAGACAGTGGCCCGGTTTTCGCGAAGTGGACAATTGTGTGTGGGAATATAAACTGATACACTGTTCGCGCGAAACAGAAAATAGACAGTGGCCCGGTTTTCGCGAAGTGGACAATTGTGCGTGGGAATATAAACTGATACACTCTTCGCGTGAAACAGACAATAGACTGGTGGCCCGTGGAAAAGAATTCGCGAAGTGAATTTTTAACAAACTGATAAACTTTTCGTGTGAAACAGACTGATACCTCGTCAAAGACAAAATGTGTTCAAGAAAAGTGCGCCTTGCGGATTTGAAGGTAGCGGAATTGAAACAGGAATTGGAGGAAAGGGAACTGGAAACAACGGGTAAAAAGCAAGTACTCCAGGAAAGACTTGCAGAAGGACTTATACAAGAAGGTGAGGACCCCGAAACATTTTTATTCAAAGTTCCCGGAGGTGATTTGAGTCCGATAATAGAATCCTTGAAAGAAGAGCTGCAACAAAATTCGAGGACTTTGGAAGAAAATGCTAGAAATCTGGAAGAGAAGCTTCAAGAAAATTCTAGAAATCTGGAAGAGAAGCTTCTAGAAAATTAAAGAAGCCTGGAAGAAAATTCTAGAAATCTGGAAGAGAAGCTTCTAGAAAATTCAAGAAGCCTGGAAGAAAATGCTAGAAATCTGGAAGAGAAGCTTCAAGAAAATTCTAGAAATCTGGAAGAGAAGCTTCTAGAAAATTCAAGAAGCCTGGAAGAGAAGTTCCTGGAAAACACAGAAGGCCTAAAAAAAGAATTGTGTGGTGTGGCTAATTTTCTAGAAGAAAGAATGGGAACCGTTGAGACAGAGATAGATAAAATTAGGGAGCAAATGAACACGGAGGTGGATAAAATCAAAGATGGGGTCGAGGCAGAAATGGACAAAATGGAGGAAACGATCAGTAAGCTGGAAAAACGAATTAATAGTGCGCCCTCCACAGAGATGGTTAACGAAAATGCAATGCTGGACTTGAGTTTGAACTTGGATAAAGTTCAAGAGGGAATAAAAGATGTCAAGGTCATTTCAGAAATAGGGAAGCTTTCCATGAAGCCGCCTCAGTTCGACGGAAAAACTCCATGGGCCAATTACCGCCGGCAGTTTGAAGCAGCGGCCAAAGCAAACGGATGGAATGCAGGGGAAAGAGCTGTAGCACTGACACTTGCATTACGTGGAGAAGCGACAAATATTCTACAAACCCTCACCGCCCAAGAACAGGAGGACTATGATCAGCTGATTAAACATCTAGAATTACGATATGGCCACGCCCATTTGGAACACGTATACCACTCCCAGCTGAAAAATCGCTGCCAAAAATCGGGCGAATCCTTACAAGAATTCGAAACTGACATTGCACGCTTGGTTCGTCTCGCATATCCAGCCACACCAGAAAATGTAATGGAGCGACTAGCGGTTCAAGCATTCTTGGATGGACTCCGTGACCAAGAAACCAGACAAGCGTTGATATAAGCTCGTCCAACACATCTCGTAGACGCACTGGCACGAGCTTTGGAATTTGAAGCAGCAAAACAATCCTGCAAAGCCAAAGTAAAGTTCAAACGATTGAGGAAGACTCACAGGAGCCTGCTAACTTGGAAGCTGCCATAAGAAAAGTGATGAAGGAAGTGTTGCCTGAGAAAAGACATATAAGATGCCGGAATTGTCGCAAAATTGGACATGTGCGTAGCAAATGTCCAACATTCATCGACTCCGATGCAGGAAAACTAAGAAAGGTCGATGAGAAGGGGCAATCGTCGGCATGTGTCCGGCAAGCCCCGGTTAACAACGCATATGTCGCTATGCTTCAACGACAGAACAAGGGTGTCTTCGTAGACGGTCTCATCAATAACGAGCCTTGCACCATGCTGCTAGATACAGGTGCGACTAGGACAATTCTCGGGCCTTCCTTTGCCAGAACACCGGAACGGATTGAACCGACAACTTGGAAGCTACGCACAGCATCAGGGGAGCCAGCTACTGTATATGGCGAGCTACCGATTGAAATAATTTTGGGCAACACTAAAGTGAAACATCAGGCACTTGTAGCGGACATCGAAGACGATGCAATCATCGGAATGGACATCATGAATTCCAGAGGGTTTGAATTGGATTTCAAAGACGGCGTCCTACGTGTCAACGGAGAAGAGCTGGTACTTCATGGGAGAAGTGAAGAGTTGATCCGTGTGCTGTTGGCTGAAGATGTAAGCGTACCTGAGAGGGCTGAAACCATCCTGGAGGCTCGCCTGGACGGGAGTGCGAGCAGTGGAGACGTGATGATGTTCGAGCCAAACTTCATGATGAGAAAATTGGACGAGGGATTGCACTAGGGAAGACCTTGTTGCGTGCTGACAAATTTGTGCCGGTAAGGGTCATGAATGTCAATTATTTCCCAGTGACCTTGAAGAAAGGAACAATTTTGGGGCACTGCTCGTCAGTTTCATCCGTGATCCGGGGCGTACGAGGTACGATTAGCCAACCCAACAACTTGCCCACAGAACTAGAGAAATTAGTTGCCATCTCTTCCAAAGACATAAAACCAGCTCAACAGCCCAAACTAAGAGATTTAGTCAAAAAGTACCAAGACATCTTCGATACCGGACAAGGAAGAGGGGGTCGAACTAATGTGGTCCAGCACAAGATTGATACTGGGGGTGCCCGACCGATCCGGCAATCAGCAAGAAGACTTCCTCTTGCCAAGAAGGCAGAGGCTGACAAAATAGTCAGCGATATGGGAAAAGAAGGAGTTATCGAACCGTCTGACAGTCCCTGGTCCTCTCCAGTCGTACTGGTGAAGAAAAAGGATGGATCGACACGCTTTTGTGTAGACTATCGCCAACTTAATAATGTCACGAAGAAGGACAGTTACCCTCTCCCGAGAATAGATGACACCCTAGACACGTTGGCTGGTTCCACGATTTTCTCGACCCTTGATCTGAAGAGTGGATACTGGCAAGTAGAACTCGCTCAGGAAGATCGAGAAAAGACTGCCCACGGCTCAGGATTGTGGCAGTTCACCGTTATGCCATTCGGGCTCTGTAATGCTCCCGCCACATTCGAAAGATTGATGGAAACAGTACTGAAGGGACTCTCATGGCGGCCCAGGATTGGGCAGTTCCCGTTATGCCATTCGGGCTCTGTAATGCTCCCGCCACATTCGAAAGATTGATGGAAACAGTACTGAAGGGACTCTCATGGAACACGTGTCTAGTGTATCTCGACGACATAATTGTGGTCGGCAGATCGTTCGAGGACCACGTGAAAAACTTGGAGGAAGTATTCCTGCGATTGAGGAACTCCGGATTGAAGCTGAGCCCTAAGAAATGCCACCTGTTCCAAAAGAAGTACGATACCTCGGCCACGTTGTCTCTGGGAAGGAGTAGCAGTGGATGACCAGAAGATCAAAGCTGTTAAGGATTGGCCCATCCCAAAAGACATTCACCAACTTCGAAGTTTCCTTGGTTTGTGCACATACTATCGCCGATATGTGCTGGGGTTCGCAAACATCGCTAAACCACTGACCAGGCTCACGGAAGGTCAAACAAAGTTCCAGTGGTCTGAAGAATGCCAAGACTCGTTCAGGAAGCTGAAGGGAGCTTTGATTAACGCACCCGTTCTGAGCTATCCCTTACCCAACGGAAGTTCATTTTGGATACGGACGCCAGCAACGTGGGACTTGGAGCTGTCCTATCTCAGATCCAGGAGGGGCAGGAGAAGGTCATTGGTTATTTCAGCAAGACGCTCAGCAAACCAGAGCGCAATTACTGTGTCACCAGGCGAGAGCTGTTAGCTGTTGTAAAGGGAGTGGAGCACTTCTACAAGTACGTGTATGGAAGAAGATTCCTGCTGAGAACTGACCATGCAGCTCTCAAATGGCTCTTACAGTTCAAAAATCCTGAGGGTCAAGTAGCACGTTGGATCGAGAGACTCCAAGAATTCGATTTCGAGATCGAACATCGAGCCGGAACTAGCCATAAGAATGCAGATGCCTTGTCGCGAAGACCATGTCCAGATTATTGCTCACATTGCCGACGAGCAGAAGAGAAAGAAGCAACACTTTGTAGAACCGCGGCAATGGATGACAACTGGAATGACAGCAAGATCCAGAAAGACCAAGAGAGACCCGACCTTGGCTTAGTCGTCAGCTGGAAGAAGGGCAATCGAAGACCATCATGGCAGGAAGTCGCAGGTTACTCGCCGGCTGTTAAGTCCTATTGGGCACAATGGAACTCTCTTATTCTGGACAATGGGATCCTGAAACGTGTGTTGGAGGCCGATATTGGTGGGGAAGACAGACGCCAAATAATTGTTCCCAGGAACAAAAGAGAGGAAGTGCTGCGGGAAATCCATGATGGAGTCGCCGGAGGACATCTGGGAGTGACGAAGACCCTGCAGAAAGTGAGGCAACGGTTTTACTGGGCCAATTGTCAAGCTGACGTCCAGGACTGGTGCAGGAAGTGCGCTGTATGCGCTGCTAGCAATGGACCTCGAATACGCCCCAAGGCCCCGATGCGTCAGTACAACGTAGGCAGCCCGTTCGAGAGAATCGCCATTGACATCGCCGGCCCGTTTCCCGTATCCGACCACGGGAATAAATACATCCTTGTGGCAATGGACTACTTCAGTAAGTGGGCGGAAGCCTATGCCCTGCCCAACCAGGAAGCCATCACCGTCGCCGACGTCTTGGTGAAAGAATGGATATGTCGATTCGGTATCCCAATGGAGCTGCACTCGGATCAAGGCAGAAATTTCGAATCCAACCTTTTCCAAGAAATATGTCTACTGCTGAACATCCGCAAGACAAGAACCACGGCCCTACATCCGCAGTCCGATGGAATGGTGGAACGGATGAACAGGACGATCAACCGCCACTTGTCCAAGGTTGTTCTGACCATCAAAGAGACTGGGACCAGTATCTTCATTTGTTCCTGATGGCCTATCGATCCGCAGTACACGAGTCAACCGGTCAAACTCCTGCTAGTATTATAATGGGCCGAGAACTGCGACTGCCTTGTGACCTGAAGTTTGGGATACCGCCAGGACAAGACACTGCGGGAGAGGACTACGTCAGCAAACTTCGGCAGAGAATGGACGACATCCACGAACGAGTCCGGTTGAACATCCAGAGTGCCAGCGATAAAATGAAGAAGACCTATGACATCAAGGCCGACGCTGGAGGATTTAAGGTTGATGACCTGGTTTGGCTGTACAACCCCAAACGTCGTCGTGGACTATCACCAAAGTTGCGGAACTCGTGGAAGGCCCGTATAAAATTGTGAAAAGGATAAACGACCTTGTGTACCGAATCCATAAGCCACCCCGAGGGAAACCAAGGGTCGTCCATTCCAACAGGTTGGCCCCATACGCTGGAAACCATGACCAAGTTCGCACCCTCAAGCCACCGGAGGATGATATGACGTTCGAGAAGTTTATGTCCTTGTATTCAAACGGGCAGAAAGTTCTACATGGGGTTACTAGAGAGGAGTCACGAGACCTTTTCGAGGTGCCTGCTGACTACGCACTAGCGCACTGTGTGGCAGAAGATCTTCGAATGTCCAGGGGCATCGCCGTAGTGTTCTCCAAGAAATTTGGTCAACTCCAAACACTGCGGGAGCAGAATCCAGAAGTTGGTGGGGTGCTACAGTTGAAGAAAGGCCAGAGAAACATCTACTACCTAGTCACCAAGAGGCATTCCCAAGATAAACCGTCTTATGAAGATGTCTGGAAGAGTCTCACCAAACTAAGAGATACTATGGTGGACCAGAATCTGGTGGATCTAGCAATTCCAAAATTATCCTGTGGTATTGATGGGTTGGACTGGAGAGTCATAAGAAGTATGCTGGAGGCGATATTCAGATCCAGCGGCGTCAAGATTTTGGTTTGCTGTAACCCTCTTCCACGACCGATCATGAAGACCGTGGAGTGTTACTTCCATCGAACTTCACGGTGCAGATATGGGGAGTCATGCAGATATCGTCACACTCCAAGGATGAAATTTCGGGACGAAATGTCTTTAAGAAGGGGGCAATGTAACGAACCTAGGCCGGACCTGTCGCCTCCCGCGTCGCCATCGACAGCGATGAGATCATCCCCGGAGATATTCGAGAACCATCCAGTCCCTCTTCCGCGTAATGCAACGGTCAATATTGGAAACAATTGGAACATGCCGTCGCCAACTGGAAGAATTCGAAACATCGAGAATGCTGTATCGGAGATAAATAGAGAGCCCTCAAGAGGGAGTGGACAGTCTGAACGAGCCATGCGATCGAGCTATTCAGTGGCGTAGTAATATAAATTAAGTTGTAGATTAAGTGTTAAATAAATTAGTTAAACCAAGTTAAGTTTATTTACGTTACAGTATGTTCTGTATTGCATTTGCAATTTCATTTGCTATGTCAAGCTTACTTTTCTTCGATTCATCAATATATCCCTCAGCGACTGTAGTAGATTTCTAGCCACCGTGGCGTTTTAACGTGGTTATGTCACCTCCAGCATCAACAAGAATTGTTGCGGAGGATCGGCGAAAGCAGTGCCCAGTATATAATTCGTAATTCGGCAATTTTTAATACTTGGCAATGTCTTTTCCCATAGCTCCAAACTTATTCAGACCTATTCTCTGAATGGTACACTTTCCTTTTTGATAATTAATGAAAAACCATAGACCATTAGCATTTTGAGGGCGAAGATTTGCATATTATTTATAAATTTTGTAGAATTTGCCAGTTACAGTAAAATTTCGTACTATTTTGGTTTTACTGTCTGGTGTTGTTACTGAAACAGCTGGACCAAGATCATTGAAATGAGTAATTTTCATTTGATGTAATACATGCACCCATTACTCCCATAACTAATGCAACCTACAATGTAAATTAGTTTACTTAAACATATTTTTCATCAAATGGAAATATAAAACTTACTTTTGTTGCCAAATATATTTCATCTGGAGCCTGTTCAATGAAATTATCGATGTCATTTGCTGTGAAGATCTTTGACTTTTTGGGTTTGTAGCCGTTAGACTGCCGCTTGAGGAATGCTTTCAGTTTCAAATATTTGGCAATATCTATATCATTATAGATACTAAAAATCGTTCTCAGCATTGAGAAGTGTGACCACAAATGAACATGAACATTTATCGAGGTTGTCGTAGAAAATAGTATATTAAAGTATAAGTGGATAAAAAGGAAGGGCTTTAAAACACGCGCGATTTTTCGAGCACGACGGCGCAGCCGGAGTGCTCGAAATAGAGCAAGTGTTTTTAAGACCAGTTATCCACGAATACTTTACGTTATTTTTTTTTATTGGTGCACTTTGAAATCATATATACTGGTATTATTACTACAAATAATAGAAATAAGAACTAATAATGCAAGAAGGTTGAATTCGTGATGTGACATCAGTATACCTTTCGTTGTCATGGAAATGAGAAAAACATTCATTTTTTTTTTTTTTTTTTATATGTTCTGGTTCCCACGAAAAGGGATATCCTGTAATGTTCAGAGAACATCGTGGGAACCTAGGGAAAGAAGGTAGGAGTTGGTGTTCTTCTTAAATTTCTGAAGGTTGTATGCCTCGGGGAACACCTCCCTAGGCAATGAGTTCCAAAGCCTCGCTGTTCGTTGGATGAACGAGTCTTTGGAAAGTGATGTTCTGCAGGTTTCCAAAGTGACCACGAAGGGGTGTGATGACTGAACTTGACGGGTTAATCTCGAAGAGACTGCCAAAGCAGGAACGATTGTTGATATTTCAGAAGAGCATCGCCCATGAAAATATCTATAAAATAGAGACAAATCGCCAACTTTTCTACGGTGTTCCAGACAAGTGAGCGAGTTTGTAAGCGAGGCATCACCGACGAGACGAATTGCCCTTTTTTGGACAGAATCCAATAGCCTCAGGATATGTTTAGGTGCCGCACTCCAAATATGGGAACAGTATTCAGGACAGGTCGGATCTGTGCCTTATAGATCATAAGCAGCTGACTGGGGGTGAAATAGCTCTTGGCACGAAACAGAAAACCAAGTTTTTGGGATGCACTTTTGGCAATGGACCTCACGTGATTTTCCCAGGAAAGGTTATTGCTGATAGTAATACCAAGCATCGATATGGATGGCTTCAGTGGTATGGTTACTCCTGACAAAGTTATGTTAGGCACAGTGAGATCGGCTTTTCTAGAGAAAAGACATGCTTGTGTTTTGTTTGCATTGAATTCTACCAAGTTATTAGATCCCCATTCGAGAATTGTTGCCAAGTCCATATTTATATTATTAACATTTCTTCCTCGTTCATTTCTGGTTTCACGGGCTGATATAGGGGCCCTGGAAGAGAAAGCGGTATGGAGGGTACTATCATCGGCAAAGCTGTGTACTGGACATGAAGTTGCTTTCAACAGGTCGTTGATGTGAAGTAGAAATAGTGTTGGTGCGAGAATGGATCCTTGCGGAACACCAGCATTTATGAGTAGAGTGTCAGATGGAACTCCATCGACCACTACATGGAGAGACCTGTTTGAGAGAAAACTAGCAAGCAGAGAACACAGCTGAGGGGGCAAGCCATAAGACGGAAGCTTGGCGAGGTCCCTGGTGCCAAACTCGATCGAACGCCTTGGAGATATCTAATGCCACAGCTAAAGTTTCTCCATGCTTTTCAATAGATAGCTGCCATATATGTGAGACGTAAGCGAGCAGGTCACCAGTTGATCTCTGATGGCGGAAGCCATATTGCCTATCGTTGACAATTCCTGAGTCTTCCAGATATTTCATGAGCTCGATGTTGATGGCTTTTTCCATGACCTTTGAAATAATAGATAGCAGTGCGATAGGTCTGTAGTTGCTAGGTAGGGCCTTTTGCCTTTTTAGGGACTGGCTGTACTCTTGCAATTTTCCAATTGGACGGAAATACCCCAAATTGTAAGAGTGGTTGAACAACTTGCAAAGAACAGGTGTTAGTTCGGGGCACATTTCTTGAGAACAAACGGCGGGATTCCGTCAAATCCACAGGCTTTGTTGGTGTTGAGACCCAGCAAAATCTTTCTGATAGTACGTTGGCGAAAGGTGATCTCGGGCATGGGACTGTCAATAGGGGTAATGTTGCGGGGTTGTTTTCCCGATGAATCCAGAGTGGAATTACCAGCAAATAGGTCCGCAAAGATATTGGCTTTTTCCTGGGCAGTCGTTGCTAGTGTTCCATCTTCTTTGGTTAGGGGAGGAAATGAGCTGGAAGTGAAATTTCTTCCCACAGCTTTGACGAAAGACCAAAATGAACGGGATCCGTTAGGACATTCAGCAAGTTTTGATCTTATTTTGGCTTTGTGGGCATCTTTTGAGCTTTCTATTGTCTCTTTACATATGCCTCTAGCCTCGACATATGCTGCTCTGGTCTCAGGGCCCGGATTTTTTAGCCATCGATGGTATGCTGCCTGTTTGGAAGCCACAGCTCTAGAGCAGTTTCTGTTAAACCAGGTCTTATCGGATGATGTTCTTCTTTCGGTATTCGGTATGTAAGTTTGCATCCCCAACATGATGATTTCAGAAATTGTCTCAGCACATCGTGTTGGATCTACTGAAGATAAACAAACTCTCTTCCATGGAAACGCTGAGAAAAACATACGAAGACCTTCCCAGTCGGCCGAATTGTAATGCCACATGAGACGGGGTGGTATTGTGCAGCTCGATGGTAAATGGAAAGAGCATGTTGTGGAGATGAGGGTGTGGTCAGAGTTTCCAAGTGCAATTTGTTACCAAAGATCAATATTTGTTGTCACCAGAGCTCAAAAATGAATTATTCTAATATCGATTTTTTTAATAGTGAGGCAGAATCGCGGTTAATACCGCGAAAATCCAGTGATATATATAAAAAAGAATATGAAAAGTTCATCAAATGGATGGAGAAGCACATATAAATGAACGAATTGTTAGTAATATTTTATCTGACGTTACAAGGTACTCCTGTCAGATCAATAATAAAAAATTTGTCATTTAGACTTCACGTTTCTCGATTTGTTGATGTTGTCATGGTTACCTTTAAAAAACGCGCGTTTTTTAAAGTTCGATTTAAACACGCTGAGGCGTGCTTTAAATGGGTGAAAAGGGGCACCAATAAAAAAAATGTAATTCTGCCAACTTGTCTTATTCCTATCTATCATAGTAGTCAGTAAAACTTTGCGATTGTGATTTTCTGAGGTCCTCAGATTAGTTTACGTCCGTAGATGCAATATTGAAGGTGACCCTAAAAAATGTATTAGGCGTAAAAACTTCTCAAAATGTCGTATTTCGATCAAGAATTGTCCCAGAAATCCAAAAGTGTCACAGTATACAGGGTGTTCTATTCAAAATTCAAAACCGGAGCCATTTCCGGTGAAACCGGAAGTGATCAGAAAGTAAAAAATATGCGAAAACTTTCCTCTTCACATACCATTCACCTATACCAAATCTCATTTTGATACACCTAATATTCTAGAAGTTATGACTTGTCTAATAGATTCGTTGACACTCGGTATAGAGAAAAATATCACGATTCCTGCAGGCTTCAGTATTCTCATCTGAAATTACAAACGCAATATTCCAGGCTTTCCCCGTTTCATCTCATCTCTAAATTCATTATTCTGTGGGGCGGCAAAATCAATGTTTGCCCTCCTAAAAATATCACGTAGATCCGGCACTGTTGCATTTTTACCAGACATACACGTGCGAAAAATTTCAAAGATTCATTAGAACAAGTCGACATTTTTATTGCAATCTGTGGCCTAAACTTCTCACAGACATACAGACAGTTCAAGTTGAATAAAAGCTTAGGAAAACATTAATTGACTATTTGTGATTCGCAGAGCCAAAACAGTTTTTTCTAAATTCTAAATCTCACTTTTAACCTCTTGTTATCTTGGATATTGAGAAAATGTGATTGGAGTTTGTTGTTTAGATTTGTTTGTAAGATGTGGGCTACCAGCTTCTTAGGTTGATTACCGAAAATCCGGCTTAGAATCAAGCATGGGAAGGTTCTTATTTAAATATTTGGAATAGTATTCAAGCGGTCAAAACAGTTACCGTTTCAAATTCATACAAAAATGATCGAATATATCTTATTCGTTTTTTTATTTCTCTTCATAGTGAGCCGTTCGACGTGTGGGTGGAGTTACTCCAAAGAGTGTTTATTAGGAAAAACCGCTCTCATTACGGGAGCGAATTCAGGTGAGTTTATCAATAGACAGGAAATCCGTTTAATAAAACTCTAATAACTTCTGATATGAGTGTTTTTGGTTAAATGTTGCTTTGAGATGAAGTTATGAATATGAAATTTGGTTAGTAGTTTCATTTATTGATGTAGATACCCACTAAGGAGATAATTTTCTAAATTCGAATCATTAGGGGATAAACTACCCCCCGAATATTTGATTAGTTTTCATCTACAAAACTGTTAATTAAACAAAAAATCAAAAACTATAAAACACGTAAATTTTTTATTTTTTCACTTGTTAATCATTTTTTCCTGGCTGAATTTTACACAATAGCCGTTAAAAACTACCCCTATTATGTAATAGGTTAAATCTCAAAAAGCAGTGGCGTATCTAGGAATTTTGCTTGAGGGGGGGGGGGGGAAGGGCATTGACATAAAAAATACACCTCTATTTATAGGTACAAAAAGTATTTTTTTAATTCAAACAAAAATACAAAATGTAATAAAATAAAAAAATATTTACATATACTTATAATAGGTACAAAACAAAGATTTCTTTCGTTGAAATAAAAATAAAAAACAAAATGAAATCCAGTCTCTTGTATTTCTTATTTGCAAACCTTTCAATAACATTCGAAACATCGATTTGCTCATCTCTATGAACATGAAGTAGAGCTAATCCAACCAACCGCTCCTGTTGATCGCAGCCAAGTTTTCAATCGCTTCAACGGAGAAAAACTTGGTTCGGCGGATGCCACACTAACTGGCAATGTATTTAAAATATGAAGACACTTTTTTATCAAGGGAAATATGTTAGCCTCTCAAAATTTAAAAAGAAACAGAGTAATCAACTGAACACTTGAAATAATGTAATTTCGTTGGAAAATAATTTTTTTATTGAATTTTGATAATGATAATTGTTAATTAAGTAATTTTTTTGGTACTGCCGATGTTATTGAAAACCGAATAATTGTTTTGCTTCCTGGAGCACATATTACATGTGTAATCAATGATAACAAGCATTAAAACTGTTTAAAAGTTGTTTATTTTGATAATTATAAATTTCTGAAGATAACAAAATATAAGAAATCGAGTAAATATTGAACCAATCTTTTTTATTGATATTTCACATAATTATCAGTCTGCCAAAGGCATTCACAACAATAAAAAAAAACGCAATATGTTTATAAAATATTTACAAACAAATGGATAAGTTAAATATTAAATAAAATGCATTAGGTTGCCGTGCGTTCATTATGATTGGAAAAATCTTTATTGTTTTTTTTATTATCCAAATACTATAAGAATTTTTTCTTTGAAATTAATAATTGGTTATTCTCTACATAATAATTTTTTGTTTTAATAATGTAATTGTTTATTTAATTTAAAATCAAACACACTTTTATTGGCATTATATTTTTTCTGAATGGAACAAAAAATAACAAAATAACCATATACGACAAACTATTGAAAAAAATTATTTTGTAATTATTGTAGAAAATTCTGTGAAAATTACATAATTTTTTTTAACAGTTTTTCGTATATGATGGTTTCTGTTATTTTTTGTACCATTCAAAAAATATATTGCCAATCAAAGTTTGTTTAATTGTTAAGTAAATAAACAATTACATTACTCATAAAAATATTCTTATTAGGAAGAGAAGAACCAATTATTAATTCTAAGAAGAAAATTCTTAATATATTATTTATATGATACACAAATTTGAAAAACTATCATTAACAATAATAACAAACAAAAATTGTTTTTTTAAACTTATCCATTGGTTTATAATAAATAAAATGGTATTTTTTGTCAGACATAAAACTGATAATAATATAAAATATCAATAAAAAAACAATATTTATTCGATTTCTCATATTTTGTTAACTTCAGAAATTTATAATTGACAAGTTAATCAACTTTGAACAATTTTATGGAGTCATTCTGTGAACAACAGTTTTCAATCAAATCGGCGGTTTCAGAAAAACTTCTTGATTAACAATAGCCTCACATTATCAAAACTCAAAGAAAACATTTTTTCCTAACGGAATAACATTCTTTCAAGTATTCAGATGATACTATGATTTTTTTGAATTCTTAAATTTATATTTAATAGTAAAAAAAATGTATGTGCATTGCTCCCTCGAGAGGTGCTGTACTCCTGCATTAACGCCCACGCGGAGTCCTATTTTGAACGTTGAATTAAAATTATAAATAATTGAGATAGAGTTCCGGGAGTACATACTTTTTCATGGGAAATTTCCTCTTTGAGAACCTGCTTTTTATTTTCTCTATCATCGATAGTTTTTGAGTTATTGCCAAAAAACTAACATGGCCCAATTAGGATTACCTCAAGGGTCGATATTGGGACCCATATTGTTCGTATTGAACATCAATGATTTGGAAAATTCTACTCTTAGAACATTCATAACAATGTACGCAGATGACACGTCAATTATAATCTCCTGACAGATCAGATTCAGATTTGAAAGAAAAATGTAACCAAGTTTTTGATAGTATGACTAAATGTTTTTCTGCAAACAATTTGTTTTTGAATGCGAAGAAAACAGATTCAATGAGGTTTCATCATCGGCAACGGAAATGCGATATCATTAGTTTCAGTGCAAATGATAATTTCGCCACTGTAACAACAGAATGTGAGAGCTTAACATTCTTAGGCCTTCATATTGATGAACATTTGAATTGAATCAGAATCAGTGTGAGTTTCTTATCAACAAAATTAACTCTATTTTATATGATGTTTTCGTTGGCACAAAAAAACTCATGCGAATCATTAGTGACATTGGTTTCCGTGATTCTTGCAGAATTCCTTTCGAAAATTTTAGAATTTTAACTGTTTCTAGTCTTTTAATTCTTTACTTGTGCTCTTCTGTGCCTATTTTCATGGCTATTTGTTTGCTGAATTTCTCCAAATAACTGACACTATTACATCTTTTCTTATGATTGTTTCATGCAGTTATTTCGGAACTGCAAACATAGGGAAGATTGACATTTACCCTAAGTGATTAAGTAATTTAGTATACCTGGACTATTTGTTTCCTTACCTGGTACAGGATTTTTCCTTCTATTCAGTCAAACTAAATGAAACGGAAACTATGTGATTCATTTCATTTATTTGTTAGTTATGTTAAGTCCAACAGATAATTACTGGCATTTCCACAAACCTGGCATTTCCACAAACCTGGCATTTCCACAAACCTGGCATTTCCACAAACTCCTCCCCTCTATTCAGGGGAGAAATAAACAACCAGTCCTATTTATTTTCCCGCCTGAAACAGTCAACAAACTAGGCCCGCGCGCATGTGTATTTGTTTCAAATTTCAGCCACTTGCTGTCAGGCAGACAAATAGGCACGAAAAAGTCATAGTGTAATAAGGGTTTTAGTCGAAATTAGCTAATTCCGAGTTACTAATTAGAAAGTCCAAGATACTACGGAATTATAAAAATATAGCTTTTCTATACCTTTGGTAACATCCCAATTTTGTTCAGAAAGTTTAATAATTTCATCATGTCTAGGTATTGGATATGAGGCGGCTTTGACTCTCGCATCAAGGGGCTGCAAGGTAATTATAGCAGATGTAGTCGACGCTACTGCGGCAAAGGATAAGATCATTCGTGAAACCAATAATCCGAATGTTGTAACTAAACACCTCGATTTGGGGTCCTTAGATTCGGTCAGGCGATTTGCTGCGGAAATAATAACCACTGAGGAGAAGCTGGATCTCCTGATAAACAATGCCGGCGTTGGAACTACTACACTCCAATATACAGAAGATGGATTGCAGAGAACGATGCAAGTGAACTACTTTGGGCCCTTCCTGCTCACGCATCTCCTACTGGGTGAGACTTCTATGATAACTGTTAACAATATCACCATTGTATCGAATTATACAGTGCTTCTCAAAAGTCCCTTCCCCCCCTTCTTATTTTTGGAACGATTATACATAAACAAGTGAAATTTTCAAACTGAATATTAAAGGTTGTAAACTTCCCTACTAGTGATGATTGATGACGAAATCGTCAAAGATGACGTCACAAGGCCATTGTGATCAATAATTTTGAATGGAACCCTACGGCAAGCGACACCTCTTTTAAAAGGTATCGAAAAAACCTATTCAATGATACCAATTTTGTATGCGTTTATGGCAGTTTTGGCAATTCGCTTTTAAAAAACGCAAAGCTGTGATGAATTAAATCAGTTAATACTAAAATTCCAAATTCAAGCTCCGCCTCTGGATAGTTGTCAAATAAGCTGACGTTTTTGTTAGTCTCCCTAATTCGACGTTTTTGTAATTGTCCAAGTTTTTGTACATTAAATAATTTGTGTATTGTTGATCGAACGTTTAACTATTTCAGCAGCTTTTGGTGTTTTCAATATTTTTGTACATTCTAATGATTTGTTAAACTGTTGTGAGCCGAACGTTCAAGTGCTTCAAGAAGCGAAATGGTACGTGCTTTAGGTGATGAAGTAGCAGCGATCCTAATTCTTGGTGAAACTGGACAAAATATTCATGCAGCAGAACGCATTTTTAATGAGAGGTTTCCCGATCGCCCCGTTCCGAGGACTTATCAGGGAGTTTCCTCGTAAGTTTGAAACAACGGGTAGTATTAATGATGCGAAACGATCTGGCAGACCACAAATTTCTGATGAGAAAAAAATTGATATACTGGCAGAAGTAATAGTTAATCCTACTTCTCCAACATCTCACGTTGCATCTACCTGTGAAGTCAGTCAAAGTACAGTACACACTGTGTCGAAAAAAAAATAAATATCATCCATACAATTTAAAAATGGTTCATCAACTCTCAGACGACGACCCAGACCGAAGACCAGAATTTTGTGAAAATAGGGAAACTAAAATTAACCAACATTTAAATAGGTTTTTTCGATACCCTTCAAAAGAAGTGTCGCTTGCCGTAGGGTTCCATTCAAAATTATTGGACACAATGGCCTTGTGACGTCATCTTTGACGATTTCGTCATCTATCATCACTAGTAGGGAAGTTTACAACCTTTAATGTTCAGTTTCCAAATTTCACTTGTTTATGTTCCAAAAATAATAGGGGAGAAGGGGACTTTTGAGAAGCACTGTATAGCCAGTAACCATACGGGTTTATCATTGGATAAGTTGGGGTCCATCCGTTGGTATCCGTGTGATGGAATGTTTTTCCTGAAACTCGCGGATTGCATCCAATGCTCTTTCCACAGACATTGACTGACTATATATCTTTAGACAATGAGTGTAACGTTTTTCAAGCGGAACGTTTCTGACGCAAAGAGACGGTAATTTAACTAACTCTATAATAAATCCCGCTCATCATAGAATCTCTAGAGTAGTCATTTCAAACAGTTCATATAGTCTGATTAACAAGTTAAAAAACAGGTTAATTCTTGTTCCCGGTCCTAAAAATATGTGCGATAGCTCATTCGATTCGGAATGAGGTCTAGAAAAATGTATCTCGAGCATCTATCAGCACATAGAAAATTGCAATTGTTATTAACAAAATAAGATGAAATAAAAAAGATATTCAGTTTTTCATTATTACCTCAGAAATTATTGATATTTGAGGACTTTTGAAAATAGATCCTCAAAGAGGAGGAAATTAAAAAAAAAAAAGTCCCGACACCCGGAATTGTATCTCCATTATTTATCATTTTCATTCAACGCCGAAAATAGGCTGGAGACAGTATATCACACATAATAATTTTTTTAAAGTAATAAATATCAATTTAAAAATTTGAAAAAATCATGGTGTCATCAGAACACTTGGAAGAATAAAGCCCCTCTGGAAAAAAAATATCATGTCTATTTAAAAAAAAGTTATACGATTGTTAATTAACTAATTTTTATCCAATCTCTGTTTTAACAAAAGTCGACATGAAAGTTTAAATAATTGACCTATACATTTTTTGCTGCTTGGAGCTCTTCTCATATACATACTCAATAAGATCACGTGATGAAAGTTTATAAAAATTTTATATTTTGTTTGTTATAATGAAAAAAATGAAATATAAAAAAAAAATTTGTTGACAAATGTTATTATACAGCTGTCATTGCATGGCATTTGTAAAGAAATTGTGTATAAACAAATAGACACGTAGAATCTTTTTGAAAAATTATTTCTTACCATTTTATTGTCAAGACAAAATGATAATCAAAAGAAAACCTTAAATACATTTTTTGATTGTTATAATCGTTTTTTTATATTTCGTTTGTTTAAATAATTGATGAAGAAATTTTTTTCACTTTCAAAATCATAATTGGCATTTCTCTATAGGTTAACAAAAAAAAAAAAATTTCATTGTTTATTAAGTTAACAATTTGTTAAAAACAATTTGTGACCCTCGGTTCATTTTTTTCCTGGAAGTAAAGGAAAATACAAAAACAGCCATGTATAACAAACTACTGAAAAAAATTGTCTTTAATTTTTTTTAACATTTTTAAATATTACACGATACCGAAATCAAAGTGTCCTCTTAATTTTTCAAGTAACAAATAGATATAACTTCGAAACGGAAAAAAATCCAAGTTTGTAACTATTGCCAATCAGGTGTTACATGCATTTGTTTATAAAAATTCGTTTTTTTACATTTTTATAATTTTTTTGACTTATAACTAAAAATGAAAATACAGCTGTGAACAGGACAATTTTGCTTAGTGATAAAATATTTGCCAAATAACCACTACACCATACCCATACCTCTTATAGTTTGAATTATGAACGTATTTAAATTAATATGTATCTACCTTTTGTTCCGTTATATACGTTATTTCATTTTATATCACACCACTCATTTATATTTAGCAATATCTTCACTTTCTATTTATGGTAATGAATTATAGTAGCTTCTAACTGAAAATTATGGAATTTTTCTCGAATTTTTTCAAGTTTCTCAGCTGTATTTTCTAAATTTTTAAATTTACTTCTATTTTTATACTTTTTATCATAAAAAATAGTAGAATAGAAGGATGAATCAGAATCCATAAACAAATACAATTCATTATAATTATTAATAATATATTTCAGTTAATAATACAGAGTTTTTTAAATACAATGTTTTCTTTTCTTTTTTAACCGACGAAACCAAAAAGGAGGAGGTTCTCTAGTCGACGCGTATATTTTTTTTTATCATTTTTTTTATGTATAATCAAGCATAACTTTTTACTGAGGCGTCCGATTCCGATAATTTTTTTTCAGTGGATAGGGTGTACTTCAGAGTTGGTCTCATTTGAATTTGAAGAATGAAATCCACCCCTAAGGCCCGGTATTTTCACCTCCGGTTATACTAGGAGTAAATTAACCAATGGTTAGAATGTGCTTTTGCTTGTCAATAAACTTCAAATGAAAGCATATTCTAACCGTTGTTTTATTTATTCCTAGTTTAACTGGAGGTGAAAATACCGGGCCTGAGGGTAGCAAAATGAAGGATATTGATCACTCACCCTCTGAATTCTGGTCCGTTAACCGATTCTATCAGGCATAACTTTGTACTGGGATCTTTGATTTGGATGATTCTTCTTCTTTTATCAGATAGGGTATACCTCATAGTTGATCATATTCGAATTTCGAGTGGAATAATTCACCCTTGCGGGTAGAAAAATAGGGGATACTCGATTTTTCACTTTTGAACATTGGCACACATATATAGTTGACAATGACAGATCGCTAGTGTCATTATCACAATTCCTATATTCTATGAGAGGATGGAATGATTTTCAAAGTAATGAAATAAACTAATCAGAACAACAAAAATAATCCATATTACAACAAATAGTAAAAGTAGATAATCATATTATTTTACTGGTAATAGTTGAAGTAAGGTGGGTAAGTAAGTATTTTGGAAGTAATTAAAAAACAAGCAGTCAGTGATTAGTAGATTCCAGCCACAAAAAATTGAAAAATAAAAACTTTTTAACAAAAAATTAAACCGACGAAATACGGAACTGAAAAGTGGAAAATTAAATGAACCTCCTAAGTATCAATAACTAAGCTCCTAACCTAAAGTAAGTAACTAATTTTGAGTCGGCGCCAAACAAACAATCAACGAAGATCATCAAATTACTTCAAAAAAATCATCAGAATTTCACCGCCCAACTCGATGCCATCATTTTACGCCTTACCTAATTCATTTGCTTGTTTGTTTGGCGCCGACTCAAAATTAGTTACTTTCATCAGGTTAGGAGCTTAGTTATTCAGACTAAGAAGGTTCATTTCATTTTTTACTTTTCAGTTGCGTATTTCGTCGGTTTAATGTTTTGTTGAAAAGTTTTTATTTTTCAATTTTTGTGGCGGAGATCTACTAATTACTACCTACTTGTTTTTTGATCACTAGTTAAATAATATGATTATCTACTTTTACTATTTGTTGTAATATGAATTATTTTTGTTGTTCTGGTTAGTTTATTCCATCACTTTGTATATCATCCTATCCTCTCATAGAATATAATTAGTGTGACGGTTGTGGAACAAAAATAATGACAGTAGCGATCTGTCATTGTCAACTACATTGTGCCAATGTGTGTGCCAATGTTCACAAGTGAAAAAACAATTATCCCCTATTTTTCTACCCATGAAGGTGGATAATTCCATTCGAAATCCAAATATGAGGTATACCCTATCTATTAAAAAAAGAATCATCCAAATCGAAGAACCCAGTACAAAATAATGCCTGATAGAATCGGTTAACGGACAGAATTCAGAGGGTGAGTGATCAATATCCTTCATTTTGCTACCTTTAGGGATAGATTTCATCTTTTAAATACAAATGGGACGAATTTCGAAGTACACTTCATCCACTGAAAAAAGAAATATTGGAATCGGACGTCTCAGTAAAAAGTTATGCGTGATCAAACATAAAAAAAAATATAAAAAAAAAATATACGCGTCGACTAGAGAACCTTTTTGGTTTCGGCGGTTAATTGAGGGAGGAATTCCAGAACAGCTCGGTTTATTGATGCTCCGAACCGATCTGGTTTCTACTTTTTGTTTCGTTGCTCGTGATTGGCCCTCGATAACTTGTCCTATTTCTTGTTGCTCTTGTGTTCCTTCTATGTCTTCTTCTGTCGCATCTTTTGATTCTTCTTCATTTTCTTCATGTTCCGAATCTGCATCACCTGATCCATAAATTCTCTGAACGATTTGACGGTATGCAGAATGGTTTTCATTTTCCATATCTGTGATCATTTCATTATCTTCGTTTTCTTCTTCATCTTCTGCGACGTCATCAATGTCTCTAACAATATCGGAAGCATTCGCGCAACTTTTTCCTTTACATCCCTTGCATGATCTTGTGCCCTTCCTTCCTGCTTTTTTGCAGCTACAAGTTTCAATACAATTAGAAACTATGCAACTGCAATTGATAAGTTTCAGTAGCTCTTGACAAGGGTTCTGTTGTTCTTATCGGTAGAAATAGTTAGGTAAAATTGTAAAGTAAACTTGATCTTGATGGCCACTGATAGTACATGAGGTCCTTTACCTTCATAATCCTTCCCAGAACAACTAACATACAATTCTAGGAAAAAGCGGTATCTTCACAATGCAGTGGAACCTGTGTCTTCGATAGCTCAGTTGGTTAGAGCATAGACTCGAGATCTAGAGGTCGCAGGTTCGATTCCTGCTCGAGAATGTTTTTTTTTCTGGATTTTAAAAATTTGTCTGTAATGCCACAATGTTAATTCACCATTTATTTATATATATATATATATATATATATATATATATATATATATATAAAATGGAAGGAATTAAATGGACTGAAAGTCTAAGTAGACGTTTTCAGGGCTCTCGGCCCTCATCAGTACGGTGGAGAACTGCAGGATGAACAACACTTGGGTAAAAACGACAATCAACGGAGTCAACAGAACACGCTCATTTTGATTTCGGTCAGCAGACCCTGATTCAGGGCAACAAACGTCACAGGGAGTTAGCTACCTGGTGACATCGAGTTCAGGATATAATATGAAAGAGTATATCGGGGATGTTGAAACAAATGGAAGGAATTCAATGGACATAGCCCTCAGAGAAAAGTGCTAACCGTAGACACGTGTTTCGGGCTCTCGGCCCTCATCTGAGGGCTATGTCCATTAAATTCCTTCCATTTTGTTTTCAACAGTCCCCTCGATATTACTCTCTTTCATATTTATATTCCTGGACTCGGATGTCACGCAGGTAGCTAGAGCTGCCTCCGTGGTGACGTTGGTTGTTGCCCTGAAATTCAGGGTCTGCTGACCGAAATCACAAATGAGCGGCTGGCTTCTGTTTGTTGACTCCGTTGATTTGTCGTTTTCTACCAAGTGTACTTCTCCACCGTACTGATGAGGGCCGAGAGCCCGAAACACGTGTCTACGGTTAGCACTTTTCTCTGAGGGCTATGTCCATTAAATTCCTGCCTCTTGAATCCAACATGACATCCATAAGAGCCCATTTGGAATTTTAAAATGTTTATACACTTATGTTTAAGTAATCTTGATCAATTTTGATCAAAGTTTCAACTATATATGACTTTACCAAGAGTGTTGTCTGTTGTGACATGGTATTTTATAAATTGCTGCAAGTGGAAGGGATTTTTAACCTCACTTTTAGTTCCTGATGAAGAGACAATACATGACTCGAAAGCTTGAATAGAAAAAAGAGTACACTTTTTTCCATACCCCTGTTGACTGCATACCCGAATTTAAAAAGGATTCTTCTTTAACTTAGACAGTCGTCTAACCTTCACAACTTATTATATATATATATATATATATATATATATATATATATATATATATAACAGTGACCCATTTAAAATGGAACCACCCCTGTAGAATACGCATTTTTCAATCATTCTCGAAACAAGTTTTTTTTAATACTGAGCATAAAAAAAAATTGTATCTTGACACAAATTTTCTTAACTTCAGTTCCATTTCCAAGGCACTGTTTTTTTTCTTCGTCAAAAACGGCAAAAGTTTATTAGGCAATTTTTGTTTCAAAATTTGACTACACCACTGGATTTGCAGTCGTTATAAATGAAAACCATGGAAATTTCATAAAAAAATATTGGCTAACAACGAAGTTACAACAACTTTAATTTTGGAATCAAAGTATTTGATTATTATTTTTATTTAGATTATGGACTTATTTGAAATCTGGCAACAGTGCCGATACAAAGTAGAACACCAGTGAATTTGAACAGTGAAAATCCGAAGTCAATAGCTCATTCCGTTCTACAGTTATAACTCCTGAAAGTATGGTAATGTGAGCGATTTGTGGTGGAAGCGATTTTGTTATAAAAATCTGACTACGCCACTGGATTTGCGAATTATATTCCCTTAAAATAATTTATTTGAGTTTAGGTTATAAGTGTATTCGAAAATAACAGAAAATTGTAAATTCATTTTCAAGTTATGCAGTCTTCCATAGCCGATAAAAACGAAATGAACCGAATCAAGTTTTAAAGTATCAAAATTATTTATTGAATAATAAAACAGAAAGCAGGACAAAAAAAGTTCCTCTTAAATTTTGCAAAACTCAATTAAAACAAGCTTTCAGAGAAGGTATCAATAATTTGAGGAAAGCTGTACCAATACATTAGGCATATTGTACTAAATCGATAGTAGGCTGTGATTTAGTACACCACAAATCGCTCACATTACCATACTTTCAGGAGTTATAACTGTAGAACGAAATGAGCTATTGACTTCGGATTTTTGCTGTACAAATTCACTGGTGTTCTTCTTTGTATCGGCAGTGTTGCCAGATTTCAAATATGTCTATAATCTAAATAAAAATTATAATAAAATACTTTGTTTCCAAAATTAAATTGTTGTAACTTCTTTGTTGACCAATATTTTTTTATCAAATTTCGATGGTTTTCATTTATAACGACTACGAATCCAGTGATATAGTCAAATTTGAAAACAAATAGTGCCTAATAAACTTTTGCCGTTTTTGACAAAGCAAAAAAGCCTTGGAAATAAAACTAAAGTTATGAAAATTTGTGTCAAGATAGAGTTTTTGATGCTTAATATAAAAACATATTTTTTTTGAAATTGACTGAAAAATGCGTATTCTACAGGGGTGCTTCTATTTTGAATGGGTCACACTGTATATATATATATATATATATATATATATATATATATACCGTGTGTCTCAGCTAAAACTTGTCACCCCCCTCATCTCCGAACTCTGAAAAAAATTAAAATCGCTCAGACCCGTCGATTTTTATTTCAAGGGGCAACACTTTCACCAAATACATCATCATTGTGTTGTCAACCCCCTCAGCATCAGCACCCCCGACTTCAGAATTTTTCAATGGGACTACTATACTTGTGATACATCATTTTGAAGGGAATTCAATCCCAAATACATCGGTGTACTGAAATTGGGGATCGATCAAGTGTTGTTGAAGTTTCAATGAAACATAGGTTTTATCAAGATATTTTTATTTTTCATCACCTAAAATGTTATCATCGTAAGAAAGGTTCACTGTGGGTACGCCACTGTATTGAAAAATGATATGCTGTCAGAAATAATAGTTCAGATGGTGAGACAGACATTTTTATGAAAAAAAAAATTGTCGCCATGTGTTTTTGTATACGCATATCTTTGTTTACGCCTTGGTATATTGATGTATTCGAGTCTCTTCATTCAACAATTCGAAAACTTTCGAGAATGGTTTATACTATACAAGAGAGAATATCCATTGTGGCTGCATATTTTGAAAATGGACGATGTGCTAGAGCTACGGCTCGAATTTTCAATGAAATTCATCCAGAAAAAACCACATTATATCAGTACGTGCTTCAATTGATGAATAAGTTCACGGAGTCGGGATCAGTTCTGAATGAAAAACATGAACGAGAGAAGCCTATGAGAAATGAAGGGGTCGCTGTTGCAGTTATGGGACATGCAGTGATGGACAACATTCAATCTTTAAGACAACTTGAGACTATTTCTGGAGTTTTGAAAAGCAGCGTACATCGAATTCTGAAAGAAGCAAAATTCCATCCATATAAAATGCAGAATGTACAAGAATTAAATGAAGATGATCCTGACAGACGTACAGAGTTTTGTGAAATCATGAGTCAATTATTGATTGGTGATGATAATTACCTCTACAATGTGTGCTTTTCTGACGAATATTGTTTTTATTTAAATCGACATGTGAACAGGCACAACTGCAGATACTGGAGTGACGTTAATCCCCATTGGTACAGAAACTCATTCACAAACTCCCCAGAAATTGAATGTTTGGGCTGGTATTCTGGGAGACCATATTGTAGGTCCATATTTTAGTGATGGTAACCTCAACGGACAAACGTATCTTGAACTTCTTGATAGAACTGTGAACCCCAGAATCACTCAGTAACTTGGGGACGATGCTAGGCTACTTGAAGGTCAGCTCACCTTTCAACAAGATGGAGCTCCTCCACATTTTGTTGCACCTGTACGTCAATTTTTAGAAGGCAATTCCACAGGGGGATGGATTGGAAGGCGAGGACCAATAGAATGGCCTGCTAGATCTCCTGATTTATCACCATTATACTTCTTTTCATGGGGTCATTTGAAATCCAAAGTTTATATTACACAGCCAACTTCTCTTGATGATCTACGCAGGAGAATTGTTGTGGAGTGTCGTGCAGTGACTCCAGAAATGTTGAGCAATGTGCAAAAACATTTCGAAAATCGCTTATACTTCCGTATGAAACTGAATGGTTCACATTTTGAACGTTTCTTACGATGATAACATTTTAGGTGATGAAAAATAAAAATATCTTGATAAAACTTAGTTCTCATTAAAACTTCAACAACACTTGATCGATCCTCAATTTCAGTAAACCGATGTATTTGGGATTGAATTCCCTTCAAAATGATGAATCACAAGTATAGTAGTCCCATTGAAAATTCTGAAGTAGGGGGTGCTGGGGCTGAGGAGGTTGACAACACAATGATGATGTATTTGGTGAAAGTGTTCCTGCTTGAAATAAAAATCGACGGGTCTGAGCGATTTTCAATTTTTTTCACGAGTTCGGAGATTTGGGGGGTGACAAGTTTTAGCTGGGACATACTGTATATATTGTTATGTTATGTTATGCCAGTTAAAGGTTTAAAAGGAAAAAACCAACAAAAAAAAAATTACTAAATAGTTATTAGTTCCAAGAGATTTTTTTTTTGAATAACTTTTGAAGTTCTATTTATTTATAAGCCTTTGTATAATATGGATAGATAAAAATATCAAAATAATATAACACAATCAATTTCATACACTGTCATAATGATCATAAACCATAATGATCATAAACCATAATTGGAAAAAATTTAGTAAGATAAACCTAAACAGTGAAATGTGACAATTTATCGCGCGAATTCGAAAATTCAAATGGGAAAACAGGAAGGGAAACTGGTATCGAGGCAACAACAAACAAAGCCAAGAAGGAGATTGAAAATAAAATTAGAAGGGAATGGACGCAACATTTTGAGAGAACAAAAATTGAACGAATTCCAACATTTGAAGAGCAAAACTAGTATTACCTTAATTATATATCATTTCCACGTCTCCAAAGCTGATTTCCGCATCTGTATGGTTCCTGATTTATGGTATTGGAGTTCCTGATAGCGCTTGTAGTGACAAGGTATCCAGTTTCAGGGCATATCTTGAAACACCGACATCTCCAACAGGTATAAAAACTTTAATAGTGCATTTTCGGTCCTGAACTATTTCACCAATAACATATTTCACATCTGAAGAACTTTATTTCACCTTATTTTGAACAATAACAGAAAACTTCACTCTCACGGAAAAAATGAGGTTCTGTTTATCTATCCATGATTGCAATTTTATGATTATCCGTGAATATTTGTATATTCCCACTAGTATAAGTTATTTCTCGTAGGCCAGGTATTTTAAGTCTTCCTGAATAAAGGAGATAATTGTTTTTGATATTTTGTTGTTTGTTCTTTCACAATGATCAACAAACATACCTACGACCATTGAATAACTTGAGTTTGACATATCAAATAAGGGCTAAATTGCTTTGAACCGGCTATCTTGAGATGGGGGCGTACCAACTGTGCTAGCTGTGGTGAGAAAAGGAATAACAATTGTCAGCTACGTGACGAGAGAACAGTGACGTTCGTTGGCGATTATTATTACCACATACAAATTATTATACAGGGCAAAAATATCTATCTATATCATATCAATTTGGTTCACAAAGAATAACGAGAATTATCAGCTATCTTATTATATAACAACAACTATTATTTTTCAATTCATCAAAACATAACAAAAGGCACCCAAAACGTGGGGCAAAAATATTACAACATTTTATATTTTAAAAAATTCATCAGTACATAGTACTGTTGCCCTGGAATTCAGGGTCTGCTAACCGAAACCACAAATGTGCGGCTGGCTTCTGTTTGTTGACTCCGTTGATTTGTCGTTTTCTACCAAGTGTTGTTCATCCTTACACTTCTTCACCGTACTGATGAGGGCCGAGAGCCCGAAACACGTGTCTACGGTTAACACTTCTCACTGAGGGCTATTTCCGTTGAATTTCTTCCGTTTTGTTTACCAATCCCCTCGATATTCTTTCCATTCATATATATATATATATATATATGAATATATATATATATATATATGAATATATATAAATATGAATATATATATATATATATATATATATATATAGAAGAAGGGTAGTCTCGTGACTGGACTAGTTGAAAATAACTATGAATTTGAAATAAACTTTGTAGAAAGGATATTCCTTGAGGTTGCAGTCAAAATAATGGCCTATGAGAAAAAGTACAACTCTTTCTTATTTAGTCAAGCTTTCGAAAATGTTTATTTTCATTATCAAGACAAGCTGTGGAGAAAAAAGAAAACACAATTGTGAAATACGATTTTAAACAAATCTATAGAACTTACTAAGGTGAGGTTAAGTGAAGACAGCGAACTAAACACCATTTCGTGTTTGAGGACTTTTCAAAATCATATCACTATGACCCACTACTGGTAATATATAAACACTAAACAATATATATATATATATATATATATGAATATATATATATATATATATATATATATACGTATACAGTATATCCTATAAAGTTTAGCTTTCAATTTGTGATTTTTTCGAACGGTTCAGTAGTTTCAGAGATTACCTCATTGTAATATTAGTATAGATGTATGCGGCACGTACGCAAATGCCTGTTTCGGACGAATCAAAAGGTTTGCGGAATATTAAGAAGCTGTACTAGTTTCACAAACTACTCTTATGGTCGGTATATCGAGACGGATGGTACTCCAAAGTATCGTTGTGCAACAAAGGCCTATACTTTCCGGACGCGAACTTTAAATCCAGTTACAAAACATTATAATGTCCGGATACACAAACGATTCCATCTGAATAATATTTTACCAATTTTCTTCCGAAATTGATTGATTGACTTTACAATTGCTTGCCATATGACGTAAAATAGTCTAATCGACAAGTTGAAAATGGTCTAAAATAGAGATACGGCTCTTAAAATTATGTGTGATAGATCATTGGATCCGGAATAACGCCTAGAAAAATGTGCCAAAAGCGTGTATTAGCACATAAACAATTGCAAAAGATATAAACAATTATATATGAAAAAAAAAATGCATTTCGTTTTTTGCCAATATTTCATAAACAATTGATATTTGAGAAATTTCAAAAAAAGATTCTGAATTGGGAGGAAATTTCCAATAGAAAACTCTTGAATCCCGGAACTCTATCTCCATTATTTATAATTTTAATTTAACGCTGAAAATGGGTCTCCGCGCGACATTTTTAGGTTGCGCGCTCGGCGTCAAAAGCGAGTACGACACATTAATTAATTTATTTAAGGTATTAAATATATTTTTTTTAATTTGAAAAAATTATGGTGTATTCTGAACACTATATATAATTCATTTCCGCTGGAAATTTTACTTGAAGTTGATTTTTCAACAAGTTAAACGATTGTTAACTAACAAAATTTTCTCGAACTTCTGTCTTAATTGTAAATGAAAAAAAATGTTTAAATAATCGTCGTAAAAATTATTCGCTCCGTAGAGCCTTTCTTATATACATACTCAACAAGGTCACGCCATAAAAGTTAAAAAAATATTCATACTTTGTTTATAATAATTTTTGTACTTGAACAAAAACAAAAAATCCCAGTATTGTTATTGAAAAAAAATTTTTTTGTCCTAATCATCATATAATCGTTTTTTCATCAATACAAGATATGAATTGATTTGCAAAAAGAAATTTTCCCGCCATTTGTTGATAATTTTTTTATAAACAAATTGATTATTTCAATATTTTTGAGATTTTTTTTCCACAACTTCATTATAATACAAATATTATGATTTTTGACAACAAAATTTTGCCTTAATAACAATTTTTAATTGTTTATAATAGTTTTTTTATATTTCTATTGTTTAAATAATTATTTAAATAATTAGTATTTTTTCTCCAAAAATCATAATTGACAGTCCTCTATGAAGTGACAAAGAAATTATTTTTTTATCAACAATTCCATTTTTTATTAACTTACCAATTTGTTATAAACAAATTTTTAACTTTGTTACATTTTTTTTCTGAAACTCCTCAAATTAACAAAAACAACCATATATAACAAAGCATAAAAAATTAATTCCAATTTTTTATTGTACTTTGGAAATTTGAATTGGGAAAAATTGGGAAAAAGTTTTTTCTATACTTTGTTATATATGGTTGTTTTTGTTTATTTCAGAAGTTTCAGGAAAAAAATCTAGCAATGTTAAAAATTTGTTTATAACAAATTGGTAGGTTAATAAACAATGGAATTGTTGATAAAAAAATTTTTTTTTGTTACTTCATAGAGGACTGTCAATTATGATTTTTAGGAAAAAAAATATTTCCTAACTAATTATTTAAACAATAGAAATATAAGAACTATTATAAACAATTAAAAATGTTACTATAAACAATTAAAAATTGTTATTAGGGAATTCTTTTTTTCAAAAATCATAATATTTGTAATATAATGAAGTTGTGGGAAAACATTTTTCAAAAATATTGAAATAATCAATTTGTAAAATTTTTTTTTGCAAATCAATTTATATCTTGTATTAATAAAAAAACGATGATACGATGATTGATGAAAAAAAATTTTTTTGACAGCATTTCTTGGATTACTTGGACAAAGTATGAATATTTTTTCAACTTTCATGGAGTGATCTTGTTAAGTATGTAAATAAGAAAGGCTCTACGAAGCGAAAAATTTTTACGACAATTATTTAAACATTTTTTTTTATTTACAATTAAGACAGAAGTTCAAGAAAATTTTGTTAGTTAACAATCGTTTAACTTGTTGAAAAATCAACTTTGAGTGAAATTCCCAGCGGGAATGAATTATTTATAGTGTTCAGAATACACGATAATTTTTTCAAATAAAAAAAAAAATTTAATACCTTAAATAAATCAATTAATGTGTCGTACTCGCTTTTGACGCCGCGCGCGCAACCTAAAAATGTCGCGCGGAGACCATTTACAGCGTTGAATTAAAATTATAAATCATGGAGATGGAGTTCCGGGAGCTGGCAGTTTTTTATTAAAAATTTCCTCCTTTTTCAGAATCTTTCTTTGAAATTCCTTAAATATTGATAGTTTATAAAATATTAGCAAAAAACGAAATGCCATTTTTTTTCATCTTTAATTGTTTATAACTTTTGCAATTTTCCATGTGCTAATACACGCTTCTGGCACATTTTTCTAGGCGTTATTCCGGATCCAATGAGATATCACACATAATTTTAAGAGCAGTATCTCTATTTTAGACCATTTCCAACTTGTCGATTAGACTCAAAACTCTTATTCGTTTTTCAAACTATAAAACTCCAATTGAATAGTTCATTTTACGAAATGAAAATCTACAAAAAAAGGTCTCTCAACCACAACGCCCATCTCACTTTCTCTCTCGCAGTGTTTCTCTCTCTCTGTTTCTCTCTCTCCCTGTTTCTTTTTCTCTGTTTCTCACTGTCTTTTTAAGTCCTTCTACCGAAATTTGGAACTATATACATTTAAGTCCACTCAGAGAACAGGTAATGCCACAACACAGGCATTAGTTGCCTAGGTGGCTTGCCTGTTTTGGAAGTGGAGCCATAACAAACAAGTACATAAATGATTGAAATGATTGTATTCACTGTAATTATTATTGTAATTATTATTATTAGTATTATTAAATAAAAATTGAATAAGTCAGTAACTTCATATTCCAGACCTCCTGAAGAAATCAGCACCCAGCCGTATAATCTTCACCAGTTCTCTTTTGGCATTCACCACCTCACTTGACGTAGATAATATGAATCCACCAAAAACTTCCCTGAGTGGTTTCACATATGCTAACTCCAAGTTATGCGTCGCCATTGCTGCAAAATGTTTTGGGGAAAAGTTGAAGGGAACCGAAGTCACTGCATACTCCTTCCACCCAGGATTCGTCCGATCAAGGATATACTGGAAATCATTCCAGAATGACGCGTCACCGTGGATAGTATTGAAGGCCTTATTGGGATTCATCACGCTAACGCTTGGAAAGGTAAAATAGTCTTAATTCAATTTTTTGTGGTAAATATACTAGAAGTTTGGTTTAAAGATGAAGAAATCACGAGAGCTTTAGCTGAAGTGATTTCGTCATACCTTGATTTGAGAGTTATTTCTAGATGTAAACAAAACTTAAGTGTTCTGAATAAAGTAGTTATTCATGACAATTCAACTCATGTATAATAAAAACTTTTTAACGAAAAATTAAACCGACGAAAAAATCAACTGAAAAGCAAAAAATAAAATAAACCTTCTTAGTCTAAATGATAATTGAGCTCCTAAACTAATGTAAGTAACTGATTTTGAGTCGGCGCCAAACAAACAATTATCGAAGATCATTATCTATGAAAGAAGTCATCAAAACGCAGCCGTGCATCTCGCTGCCATCATTTTACGCTTCACCTAATTCAATTGCTAGTTTGTTTGGCGCCGACTCAAAATCAGTTACTTACATTAGTTTAGGAGCTCAATTATCATTTAGACTCAAAAGGTTTATTTTATTTTCTTTCAGTTGATTTTCGTCGGTTAATTCTGTTAAAAGTTTTATTATTTTCAGTTCCGTATTTCGTCGGTTTAATTTTTTGTTAAAAAGTTTTTATTTTTCAATTTTTTGTGGCTAAAATCTACCAATTACTACCTACTTGTTTTTTGATTACTTCCAAAATACTTACTCACCCACCTTACTTCAACTATTACCAGTTAAATAATATGATTATCTACTTTTACTATTTGTTGTAATATAAATTATTTCCGTTGTTCTTGTTAGTTTATTCCATCACTTTGTATATCATTCCATCCTCTCATGAAATATACTGATTTTGACGGAACAAGAATAATGTCAGTAGCGATCTGACATTGTCAACTACGTATGTGTGTGCTAATGTTCACCAGTGAAAAATCAATTATCCCCCATTTTTCTACCCGTGAGGGTGGCTTATCCCTTTCGAAATCCAAATATAAGGTATACCCTATCTATTAAAAAAAGAATCATCCAAATCGAAGAACCCAGTACAAAGTTATGCCTGATAGAATCGTTTAACGGACCAGAATTCAGAGGGTGAGTGATCAATATCCTTCATTTCGCTACATTTAGGGGTGGATTGCATTTTTTAAATTCAAATGGGACCAAAATCGAAGTACACTCTATCCACTGAAAAAAATTTTCGGATTCGGACGCCTCAGTAAAAAGTTATGCGTGATCATACATAAAAAAATATGATGGAAAAACATCAAATATACGGGTCGAATAGAGAACCTCCTCCTTTTTGGTTTCGTCGGTTGAAAAATCACATATGTCACAGTGCAATTGTCAGTTTGACAGCGGAAAAAGTTAGCTGCAACTTTCACAGCGACAAATACACTAGGAGTTTTTTCACATATTCATTTGTTCATCAATTATCGCGGTGTTGGTTGCCAAAATAAATAAAGTTTGCATTGATATGTTTCCAAATTTCTTATTCATTAAATTGTCCTACCGAATTACACTCTCGATATTGGGTAAATTTGTGTTGTTCAAATTCTAAACTGTTTCCTTCAGCAATTTGACTCGAAAAACGCTCCCCCTTCGGTGTCGCGTTTTTAATAGTTGACAGTTTTTCTCGTCTAATTGCTAGGCAACAGTTTCTCATTGAACAACCCAAATTTACCTGATGCAATCATAAGTGATAAAATTCTATCTTGTTCGACTAAATTTATAGTCGGAGATTATGAAAACCTCGACATAACAATTTTGAATAGAAACGGTTCATAATCACAAAAATCCTCCACAATCTTGGAGCCGCCATCTTAAGTTTATGAATTTTGAAAATACATTCATAATCTTCGACCCCAGAAATCCCCACAACCAATTTTGAATAGAATCGCCCAATAAGCAATTCTCGTAACTCATAGTAACGCCTAGTTATATAAAGATAATATAATGTTAACGGGACTATATAAGGAGTTTTATATTCTCACCTTTAGTAATGTAGTTCTTATTACACAGCTGTGAACTCTAGTAATATAATGAAGTTATATAACTATTCTATAACCATATTTAGAGAACTTATAGTAATGGTTACCAATGTATTTATTAGAAAGGTATATTGAGGTTGTCAGAACCTCTTTAATATAACTGATGTATCCTGAGTTATATAGTAGTGTTTTCAGGATCTTCTATCACTATTACTAAACACGAGTGTAACCCTGAGGCTCTTACTCTTTGAGCTTCAAACAAGTGGGCAACAGCCATTCACGGATTTGGAATTTTGACTGGATAAGGACTGGAGACCGGTCTCCAGCCCTTCCCATGATGGTGGTTCTCAAAAATGTCCGAGAAAGAATTTTTAATCTAAATTTTGAAAAATTAAATTTCTATAGAGGATGCAGCTTCCACTACCCGGGATAGGTTGATAGATAGCACTCCAGGGAGTGCCTGGGACGTTTGAAGCGCGAGGGGTCGTCTATGTTGTAATCAGTAGCTTTCCTCACGAGGGGATTCTCGTGGGTTATTGAGCAATCGAATACTTTCCGATTGCGGTCTCTGATTATACTCCTGATGGAAGGCAGGTTCAAGTCTTCGAGTATCCGATCGTTCCGCACATACCACGGAGCGTTCGTTATCATCTTCAGGACTTTCATTTGCGCCCGTTCCAGGACGCGAATGCTAGTCCTGCAGGTTTGGCCCCAGGCGGCTGAGGCATACAAAATGACAGGCCTGAACATCATTTCATAGATCTTGACTTTAGTTTTTAAAGAAAGTTTACTTCTTCTATTGATCATAGGGGAAAGTGCGCAGATTTTCTTAGGAATTTTGTTTTTGATTATATTCACATGCGGCTTCCAGGTGAGCTAACGATCCACAGTAACCCCCAAGTACTTGACTTGTTCCGACCATTCTATCCCCCTTCCAGAGATAGGCACTTCCATCTCCGGGTTTTTTCTCTTGATGACTTGTGTTTCATCGGGATTTAACTTTATTTTCCACTCCAGGTACCACTGCTGGAGGTCGTTTCATGCATTCTGCAAATAAACAACACCCATCAGGTGGTTGGCTGACGAAGAAAGTAAGGCCGTATCATTGGCGAACAGGGAGATTTTCAAGTGTTCGGTTCGTCGTATATCGGAGGTGAAGAGTGCGTATAATACAGGACAGTACTGCCCCCTGAGGAACGCCGGCCTCAATTTCTCTCGAGTCCGAGAGGAAATTATCAATCTTGGTCTGGAATGTCCTACCCATGAGGAGCGACTTTATCCACTTCACCAGGCTCAAAGGCAAGCGGAAATCGATTGATTTGTAGAGCAGGCCTTCGTACCATACTCTGTCAAATGATTTACTTATGTCTAGTAGGACAATATGAGCACTATTTTAGGTGTTTAGCGAAGATATTGTATTTTCCACTAGCCTCAAAACCTGTAGCTTGGTGGAGTGAGCGCCAAACTGCTCATTCGGTAGGACATTTCTGTCCTCCACTCCATCGTCAAGCCTTTCGAGAACGATTTTTTCAGCCAACTTAGCTGAACAGCATAACAGACTGATTGGTCGATAATTTTGCGGAAAGGTTGGCTTCTGACCTTCTTTTGGGATCATGACCACGATGGCATGCTTCCACCTCCGAGGAAATCTTTTGAGGCGCAGTGAATTGTTGATGATATTCAATAATGACTACACCTGGTTATCCGGAAAATTCCTAATCATACAATCAGAAATTCCGTCACAACCAGGCACTTTTTTGAGATTCAATCCTTTGATATGCGCCTTAAGTTCATCCAACGGAGCTGGACGAATGACATCATGATCAGGTTCTCTTAGAGTGCGGTGAACCCAATTTTCTAGCGAAAGATCACGATCCAGATCATTGTCTGGTGCTCATTAAGTTTAAATTGCCTTTTCGTCGAGTCAGCAAAGGCTTGAGCTTTGCACTCGGAGTCGTAGCACATATCGATCTCTCCATGAATAGGGGGGAAATCAGTCTTTTTTTACTTCAAATTTCAATTTAATTTCCAAAGCTGTCCGTCATTTTCTAAATTTTCTAATGTGTTGCCAAATCTTCCGTTTCTAAACTCGGTTACGTTATTTCTAACCTCCCTATTCAACTCATTCAGACGGATAGTATCCCCAGGGAACAGACTCCTTTGAAAGGCCCTTCTGACCCGATTTCGATCTAGGAGCCGGTTGTTTTCGGCAGGAATCCCTGAGAGCATTTTTGTGGTGAGCTCGTTACGCGCTACGGCCTCGTCCAACTCAAGTGGAGAATCTATTCTCTCAGGAGCACAGTAACCTGTCTCCAGAAGCGAACGGAACCTTTACCAGTCCACCTTGGTGCACATACGATAGAGTTAGAATCACCGGGTTGTGATCAGAGCCCAATTCGGAGAGAGAACGAATGTCCCAATTCCAGGTGATGTTCCTGGCCAAAGCAATGTCAAGCACATCGGGCCTGAGATGACCGGAATGCGTCGGCTCATCCGGAGCCAACACCTGGTATTCTTACCCGTCAAAATGTTGCCACAGTCGCCTACCATTCTGATTGGTGACACGACTTCATTGTGTGTGCTTAGCGTTCAGATCACCCATGACCAAAACAGGTTGATCTGTTTCCATCAAGAGTGTATCGAGCGCTTCAGGAAGTTAGTACTGTTTTGGTCACCTCAATAAAAACTTGGAGACAGTAATGTTTGCGAGATTACGTCATAAAAGTTTTGGTGTTCATGTTGGTAACGATCGTTTCCATTATCGATACAAATTATCTTCATAAACCTTGAAGTTATTTTGACAAATAAAAGAGAGCACCTCTAACGCATTATTATTTACGGCGTCGTTTATAGCGTTTTTGCAGGTTATAAAAGTGTAAACGGAAAATATATAGCTCAACTCTTATTTTTGTGTTGTATGTGAAGTATATACTGATTGGTACTAATATGTTGAGAAATTGGAAGAAAATTAAATACAGCAAGCACTTCTTTTCGTCGCAAAGTTGGTACAGGCACCCAATGTTTTCCGGCCTCGAATTGCCATCTCTTACAAGTTTGGGAAGAAGTCCCTTTCTGTTGTTGGAGGCCAATAAAGTCCTGCTCTTTCCCCATGGTGAGGGCACAATAGTCAATGAGGGCAACTTGCGGCCTGGTTCTTTCGTTTGTAGAATTTTGAAAGACATCTGCCGTGTGTACCTCTCTATTTTCACCACATTAACAAATGTTGATGACAACATGAAAATTTTGAGGTAAGATCATACCTCTTCAATTACGGGTTGCCTAACCTAAGGTATATAACACCACTTCTAGTACAGTGTCTCACTATAGTTTATATAATGGTTATTAGAGGTTGTCAAGTTTTATTTCATCACTATAAGCTACACTTGATACCACTAGATGTCTGGTCAACTATTACTTTAGAATTGTGTCAATATTCGCAGTAAAAAAAATATCCACTTCAATTTTGTGTCATACTAATAATAAAGTCTCAAAGAGATTAACGAAATGTATCACTTATACTTTATGATTATTCTGTTGTTCATTATGTGAAAGGATAATTTTGAAATGAGAAAAGTGCATAAATGAAATAAACGTGTTCAAAGAGAGAAACGTATAACCTTAAGAATATGACAGGATTGACAAGTGACAGGAAGAAGTAACAGAACTTGGTAACAGAAATATTACCAAGACCGTTAGAGGCAAGTTCCATAAGGTCTTTCCGAAACACAACTATATTACTTGACTGAAGAGGTTCAACTGCGGTTATTTATTTGGGAAGTTATATAGCGGATTCCAGAACGTTTTGTGGTAACAAAACTTAAAGCTATATAGCGTTCACTGAACGAAGGTGTTCGTAACCTCTATAAATGCTTTATTTGAGCTCTTTAAGGGGTTTATAAGGGCAACGGTAATAATCCCGTTACCTAACTACATAAATTCAAGTTATTTGAGGTAGGTGATATAAGATTTACGGTAACTATTATATACACAAAAATGTTTATCGGGCGGACGATTCATAATCTTCGTCGCCGAATACCCCCCCTTAACAATTTTGAATCGAATCGGACCATAATAACAAAATTCGTTTGCCATCTTGGAGCCGCCATTCAGAATTTATTAATTTTGACAATAAATTCATAATCTCCGACCCCGAAAACTCCCCCATACCAATTTTGAATAGAATCGGACCATAATCACAGACATCGTCGGCCATCTTGAAGTCGCCATTTTGGTTTGATGTATTTTGACAAAAAAATTCATACTCTTCGACCCCTACAGCCCCTCACACCAATTTTGAATTGAGTCGGACCATAAACACAAATCTCGTCCGCCATTTTGGAGCCGCCATTTGTTTTACTTACAAAAATTCCATAATAAATTGTCACTGGAATTATGAACACCTGCCAAATTTCAAGGTAATCGGACAACGGAAAGTGGTTCAAATTTAACTTGTAAGATTTGATTAGAGAAATATCATCTGATATATTGAACGAATGACACTTTCAACTTCCTAGTGAGGAAATCGATTTCAGTTCATTCTGTATTTGTTACAGAGCGTGGAAGAAGGAGCCCAAACGATGCTGCACCTGGCGACTGATAGAGGAGTGGAAAAAAACACCGGGGGTCATTTTTGGGACTGCAGAAGATTTTTCTTTCCCCTACAAGTCTATAATGACAAGTTCTGCGAAAATGTATGGGAAAAGTCGAGGGAACTGGTGGAACTAAAACCAAACGAGTGTGTGATTTAATGAATGATTCATCAACTAGAGCAATTCAATTTTTATGTAATTTGAATTTCTATGATCAGTAAAGGTCGAATAATTTTATTTTACAAACATTCAAATTTTTTTTCATATATAACCAGATACTTTTTTGGGAATGTAATAAGTTTGATGTACTTGAGGCGTCCTCTTGAAGTGGAACAAAGCAATTATAATATGAGGAAGACTGGGGCAAGGATCAATTTCGCACTAGAGACGTTCAAAAGGCACCCCAATAAAACCCATTGAAACTTTTTTTTTTCATCAGGTAGATGACCAACTATTGGACACAATTACAAAAATCAATCTACATTTTCAGTGTTTATTTTTCAATACCGAAAATGGCGAAATTATATCAGCGTTTTCACACTACACCACTAGAATAGTGAGGTGTCAAAATGGTTTGATCCAAATTTTCTAACATATTTTGAATAAATTTATTATACAAAATATAAGAGAAATAAAATAATTGAGAGTATGCTGTACATTATTCCATAATCCAACGATAAGTCAAGAAAAGTCGAAACGGTCGAATATAAAACTTTTTAACAAAAAATTAAACCGACGAAATACGGAACTGAAGACTAAAAAATTAAATAAACCTTTTTAGTCTCAATAACTAAGCTCCTCAACTAATGTGAGTAACTCATTTTGAGTCGGCGCCAAACAAACAAGCAAATGAGTTAAGTAAGGCGTAAAATGATGGCATCGAGTTGCGCGGTGACATTCTGAATTTTTTTTTGGAGTCATCTAATGATCTCGTTGATTGTTCGTTTGGCGTCGACTCAAAATTAGTTACTTACATCAGTTATTGGGACTGAGAAGGTTCATTTTATTTTTTACTTCTCAGTTCCGTATTTCGTCGGTTTAATTTTTTGTTGAAAAGTTTTTATTTTTCGATTTTTTGTGGCTGATATCTACTGATTACTACCCACTTGTTTCTTTTATTACTTCCAAAATACTTACCTACCCACCATACTTCAACTATTACCAGTTAAATAATATGATTATCTACTTTTACAATTTGTCGTAATATAAATTATTTTTGTTGTTCTGGTTAGTTTATTTCATTACTTTGTATATCATTCCATCCCTTCATAGGATATAATGATTGTGACGGATGTAGGAGAACAAAAATAATGACAATAGCGATCTGTCATTGTCAACTACATATGTGTGCCAATGTTCACAAGTGAAAAATCAATTATCACCTATTTTTCTACCCGTAAGGGTGGATAATTACATTCGAAATCCAAATATGATCAACTATGAGGTATACCCTATCTGATAAAATCATCCAAATCGAAGAACCCAGTACAAAGTTATAACGGACCAGAATTCAGAGGATGAGTGATCAATATCCTTTATTTTGCTACCCTTAGGGGTGGATTTCATCTTTCAAATTCGAATGGGACCAACTTCGAAGTACACCCCATCCACTGAAAAAAGAATTATCGGAATCGGACGTCTCAGTAAAAAGTAATGCGTGGTCATACATAAAAAAAAATTATATACGCGTCGACTAGAGGACCTTCTCCTTTTTGGTTTCGTCGGTTAAAAATGAACTGCCGTCTGCTTGTTCTCAAAAACGGAGTTATAAAAATGTATTTATAACCACGGCATATATTATACTATAGCCACGCACGATTTCCCTTCCTATTGTTACTAACACAGTTTTCATTGGCCGACACACATTTAATTCACAATGACAGATGTCAATCAAGTCCACGTAATGACATCCTTTATGTATATACACAAGAGTATAATGAATTGTACGATAAGTAGAAAAATACAAATGAATACATAATAAAACAACAGGAAAACATAATTAAACAACATGAAGAGAGAATAAATGCACAAATATGTTTGCAGCAACAACAAAACAGTTTTTAAAATTTCTTAATATGAAACGAAACACATAGAAAGACTAGAAATTATATGCACAATACTCTTCCAAACTGTTGAAACACTTTCCAATTACGAGGTTCCTTACCGATTTTCTAAATTGTTTCTGTTCATTGATTGCTGTTATATGTATGGTAAATGATTATATATCTGTCTACTTCTGTAGATCAGAGAGTGCCTGATCAGAGATTATATGGAAGTAGAAGTACAAGTTTTTTATCACTCCGTGTATGGCTTTCAGTTTGGTTCAAAAAATTTTCTTTATGTTTGTGTAGCAAGCAGACAATCTCTAAAATTGAAATTTTGAATAGTGGCATTATTTTATTATTGGAAAAGTGGTCTACACGAGCCTCGCATCGTCAAATTTAATATTATATTCTCAAAGCTCTCTTTTGAATAACGAATATACTTTGCAATAAAACTCGGCTGCCAGAGCCGCAGAAAGAAATTCCATACCGGAGGTGACTCTTCATAAGTGAATAGTAGGTACGCAGTCATTGGTGCTGAAAATCCAAATTCACGAGATATGACATTAATGGCAAATTTCTTCTTCAGAGCACTAATTTGCGTATTAAATTTTGAGTTGGTGTCAATATATATATATATATATATATATATATATATATATACCGAGAAATCCAGTTACAGGCTTACTTTGAATCATCCGAGTGCCTGATGTTACTTGATCTACATCCCACTCGAATTTAACCTGATTTGTTTCAGAAACAATCAGCGATAACATATTTGATCCACACCAATTTTCTATTTTATCTGAAACTGATTGGATAGATCGAGTCAAAGTGGCAGGATCTTTATACTGCCAAAGTACCGTGGTGTCATCCGCAAACAAGGTGAATGCTTCAGATATAATGAGTTCAGCCATATCGTTAATATATAAGCAGAAACAAAATTGGGCCTAAGACTGATCCCTGAGTAACTCCGCGTAGAATTTTCCCACTTTCAGAAGTATTGTTGCTTAATTATATCATTTGACTTCTACCAGTAAGATAAGATCTGAACCATTCTAAGGCTCTTCCCCGGAATTCATAATGGAAGAGTTTCTGTAAGAGGATTTCAAGTCCCACACATTCGAACGCCCTAGCTAGGTCCAGGAATACTGCCGCAGCCATTCCCTTGTCATTGGATCGTGTGGATTTTCTCAAGAAAATAAAAAAAGGCATCAGTCGTGTTTTTATCATTTCGGAAACCAAACTGTACGGGAGCTGAAATTTTATATAGTTCCAATAAACCTACTATCCTACATTTGACTAGTTTTTCAATGATTTTGGATATGGTTGACAAAATTGAAATCGGTCTGAAACTGCTGGGGTCATCAATGGTGCCTCCTTTGTGAATCGGTATAACTTTCGCCGATTTCTAACTAGAAGGAAAAATACCAGTGGTAAACGATGTGTTTATGGCTATTACTAGGACTTGAAGAGTTTACTGATAGCTTGTCTTCCCAAGAGGAATTTTTGTTTTTCATTTCTTTCATCACTCAATTCTGTTACTGTATTTATATGGAAGACTATAAATATCAAATGCATTTATTGATCTAGGACAACTCAAAATGAAACTTCTGTTCAAAGAAACGCTCCATACATGTTCAGTTTGAATTCAAAATGCGACCTTAGAAATTCTTGTATAACTTGAAATGTGCAATGTCTTCAAATCCTGTTTGATTTTCGTTTCAGACTCACTCTGCATCTTTTTTTTCAATCAAATCGATTCTTGTAGCTAAAAACGAAATCTCATTTACCCAAGCAAATGAGCCACCAGACTATAAAATACTTAATTTGATATATAAATGGTAGTAATCCATCTTCAGATGGTATACATTGGACGGTGTTGATTCGAAAGCGCCATCACCACCAAAGAACTCGAACCAGCGTCACCATATTATTACTTCGAAGTACAAATGATAGATGTCGCAACCATACACTATCCACTTGTATGTACATTCTATTTGGGAAATTTCATTCATATTTAGAAAAAGTTGTTCCTTGTTACAAACGTTTTTATTTTTTCAAAACCAACACTCATCGATTTCTATATTTGTTTGTTGATGTTGTGGTATTGCACCATTTTGCACAACAATCAATACTTTTCTCATCCTATCAACACACTGACACATAGAGTGAATATATCTAGTAATTGTAATCGTTATACAATGATCTGGTGCTAAAACTTCTGACCTCTGTATATATCTCAAATGCGTTTCGACAACTCAAATCACTTGAACTGATTTATTGCACGAAATCATATTGAAACAGAATCTAAAATAACGACTCATGATGAGAAATAAGTGATCACTATTTCGCTATTTTGAAATGGAGTTAATAGGTGGCGCCACCATCACAACGGTTTGGGATACTGCAAAAGAGTTGGCGCTCTAGATAACTTCTTCAACTTTGGCAGCCATTTTCAGTCCATTTGCGATTCCAAACATCATCGACATCACGCTACCCGAATGAAGATGGCGCTTTTCTAACATTCGCAATTTTTTTAGGAAAGTATACACCCGGTAGCCATTTTGGGTCCATAATTTCTGGCAATTATTTTTGTTGACTTCATGAGCCAGCGATTGAATTGCTATCCGATCACGAAGCTGTCTTTTTTCTCATCCCTAACCTTTGTGAACGTAAAAACATACACCATGGAAAATATGGACGAATATATAGCAGAAAAAATCATGCACAATTCCTAAATCACTGTCAGACCACAGACTGGAATTCAATACATGGGGCAGAAGATCCAGTGAATGAATTTCAAAAACTTGCTTGTGAAAAATGTTGCGCCTGATAAAACGGAAAAAATCCAAACCGTGGATCACAAAGGGACTTGACATTTCTTCGAAAAATCTAAGGTGTCTACATACCATTCGAAAATTATACAGGGGAATGTATTTTTTATGTCATACTTCAATAATGAACCTTTTTTCTCAAGTACCAAAAATTCCCCACTAGCAGCGCTAGTAGTCCGATAGGGACAAACATCAAAATACATGTGGAAATAAACATCAAAAATTATTTTTTACAAAAGACTACGTTCAGGAGGCAAATTAAAATTTGCAAATGTGAGGGATAATAATGTAGCAACATTAAAAGGGTGGCTTGCTTGTCGAAATCCTGAAATTTCCGGAAAAAAAAAGAATGGAATGTTAGGTCAGTAGGCAAGGTTCAGTTATTATGCAGTGGTATTTTTGAACTCTGATATCAGACGTTTAAAATAATTATAGATTTTAAATTGGTTTCAGAATGAATAATGAATCAAATATATTTAGTAATCAAGATAAATTCAATACATTACAGTGAATATGATTCAGTAACCATAGAGATATATTGACTTTCTCCTTCTTCAAATGGTCATCTTTAGGCACCGTTTTTGCGCAAAAATATCACAATGCCTCCTTCTTTTCACCAGATTAAACTACAAACACCAAATCACTCATGTTCGGTACAACTTTGCCACAACATGTAGCGGGTTTTATCGAAAAAATACTCATTCTTCAACAGTTACACCTAACCTAACTTTCACATTCATTTAATTCCATCTGCCAAATGTTAGTTTAAGCTGGTAGAAAGACGGAGGCATTGTGAAAACGGTGCTTAAAAATGACCTCTTGGAGAAGGAAACGGTATTAGACCGCCGCGTTTTTCGGATTCGTGTTCAGGAGGCAAAAACACGAAAGAAAAGTGAAACAGCTATTTTCAGAGAGCATGAGCATTATTTAACATAATTCAACTGTATCACTTGAATAACAATATCTCAAATTGAGGAGGTTTGATCTTTGTACCTACCACAAGTGCTGCCTCTCGTGACAAATTTGCCACACTATTCTCAGGAAAAAGGCTCATTTTCATCGTATTTACAGACGAAGCACTGAATTAGCCAAAGATCACTATTATAATAATAGACTGAATCAAGCAGATAACAAACAAAACGAAATGTGAGTAATAATAAATGACTTGAGAGGGAATAAGAAACAAAGCCATCCAGAAATAAAAATAAACCCAAATCAGTTGAATGCATATATATATATATACCGAGAAATCCAGTTACAGGCTTACTTTGAATCATCCGAGTGCCTGATGTTACTTGATCTACATCCCACTCGAATTTAACCTGATTTGTTTCAGAAACAATCAGCGATAACATATTTGATCCACACCAATTTTCTATTTTATCTGAAACTGATTGGATAGATCGAGTCAAAGTGGCAGGATCTTTATACTGCCAAAGTACCGTGGTGTCATCCGCAAACAAGGTGAATGCTTCAGATATAATGAGTTCAGCCATATCGTTAATATATAAGCAGAAACAAAATTGGGCCTAAGACTGATCCCTGAGTAACTCCGCGTAGAATTTTCCCACTTTCAGAAGTATTGTTGCTTAATTATATCATTTGACTTCTACCAGTGAGATAAGATCTGAACCATTCTAAGGCTCTTCCCCGGAATTCATAATGGAAGAGTTTCTGTAAGAGGATTTCAAGTCCCACACATTCGAACGCCCTAGCTAGGTCCAGGAATACTGCCGCAGCCATTCCCTTGTCATTGGATCGTGTGGATTTTCTCAAGAAAATAAAAAAAGGCATCAGTCGTGTTTTTATCATTTCGGAAACCAAACTGTACGGGAGCTGAAATTTTATATAGTTCCAATAAACCTACTATCCTACATTTGACTAGTTTTTCAATGATTTTGGATATGGTTGACAAAATTGAAATCGGTCTGAAACTGCTGGGGTCATCAATGGTGCCTCCTTTGTAAATCGGTATAACTTTCGCCGATTTCAAACTAGAAGGAAAAATACCAGTGGTAAACGATGTGTTTATGGCTATTACTAGGACTTGAAGAGTTTACTGATAGCTTGTCTTCCCAAGAGGAATTTTTGTTTTTCATTTCTTTCATCACTCAAGTCTGTATCATATAAGAACAATGATTTATAGGAGAGCTTACCTTACTCAAATTATGAAGCGGGTCAACTGTTGTAATAATATCGTTGGTTAGTTCTGAGGCTATTGAACGATAATATGCATTCAACTGATTTAGGTTTATTTTTATTTCTGGATGGCTTTGTTTCTTATTCCCTCTCAAGTCATTTATTATTACTCACATTTCGTTTTGTTTGTTATCTGCTTGATTCAGTCTATTATTATAATAGTGATCTTTGGCTAATTCAGTGCTTCGTCTGTAAATACGATGAAAATGAGCCTTTTTCCTGAGAATAGTGTGGCAAATTTGTCACGAGAGGCAGCACTTGTGGTAGGTACAAAGATTAAACCTCCTCAATTTGAGATATTGTTATTCAAGTGGTACAGTTGAATTATGTTAAATAATGCTCATGCTCTCTGAAAATAGCTGTTTCACTTTTCTTTCGTGTTTTTGCCTCCTGAACACGAATCCGAAAAACGCGGCGGTCTAATACCGTTTCCTTCTCCAAGAGGTCATTTTTAAGCACCGTTTTCACAATGCCTCCGTCTTTCTACCAGCTTAAACTAACATTTGGCAGATGGAATTAAATGAATGTGAAAGTTAGGTTAGGTGTAACTGTTGAAGAATGAGTATTTTTTCGATAAAACCCGCTACATGTTGTGGCAAAGTTGTACCGAACATGAGTGATTTGGTGTTTGTAGTTTAATCTGGTGAAAAGAAGGAGGCATTGTGATATTTTTGCGCAAAAACGGTGCCTAAAGATGACCATTTGAAGAAGGAGAAAGTCAATATATCTCTATGGTTACTGAATCATATTCACTGTAATGTATTGAATTTATCTTGATTACTAAATATATTTGATTCATTATTCATTCTGAAACCAATTTAAAATCTATAATTATTTTAAACGTCTGATATCAGAGTTCAAAAATACCACTGCATAATAACTGAACCTTGCCTACTGACCTATCATTCCATTCTTTTTTTTTCCGGAAATTTCAGGATTTCGACAAGCAAGCCACCCTTTTAATGTTGCTACATTATTATCCCTCACATTTGCAAATTTTAATTTGCCTCCTGGAACGTAGTCTTTTGTAAAAAATAATTTTTTGATGTTTATTTCCACATGTATTTTGATGTTTGTCCCTATCGGACTACTAGCGCTGCTAGTGGGGAATTTTTGGTACTTGAGAAAAAAGGTTCATTATTGAAGTATGACATAAAAAATACATTCCCCTGTATAATTTTCGAATGGTATGTAGACACCTTAGATTTTTCGAAGAAATGTCAAGTCCCTTTGTGATCCACGGTTTGGATTTTTTCCGTTTTATCAGGCGCAACATTTTTCACAAGCAAGTTTTTGAAATTCATTCACTGGATCTTCTGCCCCATGTATTGAATTCCAGTCTGTGGTCTGACAGTGATTTAGGAATTGTGCATGATTTTTTCTGCTATATATTCGTCCATATTTTCCATGGTGTATGTTTTTACGTTCACAAAGGTTAGGGATGAGAAAAAAGACAGCTTCGTGATCGGATAGCAATTCAATCGCTGGCTCATGAAGTCAACAAAAATAATTGCCAGAAATTATGGACCCAAAATGGCTACCGGGTGTATACTTTCCTAAAAAAATGGCGAATGTTAGAAAAGCGCCATCTTCATTCGGGTAGCGTGATGTCGATCAGGATGTTTGGAATCGCAAATGGACTGAAAATGGCTGCCAAAGTTGAAGAAGTTATCTAGAGCGCCAACTCTTTTGCAGTATCCCAAACCGTTGTGATGGTGGCGCCACCTATTAACTCCATTTCAAAATAGCGAAATAGTGATCACTTATTTCTCATCATGAGTCGTTATTTTAGATTCTGTTTCAATATGATTTCGTGCAATAAATCAGTTCAAGTGATTTGAGTTGTCGAAACGCATTTGAGATATATACAGAGGTCAGAAGTTTTAGCACCAGATCATTGTATAACGATTACAATTACTAGATATATTCACTCTATGTGTCAGTGTGTTGATAGGATGAGAAAAGTATTGATTGTTGTGCAAAATGGTGCAATACCACAACATCAACAAACAAATATAGAAATCGATGAGTGTTGGTTTTGAAAAAATAAAAACGTTTGTAACAAGGAACAACTTTTTCTAAATATGAATGAAATTTCCCAAATAGAATGTACATACAAGTGGATAGTGTATGGTTGCGACATCTATCATTTGTACTTCGAAGTAATAATATGGTGACGCTGGTTCGAGTTCTTTGGTGGTGATGGCGCTTTCGAATCAACACCGTCCAATGTATACCATCTGAAGATGGATTACTACCATTTATATATCAAATTAAGTATTTTATAGTCTGGTGGCTCATTTGCTTGGGTAAATGAGATTTCGTTTTTAGCTACAAGAATCGATTTGATTGAAAAAAAAGATGCAGAGTGAGTCTGAAACGAAAATCAAACAGGATTTGAAGACATTGCACATTTCAAGTTATACAAGAATTTCTAAGGTCGCATTTTGAATTCAAACTGAACATGTATGGAGCGTTTCTTTGAACAGAAGTTTCATTTTGAGTTGTCCTAGATCAATAAATGCATTTGATATTTATAGTCTTCCATATAAATACAGTAACAGAATTCGATTATGAAAACTTCTTGTGATATGGTCAATCAGTTATTCCAGGTGCTTTCGAAATATTATTGGTTATATAAATTCTGGTATTCAAAAATTAATTTTTATTTGAATTATAACCAATGCATTTGGACTGAAGTGATTACTGGAACGAAAGTTCAAATTATATTGATTGGCTAGACTAGATGTCACAGAATGTACTGGAACACTACCATAGCAGCCTCCTCAAAGAAAAGATTGGTACAAATATAGACAAATTATAGCCTGTTGAACCAGCATTTACCCGAAAAAAAACAAGAAAGGAACAAAAAGTATGAACAGTTACACGGGAGAAACATCAAGCTTTGGAAATGAGTAGATCTCATCATAAGAATAATGTGAAGAATAGGGACATTAGGAGATCAAAATGAGCCGAATATATTGACACAAACCGGTGCACATATGGACTGGGAAAATACGAAAATTCTAATATTTTTAACCGACGAAACCAAGAAGGAGGAGGTTCTCTAGTCGACGCGTATTTTTTTTTATGTATGATCACGCATAACTTTTTACTGAGACGTCCGATTCCGATAATTATTTTTCCAATGGGTAGGGTGTACTTTGAAGTTAGTCCCATTCGAATATAAAAGATGAAATCCACCCTCAAGGGTAGCAAAATGAAGGATATTGATCACTCATCCTCTGAATTCTGGTCTGCTAACCGATTCTATCAGGCTTAACCTTGTACTGGGTTCTTCGATTCGGATGATTTTTTTTTCTTAGATAGGGTATACCTCATAGTTGATCATATTTGAATTTCGAATGGAATTATTCACCCTTACGGTTAGAAAAATAGGAAATAATTGATTTTTCACTTGCGAACATTGGCACACATATGTAGTTGACAATGACAGATCGCTAATATCATTATTTTTGTTCTCCTACATCCGTCACAATCATTATATTCTATGAGAGGATGGAATGATATACAAAGTAATGGAATAAACGAAGCAGAACAACAAAAATAATTTATATTACAACACATAGTGAAAGTAGATAATCATATTATTCAACTAGTAATAGTGTAAGTAAGGTATTTTGGAAGTAATAAAAAAACAAGTAGGTATTGATTAGTAGATTTCAGCTACAAAAAATTGAAAAATAAAAACTTTTTAACAAAAAATTAAACCGACGAAATACGGAACTGAAAAATATAAAATAAAATAATTAAGGTCCTAAGCTAATGTGAGTAACTAATTTTAAGTCGGCGCCAAACGAACAATCAACGAAGATAATTGAATTACTTCAAAAAAATTATCAGAATGTCACCGCGCAATTCGATGCTATCTGTCATTTCACGCCTTACCTAATTCATTTGCTTGTTTGTTTGGCGCCGACTCAAAATTAGTTACTTACATTAGTTCAGGACCTTAGTTATTGGGACTAAGAAGGTTCATTCAATTTTTTACTTTTCAGGTCCGTATTTCGTCGGTTTGATTTTTTGTTAAAAAGTTTTGATGGATATTCGACCGACATACACGTATTGCATAGGTAAATGTGATTCGTTGAACCAAGAAAATACAACAAATGTGAGTATGCTCACAAGATTTACATCAATCAAGATGGTTTTTTCATTCTCATGACAAGTACTGAAGATTCATTTATATTTGTACATCAAAATTATGTCATATACATTTTAGATAAGCACTGAAGATGGCCGTAGGCTGAAAGCGCTTTGCTTAATATACAAAATTATTACGCAATGTAAATTATTTTCTTATTTTCAATATATGTGTTGAATATGAGTTCAAATTAATCCTCGTCCACAAAAAGAGACAATACCCTAACAATAAGTTTAATTGATAACAAGGAGACGAAAGGCAAGGGTAGCCAAATCAGGTGAAATTGTGTCCCTTTTCTTCTTTTGATATCGATTAATCAACGACCAATTCATATGTGGGGATGAAAAGTCATCCACTACAGAAATGAAGTAATTATTGTGGTCACATTGACATCAATGCACAGAACAATGAGACAATCATATACCAATCGTTTTCAACACTTTTATTTTTGGAAGAGAATAAGAAAACTACTTAGGTATTTATGATAACTTTGGGAAAAACACATACCTTTTCTCGTCTCCTGAATGGAATATGGAATAGAACGTATGGGGCACCTTATGTATATATAGTATTCTCTATATTTTTGTAGTGAACACCAAGGAGTCGTCAAATTAATTGAATCTTTGGAAAATGCTCTGAATATTCAACACAGGTTCCAATTAAAAAGTGTGAGTTGGGTATTTTTCCGACTTTTGCGTCGAAAGCGGACGAAATAATTATATTAATTGCAATATCGAGTTCATGAAAATTATGCTGGATATAAAAGGAAATGAGGAAAATCCCGTAATTATGTTTTAATCATGCTTTGCAAACTGAAAATGGAAGGTTATTATGGAGTCACTGAAGTATTTCCTTTTCGTAACGGGGTTTAAGAAATGTCAATAACTCTCAAATGCGTATTCCATGATTATAAAAAGAAAATTAAAAGTTCTTCGAATCATGATTTTATTGGAAAGGACCTCGCTCCGCATCAATGGGAAATTGGCTTTCGGTGAATTTGCTGAAATTCTGTATATATTGCAGAACTCGTGATGCTGATCAAATGTCTCCATTGCACCACCGCTTTAAATTCAACAGTTTAGATTACATAGGGTGTTAAAGACAACTTTTCCAAAATTTCAAATGGCCATTGTGAAGAGACTTTTTCGAATATATAAACCAAATCAAGTATGCATCGATTGTTCATACGGCTGATTTGTAAAACCATAGAGAACAATGATTCCTGCATGTACAGATGATATACAGGGTGAGTCCAAAGATAGAAAGTTTTTCAGTGGTTCCCAAAAAATTGAGCGGTGGAATTTCATTCATTTTATTATATTTTGTAGGATACCGATATCACTTGCGATTGATGATATCAGCGTCTCCTGAATCAAATTGACATACTTATTATGTATTTCTCATGAAACTGCACCAGTCCTGCTTATTGATATATCCAAATGCCTGAAATTCCGGAAAAGTCGGTTACAAACTTGATCGTTCATAGTGAAAGTTCACTCTGCACATACATAAAATATACAGGGTGGATCAAAAACTAGTTAAATGTGGGAAGCTGAATACACTTGTGTAGAATAAATGAAAGATTTTCGTATAAAGTGTATATTTTTCTTAAGTTTGCAAAGCGCTTTCGACTTTCATCTTCAGTGCTTCCTGAAAGTGAATACTTCGATTGACTGGTGTGAAAGACTTTAAATTTGAATTTAAATTTTTAGGTTAGGAACATTTTTTTGAGTTTTTGTTGAAGTTTTTGAGTACTTACATGTCAGGTGCAGGAAGAAAAACAATAGATGAGTACATTGTTAATCAAATGACTATAAATTGGCTCAGAATCTAACGTATCACATGTTGGAATTCAAAGGCCGGGTGGATATGTCAATGTCTTAATGACAATTGGTTTGATTCTTAATGTCAACTGTCAATGAGAGGAATCGATGGTGCCAACTAAATGAAATAAAAATTAAGAAAGAAGTTGCCAGTTCTGTGAAAAAGTTTTAATAGAAAATGGGGGAGTTATGGAGTATTTTGGCATTTGATTTTAATTATTAATCCTTTTATGAAGGGGGTAGAAATCTCTGTTCAAATCTACTTGTGTGTTCAGACAATAGTCATTATTGGAAAGTTGTTTTGAAATCTTCAGTTCTCGAAAACTAGTGTTCTTCACTGATCTTTGATATTGATGATATTGAAGCATTTTCAGAAATACATTCTGTTCGACACACATCTGCCGAAAGATTTGAACAATATTATTAGTAAATGAAACGTGAGCTACTACGACTAGTAGAACAACTCGAATGATGGATGGAGAATTTCGAGAAATATTGTAAATAATTAAAACAGAATCATTGATTTACAACAAAATAGGAAACGGAATATGCTCATATTCCATTAAAAAGACGTACCCATATGTAATGTATAGGTTGCTAATGAAGGACGACAGGAAATCCAGAATTATTCAAGTTTCAGTGTTCAGATGACATCCTGTAGAAATCCTTGGGCTCACCGCCAGACAACTGTCAATTGATCTTGATTGATAATGTATTATAATACCTACTTCAATATCAAAACTGTGAAATTCTTTGAACGGAAAAATAATATATAACAGGGTACCAATGAACTAAAACGAAGGATGACATGAACAACTTACAGAAAAGGATGATAGAGTCAGAAAACCTGATTAACTTGTCCCTCTCTATGTTCATCATCCTCTATATGGATGAGAAAGGCATTTGATGGATACCTTATATACTGTTCATGACGTGAGTAGCCAAGGTATCAGATACCACTGGCCACATGGGCACAACATCCAAGGGTCCTGGCTCCTGTTTTACAAGTGCAAGAAAATTCAAATATAACATTGTCAACACTATTGATTTGTTCAATATCCTCTACATTTACTTCGAATGCTATGAATAATTGATATTTGGAGGAATTACGGAATCTTGAATGAACTCTCATTCGGAAAAATCCACGTATTTGCATCCATTTGAAATTCATTTAATCATGATGATATATACAGTATCTTGTATATACGATGCTGCCAATTCTACCTGGTCTATGCCTACAGTTATATCTCGTACCAACTGTAGATCTAATTTCGAGAATTCATTGAGTAATGTCCACTGTCCACTGACCACGTCTCATATTTGGATTTTCTGCTTCAACTCTGGCTTGAACTACGTTGACTCTATTAGCCTTTTCCAACATTATAATGGCTACCTCTAGGTTGGCATCTCTCATTTGAGTAAGCGGATGGTACTTATTCATCATCGCACCTACTATTTTAGGAAACATGTGATGTGTATCAATTTTGTGATAGAAAAAATTCGAACATTGTCATCAACTATCCATCTAGTTTCTGTTATGAGTATGGACTTGTTGGCTTCGTCAGTTAGTAGTTGTCTTTGTCCTCAAGGTAGAACTGACGGCATTTCACAATGAATGCCGATATTCTGAAGTAAAGGAAGAGCATCTCGGTAGCCTCTATCTACAATAAAAATATCACCTGGATGAAACCATCTTCCCATTAGGTTGACACCTACACTCAATTCATTCTGCAGGATGCGTGAATCATCATTTCTCGAATCTGCGGAATATGGGCCTTGAATATCCAAAATGTAACCATCAGTACCCACAATTAGGACTGATTTGATTAAATGTCTCTCCTTGAGTTGAGAATATAATTGTCGTAATACCCGGAAGTTGCAACTTCTGTCGAAGTACCATCCATATAAACTGTTGCTTTTGGTTCATTGGGTTGTGGATTGTACAATTGATTCGCTAAAACACTAACATGTTGTTCTATAAATTGGTATCTTGGTATTACGGTAAATCCTTTATTATCGGGTACGAAACGAGTCATCAAAGATTCTCGCACCTTAAGTATCACTGATCTTATTGCCGGGCGGCTTGAATAACTGAATATGATGGATAAAAATTCATCAGGAATACCTTTGTAATTGTAATTGTAATTTGCATAAGAATGCCAATAAATCTTTCATAGAAATATGTCTCTCACCTCTATCTTGTCACAATGATTATTGAGTCATCAAACAGTTCTTTTGTGAGCGGAACAATGAATTTGAATTCTTCATCAGAAAAACTATTCTCGTCTACGTAACCCAATTTACTCCAAGCGGCAGTTCTGAGTTCGTTTAAAAATGATTGAAGTTCCTGACCTCTCAGAGCGTAAGGTCTATTGATATATCTTAAGCCTATCTGTAGGATGGGGAATTAAAACCCACGATCATCAAGATGAATTCTACAGAAACGGGTATTTTCTGGTATATAGATGTTCTGATTTATGAACACGTTGACTCTGCATTCTATTGTGAGTCTTCGAAGATCAGCTACACCGTTGCAAATGAGACATGTGTGCCTTGATGATTGTGTTGGAATATTCAATCTCAAACATCTTGGATCTTCTTGAAGGTGATGAATCTCTTGAATAATTGATTGGTTGCATGTAAATTATATTTTATTTCCATAAATTTTTGCGACATGTGAAAGTTTCCTTTGGTTGCGTCTTTCAATGGCAATTCCTCGTTTCAATTCGTTTGGTTCTCCATAATTTGTGTATTGAATATCATCACATGTAAAACAATTCAATCCGATTAGCCATTTTTTCAATAATTGATATGATTTCGATGATAACTCAACATATGCAATGATTGCAAAAAGAAAATTCAGCATTCGTTGAACAAATGGATATTATTGCTATATGTCATTCCAAACCAGAGCAATTCTGGCCAAACTGAAGTTGCAGCTAGTCCATCTCCTCACCAAGTGTGGGTACTTTTCAAATGAACTTAGTGTCGGGATAGTATACATGACTTAGAGTGAACATTTTATGACATAGGCTTACAAATGGAAAGTGTGAGCCCATATTTCTTCGTAATAAAGAAAGCATTTATATGAGATTATATTGGCCACAAATGGTTCACAGCAAGCTACTGAACATGTATTCCTTTCCATATACAGGAAGTTTCAATTACAAATCAATCGACATTTCACCAATTGAGGTGTGAATTCGAGTGCCAAGTATATTTTGCGATTTGGTAGTTTAGCTAGTATTAGTGGGAAGTCGATTGTGGTTTATTCTAAAATTCCATATACAACATATATCTAGAATCTAGAAATTCTCCAAGAATATTGAAATTGATTGTTGTTATGCGAATGTGATTCACTTTGTATAGGTACGAAAAAAAATTTGTAATGAAATATGAGCATATTTAGTTACCTTCAATATTGTTAATCAATGATTTTGTTTTATTTTTTGATATTTTTCGAAATTCTTCTACCTTCACATGAGTCGTTCTACTACTCGTAGTATATATTGGTTTATACATATCATTCAAAATATTCCTGAGAAAATTGTTCAAAATCTTTCAACACAAGTGCGTCGAACACATATTTGTGGAAATGCTTCAATGATATCAATATCAATAATAACTACTTCAAGAAAATTCAGTAAAAGACACTAGTCTTTGGTATATTTTATGTATCTGCAGAGTGAACTTTTACCGTGAACGATCGAGTTTATAATCGACTTTTCCGGAATTTCCCAGACGGCACGGAATATTCCTAGGATATTCTCTAAATATCCGAAAAGAGAAGAGTATATTCCGAATATACATGGAACATTCCCTGAATATTCACATGCCCCTAGCATATTCCAATATGCATATTCCTGGAATATTCTCGAGAGAATGTACCACGAATATTCTCGTGAGAATATTCCTGTTTGAATATTCATAGAATATTCCTGTGTGAATATTCATGGAATAATCATGTATGAATATTCATAGAACAATCAAAATTGAATACGCTGTATTGTATATTCATGGAATATTCTCCCTTATTTCTATGGAATGGACACCAATAACCATTTTCGAGTTCAAAATATGGGAAAAGTATGAGAAATAGTGCGAATAGATGTATTTGATTTGCATAAAGAGTTTCTGTTCAGACAGAAATACTCTACTGTACTGACCTAATTATAATTGGTCGGAAAATATCGAGGTACACTTTCACGACCAATCATGACCATTTCACAAGCGTCAGCGTCTGTTGTTCATCCGATAGTCGTAGCTTAACCCGATGGCAGAGCTGTAAAGTTGAATGCATTTTAAATTGACATTTGACATCTTTTGTTTTTTTATTGGTATGGTTTACTTTTCCATATTTGTATGTGAAACTACTGTGTATGGAATTGTTTAACAAATATTCTTAATTATCACCACAGTTTGGTAAGTACACTTTTATGTTACCATTCATTTCATTCCATAAAAATTATTTCATTTGTATATCACTGATCATTTCATTTTCAAGGCGTTTTCTACAAAATGCCTAGGAGAAAAAGGAGCAGTGCTTGGTAAAAGGAAGTACACCAGGAAACTGAAAATATTCCTAATACAACTTTCACACAAACTCCGTCACAGCATGCGAAAGGACTGTTGAGTAATCAAGTTGAAACTATTAGTGATAGGATGGATTCAAGTTTTTCTGATTCAGATAGCAGTAGTTCGATCTTGCAATTCTTGTTTTTCAGAGATATCCCTGTAGTGATAGAAGAAAATATGTGTTATTATTATCATAACCATATAGAAATAGACCTGTTTCAATTCATGTTGTTTCATTTCATTGTATAATAGGGAAGGGGTGCGCAGTCTGCGGAAATCAAATGTTTTTTTTTTCTTAGTGGAACCTGCAATTCCATTCCACAAATATTCTGAGGAAAACAATTACGTATTGCACTACTACATAATTTTTGAAATGGAGTTTTGTTTCTTGGCGAATGTAAGCAAAAACATTGCTTGAATTGTCAGGCATAATTGTAAGTTCATATTATTGATGTAAAAGTGCCATTCAAGATTCTATATTTGAGGATACTCATGTGGGGAAAGAGTTGTATTTTTCTTTATGTTCCTAATTTCTAAAATTCCAGGGAATAGTTATTCTATTCTGAAAACCCTTCAGGATATTCAGGGAATATTACTATCACATTCCTGAATTACTTTGAATATTCTCGGAATATTCATAGAATATGTTCATGGAATATTCTAGGAATATCCTGTCTGGAATATTCATGGAATATGGTAGGTATATCCTGGATATACGAGGAATATTCCCAGAGGATATTCCAGGAATATTCTTTCTGGAATAGTCATGGAATATTCTGGATATTCCAGGAATATTCCTCATGGAATATTCCAGGAATATCTGAAATGTTCCCCACCAGCACATTCTAGGAATATTACAAAAAATATATGCATATCCCAGGCACATTCCAATATCCCAAAAATAATATTGAATGAATATTCATGGAATATCCAGTGCTGTCTGGGTCCAGGCATTTGGATATATCAATAAGCAGGACAGGTACAGTTTCATGAGAAATACATAATAGATATGTCAGTTTAATTCAGGAGTTGCTAATATCATCAATCGCAATTGATATTGATATCCTACAAAATATCTAAAAATGAATGAAATTCCACCGCTCAAATTTTTGTAAATCACTGAAAAACTTCCTGTCTTTGGACTCACCCTGTATATCGTCCGTACGTGCAGGAATCATTGTTCTCTATAGTGTATTCAAATCGACCGTATGAACAATCGATGCATACTCGATTTGGTTCATATATTCAAAAAAGTCTCTTCCCAATGGCCATTTGAAATTTTGGGAGAGTTATCTTTAGCACCATATATAATCTAAACTGCTAAATTTAAAGCGGTGGTGCAATATATAAAAAAAAATTGCTAATTCACCGAAAGCCAATTTCCCTTATATGCGGGGCGAGGTACTTTGAACATTGATAAAATCAGATCTCTCGACATGATTGTCATCATATAAACTCAAAGACGTAGTATTGCAGTCCACACATTCTTTATAAAATACACATATTTCTCATCTCATTTCAGAGAGTTCCTGAACTATGACCCGGAAGTTGTTCCGAGGCTTATATAGTCCAGTCATCTTAGTAAGATCAACTCGGAATTTGAGATACCCAGCTGAATATTCGTATAAACTTGTACTTTGGAATTCTAAAAGTTGTCTCAAAACCTACATATGGTAGGGTGTACGCGTCTATTAAAGTTTGAGGTCAAAGCTCACAAAAATCGATTTTTTGCATATTTTTTGCAAATATCTCATTTTCTATGGGTTTGTCGTTATTTGTATTCATAATCAATATTGTCGAAAATTGAATTCCCTGCAACTTTTTCCTAAAATTTTTTTTTATTCGATGAGTTGTTTTCGAGATAGAGGGCGGAGAGCGCGCGGTTAGAGAATAATGTAAGGTCAACCGGTGTAGTCCCGGTCAAAACACGCTATATAAAGTTTATTAACTATTGATAAATAAAAAATTTATAATAATTTCCATTTGTTATCAAATATCACATTATATTCAATAATTTTTTTACTTTCGTATCTATTTTTAATTAGGTATTAATTCATTCAATAACACTTACCTGCCCGTGTAGTTGAAGAATTGTTGAGGAAAATACTTGAATTATATTTTAATTCTAATGTAATTTATATTGATAACGCATCAAATGATTAAAAAAAAACAGAAAACAAATCTTAATTTATGATTTTATTAAAAATACCATTCTATTCTGAATAGAATAAGAATTACATAAACTGCAACTTATTATTATTTTAATTATCTTCTCCTTCTTCAACGTCGTCTCCCAACCGCAGTGGTGTTTCGATGTCTTCTTCTATATCATCTTCGGCGACATTTATCTCCAGGTCTTCCATGATTTCGGGGTCAAAGGTTCTGTCTTCATTTACATCGCTCTGACATGGTGAAGAATTCAGACAAACACTGGCCACAAGTTAAAGAGCACTGCAACCCCGAATTCCTGCATCCACAACGAGAACCACAACCACTCTTGCAGTTGCAGAAGATTGTGTTGAGCAATTCCTCTGGAGCAGGTGCTAAAATGGTCGTGATAGGTTCCAGGAATCCGTTACGCATTGTCCAACCCCACTCCAGGGGTTCCAAATCATGCCCTAACCAAGTTTGAACTTGATAATAAACACGACTGAAATGTCGGTGAGCTACTGCACTTGTTGGTGGAATATTTGATAACTGCACAGGTTTATTCAGTTTGACGTATTGTGCATAACGAAGATGATCAATACTGTCCACAGATTTCGGAGCATTATAGACTGCCAACAAGATTTGAATCCGAGTCTCAAATAATCTTTGAACCGGACATTTTTCTTCTTCAAATGCTGCTGCAAAGTGCTTCAAATTCGGCAGTTTCTCAAATGCTTTTGAAAACGTTTTTTTTTCCTCTTTTGAAAAGCGCAGAAGTCGTATCACAGCCACTAAATGCGTGCAGAAACAAAATATGTTTCTTCGAACGGGGATAATTATTTTTTAATTTCAGGAATCGGTTGTAAGTATTATTGAATAGATAGATTCAATTGATGAAAAAAATAATCAAATATAATGTAATAGTTGATAATAAATGGAAATTATTAATAATTAGTTCATTTATCAATAATAATTAATAAACTTTATATAGGGTGTTTTGACCGGGACTATACCGGTTGACCCTACATTATGTTCCAACCACGCGCCCTCTATCTCGAAAACGATTCAACGTATGGAAAAATTTTCTGAACAAAAGTTGTAGGGAATTCAATTATCTACAATATTGATAATGAATTCTAATAGAGAAAAACCCATAGGAAATGAGATATTTGCAAAAAATATGCAAAAAATCGATTTTTGTGACCATTGACCTCAAATTTTAATAGACGCGTACACCCTGCCATATTGAGGTTCTGAAGAAACTTTTAGAATGCTAAAATACAAGTTCATACAAATATTCAGCTGGGTATCTCAACTTCCGAGATTCTTACCTAATTTTGACTAAGATGACTGGGGTATATAATACTGCGGGCTTCTCCTCAAGTTTCCCTACTTTTTATGCGCTCACTTGTTTAGACCGTGGCGCCAGGCATAAAGGACCTTATCATTTCCAGCCACAAGGGATACTTGTTTTTATTTCCTCCTTCGCTTCGTTATACATGGAAATCGGTTCATTCGGCCATTTCCCATGAGTATCTAGTGTGTTGTAAGCATAGCTGGATACCACATTTGAAGGATGTATGTCAATGACATAGAAAATCTCCCCCATAATAATATTATCCTATTATGTTTTTGTTACATTTCACCAGCAAATTCTTGGATTTTCATTTCCATAGAAACTTGTTTTTTTCAAATTAACAATTTCCTATAGAAACAAAAACCCAAAAGAATTAAATGAATAATTATTCCGACATAAAGCTCAGAATTTTAAAAAAAAATTAATATAATATATATATATATATATATATTTTTTTTCTTCAATTTCTCGGACTAAAGGTCTGATTCAGTCAATTCATATAATTTCTCTTATCTGCGTTTCGACATGGTATTTGTCATCATCAGGTTAAAACACTAAAATTAAAAATATGGAGTTTGAGACATATTTAACTTAACACAATATTGAAATGTATGCACCAAAATAATTCTTTAAAAACATATGGTTCGAAATATAACACGTTATTTAACCCAAAATAAAAATATCTGTAACATTTATGAGTATTCACTTCCAAATTATATTATTTGAATCCTGCGTTCGCATCGTACGAACGTTATTGTAGGTGTGAGACTGCGTCGACGTTATCGGGAATGGTTTGTTTATCTTTCATGCATTTTTAACTTCTTCATAAGTACATCGGATTGTTTATATTGAGTTCTAGTATATGGCCGGACTGTATTTATTTGGCAGCATGTACAGATCAGTTTTCATTATTATTGCTATAAACAAAGTTAAAAAAAGTTGTTATAAATCTGGCTTAAGTTTTTGATATCATTTTTATTGTTGATGCTATTGGGATCTCTTTTAATATGTATCATTTCGAAGAATGTTTTTACTCTTGGATTCCTTTCTTTGGACAAAATTTCAACGTTGTTAGTGTCAAACTTATGTTGATTTTCTTTTTCATGTTTGGGTAAAGCTGTAATGTCCGGTTTTGAGTATTTGTGGGCTTGTACTCGTTTCTGCAAATATTGTTTTGTTTGACCTATATAGGTATGAAGGTTTACTGTATGAGTTTGTTTGTTTTTTAGTATTTCTGGTTTCAATTTGAATAAATGGTTTTGTTTGTATTTTTCAGTCGGTGTGAAATAGTTATGTTGTGTTTTTCCATCGTTTTATTAATTTTATTCGATAGTTTGTCTATGTATGGTCAAGGTATGTATGTTGTTGTTTTCTTTACTTCATTATCATTTTTATTGTAGATCGCATGTATTCGTCTTTTTATTGTTTTTTCTGCAAAGTGGCTGGGGTAATTATTTTCTTTCAATATATTCTTGATTATTTCTATATTATTTATCCTGAATTTTGGGTGAGCAAGCTTTATAGCTCTGTCAGTTAAATTTTGAATAACATTTTTTTTGTAACGGAGGGGTGCGTTTGACAAATAGTTTGTGTAACGATTTGGTGCATTTGGTTTAATAAACCAGTATTGTCGTGTATTATTGTTGTGTCGAGAAAGTTTATTTGTTTTTCTATTTACTTTTCTATTGTAAATTTCAAACTAGGATGATATTCATTAATTTTTTCTAGAATTTCATCAACTCTGTCAGTAGGAATACAGGTTGAACAATCGTCTACATATCGTTTGACGAATATTGGTTTGAATTATATCATATTTTTAATTTTAGTGCTTTAACCTGATGATGACAAATACCAAGTCGAAACGTAGTTAAGAGAAATAATATGAATTGACTGAATCAGACCTTCATTCCGAGAAACTAAATATATATATATATATATATATATATATCTTTTTATATATATATATATATATATATATATATATTTATATATATATATATATATATATATATATATATATATATATATATATATATATAAAATTCTACTGTACGTGTGTTATCACTGTACTCCTCCTAAACGGCTGGACCGATTCAAATTAATTTTTGTGTATGCGTTTGGGGGGCGCCCTGGATGGTTTAGATTTACAAATCATGCCTCTAAATGTTAAGGGTGGTCCACCCCCTATTTTATTTTTTATTTTTCAGCTAAAATCATTTGTTTTTTTTTTAAGATACAGCATACAAAAATACATATAACCCTCAATTTTCACCCTTCTACGATCAACCCCTTTTTTTGGCAAGATTTTCAATTTTATTTTGTCATGACTCAGAATAAAAAATTCATAATACTCTTAATTCACCCTTCTACGACCAACCCCTATTTTTTTTTTTTTTTAGGAAAACGGGATAACGGGATAACGGGAATAACGGGATAACGAAAAAACGGGAAAACGGTATAACGAAATGACAGGATAAGGTAAAAACGGTAAAACGGAATAACGGGATAAATAAAAAACGGGAAAACAGGTAACGGGATAAGGGGATAACGGGAATAACGGGATAACAAAAAAACGGGATAACGGGGTAAAGACAAAAGAGGGTAACAGGAAAATGGGATACCGGAAAAATTTTCGGAAAAAACATTTTAGGGAACATAGAAGTTTGGACAGGACAACGTCTGTCGGGTCCGCTAGTATATATATATACAGTGTGACCCATTTAAAATGGAACCACCCCCGTAGAATACGCATTTTGCAGTCAATCTCAAAAAGATTTTTTTTCAATATTAGGCATCAAAAACTGTATCTTGACTCGTATTTTCATAACTCAGTTTCATTTCCAAGGCACTCTATGGTTTTTTTCTTTGTCAAAAACGGCAAAAGTTTATTAGGCAATTTTTGTTTTCAAATTTGACTACCCCACTGGATTCGTAGTCGTTATAAATGAAAACCATAAAAATTTCATAAATAAATATTGGTTAACAACAAGTTACAACAATTTTAATTTTGGAAACAAAGTATTTGATTATAATTTTTATTTAGATTATAGACATATTTGAAATCTGGCAACACTGCCGATACAAAGTGGAACACCAGTGAATTTGTACAGCGAAAATCCGAAGTCAATAGCTCATTCCGTTCTACAGTTATAACTCCTGAAAGTATGGTAATGTGAGCGATTTGTGGTGTACTAAATCACAGCCTACTATTGATTTAGTACAATACCTATGCCTAATGTATTAGTTCAGCTCTCCTCAAATTATTGATACATTCTCTAAAAGCTTGTTTCAATCGAGTTTCGCAGAATTTAAAAGGAACATTTTTTGTCCTGCTTTCTGTTTTATTATTCAATAAATAATTTTGATACTTTAAAACTTGATTCGGTTCATTTAGTTTTTATCGGCTATGGAAGACTGCATAACTTAAAATTGAATTTTAATTTTCTGTTATTTTCGAATACACTTATAACCTAAACTTGAATGAATTATTTTAGGGGGAATATAATTTACAAATCCAGTGGCGTTGTCAGATTTTTATAACAAAATCGCTTCCACCACAAATCGCTCACATTACCATACTTTCAGGAGTTATAACTGTAGAACGGAATGAGCTATTGACTTCGTATTTTCGCTGTACGAATTCACTGGTGTTCTACTTTGTATCGGCAGTGTTGCCAGATTCCAAATATGTCTATAATCTGAATAAAAATTATAATCAAATACTTTGTTTCCAAAATTAAAGTTGTTGTAACTTCGTTGTTAATCAATATTTTTTCGTAACATTTCCATGGTTTCCATTTATAACGACTTCGAATCTAGTGGTGTTGTCAGATTTCAAAACAAAAATTGCCTAATAATTTTTTGCCGTTTTTGACGAAGAAAAAAAACCATAGAGTGCCTTGGAAATGGAACTAAAGTTATTAAAATTTGTGTGAAGATACAGTTTTTGATACTTATTATTAAAAAAAATTGTATTTGAGAATGATTGGAAAATGCGTATTTTACAGGGGTGGTTCCATTTTAAATGGGTCACACTATATATATACCAGGCGTCAACGTATTCTGTATATTTCTAGAGTTCCGAGGGTACACAGAAAAAAACAAACGGTTGAATCTAATAAAATGTATTTGAGTAAAACCAATGAAAATCTCGTATATGCACGACAAGATATAATCTCAAAATGAGTTAAATTATTTCTTGGTTTTGGATCAAATTCGAAGTTTCAATCAACTGAAACTGATATGCATGAAGCAAATATCTTATACGATCAACTCTATTCATAAGTCGTTTTGGCAGAAATGTTGTTTCAACCCTGTAATTATTTTGTTCAAACGGATAATCAGATCTACAAAATTTGTTGATTGCTCTAACAAAAATATTCATTCAAACAAGTATTTATGTCGAATTGATGAATTAAATAAAATGTCAATTCAACAAAATAAGCTGATTTCTATTTATTTATCATTTTGTTAATCCAGTGTATTGACAAATATGGCAACCGAGCATAAGAGCCTACACCAGACATTTAAGTCCAGACGTCGCAACGATAATAAGTTGAAAGAAGAAATTTAGCGTTACTGCCTCTGTGAAAAGTTATGCGTGATCATATGTGAAAAAATAAAAATAAATATACGCGTCGACTAGAGAACCTCCTCCTTTTTGGTTTCGTCGGTTAATAAAAACGTGTTTTTTTGAAAAACTGCACTCGGTTATTTTTTTCATTGTTTCAAAATTTATGCTTTGAAACAACGAAAAAAATTAACACGTGCAGTTTTGAAAAAAAGTTTTTTTTTCAGAATTATCGGTGATTTTTAAAGCACTTATGGTATTATACCCGAAAATTCCACTATCAAATCACATACTTCATCATCAAAAAACAGGTAAAATATTCACAAAGGAGTTTTACCGGCCAGTTCCGCTCCCAGACGCTCTTTATACTTCTTTCAGTTGTTTATTGGACAATGAGTATAGTGAATTCCACCTTTAGCCCTTTGTGGTGCACCTTCAGTTGTTTTGGAGTTGAAAGCCCCAACAGAGGCGAGAGTTTCTTCATCTGATGAGTCATTCTTTTCCTCATTCTGTTCATTACTGACATTAATTTCCCTGGATTTGCCTAGTTTCATCCGTTTCATTGCGAGCGTCTCCTTATCCGATGAATCATTTTCAGGTAAATGAATTTCATAGGTCCCAGCTATATCACCACCCCAGAGATCCCTTTCAGTTAGAGGAGATTCATCGTCAATTGCTTCTTCATCAGTTAGCGAATCTACATCAGGAGGAATATAAACTAGGTCGATTGGATCATCTGAAAATGAATAAATCAATCTGATATAAAGAAGGAAGGATTGCAAAACGTAAAAAATAAGATGTAGTAGTATAATTTATTCTAAAGTAAACTGTAATCCACATACCTCTTTGGATTTCATCTACATACTTCTCTAAAGCAACTTCCAACTCTCTAGCAGTCGAATATTTCCTGAATGACATTCTGAGCACTAATATCTAATAAAACACTTTCCAACTACTAACCTTCATGCAGACTAGAACGAAACAACCCTTGACAAGATTTTCGTACAACCATTGTCAACTTGTCTCAACTTGTTTGTTCGTCACACTCCAGTTGGATTCAATATTTTTACCAGTGGTTCGCAAACGTACCACGTATCTTTAAGTGCCATTGATCCTTTTTTTATAAACATGAGAAACATTTCATGTGGTGGGTAGATAATCGTAACTCGTGAATTGTTGATTTCATGTTGAAAAAAATCATCAAAATATAATGGAACTCAATAAAAAATGTGACGAAAAATTAAAAAAAAAACACTCTGTATTTGTAGGGCCAAAACTCTTCCAAAAATGCATGTACAACCTCGAATAATTCATTGGCAATGAAAAACATGATAATTGATTAACTCATATGAAAAAATTACCCAGAAAAGTAGTCACTGAGATTAAAAAAAAATATATTGTGGTGCATTAATTAACCACTGGGAGGTAATGGGTTGATAACTGAAGTTTGGCGAATATTCTGAGAACCAGTGCATTCGCCATTTATTTGAATTGTAAATTATGCTGAGAACTGCCTTAGTGCATTCACCAAATTTCACTAGTAACCATTGAATAGTTCCACTATTTACCTCATGACTCCATCATTAGATCAGCTCCAAGATACAAAGTTTCAGTATTGTCATCCAAACTGAATATACACACCAAGTTTCATTTTGATACGACAATTAGAAATCGGTTAAAATTGACTTCCAAGATTTAATTACATTGTTTGTTAGTTACAAGTGAACGTAATAAAAGCGTGTTAAAAATGAATAAAACTCTTTCAGAACAATAATGGGGTCAACAAAACAAATAATGGACAAACTATACGGAATCATATGACATGATGACGATGACTCTTATTCCAACAAAACGAACATCTCACTTAGATATTCGTGTGGTTTTGAAAAATGAAACGCAGCAAAAAAGCACGAGTTTCGAATTATCGAAATTAAAAATGATTGCAATTAATTCATTTGTAGTCGTGTTTTAATTGACCGGAATTTCATGAATATACTTTGGAATTACCATACTAGAATGATTGGTCAAAGCTTAATTCATCATTTCACGATGCTATCTGACTATTGGGTATTACAGTAACATTGAATCAAATTGAAAGTTTTAAATTTTTTTTCGTAAAATATGACATCATACATGTAAACACCGAACAGCTATGTCATGTTTTCTATTATAATTATTATGAAGATATATTTCTATGGCAATTTCAGAACGTCAATTATTATACACCACATCTCACGTGTTTTTTCAAACACATTTACTATATCTAACATTATTTCATTGGGAGAAATTACTTGAAAAAATATGAGATTCTATTTATTCTATACTGATTTCATAGACTGAGAAGTGGGTAGATTTATTCCCAAGGGCCTAAGAGTTTCTATATATATATATATATATATATATATATATATATATATATATATATATAGAAACTCTTAGTGATAATTTCTGTGAAAATATAGAAAATAGTAAGGAAGTTTGTGGCATTACAGACACATTTATTAATTCCAGAAAAAAACCATCTTCGAGCAGGATTCGAACCCACGACCTTAAGATTACTAGTCTTATGCTCAACCAGCTGAGCTATCGAAGACCCTGGATTAGACATCTGCATTTCGCGATACCGTTTTTCCCAGAATTCAATGTTGAAACATGGAAAGTGAAAATATGAAATGTAAAATCTACTTGTGTTGTCAATGGTCATCTTGACGGAGAACGGGAATTTCGACCGTATTGATTCGCCAGAGTGGAAAAGTGAGGTTATGATTTCAAAACCCAGGAAAGTGAAAACAATTTCGCTTATAGAAAGTGAAAGGACACAAATAACCACAGCAGAATTGTTGGAAATGTTCAATAAATGATCCCCAATGGAAGAACCCAGCGATGGAGGTGCAGATCGTAACAAAAGCGTGGATAAATTGAAAACAAAAAGCTACGATGGATAACCCAGTGACAAAAACCGTGAAAAAGACATTTATCCACCAAACTAAACCACCGAAACTGATGAGAACAGTGTGTTGGCAGAACTCACATCGGAAAACTGCGAAATCGCCAGCTCTTCGGCACTAGAAGCCGAGGAACTCCAAAAAAGATGCGATATAGTGTATTATTTTCAAAAAACTTTAATTTCTTGTTAAAAAGTTTTTTCAAAAGGAGAGTTGCGATATGCTTTTATGTAACGAAGGAATAGTTCACTACTAACTGGGGAAATAAGTGACTGTTCTATTGTGTGTCATACATATTTAGTTGTCTATGATTTTTCTATTCTGTATATAGATAGTGACCCATTTGAAAGCGGGCCACCTCTCCAAAACTGATATTTATTATCCGATTCAGAAGTTTTTTTTTTCAGTAGATAGAGCATCAATAGTTCTAGTTGAATGACATAATTCGAATTAAAAATAAGAATTTCACGGCCTACTTCGAATCCAAAAATCCAAAAAACATACTAGCGATTTTTTTTGATAAAATTTGACGACGCCACTGGGTTTGTGATGCTTTCAAATGGGTGTGACCAGAATTTCACGACAAAATAATTTTTATAATAGGAATATGGCATACGTAAAATGTATATCACTTTATCAAAATATTGCGAATAGTCGTCATATAAATCACAATCTTGTTAAAAATGTCGTTTAAAATGCTCTTTCAGGTCGTTAGCAGTTAGTCAAAATGGCATCAAATTATGTTTCTTCCAAACTCCTTAGTATAGGAGATAGTTATGTCCATCAGAACACTGCAGTTTTTTGCCAAAGAAATTGACTGTACATCTTTACATCAAATAGTAATCAATATCCAATAATCAAATTAATAACCAAAATTGATAATATTAATGAACTACAACAAAAGAATGGATTGAAATGAGAGTGCCTACTCATTGATTTTCGTAATTCTCAACCAAATACCGATTCAATTCGATACATTTATTCTACCATTTTCTAATGCTACTAACCATAAGATTCGATCAACATTCGATCATTGGTTTGGGGTAATATCTGTGAAGCCTGTCTTATCCTTTCACGCAGTTCCTCTTTGGTGGTTGACAGTTATTCCAAATATAATTCTTGGTTTCATTCAAACATGCTTGGGATACCACATTTCAAAAATATAATTTTTATTAGGAGGCTTTGTAACATTAGTTACTATAGAGATGACAAGTCATCAGAACAATAGACAAAAAGACACAAATTTGTCTAAATAGTGAAGTTTATAACTCCTCAAGTACCTACACTAATAAAGAAGTATGGCTGATAATTTGACTTTGCAGGAGAAAATTGAAATAGTAATACTTCGTGGTAACAACGACAGATCCGAAAGGGAAGTATAAAGAATTTTCAATAACATGCATCCGGAGCGTCGAATTATTAGCAGAGCTACAGTTGGCCGAATAAACAAAATTTCAATCAGTATGGAGCTGTTTGTAAACATATTCTGGAGAATAGTAATAGTGTACAAAATGATTCTGAACGAATTCGAAATTATTTTAATAATAATCCTAAAACAAGTGTAAGAATTGCAAGTTTGGACATCAACTTACCGCGTGAAACAATAAGGAGAAATCTTAGAAAATATAATAAAATGAAGCCCTTCAAACCAAAGTTCATTCACATACATAGTAGAAGGCGATAATGAAAAGAGGATGGAGTATATTTTATGGGCTCAAGAAGAATATCTAAGTAACAGGAATTTTCTGAAAAAAATTTTGTTCAGTGACGAGGCCACATTCACAACCAATGGAACAGTTTATTCTTGAAATACAAGGTACTGGACGGAAGAAAATCCACATTGGATAATAAATTGCAGAAGACAGTACTCACAAGAAATAAATGTTTGGTGTGGAATATTACATACCAAAATAATTGGCCCCTTTTTTTCTAAAGCAATTTGAATGGTCAATATTTTCTGAATTTTTTGAAAAACGAATTCTCCAACGCTATGGATGAACTTCCACTGGCAGAAGAGGCTTATCTTCTATTTCAATTAGATGGCTGCGCCATCCACAATAGGAGGATTGTGGGAGATTGGTTGGAAGAAAATTTTCCTAATCGGTGGATAGGGCAAAATAGTGCATTGATCGAGTTTCCCCTTAGATCCCCGGACTTGACTCCATTGGATTTTTTTTATGGGGCTTCGTTAAAGAAAAAGTTCACAGAACTCGCCCAACGAGCAAGGAGAAACTGCGTGAAAGAATAGGACAGGCTTGCAGAGATATCACCCCAAACCAATTATCGAATGTTATGGTTAACATTAGAAAACGATACGATAAATGTATCGAATTAAATGAAGAACAGTCCGAAATTCAATGTGTAGGCACTGTCTTGTCAATACGTTTTTTTGTAGTAGTTCATTTATGTTATTAATATTGGTAATTATATTATTGGATGTAAAGATGTGCATTTCTATTCTTTGACAACAAACTGCAGTGTTCTAAGAGACAATATATCCCACATAGAGTTGTTATGTTCTGAAGGAGTATTTTAAACCATATTATTTACAAAATTGTGATTTATATGGCAACTATTTGAATTATTTCGATATTGATACGAATATTTTGCTTATCCTATATTTCTGTTGAAAAAGGTAAATTCATCGTGAAATTTTGGTCACACCCATTTGAAAGCATCACAAATCCAGTGGTGAAGTCAAATTCAATTTAGAAAATCGCTAGAATGTTTTTTGGATTTTTGGCCTTGAAAAAAATTCGAAGTAGGCCGTGAAAATTTCATTTTTATTCCTAATTTATGGTATTCTATTAGAACTATTGATGCTCTATCTACTGGAAAAAAAACTTCTGAATCGGATAATAAATAACAGTTTCAGAGAGGTGGCCCGCTTTCAAATGGGTCACTCTGTATGTATGTTATTTATTTCTGCAAATATGTATTTATTCTATTGACTATTCCAATTCAATTTCTTGTCATTATTAGGTCTAATATAACTCTTCTTCACACTTTCCCTATGTCTAGAAATGTAATAACTGAGTTTTTTGAAAATGATACACTATATCGCATCTTTTTTGGAGTTCCTCGGCTTCTAGTACCGAAGAGCTGGCGATTTCGCAGTTTTCCGATGTGAGTTCTGCCAACACACTGTTCTCATCAGTTTCAGTGGTTTAGTTTGGTGGATAAATGTCTTTTTACGGTTTTTGTCACTGGGTGATCCATTGTGGCTTTATTTTTCAATTGTTCCACTTTTTTGTTGCGATCTGCACCTCCATCGCTGGGTTCTTCCATTGGGTATCATTTATTGAACATTTCCAACAATTCTGCTGTGGTTATTTGTGTCCTTTCACTTTCTATAAGCGAAATTGTTTTCACTTCCGTGGGTTTTGAAATCATAACCTCACTTATTCACTCTGGCGAACCAATACGGTCAAAATTCCCGTACTCCGTCAAGATGACCATTGACAACACAAGTAGATTTTACATTTCATATTTCACTTTCCATGTTTCAACATTGAATTCTGGAAAAAACGGTATCGCGAAATGCAGATGCCTAATCCAGGGTCTTCGATAGCTCAGCTGGTTGAGCATAAGACTAGTAATCCTAATGTCGTGGGTTCGAATCCTGCTCGAAGATGGTTTTTTTCTGGAATTAATAAATGTGTCTGTAATGCCATAAACTTCCTTACTACTTTCTATATATTCACAGAAATTATATATATATATATATATAAATATATATATATATATATATATATATATATATATATATATATATATATATAGAAAGAAAAAAAATATATACAAGAGATATTATTAAATGTATTCAATAAAATATCATATGGAAGAACCCAGCGATTTTGGGAATGCAAGATCCACAATAAAAAGATGGAGACAGATGACAACATAAAGTAAAAATTGACATAACCACAATGATCACCGTAAAAAACTTATCTACACCAAACTAAACCACCGAAACTGATGAAAACAGTGTGTTGGCAGAACTCACATCGGAAAACTGCGAAATCGCCAGCTCTTCGGTACTAGAAGCCGAGGAACTCCAAAAAAGATGCGATATAGTGTATAATTTTCAAAAAACTCAGTTATTACATTTCTAAACATTGGGGAAGTGTGAAGAAGAGTTATATTAAACCTAATAATGACAAGAAATTGAATTGGAATAGTCAATAGAATAAATACATATTTGCAGAAATAAATAACATACATACAGATTGACCCATTTGAAAGCGGGCCACCTCTCTGAAACTGTTATTTATTATCCGATTCAGAAGTTTTTTTCCAGTAGATAGAGCATCAATAGTTCTAATAGAATACCATAAATTAGGAATAAAAATGAAATTTTCACGGCCTACTTCGAATTTTTTTCAAGGCCAAAAATCCAAAAAAACATACATAGGCGATTTTTCTAAATCCAAAGGAATAAGAAATGCAAAAAATCTTGTACATCCAATAATATAATTATGCCAATATCTAGGATAAGCACTTAAAATGAAAGACTCCACTCCTTTCAAAAAAAAAAACGTATTGACAAGACAGTGCCTACACATTGAATTTCGGACTGTTCTTCATTTAATTCGATACATTTATCGTATCGTTTTCTAATGTTAATCATAACATTCGATAATTGGTTTGGGGTGATATCTCTGCAAGCCTGTCCCATTCTTTCACGCAGTTCCTCTTTGCTCGTTGGGCGAGTTCTGTGAACTTTTCCTGCAACGAATCCCCATAATGAAAATCCAATGGAGTCAAGTCCTGGGATCTAAGGGGAAACTCGATCAATGCACTATTTCGCCCTATCCACCGATTAGGAAAATTTTTTTCCAACCAATCTCTCACAATCCTCCTATTGTGGATGGCACAGCCATCTAATTGAAATAGAAGATAAGCCTCTTCTGCCGCCAATGGAAGTTCATCCATAGCGTTGGAAAATTCGTTTTTCAAAAAATTCAGAAAATGTTGACCATTCAAATTGCTTTAGAAAAAAAGGGGCCAATTATTTTGGTATGTAATATTCCACACCAAACATTTATTTTCTGTGGGTACTGTCTTCTGCAATTTATTATCCAATATTTATTTTCCTCCGTCCAGTACCTGGTATTTCAAGAATAAACTGTTCCATTGGTTGTGAATGTGGCCTGGTCACTGAACAAAATTTTTTTTCAGAAAATTCCTGTTATTTAGAAATTCTTCTTGAGCCCATAAAATATACTCCATCCTCTTTTCATTATCGCCTTCTACTATGTATGTGAATGAAGGGCTTCATCTCATTATATTTCCTAAGATTCCTTGTTATTGTTTCACGCGGTAAGTTAATGTCAAAACTTGCAATTCTTACACTTGTTTTAGGATTATTATTAAAATAATTTCGAATTCGTTCAGAATTATTTCGTCTCTGTCTCTGTACAATATTTCTATTCTTCAGAATATGTTAACAAACACCTCCATACTGATTGAAAATTTGGTTTATTCGGCCAACTGTAGCTCTGCTAATATATCGACGCTCCGGATGCATGTTATTGAAAATTCTACATACTTTTCTTTCGGATCTGTCGTTGTTACCACGAAGTCTTACTATATCAATTTTCTCCTGCAAAGTCAAATCATCAGACATACTTCTTCATTGGTGTAGGTACTTGAGTACTTGAGTACTTCACTATTAAGACAAATTAGTGTCTTTTCGTCTATTGTTCTGATGACTTGTCATCTCTATAGCAACTAATGTTACAAAGCCTCCTGATAAAAATTATATTTTTGAAATGTAGTATCCCAAGCATGTTTGAATTAAACCAAGATTGATATTTGAAATAACTGTCAACCACCAACGAGGAACTGCGTGAAAGGATAAGACAGGCTTCATAGATATTACCCCAAACCAATGATCGAATGTTGATCGAATCTTATGGTTAGTTAGCATTAGAAAATGGTAGAATGAATGTATCGAATTAAATCGGGATTTGGTTGAAAAGTACGAAAATCAATGAGTAGGCACTCTCATTCCAATCCATTCATTTGTTGTAGTTCATTAATGTTATCAATATTGGTTATTATTGATTATTGAATATTAATAACTATTTGATGTAAAGATGTACATTCAATTTCTTTGGCAAAAAACTGCAGTGTTCTGATGGACATAACTATCTTCTATACTAAGGAGTTACGTTTGGAAGAAACATAATTTGACGCCATTTTGAATAACTGCTAACGACCTGAAAGAGCATTTTAAACGATATTTTTAACAAGATTGTCATTTATATGACGACTATTCGATATATTTTTATAAAGTGATATAAATTTTACTTATTTCATATTTCTGTTAAAAAAATAATTTCATCGTGAACTTCTGGTCACACCCATTTGAAAGCACCACAAACCCAATAGCGTCGTCAAATTTTATTAAAAAAAATCGCTAGTATGTTTTTTGGATTTTTGACCTTGAAAAAAATTCGAAGTAGGCCGTAATTTTTTTATTTTTAATTCAAATTCATGGCATTCAACTAGAACTATTAATGCTCTATCTACTAAAAGGAAAAACTTCTGAATCGGATAATAAATATCAGTTTTAAAGAGGCGGCCCGCTTTCAAATGGGTCACTATGTATATACAGAATAGGAAAATCATAGACAACTAAATATGTATGACACACAATAGAACAGTCACTCATTTCCCCAGTTAGTAGTGAAATATTCCTTTGTTACATGAAAGCCTTTCGCAACTCTCCTTTTGAAAACACTTTTTAACAGAAAACCAAACCGACGAAATACGGAACTGAAAAGTAAAAAATAAAATAAACATTCTCAGTATTAGTAACTGATCCCCTGAACTAATGTAAATAACTAATTTTGAGTCGGCGCCAAACAAACAAGCAAATTAATTAGGTAAGGCGAAAAATGATGGCATCAAGTTGCGCGGTGACATTCTGATAATTTTTTTAAAGTAATTTAATGATCTTCGTTGATTGTTCGTTTGGCGCCGACTCAAAATTAGTTACTTACATTAGTTTAGGAGCTTAGTTACTGATACTAAGAATGTTTATTTTATTTTTTACTTTGCAGTTCCGTATTTCGTCCGTTTAATTTTTTGTTAAAAAGTTTTTATTTTTCAATTTTTTGTGGCTAAAATCTACTAATTACCACCTACTTGTTTTTTGATCACTTCCAAAATACTTACTTACCCACCTTACTTCAACTATTACCAGTTAAATAATATGATTATCCACTTTTACTATTTGTTGTAATATACATTATTTTTGTTGTTCTGGTTAGTTTATTTCATTACTTTGTATATCATTCCATCCTCTCATAGAATATAACGATTTTGACGGATGTGGAACAAAAATAATGTCAGTAGCGATCTGTCATTGTGAACTACGTAAGTGTGTGCCAATGTTAACAAGTGAAAAATCAATTTTCCTCTATTTTCCTACACGTAAGGGTGGATAACTTCATTCGAAATCCAAATATAAGGTATACCCTATCTATTAAAAACAGGATAATCCAAATTGGAGAACCCAGTACAAAGTTATGCCTGATAGAATCGGTTAGCGGACCAGAATTTAGAGGGTGAGTGATCAATATCCTTCATTTTTCTACCCATAGGGATGAATTTCATCTTTAAATTCAAATGGGACCACCTTCGAAGTAAACCCTATCGACTGTAAGAAGAGTTTTCGACACCGGACGTCTCAGTAAAAAGTTATGCGTGATCATACATAAAAAAAAAAAAAAAATACGCGTCGACTAGAGAATCTCCTCCTTTTTGGTTTCGTCGGTTAAAAATAGGCAATGAAGAGCATTCTTTGAGCTCCGGTGGTAGCTTGTTGAGAGCCGTAAGCCATTTTTATCTGGATAATTGAATTTAACGATATTTTTGCTAAATGGTACCTGAAAATTTTCTCGATTACGAGTGTTCATTTGATGGACATCGGAGTTCTTAATACATCTTATTTTATTCCTGAATTAGTGAAGACATATTTCGAATATATATATATATATATATATATATATATATATAAGGAAGGAAGTATCAATGTTTCATTGCTAAGAAATAGATTTTCACAACCGGTGATACTGGACACATTAGCAATACACCTCATTACTTTCTTCTGCGCTATGAATAGGTACATCATCAGTCATAATGTACCAACCCCAGAAATCGAAGACAGCCCTCCACTTGTGCATAATACACCATCTGCAATTGATTATGTGCGAGGACTGTTCGCAAATTTTTCAATAAGTAGCATTAAGAATGAAGAACGGAAACCAGGTTTGGACAATGGATTTTCCAATTTAGATGTTCGTCAATGTTCATTCCCGAAAATTTAACATATGTATCTGTGCTGGATATCAGCACATCATTAAAGACCAGATAATATTTATGGCAAACTCGTTGTCCGTTATGAAATCTTAGATACTGTGTCATTTCAATATTGAAAAAGAGAGAATTATAAAACGACCAAGATGCCAAGGACTGATTCAACTTGTTGCATTTTCTTTCTAGAATTTCATCGGATTAATCCATAACGAGGACAGATATATCATATGCATACATAGTAACGTGACTGTTTTCACATAGTTCCTCAATGGTATTCACATACAACAAAAATAAAACCGGCCCTAGAAAAGAACCTTGTGGAACACCTATATCAAAGTCCAGGCACCGGGATCGAGGCCGAAAAGACCGCCCGAGCCGAGTTTAGCGCAGAGTATGAAAAAACTGAACAAAATCCAAAAACACCAAGGGAAGGAAAACGAAAAGAAAATGGTGAGTGTAACCCAAAAATGTGGGGAATGGGAAGAGGGGTGAGAAAAGACGCTAAAAAACCTCTGTCCAGAAGAACAGTTCTGTTCACCACACTTTCCGAACAACTTCACGAAAGAGAAGCAAAATCCCTACATTTTCAAAGTGAGAAAATAATGCAGAAAAAATGGTGAGTCCAAACATCAAAATATGGGGAGTGATATGGAGGATGATAAAAAGAGTGAAGGAACTTCCTTCTTGAGGGTCCACCGATCGCAAACGTTTTTTTTAATTATACCAGACTGAATGAGTAAAAAAGACGAGTGTCTATGTGTATTGTTTTTTTACTAATTTTTAGATATTACTGTTTGCAAAGAACCCCGCACGAAAACATATGGGAAATTGGCTCTCTTTCGAATTGGCTGGAATTTTATTATGTTTCAGGAGGATGGGTCATTGGAAAAGAGTGTATGTTCAAATGATTTGTATGTTTAGTTTCTGAGATATAAGCGGCAAAAGTTCGTAAAAACGTCGTATTGTGGTAGGATTGACAAACAGAAAAACTGTTTTTCTAGTCAAAATAAGACAAACTAAGGATGAAAATGTATTGATCGAAACTCATAAACATGTTCAATTATAATCTTATTGATGATGGTACATTGGGGTGTACACGGGGCATAGTAAAAAAAAATCGTTTTTATGGATTCTTTTTCCAGCACTATTTCGAAACCGACAAGTTATATTTTGTTAAGATATCATAGTTTCAGTCTATTGTAGTCGAAAAAACGTGTTTTGTTTCTTGTTGATTCTTTCTGTTTGAAATATATATTTTTCTAATTTTCGAGTATACCCCTATGCTGAAAACAATCGACAGATCGTTTTTTATAACAAGAAAAGGAATTCATTGCTACTGCCCATTGAATGAAAGATAGGGTAATATTCTGATGAATTCAATTGTTCAATACTACCTTTCATTTAGATAAAGGGTGCGTTAAATTTTTTTTCATGTCATTTACAATGTTATTATTTAATATCTAGAAAACTCTTAGGTTAATTCGGACCATATTTCACACACAATATTTTGAGAATGTTGACTATCATATACAATAGTTTTATCAACTTTGTATGTTGCGTTTCTAAGATATGCATTTTTCAAGTTTACGGTATTACGATATATAGGGTAACCTATCGATTTAATAAAATTTTATGGAACCTTTCGACACATTCAATTCTATTATAAAACGAAATCAATGATTTGATACTATAAACAACACAAACCACACTTAATTTGGAACTCAACAGTATAGACTGAAAAAAAATCGAATTATAAATAACGACTTCTATCATGAAAAGTCAATTAATATTATGGAAATTATAATATAACAAATCGAAATGAACCTGATGAAGCTATCGTATAGCAAAACACGCGTCGTACTTTAGTGAACCCTCAAGTAGTAAAAATCTTATAGTGTATTGTAATAGTGAACTCTAAATCGAAATTGAAACTAATTAGTTATAAGCAACATAAACAACAATTCACATAATTGAACTCTCAAAAAACAAACAATAAACAAAACCTTAATTCAAATAATATTATTAATATTGTTATTTATTGGTCTATTTGCGCAATCTAAAACATTGTTCAATAGTTCATGGCTAGGGTACTTTATTGTTTCTTGATGACCAGCATATCCTAGGTACCAAAGAACGCTGCAAATATGGGAACAGCATCCCACTGTTCTTGCTCCACTTTTGCAGGTACAGTAGTAGCCTAGAATACGTTCATTTGCAGGTGCATCAGGAATAATACTGAAGGATATCCACAGTTGATACTTTATAGCATTCCTAAATCTGGACGCTATGCGGCAGCGTAATAGTCCAGGTTCAGGATTAGGCATATCAATTCCAAATAGAAACAATAGAGTACCCCAGCCATAAACTATTGAGAAATGTTTTAGATTGCGCAAATAGACCAATCAATAATTATATTAATAATTTTAATTGAATTGGGGTTTTGTTATTGTTTGTTTTTTGAGAGTTCCATTATGTAAATTGTTGATTATGTTGCTTATAACTAATTAGTTTCAATTTCGATTTGTTATATTATAATTCCCATAATATCAATTGACTTTTTATTTCAGAAATCGTTATTTATAATTCGATTTTTTTTGAGTCTATACTGTTGTGTTCCGAATTGTTGTTGAGTGTGGTTTGTGTTGATTTCGAAAAGTTTTATAGTAGAATTGAATGTGTCGAAAGGTTCCATAAAATTTTGTAAAATCGATAGGTTACCCCATATATCGTAATACCGTAAACTTGAGAAATGCATATCTTAGAAACGCACCATACAGTTCTCTAGATATTCAATAAAAACATTGTAAATGGCCTAAAAAAAATGTAAGGCACCCTTTATCTAAATGAAAGGTAATATTGAACATTTGGGTTCATCAGAATGTTACCCTAGCTCTTATTCAATAGGCAGTAGTAATTAATTTCTTTTTTTAGAATCATAAACGATATGTCAATTGTTTTCAGTATAGGGGTAGGTACACTCGAATATTAAGAAAAATATATATTTTAAACACAGAGAGTCATCAAAAAACAAATCATGTTTTTTCGCCTACAATAGACTGAAACTATGATATCTCAACAAAATATAACTTGTTCGTTTTGAAATAGTACTGGGAAAAAAAAAAAAAATTTTTTTCACTTTGTTTTATTTCGACTAAAAAAAAACAGTTTTTCTCTTTGTCAATCATACCCCAATACTCCGTTTATATCTCAGAAACTAAACATACAAAATCATTTGAACTCACACTTTTTTCTGATGACCCATCCTACTATAACATAATAAAATTTCAGCCAATTCGACCGAGAGCCAATTTCCCATATGCTTTCGTGCGGGGTTCTTTAATTCATTTGTGTTATTGGTCTCCATATTATTATTGTTACACATATATTTTTTATGAGTTTCTGAAAATCCACGATGTATTTGACGCCCTGAAGAGGACGTCAAATGAGCTTCGAAACGTTGGTAATTTCCTGAAATTCAGTCAACTTTTTATTGTCATTATTCTCGCTCTTTCAATATCCAGTATCAGTACTTGCTTTACATTTCCTGATATTGGGAAATCATTTTTTTAATTCCAGCAACTTTTTGTACTGATTGTTTTCGTTTCGACATTTCTAGAAACCGATGAAAACTTTCAATTCAAATCATTCAGGTACATTTTGAACAATCAAAACATAATTATAGTGAGAATAATCTACCTAGAAAAATTGCCGCGGTAATAATTTGAGAGTATTTTTTTTTAATTCTTTGACAACCTATATTCTTCATTTGACCCTGTCATCAATTCGCATAAAAAGTGAGAAATGAATCAAAACCGGTTCAGTTCATTATATCATTTTGCGAGGAAGTGTGTTTGTTATTAGACTAGGAGGAATCGGCGCATGAGTACCGAAAACTATTCCACCTCAATTTTTTTAAGCGATCCTCTTCAAATTGTCCTACTGATGATACGAATGCATGTTGCCATGGGGCAACCCCGTGCCATATTGTTTAAACCGAAATTGTTTAAACAATTGCAAGGAATTGTTATTTTTTATATTCTTTATCAAAATACAAATAAAAAAGGTCCTATGACTTTTCACGATAAAGTAATATTTTAAAAGAATTAATTTTTAAATTAAAAAATTCATTTTTATTTTAAAAAAAAAAAAAAAAAAAAAATTTTTTTTTTAATTTTTTTTAAAAAAATTAAAAAACAGGTAATGAATTTTTTTTAAATCTCTATTAAGAACGTTATTAACTATTGTATAAAGAATAAAAAAAAAATATTATTTCGATTTTTTTTTTTTAATATATCTTTCATGGGTCAAAAGTACCCAAATATGAGATTTTTTGAACCTTTAAAAATTCATATCTCTAAAAATATTAACTTTATCGTGAAAAGTCATAGGACCTTTTTTATTTGTATTTTAATAAATAATATAAAAAAATCTGTCCGGTTGAAATATAACAATTCCTTGCAATTGTTCAAACAATTTCGGTTTAAACAATATGGCACGGGGTTGCCCCATGGCAACATGCATTTGTATCATCAGTAGGGCAATTTGAAGAGGATCGCATAGAAAAATTGAGGTGGAATAGTTTTCGGTACTCATGCGCCGATTCCTCCTAGTCTATATCGTAAATTCAAAAAATAATCTACAGAATACCACACGAGAGTACGATAGAGTAGAAAATAATTCTCCAGATTTCTTTCTCAATCTCTTGTGGTGTCACAACTGATAAATTTAATAGTCTGAAAAATTTATTGTCTAAATTTCTGATTTATGAATACTAAAGAATAGAACATCAATCAATTAATATCTCATTAATGACAACTCTCATTTGCATATGTTCGAACATCCGCGATGCATGTTTACAGTTATGAAGATCAAGTGAAATTTGTCTCGAAGTCATTCGAGAAAGTAAATATAAACTAGACTCACTGCTCGATGATTTTGTCAACATTCTCCGAAATCGTATGAACCATTTTTGAACACTACTCACAAACACACACAAGTACGAATATTTATCACTGACACACGTTTACTTTATCAACTGGAATTTTAATACAGACCAAAACTACCTGTTTCGCACGGATAACCTGTTCGATTCTGATATTTGTGCCTAATACTAGTAGTAATAGAGATCGTTAAGCTTCTATATCGCACTTCGGGGTGTCCTTGTTATTCAAGTTGTGGAAGAACTTTTCCAATATCGTTGGTTTTGTGTTAGTTCCACTGTATGGTTTGAAACAGGTGAACGGGGTTTTTGTACTGGGTGTCAACTCGAAGAATACCATCGTAACGAGGTTTTCTATGGTCGGAAGTTAGAATACCCAAACCAATGATCATATACTATTATTCTTAGAAATAACGCACGAAAACATATGGGAAAATGGGCTCCCGGTCGAATTGGCAGAAATTTCAATATATTGTTGTAGGATGAATCAAATGATTTTGTTTGTTTAGTTTTCGAGATATAAGCGGCCAAAATTCGTAAAAATGTCGCATTGGGGTAACTGTTTTTTTTAGTCGAAATAAGACGAAGTAAGGATAATAATGTATTGATCGGAACTCATGAACATGTTCAATTATGATCTTATTGATGATAGTACATTAGGATGTATACGAAGCATAGTAAAAAAAATCGTTTTCCGGATTTTTTTTCCTGCACTATTTCAAAACCAACAAGTTATATTTTGTTAAGATATCATCTATTTTAGGCGAAAAAACGTGTTTCGTTTCTTGGTGACTCTCTCTGTTTGAAATATATTTTTTTTAATTTTCGAGTATACCCCTATATTGAAAACAATTGACAGCTCGTTTTAGATTACAAAAAAAGGAATTAATTGCCACTGCCCATTGAATAGGAGATAGGGTAACATTCTGATTAACTCAATTGTTCAATATTACCTTTCATTTAGGTAGAGGGTGCGTTACATTTTTTTTGGGTCATTAACAATATTTTTTTCCGTCAATTTGGACCATATTTTACCCACAATATTTTGAAAATGTTGACTATCATATACGATAGTCTTATCAACTTTGTATGTTGTGTTTCTAAGATATGCATTTTTGAAGTTTACGGTATTACGATATATGGTGTAACCCATCGATTTAACAATATTTTATGGGACCTTTCGATACATTCAATTCTATCATAAAACTTTTCGAAATCAATTATTTGATACTATAAACAACACAAACCACACTCAACAACAATTTGGAACTCAACAGTATAGACTAAGAAATAAATCGAATTATAAATAACGACTTTTAACATAAAAAGTCATTTAATATTATGGAAATTATAATATGAAAAATCGAAATTGAAAATTATTAGTTATAAGCAACAAAAACAACAATTTACATAATTGAACTCCCAAAAAACAAAGGATAACCAAAACCCAAATTCAAATATAATTATGAATATTGCTATTGATTGGTCCATTTGCGCACAGTTTATGACTAGGGTACTTTATTGTTTCTATTTGTAATTGATATGCGTAATCCTGAATCTGGACTATTACGCTGCCGCATAGCGTCCAGATTTAGGAATGCTATTAAGTATCAACTGTGGATATCTTTCAGTATTATTCCTGATGCACCTGCAAATAACGTATTCTAGGCTAGTACTGTACCTGCAAAAGTGGAGCAAGAACAGTGGGATGCTGTTCCCATATTTGCAGCGTACTTTGGTACCTAGGATATGCTCGTCATCAAGAAACAATGAAGTACCCTAGCCATGAACTTTTAAATAATATTTTTGATTGCGCAAATAGACCAATAAATAACAATATTCATAATATTCAAATTCAGGTTTTGTTAATTTTTTGTTTTTTGGGAGTTTAATTATGTAAATTGTTGTTTATAACTAATTAGTTTCAATTTCGATTTAGAGTTCACTACTACAATACACTATACGATTTTCCCTACTTAAGGGTTCACTGAAGCACGACGCGTGTTTCGCTATACAATAGCTTCATCGGGTTCATTTCAATTTGTTATATCATAATTTCCATAATTTTAATTGACTATTTATGTTAGAAGTCGTTATATATAATTCGATTTGTTTTTAGTCTATACTGTTGAGTTCCAAATTGTTGTTGAGTGTGGTTTGTGTTGTTTATAGTATCAAATAATTGATTTCGAAAAGTTTTATAATATAATTGAATGTATCGAAAGGTTCCATAAAATTTTGTTAAATCGATAGGTTACCCCATTTATCGTAATACCTCAAACTTCAAAAATGCATATCTTAGAAATGCAACATACAAAATTGATAAAACTATTGTATATGATAGTATACATTTTCAAAATATTGTTAGTGATATATGGTCCAAATCAACGAAACAGTTTTCTAGATATTCAATAAAAACATTGTGGATGACCTAAAAAAATATATAACGCACCCTTTATCTAAATGAACGGTAATGAGTTCATCAGAATGTTATCCTATCTTTTATTCAATGGGTAGTAGCAATCAATCCTTTTGTTTTGTAATAAAAAAACGATCTGTCAATTGTTTTCTCTATAGATGTTGTTATGTAAACAAGTTAATTATTGTAATAGAATGCCCAGACTATTCAGTGAAGAGCGGTGTGGAGTTCTTTGGACCGCTTTGCTAGTTTCGAATTAATTTATGTTTCAAGCAAAGGTTTAAGAAATCGTGAATTTGAATGGACGCCAGAATTCGTTTTCAAATAGAATAAAAATTCAAATTTCCTACTCAATAATAATTGCAAATCAAATAATATTTCCTTCTGTAAATAACTACAACAATGAAACAAATATCAAACTTATATTAGTCTATTTACAAATATACATGAGCTTTTTGCAGTAAAATAAATATCACAATTCTGAATAGTATTGAATTGTGTAGCTCGTAGCTAGCCTTCACGTAGTCCTGTGGCTCGCAATCACCTATAGCTGTTGGGCGTCCGATCAGGTGGAACATACAAGCATCAGCTTCTTGCCATGGAATAATTATTCTCAGCAATACCACATGAAAAACAATATTGTTTGTCGGAATTTATTTTTCACTAAAAATTCAACTTCTTGAAACTTGGAATTTCTCAGTACACTCTTCAACACACGGTTGTTACAGTTGAGTATAATCTCATTGAGAGATGGTTGCTTTAAATTATTCGAACATACAAATCAGCTTGTGCTGAGATTTGTCATTACTATTCAATACTGAAATTGAAGATTCAAGATTAAGTTTTGATTTAGACAAAAATTGATTTTTGCTCAAAGAAAAGGAAAGTTGTTCTGATCTTAATCAGCCAAGACTATATTTCACAAAGAATAAAATCAGAATTTGATATACGACAATGACTTCAATTTCAATGATATCCAGAGTAGGTTTATAAGAATTATCTTTGACCAATCGTTAAATACTTCTTTACAAAGTTTTTCTGTATGATCAAAAATTATAAACTCCAAGGATTAAATATGTACATATATCAATATATATATATATATATATATATATATATATATATATATATATATATATATATATATATATATATATATATTCGATTCACCTAGATCAGAAGCAAAATCACAGCTCTATGATAATTATCACCAAATCAGAAACCATGCCAAATATATATCCAAAAGACCATGAAAAATATATAATATTCAATAATATCATACTTTTTGTGATTGACACCAAAAATATATCCAAATGCGGTGTAAGTGATACCATATATTTGAGAAACCCCTCTTTAAACCATAATGAAACCTTGTCATAGAAACCAATCAAATCGGATGAGACTGAACACTGATAACATGATTCAATTCGATATGTTACATGTGATATTCATGATTCTACCTGAACTCATTGGGAAAAATAAATATGGTACGGCACTGTAATTAATCATCGGATTGACCTAAATAAACCAATCTGTTTACTGAACAAGGGATTCAAGATATCAATTTTCTCCGAAGAAATATTTCACGTGACATACTTGAAAAAAAATGGCCAAAAAGATTATTCTTACAAACCTTGATATCACACTGAACTCACTGATTAGAAATCACTTTCGCAGAAGGAAGGTAGATACTCTAATTCATTAGTTATTTCAACATGAACAAAATTCTATTTCTCTACTCAATGACTGACAAGTTTCAGAACCACGATCTCGCAATCAAAGCTCGATCGCTAAGGGACGAGAATCCCTCGTCACTTCCTTTCATAGCAAATCGTACTGTCATATCCATTGCGTTCGATCATATTCTTCTCAACTCTAATGACTGTTCGCTGTTAGATGGCGCTAAGATTTTCAATAGTGATTCGTTGTGGAGGTAATAAGATAACTTGAGCTTCTGTTAATTATTCTTTATCTCTAAGCATGTCAATGAGAAATGTAACAGATATATCGTTACACATCCCCCTTTCTCCTCAGAAAAAATTTCAAAGCAATGCTTTGCAATTTTTTATATCAAAATACTTTTCTCAAAAATGATAAAAATTATATATGTGAATTATAGCATTTACTGAGCTGAAACTTTCCATTCCCCCTGTATAACTGACAGGCTTAATAGGTGAAAGGTACTAATAATTCAAAAAAATTATGTAAAATAAAAAATATATACAGGGTGTAACTGAATAAGTGTAAAACATTTAAGGAGGTGATTCCTCATCGAAAAAAAGATAGGATCTTTCATATAAAGAAACTTCATTGGAGCATCCCTTGTTGAAATACAGCCCCTTAAAGGGGGTACATAAAATTTGTATAACAATTTTTTTCACAAGCACTGAAAAAGTTACAATATTGAAATTAACCTGACGTTTTGTACTACCAAAAAGACACTTAGCCAGTAATTTATTTGGTTTACCCCATGGTTGTAAGGGGTGAAAAACGCAACCCCTAAAATTTTTTTCCAATGTAACTTTTTGTCTTATTATTTGTTTACCATTTAACAATTTATTTCCGATAGCCTGTTTCATTCTAAACAAAAAATGTCTCTTGGGTTTTTTGCCCAAAATAAACCAGTAAGCAGCAAAACATTATTTTACGAACAACTACAGAGATACATCGTCATAAATGCGAAAATACGAAACTAATCTATCTAGTAGGTCGCTATTAGCGATAGTGACAATTAAATTGGTATGACGCTGTCAGTTTGGGAATTTTCGAAATTGAATTAATACTAATTGTGTGTTGTTGTTCTGTTCTTAATTTGTTACTTTAATAATTCACTTGTTAATAAAATGGCATACACAAATGAGGAAATGGCTGATATGCATTACGTTTACGGTCTGTCGCAGGGGAATGGGTTAGAAGCTTCTAGAAGATATGCTGAAATGTATCCTCAACGGCAGCATCCTTCACATAGAATATTTGCTCGACTTCATCAACGATTACGAGAATATGGTTCATTCGACAAAAGAACGCAGGATTGTGGTCGCCATCGAGAAATACGAACACCACAGCTTGAGGAAGCAGTACTTAATTTGATTGAAGAACAACCTACTACCAGTACTAGAAAGATTGCTTTCCAGCTAAATGTTGATCATATGACGGTATTTCGAATTTTAAAGGAACAACTCTTATACCCTTACCATCTGCAACGAGTACAGGCACTGTTACCGCGAGACTTTCCGAACCGTCTTGAATTTTGCAATTGGATGCTGGAAATGATTAGAAGAAATTGTGACTTTCTGAAGACGATAGAATTCACAGACGAATGTAGTTTTTCTCGGGACAAGATTATTAATTTTCATAATTACCACATATGGGCTGATGAAAACCCTCACGCTATTGTCGAAACTAGCCAACAGTTTTCTCTCAACGTGTGGCTCGGAGTTATTGGGGATGATTTAATTGGGCCTCATTTTCTACCTCCTCGATTAAATGGTGAGGCATACGTTCAATTTTTAAGAGAAGTGCATCCAGTACTGCTGGAGGAAGTTCCTTTGGGCGTCAGAAGGGATATGTTTTTTATGCATGATGGGGCTCCCGCCCATTTTAGTCAAGTAGCACGTCAGCATTTAACTGAAACATATGCAAATCAGTGGATAGGTCGAGGAGGACCACATAAATGGCCCGCTCGATCCCCGGATCTCAATCCTCTCGATTTCTCTATTTGGGGCCATTCACAGCATTTGGTATATCGTACTCCTGTTCGCGATGTAGAGGACTTAAGAAACCGCATCATCGATGCGTGCAGGGTAATCAGAGAGACTCCAGGAATATTTGAGCGAATACGTGGCTCAATGCGCCGACGTCTAGACGCATGCGTAATGTTTGAAGGTAGACATATTGAACATTCACTATGATTTCTACATGTTGTGTGTTTTGTTATTAATAACTTAGTTTTGTTTATTACCCTTTAATCGTTTAATGCAGGTACTAACTACAAAATAACAATAAATCCAGTTCGCATTTATGACGATGTATCTCTGTAGTTGTTCGTAAAATAATGTTTTGCTGCTTACTGGTTTATTTTGGGCAAAAAACCCAAGAGACATTTTTTGTTTAGAATGAAACAGGCTATCGGAAATAAATTGTTAAATGGTAAACAAATAATAAGACAAAAGTTACATTGGAAATAAATTTTAGGGGTTGCGTTTTTCACCCCTTACAACCATGGGGTAAACCAAATAAATTACTGGCTAAGTGTCTTTTTGGTAGTACAAAACGTCAGGTTAATTTCAATATTGTAACTTTTTCAGTGCTTGTGAAAAAAATTGTTATACAAATTTTATGTACCCCCTTTAAGGGGCTGTATCTTAACAAGGGATGCTCCAATGAAGTTTCTTTATATGAAAGATCCTATCTTTTTTTCGATGAGGAATCACCTCCTTAAATGTTTTACACTTATTCAGTTACACCCTGTATATTTCAAATAGAGAGAGTCATCGAGAAACAAAACACGTTTTTTCGCCTACAATACGACGTTTTTACGAATTTTGGCCGCTTATATCTCAGAAACTAATCATACAAAATCATTTGAACTCACACTTTTTTGAAATGACCCATCCTACTGAAACCTAATGAAATTTCAGCTAATTCGACCGAAAGCCAATTTCCCATATGTTTTCGTGAGGGGTTCTTTACGTTGTTGAAGACGTCAAAGTAGTAGACTCGAAATTTTGTATCTTCACTTTGAATCTCGGGTGCCAGATTTTATAGTGGTTTACTTCACATACCAGGGTAGCAACAGATGGAGATACGGTTGTACAGGGTCTGGTATTGTGACAATTGTGGAAATATCCAAATGACTGTAGACTTTAATTACAGCACTTGGTACTGGACATCGGTTGCTATTATTAGAACAGACAGACTAATAGTCTAATCAACAAGTTCAAAAGCGTGTTAAATAGATATAAAGCTCCTAAAAATATGAGCGATAGCTCATTCGATTCGAAATGACGTCTAGAAAAATGTTTTTCAAGGGTTTATTAGCACGTAAAAAATTGCGATTGTTATTAACAAAATAAGACTAAAAAAAGAAGGTATTTCGTTTTTCGTTAATAATTTCTAAAATGATGATATTTAAGGAACTATGAAAGAAGATCCTGAAAGAAAAGAAAATTTCCAATAAAAAAGTCCCACCTCCCGGAACTCTATCTCTTTTATTTATAATTTTTTTTTAACGCTGAAAATAGGGCTCCGCGAGGTCGTTACGGCATAGGCGCACCGTCTAAAAAGCCGTTATATCACCTAAAATAATTTTTTTATAGTATTAAATCATAATTAAAAAAATTTAATAAATTATGTTGTAATCTAAACACTCGAACGAAAAAAAAACTCGGTAAGAAAAAATTTTCATGTCGATTTTTCAAAAAGTTACACCATTGTTAATTAACAATTTTTTTTCCAATCTCTGTTTTTTATAAATTACGACATAAAAGTTTAAATAATTGGTCAATAAAATGTTCGCTTCGTGGTGCTCTATTCATTTAGGTACTTAATGAAGAAATGCAAAAAAATTTTATTAAAGTTTATTATTTTGTAAATTATTTTTTTTTAAATCAACTAAAAATGAAATTTCTAATAAATCTTATAGGAAAATTTTTTTTAGTAATATTTTATTATTGCTGTTTTTGCATCTAATATAGGTATCAATTAACATTGTAAAAAAAAATTTTACGTCATTTGTTAAGAAATTGTTTATAAACAGACTATTTTGGGATTCAAAAAAAATTCCACCATCTTATTGCATAGGTAAAATTATGATTGGAAAAAAAAATTCTTAAATATTTTTTTTTATTGTTTATAATCGTTTTTTTTATATATCAATTGTTTAAATAATTAGTTAAGGAATTATTTTATTCTCAAAAATCATCATTGACCTTTTCAATGAATTAACAGAAAAATATTTTTTTTTATAAATAATTTTTTTTATTAACTTAACAATTTGTTATAAACAAATAATATCAACCGTTATATTTTTTCGGAAACTCCAAAAAATAACAGAAACAACTATGTATAACAAAGTATGGAATTTTTTTTTGTATTTTTTACAGCATTGTTACATATTATATGATAATGAAATTACAGCCGTTCCATAATCTGTCAAGTTATAAATTGTTATAACTTTTGAACTATAAGAGATACGGTAAAGGACATTCGGATCATTTTTATAAAAGATGTATTTATCTTCAGAATGAATTTAAAATCGATTCTGTAACCATTATTTATCAGTTGTTATAAGCATTTGTTTATAAAAAAATTATATTTTTTTTATATTTTTTGAAATTTTATAGCTTATAACTTGTTAAATAATATAGATACAGCTACGGACTCGAAAACTTTTTTGTTCTATGATAAAATATCTTTCTAATTACGTATAGATTATAGCAATATATATATTTTTTTCAAATAATATACTAGTTTAAATTTATACTTACCTAATTTACATTCTGCTATTGATCATTTTCACTCATTTATCACTAGAATTATTAATATTCTGCTAAAGTTTAATTATTTATTTACTAAAATAATGATTACTAAAATAATAATTGAATTTATTTTTTAATTTTTATATTTTTTTCAAGTATATTTTCTAAATTATTTTATTTTTATTATTTTTATTGTTAGAAACAACTATAACGTACGGATAAAAGTAAATTATTAATTACACATTATTTTGTTTAAAGAACATTTCAAAATATATTTCCATAAACAATACAGTAGTTCCTAAATTTTACGAGTTCTCCGATTTTAAAGGGTGGAAGTCCTGAACAGCTCGGTGCATCAATGTTTGGAACTGCACTGTTTTCTTCCTTCTCTCTTGTTTCGGTTCCTCGTTTCTCAGTTCCATCATAATCTTTTGATTTTTTTGATTCTTCATCAGTTCATCTGGATCAGAATCGTCAGATCTGTAGATTTCTCGCATGATCTGACGATACTGCGAACTTTTTGGTTATGAAATTTCAAAAAATATAAAAAAAAAATAATTTTTTTATAAACAAATGCTCATAACAACTGATAAACAATGGTTACAGAATCGATTTTCAATTAATTCAAAGATAAATAAATCTTAATAAAAATGACTTGAATGCCCTTCACCGTATCTCTCATAGTTCAAAAGTTATAACAATTTATAACTGACAAATTATGGAACGGCTGTAATTTCATTATCATATAATATGTAACAATGCTGTAAAAAATACAAAATTTTTTTTTTCTATACTTTGTTATACATAGTTGTTTTTGTTATTCTTTGAAGTTTTCTAAAAAAAATATAACGGTTAATATTATTTGTTTATAACAAATTGTTAAGTTAATAAACAATGAAATTATTCATAAAAAAAATATTTCTCTCTCAATTCATTGAAAAAGGTCAATGATGATTTTTAAGAATAAAATAATTGCTTGAATAATTATTCAAACAATTGAAATATGAAAAAAACGATTATAAAAAAAAAAAAAAAATTTATATATGTTTTTATTAAAATCATAATTTTAATCTTAAAATTAAAAATTACAAAAACAGCAATAATAAGATATTACTGGAAAAAAAAAATTTTGATAAATTTTTCTAGAAATTTCATTTTTTGTTAATTTAAAAAAATTATAATTAACAAAATAATAAACTTTAATATTTTTTTTTGTATTGCTTCATTGAGTACCTGAATGGAAAGAGCTCCACGAAGCGAAAATTTTATAGACCAATTATTTAAACTTTTATGTCGTTATTCACAAAAACAGAGATTGGAAAAAAATTCGTTAATTAACAATGCTGTAACTTTTTGAAGAATCGACATGAACATTTTTTCTTACCGAGGTTTTTTGAGTTCAAGTGTCTAGATTACACCATGATTTATTCAAATTTTCAAATTGTTATTTAATACTATAAAAAATATTTTAGGTGATATAACGGCTTTTTAGACGGTGCGCCTATGCCGTAACGACCCCGCGGAGCCCTATTTTCAGCGTTAAAAAAAATTATAAAAAACAGAGATAGAGTTCCGGGAGGTGAAACTTTTTCATTAGAAATTTCCTCCTCTTTCAGGATCTCTTCTCATAATTCCTCAAATATCATTATTTTAGGAATTATTAACGAAAAACAAAATACCTTCTTTCTTTAATCTTATTTTGTTAATAACAATCGCAATTTTTTACGTGCTAATAAACCCTTGAAAAACATTTTTCTAGACGTCATCTCGAATCGAATGAGCTATCGCTCATATTTTTAGGAGCTTTATATCTATTTAACACGTTTTTGAACTTGTTGATTAGACTGTAACAGATAGATACCTTCGCGCTGTCAGACAGACAGAGGTGTGGTCACACTACATGAACCTTGTTTCATAAATTTTCTAACTTCCAAATATTCCACGTCCTAATCGGAAAAATACTCAGAGCTTCACAGGGTAAAGTTTAACAACTTTGATATCTCGCATCGCCTCTTTGTCTATGCATAAACTATAGTGTTTTTACACTCCCGTTACATCCCCAGCTGAGCACAAATTCAGCTGGAGGTGAGTTTAACAAAATGGATAGGATTCGGCGTACAAGACATCAACATTCATTACCTATCAAATTCAGAATCGCTTGAACTTGACTTAGAAAATTGATTCTTTTCCAAAACCCCCTTCATGAACAGGAATTACTGTTAGCCCTCATACCCGTATATGAGGCCCGTTTTACCTTCAGAAGAAAACTTTACGAGTGTTTTGAGGAAAAGTTTTACTATCGCGACAAATGCTCTCGCTCGGGATTATCACAGAACTTGAGTAGCTCGGATAACTGACTGACACGCTGTTAATCCCAATCGAAATCCGGGACGTAACACAGGATGTTGATGAACAATTTGGTTCATCAATCTCAACGAGTTTTATCGTACGAAAACAGCAATATGGATGCAATGTCAGTATTAATTTTACATTCAATCAGATATGTAATATATGATGACTATAATGATTTATTCATACGTACAGTTACAGTAGATTCATGAAGGCGTAGAGTCAAATTACAAAATAAAAATGGGTGTATGAATAAATAGAGAAATACCTACGAAATACATATACCATGCCTATATCTCCTTCACTTATAAACCGATTTGAATGAAATTTTGTACATACATAAAATTTTGGATTGAAGAACATATGGAAACAAAATGGCCAACTTTCGGTTTCGCCAGAAAAGCCACCAACATCGATTTTTCAAATAGAACACCCTGTTTGTTTGATATTTTTCGGATTCTACGGCTCAAAGTGAATACCACGGTGTTGCCAAATTTCTATTTTACAATTAAAAAAAAAATCTAAATTTTTTTTAGCCCAGGAGGCCTTGATCAGGTTGAAATATATACCAATTCACATCAGTAACTCATGGTAATAGTCATTTCATCGATAAGATCAATAACAAATCCTACAGCAGGAATTGAAATTTTCTGAACGCATTTTTAACGAAAAAATAGTTTTTTTCCAATGGTACCTACCGAGGGTCATCTTGCCATTCGATAGAGAATTCAATTACCAATCCAACGGAATACATTATGTTCCTCTTCCTTTTCGTTCAAAACCAAAAACGATACAATATTTTATACGATGCCTACAAATTCCAATGGGTTATCCGCTTAGGTTTGATGAAATGAAAGGTAGCCGTGGAATCATGGAAAACAGTAGGTTAGAGAGAGAGAGAGAGAGAGAGAGAGAGAGAGAGAGAGAGATTTAATAACTACGTCCATATATATAAATACATTTGTAGCAGGTCCTCAGGAAAACAAATTTTTAAAGTTAAAAATTACAACAAGTTAAAAGAGTAGGACTAAATTTCCTACGGTGATACATCACATTACAACACAGGAATAAAATAAGGTTAACTCAGAACTCAGTCATTGTAAACAATACAAAGAGGGGTATAAAAGTTGAATTGACAAACACATTGAAAGCCTAGATCATCCACGTTAAAATTATAGTTTAAAAATTCCTTTACGGAGTAAAAGCAATTCCTCAGTAGACTGATCTCTTATAATTGTAAAAGTTCATATTTCTTATTTCCAAAGGTAATTTATTATATAAGTTTATATTCAATGAATTTTTCTGTGATACAGAGAGTCTATATCTTGGTGTTTTCAAGAGGTTTCCTGACCTTGTTTGGTGCTGATGCGTGTCCGCTGAAAGAGCAAAATCTGATCTTTTTTTATGTATTTCAAGCAAAGTGAAAGCGGTAGGAAGAGGCATGATCTGATGCTGAATAGATAGAGCATGGCAGTGATCTCTGTAGCCCGCCCCTGATATTATTCGAACAACCCTTTTTGTAAAACAAAGATTTTGTTTGAATGGGACGAATTACCCCACAAGACAATTCCATAAGTCATATGACTGTGAAAAAGTCCAAAATACAGTATCTGCACCAACAAGGATTTTCAATCTGCGAAACAAGAACGTGACGCTTGATAATTTTTTCGACAGATTTTCCACGTGACACATCCAGTTGAGTTTGTCATCAATGGATATACCAAGTAACTTGAGACTTTCCCCACCTGTTAGTGAGGAGTTTGAAGATATAATAAGATTCTGATTTTAAGCAGAATTGAGCATAAGCTTATTTGAACAGAACCACTCATTTGTCATTTGCAAGGTGAGTTTGGAAGAGTCAATCAGTTCCTCTAATTTTCTATTACGATCTATCAGTGTGGTGTCGTCAGCGAAGAGAATGCATTTTTTCGGTAATATATTATAATATAAATCATTGATATACAGAATGAATAGGGTTGGTCCCAAAACAGAGCCTTGTGGCACCTCATGGACGATTTGCATTAATGCTGATTTGGTGCCTTCAACCGAAACACACTGAGATCGCCTATGCAAATAAGACCTGAAAAATTCCAATGGAAGTCCACGAATGCCGTAACAGAAAAGTTTCTCAAGTAATATATCATGGGAAACACAATCAAAAGCTTTAGTCAGATCACACAGCGTTAAGAAAGAATGTTCCCCCTTCTCGAGTCCATCAACTACATTTGCAATAACGCTCAGAATGGCTCTCGTAGTTGATTTACTTTTTCTAAAGGCAAATTGCTCAGGACACAGCAAGAAGTTTGTTTCCAGGTAGGATATCAACCTTGTTTTGACTAGCGCCTCTATGATTTTCAGATAAACTCCTAGACATAAGCAATCATTAATTCAAATTGAAAGTGGGGAAGCAATAATATCGGCTATACCTTTAATCACCGCGCTGTTCAGTTCATAGAAATCCGAACAACTTGAATCCTTCAAAGATTCAATTGTGTCCATCACTTCTTCGTGAGTTACAGGGAAAGAAGAGAAAGAATTTACAGGTGATCTGATATTTTTCAAGTATTCCGTAGGTTAGTGATTCGTCTCAGAGACGCGATCAATTTTTCAGGAATATTGCTGAAATAATCATTGAATTCAGATTCCGTGATAGTGGACTCCTTTTTTTTCCATGGATTTCTGTTACACTCGAAATTGATCAATCTCCAGGAGTCTCTGCTGATGTTCGAGGAATTCTTCAAAAAAGTTTCATACGCTAACCTTTTTGTTTCGATGATGGAATTCCTGTAATCCTTACGTAAGAAAGTGTATGCATCCCAGGTCACCTGATCCTTGTTGACATTATGAATCAGTTTCACGTTAGAGAGTGTCTGACGTTTGTTAACTAATTCTTCATTGAACCAGCAAACAGGCGATTTTTGTACATTGCAATCCCTGGTTATTTTCAGAGGAAATATCTTTTTTATATGGAGATTCAACGAATTAATTGATTAATCAGTCAAGTTGTTAGGATCCTTGATCAGAAAAATATCCCAACAAAGATTTTCGAGATCAAACCTAACTCCTCAATACCGGAAAGGCTGATTTTTCTCTTACAAATAATTCTTTCCACGAGTTTTACATCGGAATTATAATATCAATGTCATGTCAAAAGTGAAATAACAATTTTACTTGTCCTCTCATTTCGTTTGTAAAAAGTTTTTTGAAATGGAAAATAATAATCGTTATTGTCGAAACGAGCAAATCGATATGATATTGATATACGGGGAATGTCAGAAGAACGCTGTCCATGATAGTATGCTAGTCGCTGTTCGTTATCCGTTAAGACGGCACCCATCGGGGACCTATTTCAGGAAATTGGAAATGATACTAAGGAAAGAACCAGCTGATCAAAACCATATCCACTTCATCGTCTGTGAAGAAGCGGAAACTAATGTTTTAGCATATGGTAATTTTTCTCCATCTGCCTCAGTGCGAGAATTGGATATTGAATGTGGGATTAGCAGGGAAAGTGCCAGAAAAACATGAATATCGCTCCTATAAATACAGTTTGCATCATCATCTATATGAAAATCCGAAAAACATCAAACATACAGGGTGTTCCGTTCGAAAAATCGAAGTTGGTGGCTGTTCTGGTGGAAGTCGTTCATTTTGTTTTCATAGGTCTGTCAATCAGAAATTGTGTCTCATATCTTCGTACAAAATTTCATTCAAATCGGTTGATAAGTGAAGCAGATATAGGCATGACTCTTGTCCCATTGTATGGATGGATGTTCCACAACGTAAGTCGTTTTAGTCGTCCCATGGAAGTCATAAAAAATACCAGATCACTAGACAAACTTGAAATATATATACCAATGTTCAAAAAGAGTCATACACAAAGATTTATTTTCTTCTTTTGGCCGAAACTCTATAATATTCTACCTCCTGAAATGAAGACAATAACAAAACTCCATAAATATAAAAAACAAACAAAACTTTTCGTTCAAAAAAATCAAACAAAAATCTATCAAATATTAATTTAGTCGATGTGTTACTCAGTACCCACTTATTCTTAAGAACATCTCACTCAACAATAAGTTAATCTTGCCTTCATGTACCTAATATATTGTATATAAATGTCTTGTACTTATCAAAAAAAAACTATCACCATCAATGAATTTCTGTACAATCTCAATGTTCCTGGAGGATTGCAGACAAGCACAACACAAGCATTCAGTATGCTTAGGTGCAGTTTTGTGGTCAAATTAGAAACTTAAAGATAAATCACTGTATACCATGTTATGTACACTTTTACTATGAATAAATCTGTATATCTAGACATACATGTATTTGTTTGTAGAAATTAATATGAATATTAGTATATGAAGTGATTTTAAATTATAATATATTGTACAAGGTGAGTTGGAAGTACTTTGACAAACTTCAGGAGGTGATTCCTGACAATATTCTAATATGAATCTTCCAAATAAATATGTGTCCGGAAAAGCTTCGTTTCCAAGATACAGGGTGTTGAATTTTAGTTTAATTTCCGTTTTTTTTTTAATAACTTTCGAAATACTGACCTTAATTGAACGAAAATTGGTATTGAGAGGTTTTTCAAGGTGTCAAATTCGAACCTGATGTTATTATTGCTCTCACTCGTAGGGGGCGCCACCTACACGTCTTTTTCTTTTTTGAAGATTCACAACTTTTTTGAGCGTACCTCTAGCACATTTTTCAGTAAAAAAACAATTTCTCTGTCATATCTACGTGAAAAAGCTACCCTGTTACAAGTCGCTATAAGCAACCGTTTTCTAGATATCTGTAGTTGGAAATTTCAAGTCGATTATTTGATAATCGATGCGTGTTGAAGTTATTACCATTATTTTGCATTTTTCACGAGAATGGTTAGGAAATGAATTTGACTTTAAGTAAGACGTTTTGGTAATAAGATATTATATGACAGTTGAACGTTTTGTTGTTTTGTGTAAGTTTTGAAACACTAATTTTGAAAAAATGGATTATTCAAACAATAATGCTCATTTAGCCGATATGCATTTCGTTCATCGCCTTGCGGATGGCAATGCGCGCGAAGGAAGACGTATTTACCAGGAGCGATTTCCCAATCGAGTACTGCCTTCAGCTCCAACATTCGACAGTCCTCACCGTCGTTTGGCAGAAACAGGTAGCTTCAAGAGGGCAGCTGATATTATTGGAAGACCACGAGCAGTCCGAACCCCAGAATTGGAAGAAGCTGTTTTGAACGGTCTCGTGGAGAATCCAGAAACCAGTACGAGAATAATTGCTGAAGCTCTCAACTCTACTCAGTCCACAGTTTGGAGGATTATCCATGATCAACAATTTCATCCATACCATATTCGAAGGATGCAAGCTCCTTTGCCACGAGACTTTCCCCAACGCATTACTATGTGTCAGTGGTTTTTGAGAAAATTGGCTGGAAATCCTCAATTTTTAAGATATTTACTCTTCACGGACGAAAACTTCTCCCGAAATGCTATCACAAGCTTTCATAACAACCATGTTTGGGTTCTGGAAAATCCGCATGCAGTGAATGAAAGACATTATCAGTATCAATTTTCTGTAAATATACTCAATTGTCTAAGATAGTTTCTTGTTGACAAAGCTTTGTGAAAGGGACATAAACAATAAAACAAGTATTAATAATTAATAATAATAATGCTTACTCATAAATACAAATATATACATCACATATACAAACACAACTTATAACACTTCCAAAACATGGTGAAGTGTTATTAGTTGATTGTCATACTACACGTTAAAATTTGAACAATACTTAACAATTAAAAATTACATTTATACGCTATATGAACTACATTCAGTGGTCAGAGGAATAACAATATAATAGAATGAATAAATGGGTGTACAGTGCTAGTCATACATAATGATCTAACTAAGGTTGTCACTATAGAATTCCTGCAAGTTGTAATATGCCTTTTTGAGAAGGATATTCTTAACTGAATTTCTAAATGGTGCGAGATTTACTGTGTTCTTGAGAATGCCAGGTAGGTGGTTATAAGTCTTCCTACTCTCGAATATAAAGCAATTTTTTGTCGAAGATGATGTTGGTGTGGGCATACTTATATTATTGTGTTGACGGGTAATATAACAGGGTCTATTATTTGGCTCTTTTGATTTTGTTTTATGTACTAAGCACACTGTTTCGAGAATAAATATACAAGTTAGCGTTGAAATTCGATGTTCAATAAAAAGAGGCTTACAATGGACCCTTGAACGACATTTACAAAAGTACCTCAATGCTCTCTTTTGAAGTACGAATATTGAGTTCATCAACTGGTCAGAACAGGAACCCCAGAAGGAGATACCATATCTTATGTGAGATTCAATGGGTGAGAAATACGCTATTCTGTCTGAATTGAGGCCAAGTTCATTGGTAATGCCTCGAACAGCATAACAGCCTGATGCTAATGTTTTACTCAGTTTTTTTATGTGCGCTTCAAATTTCAATTTGTCATCTAGGTATAAACCTAGAAATGTGGTGCGGGGTTGGCTAGTTACCCTCTGATTGCCTAAAGCTAGGTTATCAAAGTTGAATTCGAAGATTAGTATGCTTGTTTTCTCAATGTTGAAGCACAGCAAGTTGGAGTCACACCATCGTTTAACTTTCTCCAAATCAGAAGTGATATTTTCTTTCAAGAGTTCAACATTTTTTCCGTGCCACATTATCGTGGTGTCGTCTGCAAACATGGTGAATTTTCCGGAAATGTTGATATTACCAAGATCATTTAAATAAATAAGAAAAAGTATTGGTTCCAATACCGAGCCCTGGGGAACACCATAATCAATATTTGAAGGGTTCGACAATTTATTATTACATTTTACCATCTGAACTCGGTTCTTTCTTCCGTTCCTACTGAATGGCGCAACTTACAGAGACTTTTCAGAAAATGAATTGCCGGGACTTCTTCAGAATGCACCATTAGAAATTCGTATCCGCATGTGGTTTATGCATGATGGGGCTTTTAACGTTGTAGCCAAGGAATTCCTCAACACTGTCTATCCAAATCGATGGATCGGTAGGGGTGTAGAAGAACCTAACCAGGCTTGGCACCAAGGTCCCCAGATCTGAAACCGCTAGATTTTTTTTTTTGGGGACGTTTGAAGTCACTAGTTTATAAAACTCCAGTAGCGAACGAGGAAGATCTATGAAACCGAATAGTAGACGCCTGTGAAACAATAAGAAACACACCAATAACTTTTGAGCGGGTACGAGATTCAATGAGTAGAAGACTGAATGCCTGTATCTTCGCTGAAGGTAGATACTTCGAACAACTCATTTGAATACAATTTAGTTTCCTTTATTTTATTCTATTCTACATATTCAAAATTTCTTGAATTAAAATGTTGATATTTCTTGCAAATTCTATTGAAACAAATACAGATTTTGCACCCTTGATACCAAAATAACTATTTCAAACGAGTAAAAACAAATAGAATAGATGGCGCCCTCTACAAAAAACAAAGCTACTTACTCAAACGTCAAATTCATTTCCTAAGCGTTCTTGTGAAAAATGCAAAATAATGGTAATAACTTCAACACGCATCGATAATCAAATAATCAACTTGAAATTTTCAAGTCCAAATATCTAGAAAACGGTTGCTTATAGCGACTTGTAACAGGTTAGCTTTTTCACGAAGATATGATAGAAGAGTTGATGTTTTCACTGGAAAATGTGCTAGAAGTACGCTCAAGAATGTTATGAATCTTCAAAAAGAAAAGGAGGTGTAGGTGGCGCCCCCTACGAGTAAGAGCAATAGTAACAACAGGTTCGAATTTGACACCTCAAGAAACCTTTCAATACCAATTTTCGTTTCATTGAGGTCAGTATTTCGAAAGTTATTTAAAAAAAAACGAAAATGAAAGTAAAACTTCAACACCCTGTATCTTGGAAATGAAGCGTTTCCGGACATATATTTATTTGGACAATTCATATTAGAATATTGTGAGGAATCACCTCTTGAAGTTTGTCATAGTACTTTTGAATCACCCTGTATTTAAATACATCATTTTTTGACCCTGCAGATACTTGATTCTATGAACCAAAATGATTTTAAAAATAATTATTTATCAATAAATAAATACATTGATTTTCCTAATAGAAAGAGAAAAAGATAAAATCACATGGAGGGAGCATAAGGCTTTTTTCTTACCTGACGATTTCCAACAGTCAACACATATTGCAAGCCGCGCAGAGGAACTTCGTTCCCAAATTTTAAGACAAGCTTTTTTACAAATGCACTAAAAAGGAAAATGTATTTCTTAAATTGTTTTACCTAGGTTATTCAGTGAGTAGCAGATTCAAAAGCTTGCCGCGATTATAAAATAGGTATTCTTGCGCGGCAATATTTTGAATCTGCTACTCACAGAATAATCTAGGTCGAACAATTAAAGAAATAATTTTCTCATTTTCAGTGCATTTGTATAAAAGCTTATCTTAATTTTCTCATCTATAAATAATATTTAACGAAAAAATAAATTATCTAATGATGTCTTTCCGTCCAAGAAACATAATTTTTTTTATAATAAAGTCAGTGCAGAGCATTTCATCTTACATTCATAAGTATTTTCTCCCAATCAACGAAATAAGGTTGGATATGGTAAATAGTATTTCCATAAATACGTGAGGTGTGGTGTATATTGATTAGCGTTTTAGAATCCCCATAAAAATAAAACCTCATTTTAATGATCAAAATTATGACCTTGCTGTTGTTCGATGTATCAACATACATGATCAAACTTTGATTATCGTTGCTCTTTACATTCCTCCAATTAAAACTGTATCAAACATTATAAAATGTATCAGCCATTTCTCCATTTCACTGTTGAAGGTTGGGGTCTTCGAAATAGCCATAACCTTGAGTTACAGATGATTCTTGCTGGATATTTAAATGTTAATTTCCGTTGGCTGAATTTATTGCTTTAGCATCATGTATGTGCGAATGTTTGTTTTTGGAAGAAATTCTGAATGAATCTTTGTTTCCAATAACTGTTATCCAATAACTGAATCAATCTTGCATTCATATGGCAGAAAACCTGGAGATAGAAAGAAATAAATAAGTGGATGTTAATTATCACTTGGTTACTCAAAGTAAATTCAAATTGATTTATGAATCAACTGAGGATTAGATCGCTGATACACTAACCAAGTGTTTGAGTGTTATTAAATTTGAAAAATTTAGGATAGAATTATTACTTCAACATATGCTATTTTTTGTCTTTGAATACAACGCGACATGAAGTTTGGAAAGATAGGTCAAATATAAACCGTAATATTCTTTTTTGCAAAACAAAAACCCTTTGAATATCACGCCCTTGTCCCCAAACAGTAACACTATAGGTGATTGCAGAGTAAGCATATGAGTAATACAAATTCAATAGGGTGCTCCTATCTAACATAGATTTCAGAACCGTAAATAGATAAAAACACTAGTGCAATTTTTTACATACACTGCTGATTTGGGCCTTCCAAGAGATTTTTTTATCGAATAGTGTTACGAGAAATTTCGCAGACATATATTTTTCAATTACGGTGTATTCAACAATAGTGAGCAATCTGATGGTGATCTTTGGACTGTATGATATTCAATGTCATTATTGACACGCTGTTTTCGTTTTACGAGTTTTCTACGTCTGAAAAAGCGGATGACCCACATAAAATAAATTGTGGATTCCCGACTATTTTTTTGAAATTTGTCAGTATTTTTTCTTCAAATGCATTTAAATTTTTGGTATGTTGGTTATTTTGTTATGAACGATTCTCGAAATGATACTCCGCTCAATTATTTCAATTCTCAGTTGGCCTCGAAAGAGTACCATATTTCTACCATTGCACTTTCTCACGAATGTCTGTTGTAGAGTAATTGTATCCCAGCAAAGTAACGATTATGATCAGAAGCCTATTACATCACGAAATGAGCGTATTCCCTCAACCGAATTGGGTTTTTTCCCAACATTCATCATCAACTATTACAATGACACCAATCCTGAAAATGGTTTAGTGTTTTTGAGAGCTTTTCAGAAAGTGCATGAATGATCTGATATTATTGTGCATGTTTCGTTTGCATACATGAGAGCTTTCGCATCGGTCAAATAACTAGGGAGATCGTTGATGAATATTAGGCAAATTAATGCTTTGAGGGTTCCAAGATAACTATTAAATCGTATGAGATAACATTATAAATTTGTACCACAATCTTGCGGTTCTCAAAAAAAAAGAGATTTTTCGGAAACGAAGGACCTTTCCACTGTGTCGAATTATCTTTTTCACCGACGAAACCAAAAAGGAGGAGGTACTCTAGTCGACGCGTATTTTTTTTTATGTATGATCACGCATAACTTTTTACTGAGACGTCCAATTCCGATAATTCTATTTTTGGTGGATATGGTGTATTTCGAAGTTGGTCCCCTTTGAATTCAAAAGATGAAATTCACCCCTAAGGGTAGCGAAATGAAGGATATTGAGCACTCACCCTCTGAATTCTGGTCCGTTAACCGATTCTATCAGGCATAACTTTGTACTGAGTTCTTAGATTTGGATGATTCTTCCTCTATTAGATAGGGTATACCTCATAGTTTATGATATCTGAGATTTGAATGGATTCATCCACCCTTACGGGTAGAAACATGAGGAATAATTGATTTTTCACTTGTGAACATTGGCACACATATGTAGTTGACAATGATAGATCGCTTATGTCATTATTTTTGTTCTCCTACATCCGTCACAATCATTATATTCTATGAGAGGATGGAATAATATACTGAGTAATGAAATAAACTAACCAGAAAAACAAAAATAATCTATATTACAACAAATAGTAAAAGTGGATAATCATATTATTTAACTGGTAATAGTTGAAATAAGGTGGGTAAGTGAGTATTTTGGAAGTTATAAAAAAATAAATGGGTAGTAATTAGTAGATTTCAGCCACAAAAAATTGAAAAATGAAAACTTTTGAACAAAAAATCAAACCGACGAAATACGGAACTGAAAAGTAAAAAATAAAATGAACCTTTTTAGTCTCAATAACTGAGCTCCTGAACTAACGTGAGTAACTAATTTTGAGTCGGCGCCAAACAAACAATCAACGAAGATCATTAAATAACTTCAAAAAAATAATCAGATTGTCACCGCGCAACTCGATGCCATCATTTTACACTCTATCTAATACATTTTTGAATCGAATAATACGGATACCACATATTCACCATTATCCGATTTATCATGAATATATTGAGTGTAATCGGCCACACTGCTTTCAGTGGAGAAACGATTTCTGTAGCCGTGTTAATTATGTGTTATTATATTGAATGAGTTCAGATATGCTTCAATCCTCTGAGCGACCACTTTTTCAATAATTTTGTAGAAAAACTATTTAACAAAAAAATAAACCGACGAAATACGGAACTGAAAAGTGAAAAATAAAATAAACCTCCGTCTCAATAACTAAGCTCCTAAACCAATGTTAGTAACTAATTTTGAGTCGGCGCCATACAAACAAGCAAATGAATTAGGTGAGGCGTAACATGATGGCATCGTGTTGCGCGATGACATACTGATAATTTTTTTGAAGTAATTTAATGATCTTTGTTGATTGTTCTTTTGGCGCCGACTCAAAATTAGTTACTTAGTTTAGGAGCTTAGTTATTGAGACTAAGAAGGTTTATTTTATTATTTCCTTCTCAGTTCCGTATTTCGTCGGTTTAATTTTTTGTTAAAAAGTTTTTATCTTCAAATTTTTTGTGGCTGAAATTTACTAATTACTACCCACTTGTTTTTTGATTACTTCCAAAATACTTACTTACCCACCTTACTTCAACTATTACCAATCGAATAATATGATTATCTACCTTTACTATTTGTTATAATATAAATTGTTTTTGTTGTTCTGGTTAGTTTATTTCATTATTTTGTTTATCAATATCAATGTTCACAAGTTAAAAATCAATTATTCCGTATTTTTGGATGGATGATTTCATTCGAAATCTGAATATGAGGTATATCCTATCTATTGAAAAAAATGATCATCCAAATCAAAGAACCCAGTACAAAGTTATGCCTGATAGAATCGGTAACGGACCAGAATTCAGAGGGTGAGTGATCAAAATCCTTAATTTTGCTACCCTTAGGAGTGAATTCCATGTTTTAAATTCAAATAAGACCAACTTCGAAGTACACCCTATCCACCGAAAAAGAATCATCGGAATCGGACATCTCAGTAAAAAGTTATGCGTGATCATACATTAAAAAAAAAATATACGCGTCGACTAGAGAACCTCTTCCTTTTTGGTTTCGTCGGTTGAAAATACTAAGTATGGAAATTAGTCGGTAGTTTTCGGCATCACTTGGATCATCTTTTTTGTAAAGTAAAATAATAGAAGCATTTTCAAACTTGAAGGGAATTTACTCTGCATAATTGACAGATTTATAATGTGGGACAGTATTGGCGAGATTATATCTTTGCATTGTTTCATAACTGACGCAGGAATTCCGTCAAGACCTGTGGATTTTTTGTTTGGTAAGGAATAACTTCAATGACATCTCCATTAACTGGTCTGAAAATCATGGTTTGTACAGCGGGGTCACTTTTGGTACACTCAGTACTCAGATCATCACCAAAAAAATCCAATGATTTCGCGTGAATGGCGGTAGATAGATATTCACCAGAAGCAGCAGCTTTTTTGGTTGTATCAGTTTTCACATTGAATAGAAAAATCGAATTTAAACGGTTTTCTTCACATAAAGGATTCAATATAAAATTGAACCAGAGAAAGGTAGATCTCAGGTGAAAAAAACATGGATTTTCAGGTGAATATCATTCAACGTTCTGCGTGGTATTTGCCAGGAAAGTAGTTGTTTTTCACCTGAGATCTACCTTTCTCTGGTTCAATTTTATATTGAATCCTTTATGTGAAGAAAACCGTTTAAATTCGATTTTTCTATTCATTCCACTTCACATGGCACTTATCTCTCACTATATGCTAGACGGGCCTGCCACTCCTACTGAGAAGGAATCTTTTATTTAGAAACCTATCGAGGAGGAAGATTTTTGGAGTGTTTCTTTCTGTCACTAGATACCGCCAGTTAAAGTTTATCTTTTCCGGCGTACCTATAGGTGTTACAAGATCGATGATGGTTTGTTTACGTTGTGTCTCACTTCAGCCAGAGTTCTTTGGACCTTGGGCTGGTTCACTACTCCGTACTGATGAGGGCCAAGAAGCCTGAAACCGGTATGCGGATTGTTAGGTGAACACGACATAAATTAAACATAATCGAGCTTATCAGAAAGAAACATTTGCATTCAATGTCCATTGATATTATATGGAAGTATGCATGGATTTTCAGGTGAATATCATTCAACGTTCTGCGTGGTATTTGCCAGGAAAGTAGTTGTTTTTCACCTGAGATCTACCTTTCTCTGGTTCAATTTTATATTGAATCCTTTATGTGAAGAAAACCGTTTAAATTCGATTTTTCTATTCATTCCACTTCACATGGCACTTATCTCTCACTATATGCTAGACGGGCTTGCCACTCCTACTGAGAAGGAATCTTTTATTTAGAAACCTATCGAGGAGGGAGATTTTCGGAGTGTTTCTTTCTGTCACTAGATACCGCCAGTTAAAGTTTATCTTTTCCGGCGTACCTATAGGTGTTACAAGATCGATGATGGTTTGTTTACGTTGTGTCTCACTTCAGCCAGAGTTCTTTGGACCTTTGGCTGGTTGACTACTCCGTACTGATGAGGGCCAAGAAGCCTGAAACCGGTATGCGGATTGTTAGGTGAACACGACATAAATTAAACATAATCGAGCTTATCAGAAAGAAACATTTGCATTCAATGTCCATTGATATTATATGGAAGTATGCATGGATTTTCAGGTGAATATCATTCAACGTTCTGCGGGGTATTTGCCAGGAAAGTAGTTGTTTTTCACCTGAGATCTACCTTTCTCTGGTTCAATTTTATATTGAATCCTTTATGTGAAGAAAACCGTTTAAATTCGATTTTTCTATTCATTCCACTTCACATGGCACTTATCTCTCAGTTTTCACATTGTTCCCATAATCAATTACATCTGATGGATAACCGTGCAGAATCCTACAAGGTTACTTTGGAAAAGTTTGTTGCGAAATGGATGAATATTAACCAGTCACAAAGGCTGACCACCTGTGGAGCTGTTGCGGGGTATTTGCCATTACATCGTGCGGAAAAATGTGTTCTGTTTTTTTATGCGATATAATCATGGAAACCTCCGTTCTTTATACATACCATTTCGCATACATTGTATGTATGTGAAATGGTATTCATATCTTATTCTACCTACAATATTCATTGAAAATTGCATATTCAATTTGAAATTAAAATGAATAAAAAAGATTAATATTCAAGATTGTGCGTAATGATAAAAAATATTTCATCACCTTATAAAAACTCGGGTAGCACCTAAATAATGTAATGAATATAACGAATGAGTTGATGAATAAATAATCTATAATCTGTTTCCTAATGTGAGAGAGTAATAAATAATTATTGAACTGTAAAACCGAGTCGTCTTCGTCGTATTCCATAGGCGTACGAGGTTAAATGTGAAGTTCATGTCATTCGATAGCTTATAAAAACTGAGATAGGAATGTGCAAGTAGATATAGGATATTATGAATGGAACATATCCAGAATTTTCCGGATAGTCCAAAAATGCAATAATATACTGGGAGTCCCAGTAGAAAAAACAAACGTTTATATCATTACTTTTTAATGCGACGTTCAATTATTTTTCCATGTACATTTCCTGGCGGTTCAGCAAAAATGCTACAACTTTCCAAATTCAACCATTTTTCTAGCTCTTCAAATAAGGAAGGTATCTATTGATCCAAATATAACCAATAACCCTGTAGGGTTGGTTCAAAGATATTTGTTGTGTGTTCGTTTGGACAGGTGTTAGTCCGGTTAGCTCTGTGTTGTGGTATTCCTTCCTTCAGTACAGGTTACACTTCATGGTGTTCGTTGGAATAACTAGTCTGTCACATACGCACTGTTCTTTATTTTGATACATAATTGTTCTACTCTTAGATATATTTGCTATAAATATGGACAGGTGACATCTGAGCTCTTGCATGGAATATTGATGGCTTTGGTTAGATTTGCTTCTATTTCATCATTGTTCCGTGCATGGAGTTCTCCTATCGCCGCTCCATGGTTTGGTTTTGGCAATTCAGTTTGCCAGAGGATGGCTATGGATGGCTCTTTGTGTGCTGTCAATCACCAGTCATTGCTACCATTGTTTTCACGGTCCTCATGTCGTATTGGTATTTTGCATCGGGTAATGTATTTAGCCCCCCCGAATTTAAAAAAGGGGACACAACCCTTAAAGGCAAATATATCAAGTTTTCATTTTGTCCCAATATGATCTCTTGACTTGAAATAATATTACTCTTTAACCTATAACATAATTTTTTCATCTCCATGTAAGTAGCACTTATTGTATCACACTACCTATGGATTCAATTCTTGGCTCTTCTTTTATTGTAGAAATTTTATTCTCCGCTGATGTTGAACCTATAGAGGTTCGAAACATGTATACCTAATCGATGGTTTTCAACCTTCCGCCATATTTTAACTAATCGATTGTTAATATTAAATTGTGGAGACGACTTCGAGTTTTTCTACTTAGTAAAATGAAATTACCTTCATGTTCCTCCATGGCTTTGGTATGTATCCAGGAGCCAGGCTGCCTCTCAGTATTTCACAGAGCCATCTGTGCAGTAGTTCAGTGCTGTCTAAATCCACTCCGGTCCCGGTGATTTGAATGGATCGAATGAGTTTATTGCCAATTGTACTTTGTCATAGGTTACCACCCTTTTTGCTGATGTTCAACTTTCCCTGGAACCCTTTTTCAGAGTCTCCGATCCATTCTCATTAGCAGATTATGGTTTCTCCTCCTGTAGTAGTGTTCTCTCTGTTGTAGGTATGAAAACAAGGAAATGAACAATATTACTTTATCTGCGTATATGAATTCATCCAATGTTCAACAAATGGACCGATTTAGATGAATTTTGGCATAATTGGTATCACCCAATACCAATTTTTACGACCCTAATTCAAAAATGAAGGGTACTGTCATACAAACTTTCAACCCTCCTCTTAACCCCCTTAGGGTTGAATTTCCAAACACTCTGAAATACGTGTTTTTTCATTCGAGAAGAAGAACCTGAATACCAATTTTCATGAGTCTAACTTCAAAGCTAACGGAAAACCCGGGACCTCCACAAACTTTCACTCCATTAGGGGTCGAATTTCCATGAACACTGTAATTTTTCTTGTAACAGATCTCATATACCAATTTTCATCAGAATAAATCAAAGCTTTAATCACTCAGGGATAGTTTAGTTTTTCATTGGTGAAAATATTTTTGAAATCGGTTCAGTAGATTCAGAGATTTCCCCCAACATACAAACAAACTAACAAACAAACAAACAAATTTCATATTAGTATAAATGAAACTATATCCATCAATACAAAGATGAATTCCAAACAATATTCCTCCACTATTCAATAATCCTATTACTGTTGATCGCAGAATTTCTTTTGTGGAGTTATTCCCCAAAATATATCATTTTGTAGCTCTCAATTTGAGACACTCAACAATATTCTCGAAGAGTAGCGGTACATTTCTCACTGTTTATGTATAGGCCAACACACTCCAATCGATATAATGATGTATGGTGGTAGTGTAGTGTTTTGAATATTCAATGATTTCAGAATTTATGGCGTGACACTCATGATTCAGTGTCCTCAAATCTTAAACCGTAAACAATGAATTATCGGACAGAAGGAAGCCATGGTCAAAGCAACAAATATTGTTGGAAATTCGCCACATAACGTACAGGATGATAGTAGAACAAGGAATGACAACTATTTGGTTAATGACGTTATTTATTGTATACCAAAAATCCAATGACCATACGTTGTAAATTATAATAATATCAATGATCTTCTTCAGGCGGAAATTTCTCACATTTCGATCTATAACGTGCATAAAAAAGTGCCCATTCAAGGAGTTGGGATGAGCTCAGTAGTCTTCATGATTCTCCATCGATATGCCCTTGTAAAAAACTGTGATAATAAAACTATACCAGAAGTAATTGATCGAATGTTCCCTGAACTGGAGGAATTATTAAAATATTCCAAATAACCCAAATAACCCAAACTCAAATCACCACAGAGATCGACAGAAATTGTAGACAGACTCGGTTTTCACAAACCTATCTGCAGTAAGGTAGTGGAGGCAAATATGGTCCAGCGGGTAATATGGCCCTAGCGCAAAAAATAAAGCATTTATCAGCGATCTGGCAACGTCAGATAACTGCTTGTATACGTCATTACCAACGATTGTTCGAGCGACCATTGGGCGTCACGGTTTTGCACGCAGCAGCTAGTTGGATTCTGACTGCCGGGTTATGCACATTCTGTTATAATTTTTCGCCTGATTTGCCGACCACGTTTTTATGCTGAAAACCGGAGTGAACGGTCTGCACAATTGAGAGAGGTAGTAGTATCCCTGCACGAGATATCTATTCGCTAATGAAACTCTTTCGTTTTTTTCACACATTATGTTGTCTGATTAATATGGCCCAATGTAGTAGCGGGTTATATGGCCCTGGGCCTTGGAATGTGTTGGCCTCGAGTCTGACGATGATGAAGAGTTTGAGTGCTGTTGACTTCTTGTTGTATGAAATGCTGTTTGAACTTTTTAGCTGTGATCATTAATTGTTTCAATACTTGTTACATTTGTTTATGTTCCTGACTAGTTCAACAACTAATTTCTGTATTAAATTTTGTGAAATCGACTCAAAAAAATAAAACCAGTTCAATCTACCCAATTTTACAGATTTTTTACTGTGGTCCATATAATCCGAACATATTGGTAATATAACCCAAGTGCAGTGCAGATAATTTTTACATATAAATCTATTAATAATCGTTTCTGACCAGGCTAAATTACATACTTACCTACTATGTTGTTGAACAAAATATCCCCTAACATATTGAGGTTCATTAAAAAAAAATTACAATGAGATGGGCCATATTTGCCTCCACTGCCTTCAGCTAATCGAAAGAAGAAGAGGGAAATAGTAGCACAAAAACGGAATCTGTACTATTTTTCATATCCAAACTATCGACTTGATTTTTTTTAAACGACAATGATTCACATATTCAAAATATTTCTTATTATATACAGGATGTCCCATGATGAGAAACACAACTGAGTTCTGTTTTTTTTGAACGGCAACCCCCCTATTTTTGTTACATTTTTGGATTCGCCACTTAATTGTTAAATTTACGCGCCCAAGTTACTTAGACTTATCTGCAATAGTTTTTGACTTATGTCAATTCATATGTCAAAATAGCGTCGATGTTCCATCGCCTACTACAATTATTTGAAAATGACAAATTACAAATGGCAATAACTCGACGTTTTCAGATGCAGGTATTTGAATATTAGAAAAATATTAATGGAAATTATAGAATAAACTATTGCATAGCATTTTTCAAGATATTTTTGTCGATATAAGGTTTGTGGGGTCTACTTTGTGCAGTTTGCGAGAATTGTTGCGAAATAAAACAGTTTGATGTTTTTTTCAGAGAAAAAAAGGAATCGAGTAAACCGCTTTGGTGAAATATGACACATCCTTTCATCAATTGTAAAGGTCTAATTGTTGATAATAAATCAATCATCTTCATGCAATTCCTATACCAATTGTATTTTGTATGGATGAAATTTGTGTTTCTTCTGTAGAATTATAAGAATACCACTTTACGAAACATTAATTGCTCTAGATAAATGTGATGCACACTGCTGGTCACCTAGAGTTAGTGCTCCTGAAACTATAACTTCCAAAGCTTTGATATTGACCACTAGCGCGTTGGGTTATGTTTTCAGTTGCCAACTGATTCTTTTTCCTTAAATTTTTCCATTACATACTTATGTGTTGTATGTTTTATGAGTAAAATAAAGAAATCTAGCAGCAGCCCAAGCTAAATTATTTTTTCTCCAGTATAAACCTACAATTTTATTTTTTTCTTGCAGGGTGTACACCACTTTGTAAATTCGAATAGTAATGATTATTAGATGAAACACTAGGCAGTGTTCTACACTTCACTCATTTGATGAATTCACCCGATGAAGAATTCCAAAAATTTCAAAATAACCCTTAACCATGAAAAGCAATAGTTTTTCTTTAGCAAAAAAAACTACATAAACGGATTCAGATACATTTTATCTGTAGCTCCCAAATAATTCACTATAATCCCGATGACCCCACATATTATTTATTTTTTCAATAAGATCTTTGAGGGGAAACTATTCACCTGGAAGATATCCTTAAAAAAAATCATGAGTGGTTCTGAGGGTTTTGTATTTATCTTTCTTTTCGATCTAGTACACAGAGTAGATAAATAAGTTTATTGACTTTGATAAAAAAGTTCATTCAAGGGATATATAAATTCCAATTATTCAATTGAATATCCAGAACTCCACGAGTGTCTTCATTCGAAAAGTTGAGAAATCGGTTTGAACTCACTGGTAGTGTGAGAAAAGAAAATTTTCGATGGTCGGATCAATGAAGAAAATGAGTTGCATTTTTTATTGATATCACACGAAAATCCTCACTCAAACACTAGGTAGATAGCAACGGAAACGGGTATTCCACAAAGTGGTGTGAACAGCAAAATATTGAACCACCCTTATCATCTGAACCTACATAAAAAATTGTATGGTAATGATTTTGGAAAAAGGGTTATGTTTTGTATTCATTCATGGCATAATGTTACACGAAAATCCTCACTCAAACACTAGGTTAGCAACGGAAACGGATATTCCACAAAGTGGTGTGAACAGAAAAATATTGAACCACCCTCATCATCTGAACCTACATAAAAAATCGTATGGTAATGATTTTGCAAAAAGAGTTATGTTTTGTATTCATTCATGGCATGATTGATGAGAATTATGATACTTTGAACACAATTTTGTTTTCTGATGGAGCAACGTTCAAAAACAACGGGTCGGTCAAGAGATATAATATTCATTATTATGCAATCAAAAATCCTCACTGGTTGAGGACTGTTGATCACCAAAAGCGATGGTCGCCTAATGTTTGGGAGGAATTATTGGAAATCACATTATTGAACCCTACTTTTTCGACAATATGCTGAATGGTGGACGGTATTTACATTTTCTTCACGAAGATCTCTCTAGAATGTTGAAAGAAGAGGATTAACATACCAGAAGTACCATGTGGTTGCAACAAGAGGGTGCTGCAGTGCATAAACACGGGATGGCTCGAGAATTTTCAAACCAATCCTATCCTAATCGTTGGATAGGCATATGAGGTACTATTTCTCGGCCCGCGCGATTCCCAGACCTTACTCCTATGGATTTCTTTTGTTGGAGTACGCGAAAAAAAGAGGTTTCAGAGATCGTCCAACAACCGCAATCAACATTTTTAATTTCTCTCAGGAGTTTTTTCACTTGGATTTATAACCACAGTACTGTTATGAAATGGCATTATACACCCGAGATTCACGGAAGTGTAACAAATTAGTTCACACCCTGTATATGGGTCATGGAAAAAATATTCTTTATGACAATGTGATTGATTTTTTTCGGTACTTCGTTATTCTATCATTTCAAATTCCATTAATAATAATATTGCATCAGTATAATAACTTTCAATAATTTTTAAAGAACAAAACAGATATATCATATTTCATTCATTTGTTCCGCGCTATAAATTTGATACTAACCACTCCAAGTGTGTGATTATATCACATTCCACGAGTCCATCCCAGCTGTAAACTCCGTTACTCGTACTTTTCACTTTACAGCATCATAAATATCCGTAAAAAGACTCATTTTGATCTATCAAACCAGTGATTCTCACCTTGGTCTGCCATAGTAATTATTGAAATTATCTTAATGCGCACACCTGATTATTTTACGTAACTGTGGGATAACTGATCAAGGCTTTCGCATCATTGTTGCACAAGCCGATTTGTAGGTCAGATATGCCAGTCTTCAGTGCATATATTTTAGAATTGAATGCATGGATTGATGATGGGCCTATTCTTCGTCGGTTGGTATGTTTTGATATGTATTCGAAGTACCCCATACAGTAAGAGATTCAGTCTACAGCAGGATTTTATTTCAATAAATCGGTTATTACTTAGTATCTTGAGTTAGGTTTTCTGAATTGTTTGAAAGTTTCAGAATAAATCCAAGGAAATAATAAATAATGTCATAGTTTAGAATGAATGTGATTTTTTGTGGAGGAACAAAGTTTCTTGACATGTTTTTTGGGTAACCTTCCACAGTCTGAAAATTAAAATATAATCAGGAAAATCTATACAAGTGTAGAAAAGGCAAACTAATTAGTTCACCCCGATAAGTTATTGCGTTCACCAAATTATATTTCCTATAGAAAAATGATCCAATTTGTCAATAACTTGTCGTTTTCTAAATTTGCCTATAATATTTTTTTTTTAATTCAAAAGATACTTCTCTATATAGTTTTTGCTTGATGTTTCGGGGACTATATCTGCCCCCGTTCTCAAAATCTTCTAAATCTCCTTTAATATTTTTAATAATTAGGATTTTTTCTCCCAGAGTCTTTCTCGCTTTCTCAACTGACGGATGTCAATTGAGATCTGCCAAAAAAGTTTGAGAGTGACGTATTGCTCATTTGATATATGGGGTGTTGTTCAGATCAGTTTATTAGCATTCTACCATATTTCACTCGTCAAGAACATTACGAATTGTCAGCAGATCCCAGTCAAATCGAAAACATCGAAATCCAAAAAATGGAGAAAAATAATTGGATTATTTCAACACCCAGAAATATTGTGGCTATCCAAAAATGAGGTACGAATAAAGACAATATTTTACTTCACGGGACAATTGTTTTAGAACTCAATTCAAAATGTGAAGTGATAATTGAACATTGACATTACCTAACGAAGTTATCATGACTTCAATGGAAGATTCAAATTTGTTGAACTTCCGAATTTAGAAATAAGAAAATACCCAAATCTTGACCCTAAAATTAAGTTGAAACCTTTGAAAATTGATTCTATTAATTTAGACGATATAAAAAATGTTCAAAGTGCTTTAGAAATACAAAATCAAAAAGTTAACTCTATTTCAGACTTTCCAGTACTTACTCATAAAATAAGTATTTGGACTGTATTAATCTATATATTAATTATTGTATCTGTACTATATGCTTTGTATCATGTGTACTTTGAAAAATATTTTAAAGAATCATCGGAGGAACCATTGCTCACCCCACGATTTTCTCTCTAGGGATGGAGGAGTTATAGGAACAATAATGCTATTCAAGATGAATTATATCTGTTTATTTGTAGCGCAGAATGAATAAACTGCTGAATGTTACTTTTAAGCTAAGCAGGTGTGCTTCTTTCCAATGTATTCGAATGATGAAAATAAATCAGTTCACATAGAGACACCAAGCTGTATGGTTGCTCAGTTTTCCAAAACATGTGTTTTTTAAAAAGTTAATTTCCAGTTCCGAATACTTAACTCATTCGAGTAATTATTCAAAATTATAGGAGTATTACAATCAAGATTTTTATGTATTGAGGTAGACGATGCCACATCTGTTGTTAACTGATGTCACTCCAGATGAAGATGCGTCGTAATCAGATAGTGTTGTATTTTGTATGGATTGTAAAATGTTTGTTTGTATTTTATTTTTGCTGCTAACTAATTGATCAACATATCCCTCCACAATATTACTAGATTTCCAGCTTCCATGCTTTTTTAGTTGAAGTAAATCACCTCCTGCATCCACTAATAGCGTTGCGAAAGTTCTACGCAAACAATGCTCAGTATATTTTTGGGGATCAGGCAAGTTCAAATATTGAGCTATTTGCATACGAAATTTAATGAATTTATTTATTCCCACAACCTGTCTAGTACATTTTCCGTTCTGGTAGTTAATAAAGAATTCATTTTATCCATATCTAGTGGACGGAGGTTCATATATATTTTAGAAATCTCGTAGAAGAACCTAGAAATGTGGAAGGAACGCGGTACTTTTGTTTTTGTGTTATGTATTGTAACTAAGAGTATACTGCTGGTATCTTTCACATTATTTACTGTCAAATCTTTTGATTCATGGCAACGACAAGACCCCGAAATTCCAAAAACTGAGGCTACCTACAAACGTTGATATAAATATCATTAAGAATTTGTCGCAATAATAAAGTAATGAACTTACCTCAGTCATTAAGTATTTGGAGTCGGGTGCATCCTTCAAGAATTTTTTTTAGACTTTTGACTTTCAAAACCATCAGATTTTTGTTTAAAAAAGAACGTAACTTAGGATATTTACTGATATCGATATTATTTCCAAACGATGAAGTGGTTCTCAACATCGAATACTTAGACCATATCAAATTTTTTGACAACCATCCGAAATACGCAAGCAGCACAGTTTCCGAAAATGAATTTACGTGATTATCAACTCTCCAATCCATGAATTTTGCATCTATTTTCAGATTTCACTGGTAATGATTCCGAAGAGGTTTCGTCAGCTTGATTTGCTATTTTTGGTTGTGTATTTGGAAAATCTAAATCATTTTCCGAATCAGAAATCATGATAACTTGAAAAACTAACAATGCTTTCAGTGCAAACTGGCAAGTCTTAACAATTAACGAGAAACGTCAAACTAATGAAACCAGGCAACTAGATATAAATTGTTTTTAATTCTCACGGTATTTTTACGATTCCATTTTGCTTTTTGATCAAACAAAGGTAAAAAAAATGCATTATAATTATAGAAATGATTCCTGTCTTTGTGTATGAATAATTTAAAGTCATCAAAACATTATATACGAGGGCGGGAAATGATTGGAAATATAAATTTAACTTTCGTCACTAGAAACGGAAGTTAACGTTATGAGAATTTCTCTCAATTCAACGGAAATCACGTTTTCGCTGAAGGTATTCTCTCACAAAATGTCGTCTTTTCGTAAAGGGTTGTAAGAAAAAGGTATTTTAGTCTTGATAATACTACCTATATGTTATATTATATCAAATTGACGTGCTACGTACTCAATGTAAACCAATAATCCAACTTGGACATACAAAAAACATAAGAAATTATGTACAATAATAATTAATAAAAAACCTTTTCAAAGACAATCTTTTATTCAAATGCTCTAAGAAGTAAGAAAATACTTGCTTTGGATGTGTGACGTAGCATGTCGCGCATAGTTTTCAGTTCGAATACAAAAGCAACAAGCTTTTGAATCTATAACTCACGGCATAACCTACGTCTCACATCCAAAGCAATTATTCTTTTCTTTTTAGCGCTCCTGAATAAAAGCTTGTCTTTAGAAAGGTTTTTTATCAATTAATTTTCTTGTTCTTTTTAGTTCTTAAGTACGCCCTGACCTTTATATTTTTGTTGAAGCATCGTTATATGAAGCTGTTGGAGCACTGGCTTTTTTTTATATAATAAATACCCAAATCTGTCTGAAATTGAGTTTTATTCGGTTATTACAATTAGGATATTGACTTTCTTAAATTACTCGTCAAAACCTTCCTCTCATTATCAATATCCCCAGTAACATCAAGAAATTGAAATATATACAAAGTGTACAAAACAAATTTAAATGAATAGTTCTATAACATTCTCCGCCCCCGTATTGAAATCTAATATCAATACAAATTTTCAGTCTTCTTTCTTAGTTTTATTGCCAACTTTCTTGGTGAAGTCTTCTTCTTGTACGTCGAGGATACATAACTTGACTGTTGGCCTCTGGAAAACATCAAATTGGGTTTTTACTTCTGCTGATCGAATTTGTCCATCGACACCTGGATAGACCTTTTCCACGATCCCTTTTGGCCAACAGTTTCTTGGTAGTTTCTCGTCGATAATTATAACAATGTCCCGTATCTTCAATTTTCTAGGGTCTCTTGAAAATCATTTTGTTCTCCTGGTCAATGTAGGGAGGTATTCTCGTAACCATCATTTCCAGAAACAATCGGCAAAAAATTGGGAGATTTTCCAATGTTTTCTGGAAATCAAGTCACCCTCACAAAAATGGCCAGGAACTACTACTGAGCTGGACGTTCCTATTTGGAAGTGATCGGGTGTTAAAGCTTCCTCATCACCAGGTTCCGAAGGAACGTGAACAAGTGGTCTGCTGTTGACTATGTTTTCAGCTTCAATCAAATAAGTCAATAGAATTTCTTCTCTGGGTGACCTTTCTTTCAGTGTTGCTCCCAAAGCGATTTTGACAGACCTTATTAGTCGCTCCCAACTACCCCCCCAGTGAGGACTTGCAGGTGGGTTGTAAACAAATGTTATTCCTTTCGAAGATAGTTGCCTGAGGATCTCATCTTGATCTAGTTCTGCCATTGCCTTCCGCAGTTCTTTGTCAGCACCATGCAGATTGGTACGGTTGTCGCAATAAATCTTCTGGGGACAAACTCTTCTTCCTGCAATTCTTCGGATAGCCGAATCCGTGGTCAGTGTTGCTGCCAATTCCAAATGGATGGCTCTTGTACTGAGGCATGTAAAAAGCACACCATATCTCTTCTCTTTCCTTCTTCCTACGGTGATACCTAAAGGGCCAAAAAAATCCATACTCGAAAATGAAAATGGTCTGACAAAACTTTCAAGTCTACAAAGTGGAAGAGGTGCCATTTTAGCCCGAATAAAACTCAATTTCAGACAGATTTGGGTATTTATTATATAAAAAGAAGCCAGTGCTTCAACAATTCTGTCTGAAATTGAGTTTTATTCGGTTATTACAATTAGGATATTGACTTTCTTAAATTACTTGTCAAAACCTTCCTCTGATTATCAATATCCCCAGTAACATCAAAAAATTGAAATATATACAAAGTGTACAAAACAAATTTAAATGAATAGTTCTATAACAGAAGCCTTTTTTCTAAGCTATCTAGCCTTTCTAAAGATTAACTAATCCGCTCAATTTATGAATTTTAACTAAAATAAAATATTCTTTGACTGAATTCATAATCTTCGACCCCGAAAACCCCGAATCGATTCGGGCCATAATTACAAAACTTGTCCGCCATCTTGAAATTGTGGAATTTCATAAAAAATTCGAAACTCCGTCCTTGAAAACCACCCACATACCACTTTTGAATAGAATCGGTCCATGAGCACAGAGATCATCGGTCATCTTTGAGCCGCCATTTTGATTACATGAATGTTGGAGAAAAATTCATAATCTTTGACTCTGAAAACCCCCACATACTAATTTCGAATCGAATCGAACTATAAATATAAATCTCGTCCGCCATTTCGTTTTTTTCTATTACAAAAATTCCATGAGCCACCATTTCACTTTCATGAATTTTAAAAAAATTAACCCCAAACCCCCCGTACAAATTTTAAATAGAATCGGACCATAATCACAAAACTCCTTCTCCATTTTCGAACCGCCATCTTGAATTTATAAATTTTGACAAAAAATTCACGATTTCCGATCCCGAAAACCCCCACATACAAATTTTGAATCGAATCGGACCAATCAATCAATAAATTTTTTTATTTGTTTATTATCAGTACAATAGATTTAGCATCGTCAAGGTAAGTAAATACAGTACAAAACAGACACATTAAAAAGGCAAAGTATTATACAGTACAAAACAGACACATCAAAAAAGCAAAGTATTAGAACTTGCAGTTGAGAAATTCACTAACGTCATAAGGGCAGAGATCAACCAGCAGCCCTTTTATACTTTTTCTGAATTTATTCATATGTAAATTCCTTATATATGGTGGTAGATGGTTGAAAAGCCTTATCGCCACAGTAAGGAAGCTTTTATGAGTAATTGCCAGTCGATGCTGTGGCATAAGAAGATTGTGGCCATTTCTGGTCAGATATTCGTGGTTGTGATTAACTTTAGGGGTGTTATTCTGTGTTTTGATATAGACAAGACATTGAAATATGTATAGAGCCGCAATGGTGAGTATATTAAATTTTTTAAATAGAGGTCTACAGCTGTCAGTCCGTTTCGCCCTTTCCAGGATTCCAATAGCCGTTTTTTGTAGAATAAATACCCTTTCCCAATCAGTTGAAAGTCCCCAGAAAACCAATCCGTATGACAGCGTAGACTGAAATAACCCCATGTAAGCAGCTCTCGAAACATAAAAAGGAACAAATTCATTGATTCTACGAAGCAGGTAAAGAGTGCTGGACAGCTTAGTAAAGAGATCTTTGATGTGGTCTTTACAATTAAGTTTTTGATCCAGTATTACCCCCAAAAACTTAATGGATTTTTGACGGTCCTTTAGCTCTTTTAGTGTGAAAGTAATTGTGTCCGTTTTTTTGAGTTTAAGCATAACTTATTGGCTGCAAAAAAATTTTCAATTTTTTCCAACGCGTTGTCAGTCAGTTTCTTTGGATATTCATGTTCAGGGTGACTCTCATAAAAAGTAGTATCATCGGCATACTGAATGGTATTGAGAGGGTTCATATGGTGTGGAAGATCATTAACATATATTAGGAATAGTAGGGGTCCCAAGATTGTTCCTTGGGCACATCTGCTGTTACACTCACTGCTGGAGATATCACACTACTTTGCTCCACAGCCTGCTTTCGTTCGGATAGGTAAGAATCAATCAAATCAGCTATTTTCCCCCTAATTCCATAGTACGGAAGTTTTTCGAGTAGAATCGAATGCGACACACAGGCGAATGCCTTCGAGAGGTCACAGAATACGGCTGTGAGTGCTTCTCCCCTCTCGAAGGAATCCACTGTGGCTCGCACCAGTTCAGATATGGCATGCGATGTAGATAGATTTTTTCTGAATCCAAACTGGGACTTTGAGAGCAAGTCGTTCGAATCCACAAATTGTATTATTCTACTATTCATTGCAGCTCAAATGGGTTTTGATAAAGTTGGGATTATTGAGATAGGACGATAATTTTCTATCTCATTTTTGTCTCCTCTTCAGAATACAGGGGTCACTTTACTGAATTTGAGCTTCTCGGGATACACACCTGTCTCGAAGCATTTGTTTATTATTTTGGTGAGAGGTTCCGCTAATCCCTCTTTCATGTTCTTCAACATATTGTTACTTAATCCATACACATCAAGAGCGGTACTATCCGAGAGATTCGCAATAATATGTCCAACTTCTGTGGAGTCTACAGGCATGAAGAAAATACTTTTATGGAATTGTATATAAGATGAAGTAAGTTTCGCTGGATCAACCGGAGTATTCTCAAACTGTTTGAAAATCACTAAACTTGTCCGTCATCTTGAATTTATGAATTTTGACAAAAAATTCACAATTTCCATCCCTGAAAACCCCAACACACCAATATTGAATCGTTTCATCCCATAATCACCAAACTCGTCCGCCATCTTGGAGAAGCCATTTTGTTTTTTTTCTAACAGAAATTTCATCATGCATTGTCACCGGAATATGAACACCTGCCAAATTTCAGCTCAATCGGATGTCGGCAAGTGCTCCAAACATGGATTACAAATTTTGAACCGGAAAAATTGACATCCGAATGACAGAATTACAGAATGACATACGAACGAAGCGAATTAAATAAGATCTTGTAAAAATGGATATAATCATCTAAACACACGTTATATAGGAACATAAAAGGATCAAAAATATCTTCCACCTATTACCACCCAACGATAATATCCGACTTATATTCGCATTCAAAATGTATAAAAAATTCCAGTCGGTAACATGAATGAAATAGAATATGGTACGGAATTCTCACTGCATGATTCACAGTCGCACTTGAGCCCTTAGCCTAGAGAAATAACACAAAATCAGAAAAGTCCAGAGAAACTATGTTACAGTTTGAATTCTGCGAAATCAGATACATTGAATTTGTGGGGAAATAATTGACCTGTCACTAAGTTATGAAATTATAATTCCCCTAGAGACTGATCCAATTCCAATTTTTGTAGTGCATGTGCATGTTACTTGCAACGAACATAGTTCGATAACTATCTCAATTCGATTAGAAAATGTAATAGACATTCTTTTTTAGCTTGACATAGTTTATAATAATGAGCTCCGGCGGAAAAATTCAATCTCCATAATCAGTTCGATTTCTGCTTCTGACATAGTGAAAATGAATTTTTTTCGGTGTATGTTCAAACTTCATGCAAGGCCAAATCGACTGACAGTTCTGACATTGCACGTGGAAGAAAATTGATGTATTGAAATTGATGCATCGAATGCATATTATAATGGAATACACCATTCGTAATTAATTAAGGTCAATTGGATTCAATAATAAATGCGTTAATTATAGGATGCTCATGAAATATTCCACATCGGAATATTTCAGAGAAGTCTGAAGAAATGAGACGCAATGTGGGCATGTGCTAGACGGTCTCCATTATCAGTGTAAATAATGATGATAATTTCCCCAAAAGAACCCCGCACAAGGAAATTGGCCCACAGTGGGATTCACCTGAAATTTACATATCTTATTGGTATTGAGTTTCTGATCAAATGTCCTCATGGGCCCAATTCCCTAAGACCAATGATACAGCTCTCAGAGCCGTATTTAGTATAGGTGCCCAACAAACAAAAAACAAAATTACAATCGATTACAAATCAAAGTAAGGAATGTTATCAAACTTGAATGTACAGTTTGTTGTAATATCTCCAAAAAAAACCTTTGAAATTGTGGATGGTATATTCTTGCTGTACTAGGTGTTCACTCCACTGATGGGCGAAATACTGACGGCACGATTTTGGAAAATGAATACGAAAATGATGTTCAGGGTATGAGAAACTGGTTTTCGGAGGGAGACATACTCCTCGTCGACAGAGGGTGCAGAGATGCAATACCCCTTTTAAATGGAATGGGGATTAATAACAAAATGCCAGCGTTTATACAACCAGGAAAAAACATCTTCCAACTGAAGTAGCAAACGATAGCCGATTGGTTACATCTGATTTACATCTGATTCAAGGAGGAAATTTTCAAGAGCGATTTGGTTTCAATTGCTGGATGGGTTGATAATTTTCGACGGACAACTTACTGCGGAAAGATATCTACAGTTCCTTAGAAACCGAATTGATGATTTCATTGAAGATTTGCCACTGGCTTACCAAGTTGATATCTATTTTGAACAAGATGGAGCGCCACCTCACAATTCTCAAGTCGTAGGAGAACATCTGAATGGACACCTTCCCAGAAAAGTGAATTGGCACTTATGGACCTATTCAATGGCATGCGAGGTACATTCTTAAGTTGTCATATTTTTTCATCATGTATTATTTCTTCTTAACCGACGAAACCAAAAAGGAGAAGGTTCTCTAGTCGACACGTATATTTCATTTTTTTCCATCATTTTTTTTATGTATGATCACGCATAACTTTTTACTGATACGTCCGATTCCGATAATTCTTTTCTCAGTGGATAAGGTTCACTTCGAATTTGGTCCCATTTGAATTTAAAAGATGAAATCCACCCCTAAGGGTAGCAAAATGAAGGATATTGATCACTCACCCTCTGAATTCTGGTCCGTTAACCGATTCTATCAGGCATAACTTTGTACTGGGTTCTTCGATTTGGATGATTTTCTTTTTGATAGATACCTTATATTTGGATTTCGAGAGGAATTAGCCACCCTTACGGGTGGAAAAATAGGGGATAATTGATTTTTCACTAGTGAACATTGGCACACACATACGTAGTTGACAATGACAGATCGCTACTGACATGATTATTGTTCCACATCCGTCAAAATCAGTATATTTTATGAGAGGATGGAATGATATACAAAGTAATGAAATGAACTAACCAGAGCAACGAATATAATTTATATTACAACAAATTGTAAAAGTAGATAATCATATTATTTAACTGGTAATAGTTGAAGTAAGGTGGGTAGGTAAGTATTTTGGAAGTAATCAAAGAACAAGTAGGTAGTAATTGGTAGATTTTAGCCACAAAAAATTGAAAAATAAAAACTTTTTAACAAAAAATTAAACCGACGAAATACGGAACTGAAAAGTAAAAAATAAAAACTTTTTAACAAAAAATTAAACCGACGAAAAAGTACTGAACTGAACTGAAAAGTAAAAAATGAAATAAACCGTCTTAGTCTAAATGATGATTGAGTTCCTAAACTAATGTAAGTAACTGATTTTGAGTCGGCGCCAAACAAACTAGCAATTGAATTAGGTGAAGCGTAAAATGATGGCAGCGAGATGCACGGCTGCGTTTTGATGACTTCTTTCACAGATAATGATCTTCGATAATTGTTGTTTGGCGCCGACTCAAAATCAGTTACTTACATTAGTTTAGGAGCTCAATTATCATTTAGACTAGGAAGTTCATTTTATTTTTTGCTTTTCAGTTGATTTTTTCGTCGGTTTAATTTTTTGTTAAAAAGTTTTTTTCATATTCTAGATCACCAGATCTTACTCCCCTAGTTTTTTTTTCTCTGGGACACAATTAAAACTCAGGTGTATAACACAGCATCAGCTACTCGTGAAGAGCTGGAGTATAAAGTAAGGGTGGCATTCCAGAACATCAGTGCGGAACAGCTAATCAATGTGGTGCGCGCAACAATTGAAAAAGTTGAACTTTGCCGTGATCAAGGAGGAAGTCATTTTGAAAATTTAGAACCTCAATGGACTAATTTGCGAGTTTAAAATGTTTCTTAGAATGACTGTGAAGTCATAAGCCTCATAAGTGGTATTTTTCCCATGTTACTTGATCAAGAATGAAGCGATTTACACGATCCATGGCATTCTAGATCGAAAAATAAAAGGAATAAAAATAATTTTATTCGTCAAATATTGACAAGGGTGGTGTTGTTGGATTGAGTATGTCATTCTCGATCGAAATAAGTAAAAGTATATGGGATGTCCCATTCAAAAATCGAAAGTTGGGGTCATTTCCGGTCAAACCGGAAGTACGGCAAAGCAAGTGAATATGTCAGAAAATGTAAATTAAACTTTAATACGCAACCCCCAAATTTCGTTTTTCTATCTACAATAATAAAAAAGTTATAAGGGTGAGTCACTTTGGGGAATCACACGGTATACATATATATATATATATATATATATATATATATATATATATGTATATATATATTGAGATCCCCTTTTTAAAAAAATATGTATATGACATAATATTAAGTGCCCCTCAGGACAAATTACAAGAATTGTTACTTGTTTTTTACTCTTACCATGAAAAACTACAATATACCATCGAAGAAAATAACATCGAACAGAGTGTCCCCTTCTTAGATACAAAAGTAATCAGAAGGGCAGACGAAAGTCTAATCACCAGCTGGTATACCAAACCGGGTGCTTCAGGAAGATTCTCACATTACGAATCATATCATCGACACAGACAAAAGATAAATCTGGTTTTGTGCATGAAAGACAGAGTAATTAAAACAAGCCATACTTCACTACGAACGATCAATCTAAAAAAACTTTTGCAACTATTCATTAACAATGGTTACCCACGAAATCTTATTTATAAATTGATTTTCAGTAGGTCTTCCATTGATATTGATCACCCAAACAACAATAATAATAATAATAATAGTATAATTAATTCTAATAATAACATTTAGGAACCAACTTTTTACCTTACTTTGGCACATATAGAATCTTTGAATTATAAATTCAACAAATTATTTTCCAAAATTCCTTACATCGCTTACAAAAACCAAATCGTATTGAACAATATTTTTTCAAAAGTAAAAGACAAAGATCCTCTATCAGACAACTCGAACTTGGTTTATTGTATCCCTTGTTCTCAATGTGAAAAGAAGTACATTGGACAAACCAAAAGGAAATTGAAAGACCGAATTACCTCCCATAAAAACGATATTAGAAATTTAAAAAAAACTTATCCATTAGCTCATCACACCATTGAACAATAACCCAGATTATGATAATGAGAATATCTTGGAACATGAATCTTATTTAAAAAAGAGAACTTTTCTCGAAATGACACATATTTTCAAAGAACCTAATTCAATTAATTCGAGAACGGACATTGATAATCTCAGCATAATCTATTCATATTTACTCAGTCGTTCTCCTTATGAGACAGACCACAATTCAATTTATTGAACATAAGTTGGTCCCCTGGAATGGTTGGTATTGAATTTTTCACTTTTTGTAGAAAACTCATATTTTCTATGTCATTCTCCTTATGAGACATACAAAAATCGTTTCAATTAACATTAAGTTGGTCCCTTGATGGGTTGGTGGTATTATTTTTCACCTCATTGTATGTTGGCAACAAGTCTAATATCTATTTTTCATACTTGTCAATTGTCAACTTCATTTATACTTCAATCGTCAGTCATCTGTCACCACTTCTTCTTGAATCCAACATGACCTCCATAAGAGCCCATTTGGAATTTTAAAATGTTTTCACACTTAAGTTTAAGTAATCATGATCAATTTTGATCAAAGTTTTAACTATATATGACTAGACCAAGAGTGTTGTCTGTTGTACATGTTATTTTATAATTGTGCAAGTGAAAGGGTTTAACCAATACACCATGCCTATTTGGTTTTCAAATCCAATAATGTTCAATTTTAATTCATTGTAGAGTTCCTGATGAAGAGACAATAAATGACTCGAAAGCTTGAATAGAAAAAAGAGTTCACTTTAATTTCCATACCCTTGTTGACTGCATACCCGAATTTAAAAAGGATTCTTCTTGAACTTAGACAGTCGTCTAACCTCCAGACCTTATATATATATAATCATATAATTTATTGAGAATAAAACATAGATATAAAAATTAATTTAAAAATACAAAAGCGAAGTTTTGAATATAAAATAATATCAAGATGAAAATCTTGATTGAAGCTCGGGACTCGAAGTGATGGCGCATTTGCTGTTTCAGTTGGAGAAAAATCCCGGAAAAACCCACAACACCATCAGAAATCAGATCATCAACTTTCTCATTGAAAAGGACACATGCTCCCTGGGAGATGAGAGAATCAATCTTGGAAAATACATATATGTTCGCTTAAGATGATATGAGAACAATTAATGGGAATACTATCATGGAGAATTGAATTTTTAGGAATTCAACTTGACAGATATTCGGTGGTACTCTAACTGTAGAAAGTGAGTTTTCAAGATATCTTGGAATTTGGTAATATATTGTAGGTCTTTATAATCCTTTGTAGAGGGGAATTTAAAAAGCAGTTTGTCTTTGCTTGCACGGTGAAGAATAAGAGAGTTTGGCGAGTATTGTGGACTGGTTCAGAGTGTGATTTACAACTTTGTAAAGAAATTTCACGTCTGGTACTTCCGGTGTTCGAGTGAGATGAGTTTCAGGTTTTTCCGAATGTTACGCTTTCCATTGATATATGAAGAGCATTTCCTATTTACGTAACTGATGAATTTAGTATGAATATTGTCAAGTCTTTGGGTATGAATATTATAGCGAGCCCTTTTTTTTCGAAATCCCAAGTAATGTTGAAAATTGTATTGTGGAAAATGGATAATGGATAAGGAAATTTTCCTGAATAAGTTGGTTAATGATACTTTCAATACTGTATCTGGTGTTTTCATTATATTCGTTTCTGGGAATGGCAATGAGTTCTTACTTCCTTTCTCTAGAGTAAACTCTGGAATAATATCTGGAATTCCTAACTTTTCTTCTTCGGAAATATCAGTGGTAATATCATCTACATCTCGGATAAAGGTAATGTTGAATATAATTCTTTCAAACTTTGTTGTTGTAATTCGAACCTAACTAAATCAGCATAAATGGGTGACATACGATTGCCCATTCCTGGACCATTTATCTGTTAATAAAATAAGCCACCGCATTTGAAATAACTGGTTTGAAACCGAATCAAGTATTTTCATGAAGATCCCAAGTGACAATGCTATGAATTCTGATCGTATTTCTGATGTTCCTCTTGATAAATTTGTTACGAGGTTTATGGCAAAAAGTGATCTATAATTTTTTTGGAATCTGGGACAATGTCAATGTAATTAACACGAAAAAAAAAAGATAATTAGTGAGAGTGAAAAATCAATCAACTGTTGTGGTATGGACGTTGATCTTGATACGACCTCCAGCAGAGCTATTGATGCGAAAACCTATGAAATTACTGGCAAGAAGGAGATATTGTGATTCAAAATCATTTTAGAGAAAAAGATGTGAAAAATATCCGACAACAAGACATAAGGGCTTAAATTAACTTATTATACATTATTTTGAATAACAGTAAGGATGGAAATAGGCCTCAATTTACTGATGGGACCAATGAAATTAATGAGCTTGAGACCTAGGTGAATACACTCTCGTATTGAGGAAGGTGGAGAAATGTATTCAGATTGTATAATTTGTGTATATTCAGTGTATAATGGCAACAAAAACATCCTTGTTGCCATGGAATATTCAATCACAAATTGAATATCGGAAATAACACTCCATAAGCAGTGGGTACGGTCGCTATAAAATGTAAGGTCATAACATTTCGAGCAAGCTGCATGTTATTCGTCTCATTTTACGCTCGTTCACATTCGTTACGCTAACGTCATCCAAAGCTGAAGTTTTACTACGAAAACAGCTCATAATCTTCTGGAATCAGAAAACAAGCCAATAATTGAATCACAAACTCAAAAAAAAAACCGAAGATCAAGGTATATCTGATGTGCTAATTAAAAGTTTCAGATTTTTTTGCCAATGCTGCAGACAGTATTGTTTACCTCAAACAACTAACTTTGGTTGACCTACTCGATTTCGGTCCTACGCCTTCTGACTCTTTCTGTTTTACACCCATATTTCCTCCGGAATTCGAAGCAGTGAGACCATTGAAAAAATAGAAATATTTTGGAATGATATGACTCATCGAGTGGAATAATAATTTATGCATATCAACAGGTTGTTTTCCGAAATGTTCTAAATTCCGGTTCTGGGTAAGATTCTGCCAATCATCCTGGAGAACAGGTTGGTACGTTTGTATTGAGTAACTTGTTGAATGCCTTGAGGAAGTGGATCTCGTGGCAATTACACTGTGTATCACTTTTCGAAAATGCACATTTTCGAAACACATGCTGTAACTCAGAAACGATGATAGATATCGATATGCGGTTTTCACCAATGAGTTTGTCATAAAAATTGACTCTCCGACACATCCATCATTTTTCATCTATCTCGTATGAAAACAGGACTTTTCTTTGAAAGTGTCCAATTTGGCCCACTCGATACATCATTATAAGACAACAAATGCTGCACTACTCATTCATATACCAGAAATTATCATAATAGATATATAGATATATCGATAGATGTATAGCAATTCATTTCCAACAGGTGTACACACCCAATTACAGGAAATGCAAAATGTTCATATACATTGTTACAGAAATTAACTTAAATCAATATTATATGAGTTACATAATTAATTATAGAAATTAATACACATAGTTGATATAGGAGCTCTGAGATTTACATTTGTTATGGTATTATCACAATAGAAAGTCATCTCATGTCTAGAATTCAAGCGCTTAATATGAAAATTGATCGTTCGTAAAAGTGGAGCACATGAGATCTTATTATGTGATAAATTGTATAAAAATGGTACTGCCACAAAATGCCGCCTCGTATTTAAATAAAATACATTAAACTGATTAAGGAAAATGGAATAGTCTGAGCCTCTTTGTGAATACATACCCGTTGTTTTGAGACATAAATATTCCTATTTTTTCATAAAATAATAGCTAGGAACAATTTCTAAATTCAGTTTAGAGAAAAAACAACCGTGGAGTGTTTTTCCCTGAGGGAAATTTCCATAACAAATTGGTTCTTCCAAATTTTCATAGTGGGAAATTTTTTGATTTTAACATTTCTGAAAATAGCCGTTTGGAGGCTACGGTATAGCTTGAGAAAGAACACTCTCTCCTTGGACCAGCTGGAAACGAGCCTTTCTCGTTTTCAGAGGACTGTACAGATGTCGGTGGGGAAATCTCTCGCGTTTTAAATAGCAATTTTGTTCGTGGGGTTTTCCAAATTACTTGTAATTTTTTGCTAGTACTATAGTCTTTATACGAAATGTTACTGAGGACCGTCCGGAGTTGACGGGGGTGGTGGTTAAGAGCCTCGTTAGAATTCCATAAGCTGATGGAGCACGTGAGTCTTTCAGGTCTGCGCTTAGTAACTGGGGTGGGATAATGGGTTTTTATCTCACACTAGTAAATTCATTCGTAGGGACATAGTTATGTAAAGTATCTGGAACCGGAGCAAACGAACCCCAGTCAGCACTAGTCGTGTGTAGGAAGTCAAAATCTTCGATGAAATACATGCGTGACCGTAGTGGTCTATATGGCAATGCCTGTTTTGGGATATCCGTGGAAATTGTACATATATTCGATGGCACGTTTGATTTGATAATTATGGGTCTATTTCGACTAGTGACCGGGCCAGGCCTGTAAATTATTGAGATCATAGCGGCTGCAGCGTAGGTATCCATAGAAAAGTGGTACACATGACAGCACACTTTGTGAATTTTTTTGTTTACCGATCTGCACGACGAGAAAACAAATGTCAAACGGTGGCGTGATTGATAGATTCAGCCCTCTCTATGATATTTTGGGACATTCTTTCTTCTGAATATTTCTTATTATCGTTGGCGTGAACCAGGGCGGCTAACTACGGGTACAATTTTTGGCGAACAGGAACATCAAATATGTTGCATCAATTGATTACATGCTGTATTTACATCGGATTGTTCTAGAACATGAAACCAGTCTTGATTACCATCGATATCGTACATCATCGGAAAATTGTAGTTTCTGAAATTTCATATTTTTGATATATCGTTAGTATTGGAAGAATTATTGAAATGGTTTTGTGAAGTTTCGAAATCGAAAATTATAGAGGGATGATTATTATCCTCCTTCACTAGTGGCTCCAAGTCTCTATCAATATTAGAAGAACTTTTTGTTTACACGAGATCTAGAGTTCAATTATTAATATTGAGAATACAATAACCTGCTTTAGCTCAAACATTTCCATGAATTTTCTCAGTATATTTACCTTGCTATCAGTAGTATCACAATTATTGGAGATAATAATAATACCCAACCACCAATCATTTGAAAATAAAATTAAATCATTTTTTGCAGAACTGTTTTTATAACATTCATGAATATCTGAACTCAAGTTTGCCTTATCAACGTTCAGTTTATTAAAAACATACTACGATCGAATATTACCTTCTGCGATTCACAAAACAAAATCTAGTTCAAGAGCTCCGAGACTAAATTCCAGGATTAAAAGCTTTTTTTAAATGAATATCATAAATGCAACCTTTAATGATGAATACATTCATGGGCAACTTGACTTTCATTATATTTCATTATATCCTGAGAGGTGATTCTTGAGTCTACTCTATACCAATGTAAAAAAAAATGTTTGGAACACATTACCACAGATCCAACGTTACCCACAAACAGATTTTTCTTAGGTTCGATAGCTGGTTCTCTTCTTCTAACTTCACGGTTGAATTATCCTTCTCCAGAAGCACGCTTTATATTCGGTACGGCTTTTTATCGCCCCCCCTTCTTTCCCCAACTCAAAATCTAACAGACTTACAATTTTGCGTGTCTAATTCCATATTTCATGAATAAACTCATTATAGTTCTTGAGTTATTATGATCTGAAAAGTGCCATGATTTTGGTGGGATTGAACTTTCCGTAACAGTGACATAAAACACGGACACTGATACCACATTTCCTGTACTACTGGGTTATTCTTGTTGACCTTTTTCGGAATAGCTCCTGACTCGTTATAGTATGGTATCGAGTTTGTTGTCATGTGATTTCTATCGAAGCGTTTTTATGATCATCGACATGGATACATTCCGAATTCGATATGGCATTTGGAAAATGATGTAATTTGTTCATAACATCTTTCTGATTGTTGTTTTCTCCTGCTCGATGGTTCATTTACGTCTTTCTTCATATAAGTATCAGAAATTCGTTCGATAGCTTCCTGCTGCTGATTTTTCAGAATAGTAGTAATCGTTTCCATTCGTGTGTTATGAATTCTAATGATGAAGGGAAGAAACATCAAATCATAACACCCGGATTTTTTTTCCATAGCTTGGGAAACAATTGGAAATGAAACCATTCATAAGGAATGCAGGATGAAATTCTTTCGAAACTATGAAATCAAGTGTACATGAATGGTTGTCTGGTTTGATGAGCGGATCTCACGGAGAGTTGATCAATTTCGTGTTCTCGCTAACAAAGTTGATGGTTCAACAAAGAAAGCCGATTTCAAAGCCAAAGTTTCAGAAATTTATTCATCGGAAATCTCTGGAGATACTTTGGAAAACTTTGTGACTCGAAGTAGACTGAATGCTCATTCGACGATATACATTTATCCCTTTGCTATTTACTCAAAAAAAAACACTCAACATGAAACACGATGTAGACATTCACACAATTAGCGAATATGACAATTCAGATTTCGTTGAAGAGAAACAATACATGTTAATTGATGAAAGTTAATTGACAGACATCTATTCGCAGGTGATGATTTTATTCGACGAATAGAAATTATAAGTGAGTATGTGAAATCACATCTGAGCAAAATTTAGAGAACTCCTATCATATCATATTTCAAAGCGTTTTTGTTGCTTTTCTGCCTCCCAACCAGAATTTATGTTGCTCTTAGTATCAAAGAGAGAAAAAAAAGAAAAATAAACACTTTTTAATAAAAAATAAAATCGACGAAACTGAAAAGTAAAAAATAAACATTCTTATCAATAACTAATCTCCTAAATTAATGTATGTAACTAATTTTGAGTCGGCGCCAAACAAACAACAAATATTGTTTTACGCTTTGATGCTTTACCTAATTCAATTGCTAGTTTGTTTGGCGCCGACTAAATATCGGTTACATACATTAGATTAGGAGATTAGTTATTAATGAAAATATTTATTTTTTAATTTTCAGTTTCTGTTTTCGTCGGTTTTAGTTTTTGTTGAAAAGTTTCTATTTTTCAATTTTTCGAACCTGAATTCTACCAATTCTACCTACTTAATTTTTGCTCAGTTCCAAAATACTTACTTACCCACCTTACTTCACAACAGTTAGATAATATGATTATCTAGTTCAACTATTTATTGTTATATAATATAAATTATTTTTGATAGTTCTATTTGGTTTATTTCATCACTATGTATATACCATTCTTTTATAGAATGTAATTATTGTGACGAATGTAGGAGAACAAAAAGGATGACAATCTGTCAATGTCAACATATGTGTGCCAATGTTCACAAGTGAAAAATCAATCATCCCCTATTTTTCTTTCCATAGGGGTGGAATCATCGAAAACGAACTCTTCTGTAAAAAGTTATGCGTGGTCATACATAAAAAAAAAATATACGCGACGACTAGAGAACCTCCACCTTCTTTCTGTGCACGATTTATATTAGCTTCACTTGTATGTTTGTAACCGTATGTTTGTTTGTAACCGACTCCTTTGGGCGCGATTTTGACCCACTTCCAGACGTACGAATGATTTGAAATTTGGCAGGTGTACATAATTCCAGTGACAATGCATTAAGAAATTTTTGTTTGAAAAAAAATAAATAAAATGGCGGCTTCAATATGGCGTACGAGTTCTGTGATTATGGTCCGATTTGCTTCAAAATTGGTATCTGAGGGTTTTCGTGGTCAGAAATTATGATTCTTTTGTCAAAACTGAAAAATTCAAGATGGCGGATCCAAAATGGTAGACGAGTTTTGTGATTGGGATCCGATTCTATTCAAAATTGGTATGTGGGGGTTTTCGCGGTCCAATATTATGATTCTTTTGTAAAAATTGAAAAATTTCAGATGGCGGCTCCAAAATGGCGGACGAATTTTGTGATTATGGTCCAATTCTATTCAAAATTGGTATGTGGGGGTTTTTGGGGTCGGAGATTATGATTATTCTGTCAAAATTGGAGGATTCAGGATGGCGGCTCTAAAATGGCGGACGAGTTTTGTAATTTATGGTCCGATTCTATTCAAAATTGGGGAATAATAGTTAAAAACATTAAATAATAGTAATAATAGTTCGAAAAACTAAAAAACACGCTTGAATAGAAAACTAAACTAAAAAGTGGAAAATAATTTTAAATGAGTTTGAAATAAGAATAAAGTGATTAACAACAAATTTATTCCATCGTAAAAAAGCGTGGGATGCTTTTTAAGATATTTTCATAATGTTTCTACTTTTACCAATATCTGTCCATGAAATATTAATAACAATTGACATCAAGGACCCACGCTTTTTTACGATGAATTAAATTTGTTGTTTATCACTGTATTCTTATTTCAAACTCATTTAAAATTATCTTCTATTTTTAGTCTAGTTTTCTAATAAAGCGTGTTCTTTAGTTTTTAAACTATCATTTATTTATTTCGTCGGTTGAAAAGGAAGGTATAAATGAATCTGTAAAGTCTGGAGTATAGGAATCAACTTGCGGGTCTTATCCAAGGTTTCACATGGCCAGAATATTCAACAGACGAATATACGAACACAGAAATGATTTTATTGAGGGGTAAAATAAATTGAACCCAAGTTCTCTCCCACCATAGATCTGGCCTATGAAATGCTGGATCAATAACGTAGGAAATGACAACAAATACATTATCAAAATAAATTTCGAGTTGATTGTGGATTGTAGTTGTATTTTTACAAGCTTTCACTCAACTTGCTTTGTTCGTATGTCAGTCTGTCATTCTTTCCGGTTCAAAATTTGTAATCCATTTTTGGAGCACTTGCAAACATCCGATTGAGCTGAAATTTGGCAGATGTTCATTTTTGCGGTGGCAATGCATTATTGCATTTTTGTGGGAGAAAAAACGAAATGGTGGCTTCAAGATGGCGGACGAGTTTTGTGATTATAGTACGATTCGTTCAAAATTGGTATGTGGGGGTTTTCGGGATCGCATATTGTGGATGTTTTGTCAAAATTAAAAAATTTGAGATGGAGGCTTCAAGATGGCGGACGAGTTTTGTGACCATGGTCCGATTTGATTCAACATTGGTATGTAGGAGTTTTCGGGAACGCAGATTATGAATTTTTTGTCAAAATTAATGAAATTGAAATGGCAGCTCATTGAATTTTTGTTATAGGAAAAAACAAAATGGCGCTCCAAGATGGCGGACAAGATTCAGGTTTATGGTCTGTTTCGATTCCAAATTGGTATGTGGGGGTTTTCGGGGTCGGAGATCATGAATTTTTTGTCAAAATTTATGAAATTGAAATGGCGGCTCATGGAATTTTTGTTATAGAAAAAAACAAAATGATGCTCCAAGATGGCGTACGAGATTCAGGTCTATGGTCCGTTTCGATTCCAAATTGGTATGTGGGGATTTTCAGGGTCGAAAATTATGATTTTTCCTTCAAGATTCATGAAATCAAAATGGCGGCTCCGAGATAGCCAATGATCTCTGTGTTTATGGTCCGATTCTATTAAAAATTGGTGAGTGGGGGTTTTCGGGGTCGTAGATCAGAAATTCAAGATGGCGGATGAATTTTGTAATTATGGCTCGATTCGATTCAAAATTGGTATGTCGGGGTTAAAGGGGTCGGAGATTATGAATTCAGTCGGAGATTATCGATTTTTAGTTAAAATTCCTCAAATTGGAGATGGCGGATGAGTTAATCTTTTGATGGTCTCTTCTTTGAAGGACTAGAAAGGTCAGAACTTACAGAAAAAGGCTCCTAATAACGATGTTTCAACAGAAATTAATAGATTAAGGCGTACCTACTCAAATACTAAAAGATACAAAATAAAACAATTGATATAAACCCTTTTTGAAGACAAGCTTTTATTCAAAGGCACTCAAAAGTAAAAAATAATAGCTTTGGATGTGTGACGTAGCTCATTCCACGAGTTACAGATTCAAAAGCTTGTCGCGCAAAGTTTCCAGTTCGAATACAAAAGCGACAAGCTTTTGAATCTATAACTCTCGAAATAACCTACGTCACACATCCAAAGCAATTATTCTCTACTTTTCAGTGCATTTGAATAAGAGCTTTTCTTTAAAAAGGTATTTTATCAGTTATTTTCTTTGTACACACTCATTTTCATATACTGTTGATTTGCTGGCTCTGGAAAATATTCCACGTTCAGAAAAGAATCACTTATTGCTCTCTTGCAAATGGCCGCTTGTTTTGGATAGTGTTGAAGTCAACATCCCCATTCAAGAGTCGCGGAATATCAACCCCACGTTCGTGGTCTCTTTTCCTTGCATAACACAACCAATAATTTCGAAATGTAATCCTCATGTGGTTAAACACAGCGCATCTAATATCCGTTTCTGTCTCCTTTGCGAATAGCATAGAAACAATCTAACTGAAACTCAAGTGTATGTGTGCAGCGTTAACTGGAAATCTCATAACGTTACCACGATGACTTTGCTCATTTCATCAAATACCAACCCGAATATTATGAGGAAATTGGGACAAGTTGCTCTAGAAGAGTAAGTGAATTCGTACTGGAAGGTTAAAAAGGGGTCACGTATTGGATTTATTCACTAAACATCATGTACGAGTAGTGTCCGGTAGATTTATGGATAGAAATGGAAGAAATTTCTAATTGAGGTTCCTGAGGTGATTCTATTCTTCATACTAGTTATATATACAACAAGAAGCGAGAAGATTTCATAACGAGCCATAGGCGAGTTAGAAAACCTCGTAAGTGCAAAAAAGGCTTTATATTCGAGTTGTATACATAATTTTTTCTAATACTTCAATTTTTTTATATAAAAATGGAAATACACTTTTCATTATCAACGTTTTGTAAGCAAACGTCCAATTTGTATAGTTTTGGCAGGGACAGTGACATTAAACAAAATTATTCTTCTGAAGTCGCTCAAGAATGTCTACGTTCTTGGAGCAACTTCAGACCTCAAAATCTAGTATTTTAGTCCGTTGCTAAGCGAACCGAAAACCGAAAACGATCGGGAGAAATTTTTGCTGGCCTAGGCCGTCAAAATCGGTACCTACCGGGTTTTTTTATATACATGTTAGACAGTGAATAAATACACAAAAACAACCAACTCACATTAAGAACATTTATTGAATATATTAATACACATATGGAACGTTTATTATAACTATTTTTGTATATTTATAGTTATGTTGCAGTTTGTACAATTATTAAACATAGGCTGAACTCTACCTGAAAATGTATTCTCTTTGTTACTTCTCCCTCTTAATCTGTTATGTTAACTGAAGAGTCAGCGACGTTATTGCTGTTTTCTCCTTCGGCAATAATACTGATATTTCTCTTTGTCACTTCCTCGTATAACTAATTGATCTGCTATGTCTACTTTAGATGTGAAGGATTTCTCTATACAGTGCTTCTCAAAAGTCCTCTCCCCCCCTCTAATTTTTGGAACGATTATACATAAACAAGTGAAATTTGGAAACTGAATATTGAAGGTTGTAAACTTCCCTACTAGTGATGATGGATGACGAAATCGTCGAAGATGACGTCACAAGGCCATTGTGACCAATAATTTCAAATGGAACCCCATGGCAAGCGACACCTCTTTTGAAAGGTATCGAAAAAACCTTTTCAATGATACTTATTTTGTTTGTGTTTATGGCAGTTTTGGCAACTCGCTTTTAAAAAACGCAAAGCTGTGATGAATCAAATCAGTTAATACTAAAATTCCAAATTCAAGCTCCGCCTCTGGATAGTTGTCAAATAAGCTGACATTTTTGTTAGTTTCCCTAATTTGACGTTTTTGTAATTGTCCGCATTTTTGTACATTTAATAATTTGTGTATTGTTGATCGAACGTTTAACTGTTTCAGCAGCTTCTGGTACTTTTATTATGTTTGTACATTTTAATGATTTGTTGAACTGTTGTGAGCCGAACGTTTAAGTGCTTCAAGAAGCGAAATGGTACGTGCTTCAGGTGATAAAGTAGCAGCGATCCTAATTCTTGGTGAAACTGGACAGAATATTCATGCAGCAGAACGCATTTTCAATGAGAGGTTTCTCAATCGCCCCGTTTCGAGGACTTATTTAAGGAAGCTTCTTCGTAGGTTTGAAACAACGGGTAGTATTAATGATGCGAAACGATCTGGCAGACCACAAATTTCTGATGAGAAAAAAATTGATATACTGGCAGAAGTAATAGTTAATCCTACTTCTTCAACAACTCACGTTGCACCTACCTGTGAAGTCAGTCGAAGTACAGTACACAGGGTGTTGAAGAAAAACAAATTTCATCCATACAAATCAAAAATGGTTCATCAACTCTCCGACGACGACCCAGACCAAAGATTAGAATTTTGTGAAAATATGGAAACTAAAATCAACCAACAGCCAGACTATGTCAAAACAATTTGTTTTAGTGACGAAAGTACTTTCTATCTAAATGGAAATGTAAATACACAGAATGTGAGGTATTCGAGTGACGCAAATCCTCACCTGTTTCGTGAAACACATACCCAATTTTCCCAGAAGGTGAATGTTTGGGCAGGTATCCTGGGAAACCACATCGTTGGGCCTCTTTTTTTAAATACTTATTTAACTGGTGAGGTTTATCTGGAGCTGTTGCAAAACGCAATAGAACCGTTAATCCTAGAAATTTTGGAAGATAATCCAGATGAATTCGGCGATTTGGAAATAACATTCCAACAGGGTGGTGCCCCTCCACACTATTACGGTGCAGTAAGACGGTATTTGGATGCGGAGTATCGTGGTAGATGGATTGGACGACGAGGTTCAACGGAATGGCCAGCTCGATCACCGGACTTCACACCTTTGGATTTTTTTCTGTAGGGGTACCTTGAATCGAAGGTTGACGCCACTGAACCTGACAATATTGACGTTTTAAAACAACGTATTGTTGCAGAATGTGAGGCTGTTACAGCAGACACATTTGCAAAAGTACGAGAAGAGTTTAAAAATAGGATAATTCACTGTCAGGAAGTGAATGGAGGTCACTTCGAGCGATTTCTTCTAGTAGATACTGATTTTTAAATCTGTAATCAATATCATACTGAATGGAATTTAAATTTTAATGTTTACTAATGAGCCATTGAAACTGCCATGAACACAAACAAAATCAGTATCATTGAATAGATTTTTTCGATACCTTTTAAAAGAGGTGTCGCTTGCCGTAGGGTTCCATTTAAAATTATTGGTCACGATGGCCTTGTGACGTCATCTTTGACGATTTCGTCATCTATCATCACTAGTAGGGAAGTTTACAACCTTTAATATTCAGTTTCCAAATTTCACTCGTTTATGTATAATCGTTCCAAAAATAAGAGAGGGGGAGGAGACTTTTAAGGAGCACTGTGTATCCTTCGGCAACGGTTGAGGATTTCCATACCCCATGCCTCTTTAAAGCAATTAAATCTGCTCCAGCATTGACCAAAATTGTTGCAGAGGACCCACGGAAAAAATATCCTTTGTATTCACGTGCTTATTGCAAATTTAGAAATTTTGCGACAATTTGAGGCATTTTGCCAAACAAATGTATTCCCACTACTTGCCTGCAACCTTTCCCATCTGAATATTTGAAGAAAAAGCAGCAACTTTCAAAATTTTCTGGACGACATGCAACATATGCAATATACAATGGCTAATAAGTTTCGTTTATCACAAATGATCTTGTTAAAAATATAAGTCCACAAGTTCGACATGAAAATGTGTTTGGTAGTGGTTTTAAAAATATAAAAAACTAGTGGAGCTAATAGACTGGAAATACAGGTCATAATTTCAGACAGAAAAAAATTTTTTGGTAGAAGTTTTGAAAAGGGAGAGTGATAAATATGATGAGTCTATTTCGGAACAATATTTGTTAAATCTATCACTGAACCAAGGAATGAGGACAATTTGTTCCAAATCAGTATTTCTATGAGGTGTAGGTACTGAGAAAAATTATATTTCTGGTGTTTCTAGGAGGTACATGTATTGATACTGAGTACAGGAGTCGAGGTGTATCCAAGTCATTGTTGAGAATTTTTTATTAACAAAAAATTTGTAATAAACCTTCATTTATCTAATGAGAGGATGGCCAAATGTTACTCTCGCTGTATTTAGGTCTTCCAGGTTGTGAACTCCATTCAATCGCCAGTTCCAAAAATCTCATAAATTTATTAAGGATTCTTTCGAGTATCATTCTGTGGAGGTTATAGCATGGATTCCAAATGATGCTTGCAAAACTCAACGCGCTGTGTACATATGCGAAATAAAGGGATTCCACTGACTTTTGTGAGTGGAAGATTTTACATAAGGATTATCACACCCAGATCTTTGATGTCACCAACCCTCCCTAGATTCCTACTTTGTGAATTTTAATCAAATTAAATCATATTCAGATTTTTCGAAGAAAAATCCGTCGAACATTTATTCAAGTTGAGAAATAGCCTATTAGAGCAACAGTAGTGGAAAAAACGGTGGACGTCCGATTTAATATTCGAGCAGTTATTATTCAACTTTCGTGAATATTTTTAGGTCATCGGCATATAGCAGGATTTGAGAAAATTTTAAATATTTTTTTTCATCGTTGATGAATATTAAAAATAATAAAGGCCCCAGGTGGGACCCTTTTGGTACACCCGATGTTACAACAATGATGATGATTTATATTCGTTCACGGTTACTGATATGTGACCTGTTATAAGAAACGAACCATCGCAACAGATCCCCATTACATAGATTTCAGCAAGTTTAGAAATAAATAGAGAATATTATGATCAATATCTTCGAAAGCCTTGCTGAAGTCCGTGTGAATAGGGTCAACCTGATTTCGATCATCCATGAAGTCAGAAATGTTGAGTTGGTTTCGATTCCCTTTTAGCAGAAAAAACAGTTGTTTCTCAATGATAAGGCCTTTCAAATCTCTGAACTATTGATCGTATTTCAGGCTTTCTGGAAGTTTAATGAATGAACATAGTTTGCTAATTCCTCACTTTTACCCCCTGAATGTTTATACAGTGTGACCCATTTAGAACCCTGTAGAATATGCGTTTCTCAGTCAATCTCAAATATTTTTTTGTAATATTGAGCATCGAAAACTATATCTTGACACAAATTTTCATAACTATAGTTTCATTCCCAAGGCACTCTATGTTTTTTTTTCTTTGTCAAAAACGGCAAAAGTTTATTAGGCATGTATTTTTTCCAAATTTTACTACACCACTGATCGTTATAAATGAAAACCATCAGAATTTCATGAAAAAATATTGGTTAACAACGAAGTTACAACAACTTTAATTTTGGAAACAAAGTATTTGATTATAATTTTTATTTAGATTGCAGACATATTTGAAATCTGGCAACACTGGCGATACAAAGTAGAGCACAAGTGAATTTGTACAGCAAAAATCCGAAGTCAATAGCTCATTCCGTTCAACAGTTATAACTACTGAAAGTATGGTAATATGAGCGATTTGTGATGTACTAATTCACAGCCTACTATTGATTTAGTACAATACCTATGCCCAATGTATTAGTTCAGATTTTTTCAAATTATTGATCCCTTCTCTGAAAGCTTGTTCCAGTTCAGTTTTGCAGAATAAAAAACGAACATTTTTTTGTCCTGCTTTCTGTTTTATCATTGAATAAATAATTTTGATACTTTAAAACTTAATTGGGTTCATTTCGTTTTTATCGGCTATTGAAAACTGCATAACTTGAAAATGAATTTTTCATTTTCTGTTATCTTCGAATACACCTATAACCTTAACTTGAATAAATGATTTTAAGGGAATATAATTCACAAATTCAGTGGCGTAGTTAGATTTTTATTACAAAATCGCTTCCACCAGAAATCGCTCACATTACCATACTTTCAGGAGTTATAACTGTAGAACGGAATGAGCTATTGACTTCGGATTTTCGCTGTACAAATTCACTGGTGTTTTACTTTGTACCGGCAGTGTTGCCAGATTTTAAATATGTCTATAATCTACATGAAAATCAATATCAAATAGTTTGTTTCCAAAATTTGAGTTGTGGTAACTTTGTTGTTAACCAATATTTTTTTATGAAATTTCTATGGTTTCCACTTATAACTACTACAAATCCAGTGGTGTAGTCAAATTTTGAAACAAAAATTGCCTAACAAACTTTTGCCGTTTTTAACGAAGAAAAAAACCATAGAGTGCCTTGGAAATGAAACTAAAGTTAGGGAAATGTGTATCAACATACAGTTTTTGAAGCTTGATTTTCAAAAAAAAATATTTGAGAATGACTGAAAAATGCGTATTTTACAGTGGTGGTTCCATCTTAAATGGGTCACACTGTATATTGGGATCGAGTAAGCAACTCTCCAAATTTTTGGAAACACACCCTCTGTAAGGGATAAGTTGAATAGTATTACTTCTAAACTATTTGCACATTTTTTTTAATAATTGGAAACTGTATCAAATCAATCTCCCTTCTTCATATATGTTCAAAGTATTGTTCAGAGCCTATTCTCCTGTAAAATGAAATTTGTTTATCAAGGTAGTGGAATTTGACGACAATTTGATAGGAATCTATAGGTATGGCTCGTAATTGCTCTGAATGTAATCTGCGAACATGTTACAGATATCATAACCCTGAGTGGCTTGCTTATCATTGTATGATATAAGGGGAGCCTGTGCCGTTTGTCGAAGTTTCATACAGGATTTCAAAAATTCCTCACGTTTATCAGAATATGATTTTTTTCCTAAGCATACATAAGCTTTATAATCCTGTCTGATATTTTATTTGCAGCGACGCAACCCATTCTAATAGGCTAATTCATGATACAATTTTCATTTTTCGTGAATATTGTACTTATATTTCAAACAGTATATAGGTTGAAAAAATAGATGGGATATTTTCTATATAAATCGATTCATAGCAATTTATAATTTCTAATGTAGTCAAATACGCTCGAATTGAGGAAGAAATCTTGGCAATTCTATTCAATTGTCAGAAGTTTTACTATCACTAGTAATCTCCCTAGTGCTTGAATATTTCCAAGAGCATGAATTTTCTTCAAAAATTCATGCTCGAGGACATATTTCCAGGTAGTAATCCAAGAACGTGGGAGATTTCACACCAAAGTAATATAAAAAGTTAAAACATGACATTTTCTTTCAGAAAATCCAGTAGGGAACTGAAATTACCAAGTAGGCTCTGTGCCTGTCAACAGGTAAATTATGTGTCATTGACTCAGTGCAATTTCACATTTTTTGCTTTAGTTTTGTGGCATTTTTGCAGATTGTCTCGTTTCGGGAAAGAACGTGTGGAAGTTATAAGACAAGAAATTCAGAATTTAACACCATATAATAATAAAAGGAATAAGGCAAGTGTATGGAAACAGTTCATAGAATTTTGTAACGAAAAATCTTACAAAATAAAAAATTCATCTATTGAACAGTTGGCTCATATATGCAAGATTATGCATTCAATATGAAAAGAAGAAATGGAACAGATTATAAGGAAAGTAAATTGATGTGGAATCTTACCGCCAAACAATTGCAAGAAATAATGTTCACCAAATTTCAGATCAAATTTGATCCATTTTCCGATATTGAATTTGAAGAAGTTCGATCTGCACGTGATGCTAAGCGTCGACAACTACGAACGGATCCTTCTAAGAGAAAATCAAGTTCTGCAGCATTATTTCATGAAGATTATATTAGGATTCTTGACATGTGGGACGAGGACACGCCAGAAGGTCTTCAACGCAAGTTTTTCCACGTTTCTTCCCGAGAACTGGCCTGGCGAGGTGGAGAAGGATTTTCAGCTATTGTAAAATATTTTGTGGAGGTGATAGATAGCAAAGGAGGATTAACAGGCCGCATATAATACAATCCAGTGTTCTTAAAGACTACCCAAGGAGGATCCAAGAAATTGGCAGATAGCAAATGGTTGATTACTAACTCTTTCAAACCTGAGGTCTTTATCGAAAACTAATCCAAAAAAGAGGTGATACTGTCACAACTGACAGTCATCCACAGTCAAAGGAGTGGTACAAAAATTTCCCTGTCTGGAAAAATAAAATTTCTATGTGGTTGAAATCTGCTGCCACTGAGGCCGGTATTGAAGAAAGAAGAAAGATTACTAACCATTCAGCGAGGGCAACTGCAGTCTCCAGCTTAGCAAAGCTCAGCTCACAGCAGTTGATGAAGATTGCAGGACATAAAAATAGCCAGTCGATTAAGTCTTACTTACAAATGGACATTGATCATCATAAAAGCGTTATACAAGCTATGAGAGACATTTCAAGTACTAGTCGTAGTTTAGAAAACCCACCAGGAATTGTTTATAATAACTGTGTGTTTAACATTAATAATAATTATCAAAATAATGAAAACAATGTTTCTTGACATGATTTTTGGGTAACCTTCCACAGTCTGAAAAAGGACTGTGGAAGGTTACCCAAAAATCATGTCAAGAAACGTTGTTCCTCCACAAAAAACCACATTCATTCAATAATGAAAACAATATTAATAATTGAATAATTCTTTTTTATAATTTGAGGGCATTCAACTCTGATTTTAATTTAGTTCAATAAATAATTTCAATACCTGTTCATGTTGTTTCTGATTTAGTTTTTTTTTGTAAGGTATATAGACATCTATATTTCACAAAGAATTCGTTAGATATTTATGGCACAAATGAGACGTGTTACTTGAATTTTAGTTACATGAAATAATTAAAGAACCTTCAATAGAACCTTCAGCAGTCCATTTCAATTTAAGTTTTGCTACTAAAATTTACCAAAAATATATGTTTTGCAAATATTCGTGGCCAGGGCAACTGCAGTCTCCAGCTTAGCAAAGGGGAGGATCAGCGAACAGCAGTTGATGAAGATTGCAGGACATAAAAATAGCCAGTCGATTAAGTCTCACTTACAAATGTACATTGATCATCATAAAAGCGTTATACAAGCTATGAGAGACATTTCCAGTACTAGTCGTAGTTTAGAAAACCCACCAGGAATTGTTTATAATAACTGTGTGTTTAACATTAATAATAATTATCAAAATAATGAAAACAATATAAATAACTGATTAATTCTTTTTTATAATTTGAGGCATTCAACTCTGATATTAATTTAGTTCAATAAATAATTTCAATACCTGTTTATGTTGTTTCTGATTTAGTTTTTTTTGTAAGGTATATAGACATCTATATTTTACAAAGAATTCGTTAGATATTTATGGCACGAATGAAACTTGAATTTTAGTTACATGAAATGATTGAAGACAAATTAATAGAACCTCCAGCAGTCCATTTCAATTTGAGTTTTTCTACTAAAATTTACCGAAAATATATTTTTTGCAAATATTCGTGATGATAGGGCTATTTTTTTTCAATTTGTAATAATTATATTGATTCTCCATATATACCCAAAGAATATGTTCCTAGAATTTTAGTAGTATGAAATAAACATTTGTTCGTCTGAAATAATGTATTCTATTAGCTATCAACGAATCTGTATTATTACAGTGAACGGAAGGCTGTATTTTTATAATTGCAAAGAATTCGTTAGATATCTATGGCACAAATAAAATGCCTTCTTTGAATTTTAGTTACATGAAATAATTAAAAATAGATTAACAGAACCTCAAAGAGGTTATTTTAATTCAAGTTCTACTACTAAAGTTTGCTAAAAATAAATTTTTTGCAAAATATTCCTGATAGAAACATTTATTGTTTTATTTTGTAATTATATTGGGTTTCTATATCCAATGAAGACCTTCCTAGGATTTTAGTTGCATGAAACGAATCTTCGTTCGTTAAAAATAATGTATGCTATTACCTATCAACAAATTTTTACAATTTTTGTTTGTTAGGTATTCGTTAAAAATAATGAACATTTTTGTTTAAAATAAATAGGAGGCTATGGAATTATCACATTAACCTTATTTTTTTGAATGTTATTTTGACGGTGTATCTTATGACATATCCATTGATAAATATTATTTAAAACACTCGAAACAGAATGGAAAACTTAAAAAAATATAATCTGTGTATTCTGGCGGACGAAATGTATGATTTAAGGAAGTGTCATCAAAATTTGAGACATTTATGTTGGCTTCTTCAAAACCCTGTGTTTAATCATCGCAAGACATGTTGTTCAGAAAAATTAGTGAAGTGTTACTTGAAATTGATTGATCATAGTCCCTGTTATCCACCATTGGAGAAACAAGAAGTACTAGCAGAGTTTCTACAACATTAAAATAATGTAACGCAAGTTATTTTGAAAGGAAATATATTTTTAAGAAATAAAATGGTCTTTTCTATACTTTCCTATTATACTAAGTGAAGAAAGGCAATAAACATGTATTAATAGCATTTTTCCTTTGTAAAGATAGACAGATAAAAGTAAAAATAATTATTTGAAAAGCGTATAGACGGCTGTGCATTTGTCAGAAAAAGTATCGCTGTAATCATGCCCAGGGTACCCAGAAGGAAAAAACTTCCGCAAAGTTTTGTGGTTGCTATATTGATGAGCTGAAACGAGAGCTTCTTATTGGTTAAAAAATTTTGGTGGGAAATTTTCTAATAAATGATGGCAACAAGGAATCACCAGTATTTAGAAAAATCAATATTGTTATCATAGTTATATTTCACTAGAAGTTCTCTGGGATCAATAGTGGTAGAACTAGCGAAAAACAAGGAAATTGTGTCGGGTGTGGGACAACTCTTCCTAGGGAACTTTATTTACAATAAATTACGAGGCTAGAAATATGAAATTTAAGAACATAAACTACAACGCGAAGTCTCTGTTGACCGACATGAAATGGTTCATTCCCAAACCTATTTTCCATCCCAAAAAATTCCCATAATCTCCGAACATAATGCTGGAAACTGGTTTCTTATCCCTTTCCAAGTATATGGAAAGAAAAATGTAGACACTACTTATTCAATCTCCTTCTCTGTCTTGTTTACAAACGCCCGCCATAAAACAGAGCAATCCTCTGGAAGTTTCAAGAGTTTTTCAGGCATGAGCGCAGAATCTGATGATCTGAAAGGTCCAGAGTTTCAGCGCGAATGTTGCGGACTCAGTGATCTCGCGATTTCTGCGTAAGCGGTGCCTGTGGATGATATTTTGGCGGTATGTCGGAATACGTCGTTTTCAGACTTTAGTGGCGCTTCTGAGAAACTTTTTGCTGAGCTGGTTTTAGAAGTTTTTGAATGAGGTTCGTAGATGCCACTTTTGTGCTTGTTGGAAAGCTGTGGGAGGATTCGTAAATATTTATTTGTATATAATTTTCGGAAAAAGGCGATTAATATTTTTCAATTATTCAGAGTGATTCATTTCTGTGAGAAAATTAATAATAATAATTTCTTGATCCATTCAGACATTATAAGAAAATGTATATGACAGGTCGTGTAGTATAGAACATACAAGGAACGTTGATTCCAACTTAAGTGATACAAATAAACATCTAGGTTACAAATACATATAAAATATACATGTAAAATATAAAAAACACATTGAAGGACTGAATAGGTCAGAACTTACAGGAAAAAGGACTCATAATGACGATGCATAGATTGAGGCGTACTTACTAAAAAGCACAAAATAAAATAATTATTATAAAAAACACTATTCAAATGTGCTGAAATGTGAGGAAATAATTGCTCTGGATGTGCAACGTAAGTTATTCCGTGAGTTATAAAGTCAAAAGCTTATTGCTTTTGTATTCGAACTGAAGCAATTATCTTTTACTTTTTAGTGCATTTGAATAAAAGCTTGTATTTAAAAAGTTTTTTTTAATGATTATTTTATTTATAGTGGAAAGTATTATATATTTCAATACCTTCATCGCCTAGCAAGTTGAGTAGAAGAGCTTTTTTCACTTCATCCGTGTTGTTAACTTTTCCACTTGCCAGTGGAAAGTTGAACTTCTGCTTCCAATATTGGAGTCAAACGTTTCGGGGCCGTTCCATGTCCTGCCATGTCTTTCACCCAATAACAAAGCACTTGAGCCTCAAAGATACAACTAGAATGCTGCGGTCCCATACCGTTACCGAGTTAGAGCACTTTAATTTAATTTTTAACCTCATTTTCCAGCACTGTTTTACCGCATAAAAATCACTCAAAATGCTTCCTCCTTTTTACCAGCATAAACAATACACCTTGAATTATTTATTTCTGGCACAACATTGCACAAAACATTGCCGTTTACATCGGAAAAATCCTCCTTCTCACACAGTTCCAAATAAACAAACTTCACACATCTGACAGATGAGATTTAGTAACTTTCCCTTTTTTTCATGTTGGTAATGAATGGATCATAGTGCTCAGAAACAATTGCAAACTTGAATGAAGGGGAAACTATTACTAATATTTGAATTCGAAAAGTTGGCGGTGATTCATTCATTACCAATATGAAAAAAAAGGAAAGTAACGGAATTTCATCTGTCAGATATGTGAAGTTTGTTTATTTGGAACAGTGTAATGAGGACAACATTTTGTGCGAAGTTGTGCCGAAAATGAAGTGCTTCAGGGTGTATTGTTTATGGTGGTGAACAGGAGGAGGCATTTTGAGTGATTTTTGTGCGAGAAAACGCTGCTTGAAAATGAGGTTAAAAAAATAATAAGTGCTCTATTTCGGAAACGGTATAAGACCGCCGTTTTCAACCTATATTCAGAGAGTATGTGTACGCTAACTTTATATTAAACCTTGGTTCTCTCTACAGGGTGTTCCATAATTGAATGCTGATCCTGAAGGGCGATGATCCTTGGATTATTTTAAGAAAAATTCTTCATATGAACATAGGTTCGCAACCGCTTTATTTCTGAGATACAGGATGTTGAAATTTAACAAAAAAATCAGTTCTTTCCCAATATCTCTGAAACCGTTTTGGCTTTCATTTTCAATTTTGGTACATGCAAAGTGCGCATGGAAATAAATTTTTTCTTTGATAAAGGATTTCTCAATTTTTATCAGTGGCTACCCTGTTAACATGCCCTGCCATATTTTTGATCAAAATAATGTTACACCACTGTCTTTTTTCCAAATAAATATTATTTTTGTAATTGCCCTCTACTCATCAAAATGGCCATTTGCCTTTTTTTGTCCGGCGAATGGTTTTTGAGTTAGAAAATAAAATGCATTCATTTGCTTGTCCCTATGCGAAATCAGCCATTTAAGAGTAGTAGGATTATCTTGTGGGCTAGAAACATCTAGTATGCTAAGAAGAAATGTATTGTTTTCAACATCAACAATTTTGAATCTTCTTTACGTGATATTATTAACGTTATAAAAACTTGTTTATCAAAAAAAAAACATTGTAAATTTTACAAATGCCGAATTAGCAGACATGCATTACTTGTATGGGCTTGCTGACGGGAACGCATATGAAGCCAGGCGACTGTATCAAGAGCGCTTCCCAAATAGAATGGTTCCTGGTGCTCGAACGATTTCAAGCACCCACAGAAGGTTATGTGAAACAGGAAGTTTTGAGCCAAATCGCCACTTTAAAGGAGCACATCGGACTGGAAGAAGTCCAGCAATTGAGGTAACTGTTTTAAATTCAGTTGACGAAAATCCTGAAATAAGTACGATTATTTATTATATCCCTATCACATTCAACGGGTTCAGGCTCTACTTCCTCGAGACTTCCCAGTGGTTTTCTGCCAGTGGTTTTCTGCCAATGGTTTTCCCTAAAAGTTACCGGAAATTCTTTATTTGACAGGGAAATTGTATTCATGGATGAAGCTAGTTTTACAATAAACAGGATCAGAAATTTTCGTAATAATCATTTTTGGGCCGAGGAAAATCCGCATGCAGTCGTGGAATCTCATCACCAGGAGCAGTTCTCATTAAATGTCTTGGCTGGCATTATTGGAGATTACCCAATTGGATTTTTTTTACCACGCGGATTAAATGGACATAATTATCGCCGATTTCTTGAAGTTAATTTGCCAATTCTGTTGGAGGATGTTCCTATTTTAATGCGGAATCGCATGTGGTTTATGCACGATGGTGCACCTGCTCATTCTAGTGCTCTGGCACGAGAACATTCAAGCCAAAATTTTCATAATGACTGGATAGGTCGTGTGGAAACAGAGTCATGGCCAGCTAGATCCCCAGACTTAATCAGTCTTGATTATTTTCTCTGGGGACATCTTGAGACTTCGGTGTACAGTCAACCAATTCTAACAGAGTAAGAATTGCAAAACCGCGTAATAGTTACCTGTGAAGCAATAAGGAATACTCCAGGAATTCCCGAAAGAGTACGCGAGTCAATGACAAGGAGTGCTGACGCGTGCATACTTGCAGGAGGCGAACATTTTGAAGAGTTAATTTGATTTTGGTATTTTTTGTTCATAATAGTTGTTTTTAAAAATAAATAAGTATTTTTATGCGTACGTATTAAAAAAACTAAATAATAGTTACCATAAAATTAAGAAAAATCTTGCCCAGATCCTAATTGTTAAGTCAGGACTGAGAGAAAAAATCGACTTGGGACAAGCAAATGAATGTATTTTATTTTCTAAATCGAAAACCGTCCGCCGGACGAAAAAACGGCAGATGACCATTTTTATGAGAAGATAGAGGACAGTTACAAAAATAATATTCATTTGGAAAAAAAAAGTGGCGTTTCCTTATTTTGATCAGAAATATGACAGGGGATGTTAATAGGGACGCCACTGATAAAAATTAAGAAAGCCTTTATCATACAAAAAATTTATTTTTATGCGTACTTTGCCTGTACCAAAATTGAAAAATCCAAAGCGGTTTCAGAGATATGATGATTTTTTTGTTAAATTTCAACATCCTGTATCTCAGAAATAAAGTAGTTTTGTTCATATGAAGAATTTTTCTCAAAATCATATAAGGATTATCGCCCTTTAGGATCAGCATTCAATTATGAAACACCCTGTATAGTAGTTATCAGAACCAATTTTCACTACCTACTAGCTTCTATTCCTAGAAAGTCCAAAAAACTTCTTCGCCAAATTATTCAACTCCAATCGCAGATTTACCAGCTGCCACCATGTTAGGTATGTTTATTTATATTCTAATAAGAGGATGATTGATTGAAGTTTTCAATTACTTTTATTTTTGACAAGCTTTCATGTCTGCCAGTGGTACTACTAGGTGATCCTAATATAAATACCCAACAGAATCAGCTCTTATAGTTGATCGCTCCCAACGTTTAAACTAATAATATTACGTTTTAACTAAAAATAAATGAGTTTGCATCGAACATTACAAATAAATTCAATTCAATTAGTGTTGGAGTGTTTTCAACTGCCAACTTAGTTGCCAAGCAACCCTCGGAAGTTAGAGACTTGTGTTAGCTAAGAGGACGGGGACCTTGGCTTTTTAAGTGTCATCCGAAGCACTACTCGGCTGGTAACCTTGGACAGTCCAAAGGATTGATATCTAGGTACCAAGAACGTTCGGTTGGTCACATATTTCCTCCCGCTCAACGAAACAACAGAAATAAATTTATACTTCAGTAGCCTTGTCAGGAATCGAACCTGGATCATCTGGGCATCATTTAAATTTAAATATGGAATTGAAGGTTTATGATAACTAAAATGAGGAATATAAACTCTGCTGTGCAAATTTGAGAAAAATGTATCAATTGTCGTACCATATCTAGTTGTTGATTGGGATGAAGGAATATTTATTGTAAATTTCAATGAATTAATGATTGACATTATTCGGAAATCAACATTGAAATCTTCAGGAAGTTTAATCGATAACTAATGGTAATTGCTATTCAAAAGATCTAATAGTGACCTTCAATAGTTGAGTGGTGTAATTGCTGTAGAATGAATTGTATAATGTTAGATACAGTTTTATTTGGAGGGATGTGAAGAACAGCAATAATCAAAGGGTAATCATTTATGTTGGCACACCGAACAACAGCAATGTCATATTTTTTATTATAACTATTTTGAAGATAAATCTTTATGGCAATTTCAAAACATTAATTGATATACACCACATCTCACGTGTCACTGGAAATTATTTACTATATCTAACCTTATTTCATTAATTGATAGGAATTAGTTGAGAAGTACTTTTACTTCGTAAACAGAATGCAACTAGTTGCTCAGCTCAATTGAAGAATTGGTATTGATTAAACGACACCATCTTCATATCAGGAATTCAGTTATCATCTTGACGGATGAACGCATAAATGACAGATAGGTACAATTTGATTTCTCGGTCGTGACATGTTTTCCAAGCGTTTTCTCAATTTATTTTCCTCTGTTATGTTCACCAGTTTCGAAGTTATCTCCAAAATTGTTGAGCTTGAGCAGTTCTGTTTCCCGAAATCCATAACGAAATTCATAAATATCGTTCAGCGAATTTGAATTGTAAATTTTTCCTTCGAATCATATGGAGTGAAATGGGAAACGATTTCTTGAAAATACAGTGAGTTATTAGATTCATATCATGCGAAGAAGGAGCCTTCGAAATGAGAGCCATCGATCCACATTTCCTTTCTAGTTCTCAGCGAGCATGGGGTATTTTCCGATGATTATTCATGTAGCCAGAAAATAATTTGAATAATGCTCATTCAATTGACTTTTTTCCGGGTTAACATGATGGATGGCGATGAACTGAACGTTTATTTCCCATCATTCAACATTAAACCGAAGACTATTTTGACACAGATTTTTTAATTAAAATACTTGCATTCATACATTATTGTCCAATATCGTTGAAATTTACAGGGTGTTTTTTGCGGTATCAAACAATCATAAAATTGCACAAGTAACCCCTTCACCACACTTCACACCTATATGCGCATTTCGATAACTGAGTTTTCATCATCAGTAGGTCGACTTCACTGAAAACATTGTAACATTAGCTTACAATTTATACCTGCTGTTATTCTATTCTAATTACCGCTCCTCGAGTCAATAATGGGGTCTTGGTGATTCTATGGGGATCAAAGAAAACAGAGTTGAACACATAGGCCCATTATCCTCATTAAGTAAATTTTTATCATAGTTTTTGTGGATAATTATACTCTTCAGACAGTTTAATTTTCTAGTGTCGTTGACCGATTTGATCATTTTCATTATTGATTTCTTTCTTTTTTTCTCTAACATTGTTTTTTTCTCCAACATTGTTTTGGTAGTGAATAAGTATTTTTCTTTTTAATTTTATCATTATTTTCTTACACACACTATTTAATTTTTAGGAGGGGTGGAAGATAGCCTTTGGCTAACCCTTTTCCTTTTATGTATAAAATGTACTTTATGCATAATAAACGATATTATTATTATTATTATTATTATTATTTTCAAATTATGAATGTTAATTCTGTGACAAGATTCTATGATATGGTCAGCCACACTTGACTTAATATCAATAGTGGCACCAGTCGAGGGGAAGCGCATGTATAGTGTCACAAGTTAGAAAAAATCATTTTACTTTCCCCAATTACCAGTTCATTATTCAAAATTAATAAATCATATCACGTTTCCAAAACTTCCAAACAAAACATTCAACAAGAGTACCAAGTCGACAACATATAAACATTTGTGTCACACTTCAAGCGAACTCAAAGAATTTTGAAATATTAACAGATCAAAGCACAAAGTGCTTACCTTGATCCAGTTGGAGGATAGAAACAATTAGGTTTCGAGGTAAGCGGAGAACCAAAGATGAAATGGGGAGTGGTTGTCAGGTCTTGGTGTTGGACTCAAGTCGATTAGTCGGGGTGACGTACCCCCTGAAGGACGAACTGGAAGGTAGAATGTAGTTTCTACTTTCGAGCTGCCGTTCTGGCAGCATTGAACATATAATCCTTAGGTGTAAGTATAGTTTTATATATTTTCTATGATAATAAATTTTGTATGTTTGTTTTTGGATTCTGAGTTCATAATCTGGTTATCACAAAATCCCGCCGAGCTACCAACCCCCTTTAAGGCCTCTAGGCCATACAGACTCATGACATATGGTGGAGCCGCCGATATGTTATTAATCATAAATGCAAAAAATTGTAAAATCTAATATAAATAAAGATACTTCAAATCTTTTCATCTCACAGCGGTAAATAACAGAACATAACAGTGAATGCACAAAAGTACATAATTTCCATATTCATTGTAGAACAATACAATGAAAAATGTTATCAACAAATAATTATACAAGAATTCGACATTTGAAGAGTACAAAACGAGGTACTTCAAAAGATTTATTATGGAGAATAAAACTCCCAAATCGGAAATTTGGCATCTAGGAGGCATTTAGATTGCTCCTATAGTTTTCATCTCACAAGCGAAAAACAAAAACAAAAGAGTTTTTGCATTTGAATATTTATAACAAATTCAGCAATGACACTTGGGAGTAATAAATAAATACTAACCGTTTTACGTATGATGGCGTAGTCGATTTCCTGGTAGTAATTCCAAAAATGTTCGTCTATATTCTCGCCTAATGTCAGAACTTGATTTCTGCAGCATCTTATATGAAATATATTTTTAGTTTCAGTGTTTTGTCGGTATTTATGGTCTTTGATTTCCAATCTTGCAGAGCTTATTCCTGAGTTTGTTCTTCAAAAAATCACTCGTTCATCAGTTCATTAGTGCGTGAGGAATTGTTTATTTTCAGGTGGTGTAGTGTGTAAGGATACTTTTTGTAGAATGGGCCACATTTGTATTTTGTGTGGACAGTATAGAGCCGCAGATTCGTACTTTCGCCTATTTTCAGTACCAAAAGCGAGTACGAATCTTGACGAATTGACTTATGATGATATTATATGCATTGATTTTATATTTTCTGCAATTCAATGACAATTTAATTTCCAATTCTCCGTCTGTCAAAATGCAGCTGACCTCAAATTCAAATGGTACAAAATTCGAAAAACAACAAGACAGTACTTTCTTTGTGCACTGTTCGGGGGGCTTCTAATTCTAGCTCTGCTATTGATGAAGTTTGACAGATGTCTCTTTTCAACCAATACCAAAGCTAGAATTAGAACCCGCGAACAGTTCGCCTCAAAAAGAAATCTGAGGAATTAAATATACCCTGCTACTGAATTGAAACTAAAACGAAATTGGCGCAATCTGACACGCTAGTAATCTAAGGGTCGCCAAGTCAATCCCAAACTTCTACAGGTATAAGGGCAAGCACCAGGGGTTTTAGACATCTTAGTGTTTTCTGACTTCAATAGACAATGTCACAATTTCGACAACTAATTCCATAAATTCCCAACTCATCTAATGTCAGTTTTGTTCTTCGGGTTTCCTTATAACGTTTGCAAGTTATTTTCATCACTATAAACTGCTTGGAGATTTACATCCCGGAATATAGTGATGAGCAATCTCGTGAGGTTTGGCTGGAGAGAGATTCTCACGAATCTTTTTTTTTAGAGTCATGATTCCATTCACTAAACGTGTGAAACGCTCTTTTCTCAAGAGATTAGCGATCATGTCTGGTGCATATCCACCAATGTTATCTCAACTAGATTTGCACGTACCAAGAATAAATAGCAGAAATGAAATTTGCTTTTATCTACCTCTACGAAGAATCAACGTTCTAGTGAAATCTCCAGTTCATAACATATGTAAATCCTAAAATAATTTCTATTCAGAATGTGATATTCCTGTTGTTCCATCTGGACATTTCAAGAACATAATTAGAAACAAGTTAATAAATATGCAGGTCTAATTACAACCAACTTCTATTTTTTACACTTTGCTCACTTCTGTACACTTCTGCCAAATAAATTCGAGTAGTATTATTCGAATGCTATTTCTATTATTGTATGTATTAAGGTGTGTATTATTGTATGAACTTACTGATTTTGTACTCTATTTTGGTAATTATATATTTTGTATTCCATCATCATTTTGTATCATTAAGGATTGACCTATACTTAGTCATTACTTAAGAACTGTAATCCATATATTTGTCTTGTAATTGGGAGTACTCCTGTTAGACAATAAACCAATTTTTTTTTCATTAATTATTGCTATTTTCTTGATGTTCTTGATTACATTTCGGAAACGATCAGCATTCAATGGGAAGTTTACGGCTCTGCGTATACGAAAATTGAAACTAGCCATTTTGTGTTGAAAGCGGTGTTTTGAATCGGCTGGGATGAACCTGTTTATATGGGTGGGATTTCTGTAGATGTCTATTTCCAAAAGCTCTTTATTTCTGGTGACCAGATTGTCAAGGATAGGTTATCGTCCGTCAACTTCCATTCCTAACGTTACACTGAATTCATGGATGTTAGGAAGACGTCTATGTTCTGATTTTTCGTGTCAAAAATACAAAACACATCATTTACATACCTGAACCAAATTTTTTTTGAAAATATTGACTTTGTAGTTTCAGATTCGTTTCGAATTAACTCATGAAGAGGTTTGCCATGAATGGTGATGGACAATTGCCCATGGCAGTGCCTTCCTTCTGTTGGTAGAATTTATCGTGGAATATGAAATAGTTTTGATCCATGCATAAGGATGTTAGTTTAAAAAATTATTCGACTATTTCTGTTTCAAACTTGTTAAACTTTGAAAGTTCTTTCGAGTACTGCAAGGTTTCAGGAATAGGTACACTTGGAAACACAGAGCTTACATCGAACGAAACCAAAATTTCACCTTCCACCAAAGTTGAGTTTTTGATTGTATCGATGAACTCATAAGAATTCTCAATAGAGAAACTATTTGGCTGGATAGGTGAATTATTGATAGCCATTTGACAAGTTAAGAGTTGGAGAATTGATATTTTTATCAAAGCAATAAAAATTTTAGAATATTAATTTAATTAATTAAATTATCCAAAAGGTTTTTTTTTTTTTTTTTACACTATTCAAAGATACAAGATCCAATTATAGAATAGGAATATACAGTATGAACTATAAGCTATATACGTTAATATACATCATTGGACAAAAACAGAAAGTCCAGTTTTTTTATGGAGGCCACACTGCAACAAAAAATGTCAATGGTTTCATTCATCTTATTATATGTATTGCACATCTTATAAACAGGTGCATTCAATTTAACATTGGTGTGACAAAGTGGAAGATAGAAAGTAATGTTTCTCCGAGATGTGAGTCTAGGAATATGAAACTTCAACATATCCAAAATGCAGCTGCAGTCCAAATTGTTGTGAATAAGGTTGAAAAGGAATATAACATGTGACCTATTGCGACGAGATTCAAGTGAATCGATTGAAAATCTGGAAATTAGTTGTTCATGTGGATAACCTACGTCTGGGTAGTTGTCATCAAGTTTGAAACATTGATACTTCAAAAATTTTCGTTGGATATTTTCTGAATTAGATATATATACCTGATAATATGGTGCCCAAACAATTGATGCATACTCTGAATTTGATCTAACAAATGTAAAATATAATTGAAGAAGAGTTTTCTCATTCCTTCCAAAATCATTTGAAACTCTGATTATGAATCCTGATGATCTATAAGTTTTTTTGGTGACTAGTTCGATATGTTTTGCGAAAGAGAGTTTTTTGTCGAATGTTGATGAATTTTTGGCAAACTGTATAATTTTGGAACTGTTGAGTTTGATATGCGCAACTTGAATTTCAAACAATCATTCATAGTATTTTGCAGTTATCCACAATTGACTTATAGTTGCCCATTATCTCAGGTAACGGTGTTCTTTTTAGTTTTTCATAAAGACCTTGTGAAACATGTTTGTTAATTTTTTCAAAATACTCTGATTCATCTAGAATGACCACCTTGTTTCCTTTATCTGCTTTCAGATAAAAAAAATATTTCTCTCTCAGATCTTCAATCACCTTATTCGTACTGTTATCATGTCTTGTAGGCGGATTTGTAGAGTTCTGTGTCAGTTGAATTTTACAGGCATTTCAAACATAATTTTTTTTGTTCTTGTTTTGATAATTCATATCACATTTTGAGAAAATAACTTCATATGAACATATGTACTAAGGGTCTCAGCTTTCAAACCAGAGGGTGGTAAAGTTTTAAGAATTTTTTTTATGATAACTTTAGTATGACCCTAGATATTTTTGTGAAACGTGAAACATCTTCCATGTATCAAAAGGCATTTTCTGCTGTACTAACTTTTTTTCAATTATTGCCAGTGGCGTTCGTACGGAATTTGCACTGAATCCTTTTGAAGATAAAAGTGATACACTACTGCTATTTTTGAAATCCTCATTCTTTTCTGACCAAATCTCCTGATTTTTTTTCGTTTGTCGTACGGTTTCCACATAAAAAATAAAATGCATTCATTTGTATCTCGAAAAAACAATTTATGTACCTTTATGTGAACAAAAATATATTTAAGAGAATAATTTGGGTTTTCTTCAGCCCAAAAATGATTATTGTGAAAGTATTGAATGGCATTTCTGTAAAAATTAGCTTCATCGGTGATTAACATTTTAGTATAAAATAAGGATTTTCATACACTTTTCGAAGAAACCATTGGCAAAAGTTCATTTGTGATGAAAAGTGGCGAGGGAGTAGCGCCTGCACCCGTTGGATATGGTGGGGACATAATAAAAAGTCATGAAATTTTTTCCAAACAAGAATATGTGAGTAATTCAAATTGTTTCCCATTTTTCGTGTACTTAATCCGGAATCTTTCTCAATTGAATTCATATCCGCTACCTCAATTCCTGGTGTTTTTACACTACGTTGTACTCTTTTGAGATGATTGTATGGTTCAAAACTTTTTTTTTCGCACAACTTACTATGAAGGTTTGAAAATGTTCGTACATCCGGAATATTTCTATTTGGAAAGCGGTCTTCAAAAAGTGACCTGATTGTTATAAAAAAAAGCATTACGACAATGTATTTGGACATTATTTTCCAACCAATGTCCTATGTGATCACTATTATGTGCAGTAGTTGATTGCCTGATGAAAAGGTGTTTATATATTCACTATAAGGACCTTACTCAAAGACCATGTTCATTGAACATCGACTGTCGATCCTGGCATCAATGTATTTTGTATAGTAACCAATCAATTTTATTTCTCATACTTATTATCAAAACATGTATTTTATCACCGACATTTTTTTGTTTAATCCCTTATTGGCATTGGTAGAATGTTCAATAGAATTATTTCAACGATTAGGGACATTCTTGCATGGCCCACAATGATTATCATATCACCTGGGGTTCATTGTTCAATCACAAGCGTGTATTAATATTAATGATTTTTGTGCTTTAACAAACCAACTTTATTAATAATAATAATAATACTTTATTTGCCACTGCGGTACAATATGAACATATGGTATGTCAATAATTAGCTATGAATATAGAATATAATAACAGGATAAAAACGAATAAGATAGGTAGAGGAAGGTCGTACTTAGCAATATAAGTGTAAACATATATATATATATAAAAGTCGTGCCTATAAACTACAAATTAAAAACATATGGAAAAAGCGTTATAAATACACTTTGAATAATAGAAAAACATTGACAAAAATAAAAAAATACGTGCTCATTGGAAATCATCATCCAGGAATTCATCACAACTATAGTAGCATTTCTGCAGAAGCAGCTGCTTCACTCTGCCATGAAACACTTTATCAGAGGTAATTTGCTTGATCTCTTCAGGTAATTTATTATATAGGATTATTGCATTATATAGAGGGGATTTTTTATATTTTGTTGTTTTGTGATTTGGAATACGCGAAAGATAACCATGACGGGTATTGTAACTGTGCGCCTTTGCATTTGTTTCTATTTCTTGGATGTTTGATCTAGCAAAACCTATACTTTTAAGAATATATATGGAGGGAGTAGAAAGTATTTTTTTCCAAATGAAAACTGGTTTACAGCTGTCTCTCTGTTCCATGCTGAATAATAATCTAACAATGCGCTTTTGTGCTACGAATACTCTTTCACTACTGCAACCCCATGCTATGATATTGAGCGACATATGTGAATATGCCATTGCAAAGTAGATTTCAAGTAGACCTGCTGTGTTCATGCATGATTTCATATGCCTTGAAGCAAAAAAAAGCCTTGTTTAGTTTGTTGCAGACATCTTTTATTTGCAGCACCCATGATAGGCTTTCATCCAATTCATTCCTTACAATTTTACCTCACTGCTACTCCGGATTTGTCAATAACCTGTAGGTCATCTGGAACATTTTTTTTTCTATTATAGAAATTCACAGTTACTGTTCTAGTGGAGTTTAGAATTAGTCTGTTTCGCTAACACCAGGAGCTGAAACCGTCGATTATGCATTTTACCTCACTAAGCAGTACATCAATATTCCCCCCTGTAACTGTGATAGTTGTATCATCTGCAAACATAGTAAGGTGGCAATCTTCCAGATATTCTGGCAAGTCATTAACATACAGCAGAAAGAGCAGAGGTCCAAGCACTGATCCCTGGGGCACTCCAATTTTAACGTCATTGTAACTTGATCTGGAATTTTCACATTTTACTGTCATGGTGCGTCCTTCGAGGTAGGATTCAATCCATTTCAACACGTTATTGGGGAAACTAAGTTGGGATAGTTTAGCAATTAAAAATTCAGGAGACACAGTGTCAAACGCTTTCGTTAAATCAAAAAATAAAGATAATACAATATTACTCGAATAGATAAAATTCAGTAAGTGATATGTTGCAGTTTCTATTGATTTACTCTTCCTTAATCCATGTTGTTCTTTGCACAGTATATTATTTACCTCCAAATAGTCAGTTCTCCTGTTTGATACTATCTTTTCAAAAATTTTTGCCAGTGAACAGAGCAAAGAGATTTGCCTATAATTATTGACATCAGAATGATCTCCTTTTTTGAAAAAAGGTATTACTAATGCCTTTCTGAATTCTTGGGGAAAGTATCCTTGCAGAAAAGCCTGATTAAATAGGTAAGTCAGCGGGGTAATCATTACATCAATTACTTTTTTTAATTGTTATTTCTCATCTCATTATTCCTCATCACGATAATTCGAAGGCATATTATATCGATGAGAGTACATCTTTTGATCACCAGTAAACATCCATTCAATGTTTAAGGGCATTATCATAATGCTCGAAGACATTCATTACTGGCTGTATAACATTGTCCTAGGCGCCTTAAAAAACAGGGTGTTCCATAACTAGGGTGCAAAAGAAACTGAGAATTTCTCTTGGGGGATGAACAGGCCTTTCGCAACCATATAGGCGGTATTGAAGTTGAAAGATGAGAAGTTGCCATAGTGGCATTCAAGGGTACTTATTCTCGAGGATACTCAGAAAAATCATAAAAATTTCAATTCAAAATCAATCACCAAACTTTTAGAAAAAATAGCGATTTTATGAACAAACAATGTTCACAGGCGAAAAATCAATCATCCCCTATTTTGCTACCCATAGGGGTGGATCATTTCATTCCAACTAACGACATGAATATGAACAACTCATACTCTATCTAATGGAAAAAGAATCATCCAAATCGGAAAACCAACTACAAAGTTATGCCTGACAGAATCGGTTGACGGACCGAAATTCAGAGGGTGAACGAACAATATCCTTCATTTTGCTACCCTTAGGAATGGACTTTTTTGTTCAAATTCGAATGGGACCAACTTCGAAGTACACCCGGATTCTTCTGTGAAAAGATATGCGTGGTCGTACATGGAAAAAAAGAATACGCGTCGACTAGAGAACCTCCTCCTTTTCGATTTCGTCGGTCAAAAAAGAGGAGGTTCTCTAATCGACGCGTTTATATATTTTTTATTTAAGTACGACCACGCATAACTTTTTACAGAGCAGTTCGATTCCGATGACTCTTCGTTCATTGGATAGGGTATACTTCAAAGTCAGTCCCATTGGAATTTGAACAGAAAAATTCATCTCTAAGGGTAGCAAAATGAAGTATATTGATCGTTCACCCTTTGAATTTTGGTCCGTCAACCGATTCTATCAGGCATAACTTTGTACTGGGTTTTCCGATTTGGATGATCAATTTTTTATTAGATAGGGTATACCTCATACTTGATCATGTTTTGATTGGAAATCGAATGATTTATCCCTATGGGTAGAAAAATAGGGGATGACTGATTTTTCACTTGTGAACATTGGCACACATATGTAGTTGACATTGACAGATCCTCCTACATCCCTCAAAATAATTACATTCGATGAAAAGATGGAATTTTATACAAAGTGGTGAATTCAACTAACCAGAACCTTCAAAAATAATTTATATTACATAACAATGAATAGTTAAAGTGGAAAATCATATCATTTAACAGTTAATAGTTGAAGTAAGCTAGGTAAGTAAGTATTTTGAAGGTAATAAAAAATTAAGTAGGTAGTAATTGGTAGATTACGGCCACAGAAAATTTAAAAATAATTTTTTTATAACAAAAATATAAAACGACTAAAAAATCAACTGAATAGCAAAAAACAAAATAATAGTAATACTAAAAATACTTGAGTTTTAATAGTGTTTTTCATCGATGCTCAAGTACAGTAGGAGAAAAAAAATACAGAATTGCCAGAGATCGATCAACTTGAACGAATCTGTATATAATCGGAATGATTCGGAATGCAAACCATTCAACAGGCAAGCTTCTTTGTGGAATGATCCAGCAAATTCGTAAGCTGGATTAGCAGGATGAAGCTCTGATCCATTGTACGAAAATCTGTTTGTTTTTTCATTTCAATTCGATAGCTTTGTCCTGGAAAAAGGACAACACAATCATTCGGGTGTGCAAATAGTAGGAGAGACCAAGGGTGGTGGATGCGTTGGGTGGTTTGCCGATTGCGAACAATATTAATGTTTGACATATGGACTTAGAGCACCTTTGTAAGTATATTACAATTCATCCGTTTTTGCCACTTTGATAAATATAGTGTTTTTAAAGTTCGACAGTTTGATTTTTGTTGTTGCAAACGTGAAAACTAGGGTTGCGTTTTGATTTGGCGTGTATAAACTTTGAATTAAATTGAGTTCTGCCTCCGGAAATTACGCTAGTGATGAGTAAAGAGCAGATTGAGATGAGTAGTCTGCTAACCGCAAATTCTGAAAGTTACACAATAATCTTGATGAGGTTTCTCGACGTACCTCTGATGAAATTTATGTTTCCAGTTAGAGAGCTGTAGTAAAAAAAGCTTTTCAACTAAAAATTAAACCGATGAAAAAATCAACTGAAAAGCAAAATCAAATAAACCTTCTTAGTCTCAAGGATAATTGAGCTCCTAAACTAATGTGAGTAACTAATTTTGATTCGGCGCCGAACAAAAATTATCGGAGATCATTATATTACTTTGAAGAAGTAATTAATACGCCGCTATGCATCACGCTCCCATCATTTTACGCTTTAGCTTATCCAATTGCTAGTTTGTTTGGCACCGACCCAAAATTAGCTACTCACATTAGTTGAGGAGCTCAATTATCATTAAAACTAAGAAGGTTCATTTCATTTTTTGTTAAAAAGTTTTTATTTTCCAATTTTTGGTGTCTGAAATCCACTAATTACTACCTACTTGATTTTTGAATACTTCCAAAATACTTACTTATCAAGCTTACTTCAACTATTAACTTTTGAATGATATGATTATCTACTTTCACTATTTATTGTTATATAATATACATTATTTTCGAAAGTTCTGGTCAGTTGATTCCATCACTTTGTATATAATTCAATTCTTCCATAGAATGTAATTATTGTGACGGATGCAGGAGGATCTGTCAATATCAACTACATATGTGTGCCAATATTCACAAGTGAAAAATCAATCAACCCCTATTTATCACCCATAGGAGTAGATTATTTCATTCTGAATTGAAATATGATCAATTTTGAGGTATACTCCATCTAATGAAAGAAGAATCATCCAAATCGGAAAACCCACTACAAAGTTATGCCTGTTTGAAGGTTGTAGACGATGTGGTAACTTGATTACTATCGTTTCGGACGTCCATCGTCTCAATGTATTTGGAAGGTTTCCACGACGTTTTGAATGCCCATATCTGCAATCGTCTTCAGGTGAATACTGACAAGTTTAGGTGCTACTTACCAATTTGTATGCCTGTCGGCGCAATGATGCGTGCAATTCCGCCATGTGCAGCGGTGCGTGTAATTTGGCGCGGTGTGGTGGTGCGTGAAGAGAGGAATCCCCGGAGTAACATCACTGCAGAGGAACAGAAAGCCCTAAGAATTCTACGAAAGGATTCATCCATAAAGGTTCTTCCAGCCGATAAAGGAAACGTTACGGTTATCATGGACACCACAACATATGATGACAAGATAGAGTCGTTACTCTACACAGGAAACTATAAACTCTTGAAGAAGGATCCGACACCCACTTTGGAAAGGAAGATCTACAACACTCTGAGGAAATTCAAACACTTCATTCCAGACAACGAACGATCACATCTAACGCCACACTACAGCAAACCACCGCATCTCTACGGGCTTCCGAAAATCCACAAACCAGACATGCCACTGAGACCGATCACCAGCTCACGGAACTCACCAACCTACAAGTTATCGAAATACCTCCTACCGATACTACAACCCTTGCAAGGAAATAGCAGTTCATACGTCAAGAATTCCAAGCACTTCGTTGACACCATCACATATGTTGAACTTGGACCAGAAGATCGTTTCATCAGCTTCGACGTGGAGAGCCTTCACATCAATGTCCCTATAGAGGAATCTATCAGTATCATCAAAAGGAAACTCGAAGAGGATGACCAGCTGCACGAGAGGACTGACCTTCCTACCCACGCAATATTGGAATTACTGCAGTGCTGCCTACAGAACTCATATTTCCAGGAAAAGGACCGATTCTTCTCTCAAGTCGACGGACTCCCGATGGGATCTTCCCTTTCTCCAATCATCGCCAACATAAACATGGAGTGGTTCGAAGAATTGGCTATACGGGGGGCAGAATACAAACCAAAGCTGTGGTTGAGGTACGTGGATGACACCTTCATTATATGAAATCACGAAGACAAACATCTCCAGGATTTCTTCTAAAAAATTAACAGAATTAGGGACTTGATCAAATTCACGATGGAAATGGAAACCAACAGTGCCTTACCCTTCCTCGATGTGAACGTTGAGAGATTAGGCAATGGGATTCGCACCTCCGTCTACAGAAAGGAGACACATACGGGGCAGTACCTCAGTTACAGCTCCAACCATCCGAGTTCGACGAAGAGAGGTATCGTGAGAACATTGGTAGAGAGAGCAACGCACATATGCAACGACGTGGAGTCACTAGATGCCGAATTAAACCACATCAGAGAGGACCTCCACCGGAATGGATATCCCAAGAAACTCCTAGAAGAAGTTTCGAAACAACTCCGGAGAACGAAGACATCTGAAGAGCAACAACAAAGCACAGTGATCTGCCTTCCGTACATCAGAGGTGTCTCCGAAAAGATCAGAAGGATCGGAAACAAGTTCAACATCAAGAGCAGCTTCCAATCCGGCAGTACTTTACGGAGTTTTCTGACCAAGACCAAACCTGACAACAAAAATGAAATCAGTAAGAATTGCATTTATGAAGTTCCATGTGAATGCGGAGATTCCTACACTGGAGAGACAAAGAGACCATTATCGGTAAAATTGGATGAGCACAAGAAATCATCGAGTTCTATGGGACGACGCAATTGTTCTACATAGAGAGGAGCATTGGTTCAAACGAAAGTTCAAAGAGGCCGCCTACATCGAAGCCAATAACGCCTTTAGTCAAACAAGCGTTGAGATCAAGAACGTATGGAAACACCTGATGGCTCTTTCTAGCGGGCTGCAGAGGCGCGAAACTTCACGTACCACCACACCGCGCCAAATTACACGCGCCGCTGCACATGGCGGTATTGCACGCATCATTGCGCCGACAGGCATATAAATTGGTAAGTAGCACCTAAACTTGTCAGTATTCCCCTGAAGACGATTGGAGATACAAGCATTCGAAACGTCGTGGAAACCTTTTAAATACATTAAGACGATGGACGTCCGAAACGATAGTAATGAAGTTATGCCTGATAGAATCGGTTAACGGACCAAAATTCAGAGGGTTTTGCTACCCTTAGGGAGGAAGTTTTTCGTTTTGAGTCAAGAATTCATTGTGGAATCCTTGGATGAGCTTTCGATGTTCATCAAGAAAAATTATTCATACTACAGAAATATTTCCTGAAAATTGTACACAAAAAAAAACATGAATTACACTACCGAAATATTTAGTGAATCGAAAATATTCGACTTGAGGCAACTCTACCTCTATAACTCACTGATTTACACTCATAAAAACGAAAATAGCACCCTACAAAGATTATGCCATACTTACCAAACAAGGCAAGAACACAAATGTAGGTACATAATAAGAAATGCGCCGAAGAGGAATATTGGCCGGAGAAATCGAACATACTTATGTTAAAATTCAATTCCATAGCCAACTAACATGGAGTTGGAAGGTTCAATACAAATGTAGGTGAAGCATGGAAATTATCTTCATAAAAAATAAATATGAAACAAAAACATGGAGGTTTTCCATGTTCTGTATTTCAATATGTATTGGAGTTTTTAACCAACTTTAAAAATTCCTATTTAGCATTTAAAAGGAATGAGTGTATTGATGTTGAAAAATGAAGAAAAACTAGAATTGTAAAAATAGTTAATCTGCATAAAAGCTCTTGTGTAGAAAGTTTGGCTACGAATTATTGTTACTTACATGATATTGTTTAGTCTTCCATAGCATACTTTCATGAACATGTTCCGTTACGAAGGGAATACAAAATTATTATTTTTTAAAATCTAAATTATATCAGCAGATTGTGAATTGGAAGTATGATTGTGATATATCATTGGAAAGGTGATTCTATACGAAATCGTAATTCGAAAAAAAAATATATACTTTCCATTTGAAATATAAAAATTGGATGCGCTTTTGGTCAAACCGGATGTGTCATATTTGGTTTGATACTTGCTAAATTGTACATTCATAATATCAAATCGAAATACCAAATTTGAAACATCCAAATAAAATAACACGAAAATACAGGGGGGTAAATTGGTTCTGGGTCACCCAGTATATACAACTCACAGAGACATGATATTCACATTTTTCCCAATTCAGAATAATCATATGTAAACAAAGTGCAATATTCATGTGAGTTATCCAGTTACGTCTATCACATTAATATTAGTCATTTACTTACCAATCCATACATACTTAAGTACTATAGATGAACTATAAACTAACTGTATTCCCATGCAAAACCTCGAGTTTTTATGTTTTTTACTATTCGGTTTATATTATAAGGACCACCATTTATTGTACTTTAAACTTGGTAAATAAACTTATTATTACAAATAAGCCCCTTTTCCAGTTAAAGAGTTACTGAAGCTCCAAGCCTTCTACCCCCTCAGACGTAGCCACTTGAACAATCATAAGCTCAAATGGATCATCAAAATCGGTCCAGTTGTTTTTGCGTGATGCTCGAATGAACAAAACACAACCGATCTATTTGCCATTGATTAAAAAGTAGGTACGAATAACACCATTTATTTGAAATTGAAACCAAGAAATAACGAACATACCAACTCATACAGTATATAGAAACCATGTAGAGACTGTCAAAGTACCTATATAGGCCAAACAAAACAACACTTGAAGAAGCGAATAGAAGTACTCAAACACAGACATGGCAGCCTTATCCAAACACGAAAAAAAAACATAAGTTTGACACTAACAATTTTGAAATTTCGACCAAAAAAAAATCCAAGAATAAGAGCATTGCCTGAAATGATACATATAAAAAAATTGCCCAACAGTATTAATGGTAGAAATGATATCGAAAACTCGAGACAGATTGATAAAAAAATTTTTTAGTCTGTTCAAAAAAATTAAAAGGGATCTTTACATGTTGCCATTAAAGTACAGTAAGGCTCATATAACTCAATCCTCTAAATAATCCAGCCTTATCCAAACACGAAAAAAAATCGACATAAGTTTGACACCAATATCGTTGAGATTCCAACCAAAGAAAGAAATCTAAGATTGAGAACATTTCTTGATATCATACATATAAGAAAAGACCCCAACAGTTTTAACAATAGAAATGGTATCAAAAACTTAGGCCAGATTTTATGGCAATCTTTTTTATCTTTGTTAATAGTACTCAATAATAAAAACGGATTTCAACATGTTGCCTTAAAAATTTTTGTATTCATGAAGTGGAAAAACATGGAAGATAAACCATTCCCGGTAACAACAAAATCACGCATCTTCAACAACATTCGTACAATACGAAAGCAGAAATATAAATAGAATACATGTTTCAACCTGAAGCTGACAAAAACTATGTCGAAACGTCGTTAAGAAAAGTTTCACAAATTGACTGAATCATACCTTTATTCAGAGAAATTGAACTCTTATTCGGAAGCACTTGGTTGTGAAGAAATGTGGTTTTATTGGTTCCCAGTTTTGAACTCTAATCATACGCTTTCAAACACTGGAAGTTTCATGAAAATTGGTTCAGTAGTTTTGCGTGATGCTCGAATAAACGACAATTACAATTTTATAATAGAATAGAATAAATTTGTCTCTGAAATGTATAAACGAATAAAAAATCGCTGTGAATACCATTCACGGGAATTTATTATTTAAGTTCACCCTTCCACATTTACCGATTTCAAAGTCTAACTATTTAAATGAATAAAAGTTATTTTTACAATGATATTAAGATTGAAATCAATGTAAGTACTGTCTATATCTTTGCGTTCTGGTTATACTTCTTTTTCTTTGAGTGAGATCACATATAAATATCAGAAAGCATTTAGGAAGATTTGAATCTTCAGCAATTTTTGATTGAAAAGTCTAAGGTTTACACAAAAATAGAAATTTTTGCTTTTGCTTGTTGACAATGTCAGAATCACTAAATAAATTCTGAAATCTACTTTCCCGACTGGCCGCGACATTGGTTTCTTTTGTTTGTATTTCTATTATGAAATCACTGAAACGCTCTCTAAAACGCGGATAACTAATGTAGCTACAATCAATCACTATTTCAGTACAATAACTCAACATGTCAAAGTGTTTTGGAATATCTCGATAATGGATGCCCATGTCGTGCGATTAATGATTCGGAGAATTGGAAATTAATGCAGAACAGTGATCGAATTGATCAAAATTATTGTCTGGATATAATGGGAAAATCTAATTATGACAGATGTGCATCCATCAGAGCGGTTATTTATTTTTATTATATTTCTGTCGACTCGCGCTTGGATATTTTTCGGATTGAACAATCAAATTTCTAATAAAAATTATAATGAGATTCATAATTATTAATGGAATATGGATAACAGAAACAAAAGGAACATATACTCTTTTTCAGATCGAAATAACATCGACCGCGGCTGAGAATATTGGTGGGTAGTCTAAAATAGCATATCTGTTTTCTCACTTTGGTTTATAATTATGAACGTCACACAATTGGATATATGGAAATTATTTTATATATATATATATATATATATATATATATATATATATATTAATATGATGGGACTAATAAATATAATGATTGTTATTAGTTTTTATTTGTTTTCAATATTTGTTGTGATAAATTTGTTCAATTGATTTCTTTTTTTTATTTGATAATTTTGAAAAGTTAATACCTATCATAACAGTATTGAAACTCCGGCTATGTTGTTCATGTCCTTTTTCAACACTCTTTAACCTTATCCCAGCTCAGTCGATACGCCTATGGAGTATGACGCATCTCCGTTCTCAAAGTAGGGTTCTGTAATGCCAACTTGTCGCGCTGCTTGACGTCAAAAGTGCTATTTTGAGGGAAGATTTATGATCAGTTACTGAATAAATGAACAATGAATTGAGAAAAATCGTCAAATACTCATTCTTTTATTGAAATGAGTCTTTAAATTTGACCTAACCTGCGTTATCTAACTTATCTTAATCAGAACAGTGATATGAAATAGTAAAAATTGCTTATGTGTGATAGAATACATTGTGAATATAACGTTTCAAGCTTATGCTCAGTCTATGAGCATAGATCAAACCAATAAATGTTCAAATGCATAGATACTAGTGATCAAAATAACCAAAATAAGTGTATGGTCCTGATATGTTCACTTTATTCAGTTCTGGTTTTCAAAATACCTGCTTTTCTTCCTTTTGGGTGTTCTCCTGACTGCTAGAAGTGTTCTTGATATCTGGAAAAGAACAGCTCCTCTGTAGAAGGCTCCTTTTGTTACTGACAACGTCACGGACAGGACTTTTGTTATATATATATATATATATATAAGGTGAGTGGTTTTTTCTTCCTGGTTTACTTTCTCACTCTTATCTGGATTCGTTTTATAACATTCAAGGATAGTTTTGCTTGTTTTTTCCTTTGTTTTGTTATAAATTGTTTTTCAAAATTGTACATGATTTCGTTTGTTACATCCTTTTTCATATCCCCAAGCTTGGTTTCTCTCCTCTTGGCAACCCACACTTTTCGTTTATTTTCACGAATTTAAAGTTTTTTCCCACTTTCTGTATCACTTTTTGTTATTGTTATGATTTTATTTACAATATATAATTCTAGATCTTATATTAAATGTACTAAATTAGTTAAAATTCATATTTGACACTTTCCTGTTTTCAAACTTTTTATATTTTACTATTTTCCTCAATTGTTCTGACATCTCGCTGTTGGGTTTCTTCTGATATGATTTACTATAAGGATGTTCCAACTTGAATACCATTCGTCTACATCAATTTTTTTATGAATTTTGATTTCTATATTATTTTCATTGGTTGTGCAAATTCAATGTATTATTGGTAACATACTTATGACAATAGATATACTTCAGTGCTGACTTTTTGAAACATATGCGTTAACTAGAACATAGTACACGATTCCAGAACAGTTAAAAGTATAGAAAAATTGTAAAACAAACAGCAGGAATCACGATAACATAAATACCACATAATAATAATGATTTATCAGTTTCATTATTTGATGAACATTTCCCAACATATATATATATATATATATACATATATATATATATATATATATATATATATATATATATATATATATATATATATATATATATATATATATATATATATATATATATATATATATAAATGAAAGAGAGGAATATCGAGGATACTGTTAAAAAACAAAATGGAAAAAATTTAATCAAAGAGGAGTGTTAACCGTAGAAACGTGTTTTGGGCTTTCGGCCCTCATCAGTACGGTGAAGAAGTGCAATGATATACAATCCTTGGTAGTGAACGATAACGGAGTCATATCGATATTCCTTCCGTTCATCCTTATAATCCTGGACTCGGGTGTCACGCAGGAAGCTATAGCTGCATCCGTGGTGACGTTGGTTATTGCCCTGGAATGCAGGGTCTTCTAACTGAAACCACAAATGTACGGCTGGCTTCTGTTGTTGGCTACACTGATTTTCGTTTACTACCAAGTTGCACTTCTTCACCTTACTGATGAGGGCCGAGAGCCCGAAACATGTGTCTACGGTTAACACTTCTCTTTGATACAGTGTGACCCATTCAAAATTGAACCACCCCTGTAGAATACGCATTTTTCAATCATTCTCAGAAATTTTTTTTTGAATTTCAAGAATCAAAAACTGTATCTTGACACAAATTTTCCTAACTTTAGTTTTATTTCCAAGGCACTCTATGGTTTTTTTCTTCGTCAAAAACGGCAAAAGTTTATTGGGAAATTTTCGTTTCAATTGATACACCATATTTGTAGTCGTATAAATGGAACATGAGATTTCATAAAATATTGGTTAACAACGAAGTTACAACAACTTCAATTTTGGAAACAAGGTATTTGATTATAATTTTTATTTAGATTATAGACATATTCGAAATCTGGCAACACTGCCAATACAAAGTAGAACACCAGTGAATTTGTACAGCGGAAATCTGAAGTCAATAGCTCATTCCGTTCTACAGTTTTAACTCCTGAAAATATGGTAATGTGAGCGATTTGTGGTGGAAGCGATTTTGTAATAAAAATCTGACTACGCCACTGGATCATTTATTTGAGTTTAGATTATAAGTGTGTTCGAAAATAACAGAAAATTGAAAATTCATTTTCAAGTTATGCAGTCTTTCATAGCCGATAAAATCGAAATGAACCGAATCAAGTTTTAAAGTATCAAAATTATTTATTCAATAATAAAACAGAAAGCAGGACAAAAAATGTTCCTTTCAAATTCTGCAAAACTAAACTAGAACAAGCTTGTAGAGAAGGTATCAATAATTTGAGGAAAGATGAACCAATACATTAGGCATAGGTGTTGTACTAAATCAATAGTAGGCTGTGATTTAGTACACCACAAATCGTTCACATTACCATACTTTCAGGAGTTATAACTGTAGAACGGAATGAGCTATTGACTTCGGATTTTTGCTGACCAAATTCACTGGTGTTCTACTTCGTATCGGCAGTGTTGCCAGATTTTAAATATGTCTAAAATCTGAATAAAAATTATAATCAAATACTTTGTTTCCAAAATTAAAGTTTTTGTAACTTCGTTGTTAACCAACATTTTTTTATGAAATTTTGATGGTTTCCATTTATAACGACTACGAATCCAGTGGTGTAGTCAAATTTGAAAACAAAAATTGCCCAATAAACTTTTGCCATTTTTGACAAAGATAAAAAACCATAGAGTGCCTTGGAAATTAAACTAAAGTTATGAAAATGTGTGTCAAGATATAGTTTTTGATGCTCAATATGAAAAGTTTTTTTTTGAGATTGACTGAAGAATGCGTATTCTACAGGGTTGATTCCATTTCAAATGGGTCACACTGTATATATATATATATATATATATATATATATATATATATATATATATATTGCATTGAGAGTTTCTGTTGAACCGCATGAATGGAACGGAAATTCAATAGATTGATGAATTCATGGACAGAAAAAACATATAGATGGAACAATCGCAAAAAAATTAGTGATAAAAAATTCCAATGCACCATGATTTCATACTCTATATACAATACTATCAGACCAATAACTTCATCGTTAGACTCACCAACTAGTAAAATGAGCGAATTAATCCCAAAAATTTTCAACTGAAGCCCGTAACATCGTAAGCATGTTGAGGATTCATTTGTATACAAAGAATTCATGAACAATATGACTTCTGAGGTGAATGTCGTCTTTAGTTTGGACGTGAACATTAGATTCAATCAAAATGAGTATCTAAAATAATTGGAATGCTATGCCCACCATTTTCGTCACTACCACTAACATTAATATTTTCAATAACTCATTTTGTAGATTTCCTTTAGGAAATAACTCCCAGAACTCGGCTTGAAAACGAAGAATTCACTTCAAATGTTTCATCCCGAACTGCAATTCGAACATTTTCCACTCTATAGATTTCCACATATAAATATAGATCAAATATCCCTCAATGGAAGTTCAACTTTCAACGTTTGTTTCTGGAACACATATTATCTTCATAGTATAGGGATTATACACTCTGCCACCATTTACTTGTTGATACCAGTTATATCCGAACGAATAAAAGCTTCACTTCTCCAGCTAACAATACATTGATGTCTCTGACCGTGACATCTTTTCGTTCCATGGAAATAATCGTCGCCATTGTTCGAGCTTTTCTCCCAGAAGCGCATATTGTGTTCGGTCCCATTGTAGAGATAAAGAGATAGGTTCTTTTTCCAATGGATGTGGCTGCAGCAGAATTGCAAGTTTGTTTGGCTTTGTGAACACTTCAGCTCCTCAAGTGCATATCTGAGACGTGGATTCGGAGATAGTGGTATATAATTTTATCAACCGTCTTGAGGGTTCTACGAATTTTCGTTTCATTGGGTTTTTTCAATTCTGTTGTTGTATACTGGGTGTTAATGGGACTAGGGCCAAGCCTATATCTCCTGCACTCATCAACCGATTTGAATGAAATTTTGTACATAGATATAGATAGATAGATCTTTATTTCAAATAGGATATCCTCATATACAAATCAGCTGAAAAAAAGTTAAAGTAAGAGATATGTGGTACATATTGAACAATAATTGAATTGAAAAAATATACTATAAAATATATAACAAACATTAAATAAAATACATTGAAAAAGTTGGTTTAAATAATAAATATCATATTTGTGCATTTGAAACAAATTTTTTTAGTTCATTTTAGAAAATGTTCAGAGATGGGCTACTTTTAATTAGATTTGGTAATTTATTGAACTGATCGAAACCTTTGAAAATCAAAGAGTTCATGGTGTTTTTGTGATTTGTTCTATTAATATATAAATCATTATTATTTCGAGTGGAGTGGTGGTGAAGATCATGATTGAAGGCAATGTACTGTTTGAAATAACATGGCCCTAAATTGTTCAGTATTTTGTATACGAATATCATGGTGAAATAAAACAGTCTTTGACAAATAGATTGCCAATTTAAAACATTAGGCATAATATTAATAGGAGTATCCCTACCGCACTTCAAAATGATCCTCATACCACGATTCTGAAGTTTTTGGAGTTGAGACAATTCATTCAGATTGAATAGATATAGGATAGAGGAACAGTAGTCAAAGTGTGGCTGAACAATTGTCTTATAAACTGTGATTCTTGACTCAGTTGATAGATTATTGGCAATTTAGAAAAAGAATAATTTCTTTGAAATTTTTTTATGAATATAATCAAAATGATTATCAAATGATGAAGTATTATCTATTTGGAATCCCAGATATTTAGTTGTGTTCACTATTTCAATTTTTTCATCATCAATGTTGAGGTTAATATTTTTTATGTCTATTAGGCTGTATTTATATTTGGTAGTGATTATCATTGCTTGTGTTTTCAATACATTCAGCTTGAGTTTATTCATTTTCAAATATTTGTTGACACTTGCTAATGTGGTATTCATTCTTTCTATTGCCATTTCTAAGTTCTCATGACTGCATGCCAATAGGGTATCATCCGCAAAAAAGTTCAGAAATTCGGAATCAACAAACAATGGCATGTCATTTAAATGGAGTAAGAATAGAAGGGGACCCAGAACACTACCCTGGGGAACTCCAACATCATTTGCAATTTCACAGGAGTATATATCATTCACTCTAACACGTTGTTTTCTATTGGTCAAGTAATTAGATAACCAGTTGTACACTTTCCCCTCTATTCCATATCTATTCAATTTGGCTAGTAGTATAGACCTATCAATGGTCTCAAATGCTCTTCTGAGATCAAGGAACACAGCCACAACAAACTTATTATTATCCAGTTCGGTTTTGAATTTATTTAGGGAAAGTTGAACTGATGATTCGCACGAGTGCCTTCTACGGAATCCCGATTGGTTATTTATTAAAATATCGTTTTTTTCAACATATTCAATCAGTTGATCATATACCGCTGTTTCAAGTACCTTCTCAATCGGAGGTAAAGTATTGATTGGTCTGAAGGCATTCGCTTTAATAGTATGAGGAATTTTAGGTATCGGGACAATAGTACTACTTTTCAGTCTTTCAGGTATATGACCAGCTTCAAGAGAGGTATTGATAAGATGCAATAGAACATGACCGATAGTCTCAAAAACTTGTTTCAATATTTTGGAATTTAAAATTTCATGAATACTGCACTTATTATCCATAGAAAGTATAATTTTACGTAGGTCTGTTAATGTAAGTAATCTGAATTCTGAGAAAATTTTATATATATAATAGTTTTTATTGCACCATGATTCCATATAGTCAATACTCTCAATTATTTCGTTTATGCTATCTACAAAGTATCTATTGAAGTTATCCGATGTTTCAGAATTATCTCTTAGTGATATAAGTTCTCCTGCTTTTTCGAAATTTGGAAAGTCTATGTCATCACCATTAACCAGCTTTTTAAGAGTTTTCCACATTTGTTCAGAGTTATTTCTGTATCTGTCGATTTTTTCAAAATAATATTGATCTTTTTTCCTTTTCAACACATTAACAACATCATTTCTCATTCTCTTGAATGTTTCCCAGTTATATTGTTTATCTGCATTTGGACAGTTTCTGAACGCTCTGTATGCCCGATCACGATGTTTGATTTTGCTGTAAACTTCATTATCAAACCATGGCAAATGACTGCTATGACTACAATTTTGTATTGGGGAAATATCATCAATATGAGACACAATTTCGAATTGACGGACATATGTAAACAAAATGGTCGACTTTTGGTTTCGCCAGAATATCCACCAACTTTGATTTTTGAAATAGAACACCCTGTATGTTTGATGTTCTTCAGATTCTACGGCTCAAATTACATACGACGGTGATGCCAAATTTGACCATTGAAAAAAAATACCCTTTTTTTTTAGTCTAGGAGGCTTTGATCAGGTTGAAATCTATACTAATTCACATCGATAACTCATAGTTATATTCATTTCATCGATAAGATCATATCCTGCAGCAGGAATGACATTTTCTGAACGCATTTTTAACGAAAAAACGTGTTTTTTTCAAATGGTACCTACCGAGGGCCATCTTGCCATTCGATAGGAATTTAATTACCAATTCAACGATATACATTATGTACCACTTTCTTTTTGTTCAAAACTAAAAACGATCCACTATTGAACTTGTACAATATTTTATACGATGCCTACAAATTCCAATGAGTTAACCGTTTAGTTTGATAAAATGAGTAGCCGTGGAATCATGGAAAACAGTAGGTGATTGATGTCATGTCATAAGTGAATACCCAATTTACTTGTCATCTCGTTTCGTTTGTAAAAAGTTCTTTGAAATGGAAAATGATTATCGTTATTCTCGAAACGAACAAATCAATGTGTTATTGATATACGGAGAATGTCAGAAGAACGCTGTCAATGCTAGTATGCTATACGCTGTTCGTTATCCGTTAAGACGGCACCCATCGAGGACCTATTTCGGAAAATTGGAAATGATGCTAAGGAAAGAACCAGCTGATCACTACCATAACCACTTCATCGTCAGTGAAGAAGCGGAAACTAAAGTTTTAGCATATTTATTTATTTATTTATTTGGTACACCATCCAACAGCCGAAGCCATTTACAGAATGGGAAATATAACTGATTTGTTGAAAATATAAACAGGATGTTCATAAAATCAGATGTGGAATCATCTGCGACTGAAAGATAAAATTTAGTCACTATCTTCCATCGTCAAGATAACCTCTTGAGGGGTATTCATGTTGAAAAGGGAAACATTCTCAATTGAATATTGATAGAAAGATTTTTTTGTGAATTGAAAAATCCACGATTAAAATGAAGTTATTTTTGTGAATGTCTAACAAAAACAACTACTTCCCGGCTAAGCCACGCTGAACATTGAACTACATCTGATGAATATTCTGAAAAGGCTCTAACTCAAAAGAAAATCTGAAATTGAAAATTTGCATTTTCATTCAGATAGTTATTTGATTTTCTATTCCAGTCTTAATTAAGAACTCTAGAGATGAATGAGGCAAAGAAGAATGTTTTCCAAAAAGAGTACTCACCAAAATCATTCGTAACATTGACGGGAGAGACATCGCATTCACTAGGTCTTCAATACATTTTGTCGACGAAAATCTATTTCACGCTTCCACGGGTCATCAGGAAGACCGGAAGAAATGGGAAACACATTTCCAAGAAGCAATCTCACTTTGCAAAGATGGAAAAAGTTAGAATCATTTCTTTGGAGAGACACTTTGAAATTAGTGTTTTCTGACGTTAAAACCTGTCATGGGTATGATAGATTGATTTGTTGAAAATATAAACAGGATGTTCATAAAATCAGATGTGGAATCATCTGCCACTGAAAGATAAAATTTAGTCAACTATCTTCCATCGTCAAGATAACCTTTGTGGGGTATTCATGTTGAAAAGAGAAACATTCTCAATTGAATATTGATAGAAAGATTTTTTGTGAATTGAAAAATTCAGATTAAAATGAAGTTATTTTTTGTGAATGTCTAACAGAAATTAACTACTTCTTCCCGGCTAAGGCCACGCTGAACATTGAACTACGTCTGATAAATATTCTGAAAAGGCCCTAACTCAAAAGAAAAATCTGAAATTGAAAATTTGCATTTTCATTCAGATAGTTATTTGATTTTCTATTCCAGTCTTAATTAAGAACTCATAGAGATGAATGAGGCAAAGAAGAATGTTTTCCAAAATAGAGTACTCACCAAAAATCATTCGTAACATTGACGCAGGAGAGACATCGCATTCACTAGGTCTTCAATATATTTTTGTCGACGAAAATCTATTTCACGCTTCCACGATCATCGGAAGACCGGAAGAAATGGAAAACACATTTTCAAGAAGCAATCTCACTTTGCAAAGATGGAAAAAGTTGTAATCATTTTGGAGAGACACTTTGAAATTAGTGTTTTCTGACATTAAAACCTGTCATGGGGTATGATAGATTGATTTGTTGAAAATATAAACAGGATGTTCATAAAATCAGATGTGGAATCATCTGCCACTGAAAGATAAAATTTAGTAACTATCTTCCATCGTCAAGATAACCTCTTGTGGGGTATTCATGTTGAAAAGAGAAACATTCTCAATTGAATATTGATAGAAAGATTTTTTTGTGAATTGAAAAATTCACGATTAAAATGAAGTTATTTTTTGTGAATGTCTAACAGAAAACTACTTCTTTCCCGGCTAAAGCCACGCTGGACATCGAACTACATCTGATAAATATTCTGAAGAGGCCCTAACTCAAAAAAAAAATCTGAAATTGAAAATTTGCATTTTCATTCAGATAGTTATTTGATTTTCTATTCCAGTCTTAATTAAGAACTCATAGAGATGAATGAGGCAAAGAAGAATATTTTCCAAAAGAGAGTACTCACCAGAAATCATTCGTAACATTGACGCAGGAGAGACATCGCATTCACTAGGTCTTCAATATATTTTGTCGACGAAAATCTATTTCACGCTTCCACGATCATCAGGAAGACCGGAAGAAATGGAAAACACATTTTCAAGAAGCAATCTCACTTTGCAAAGATGGAAAAAGTTGTAATCATTTCTTTTGGAGAGACACTTCGAAATTAGTGTTTTTTGACATTAAAACCTGTCATGGGGTATGATAGATTGTTTTGTTGAAAATATAAACAGGATGTTTATAAAATCAGATGTGGAATCATCTGCGACTGAAAGATAGAATTTAGTCACTATGTTCCATCGTCAAGATAACCTTTTGTGGGGTATTCATGTTGAAAAGGGAAACATTCTCAATTGAATATTGATAGAAAGATCTTTTTGTGAATTGAAAAATCCACGATTAAAATGAAGTTATTTTTTGTGAATGTCTAACAGAAAACAACTACTTTCTATCAATATTCAATTGAGAATGTTTCCCTTTCAACGGGAAATATACATCAGGAAAGGTTAAACAGAGTTAAACCTAATGTACAGACATATACAGAGATAATCCTAATGTACATGAAATAAGACAATTTATTCTATAAAAAGTAAATAATAAGAGCAATGATGTGTATGAACTGAAAAAAACTCAGTGAGGAAAAAGTTCATACACATCACAACAAATATGAAACTATATTATACAGTGCTAGTCAAAAGTCCACTCCTCCCCTCGTATCTTTTGAACGGGTATACTTATAATAATGTAATTTGGAGGGTGGAAATAAACGGATGTAGGCTTCTCAACTGGTCATAACAGGTGACGCAATAGTCATAAATGACGTCACAAGGCCACTGTGACCAATAATTTTAAATGGGACCCTATGGCAAGTGACAGCTCGTTTGAAAGGTATTGAAAATACCTATTCAGTCATACCAATTTTGTTTGGGTTTCAGCTGATTTTGGTTGATAAATTGAAGAAATACGAAAATTATAGTTTCGCATTTAATTAATAAAGATTTTGAAGTACGCCTCTGGTTAATTGTCAAAAAGGTTGACGTTTTTGAATTCTCTACTTGTCAAAAGTGTTTATACCTTGAAAATTTACCTAAGCTATTGATTAACGAGACGTTTAGGTGTTTACATAGGCAAAATGGTACGTACTGTAGCCGACAAAGTAGCAGCTATCTTAATAATTGGTGAATGTAGAAACAATTTCCATGCAGCGGAACGACTGTTTAATGAGAGGTACCCCGATCGCCCTATATCGAGGGTTTATTTGAGGGAGCTTCTTCGGAAGTTTGAAGCATCAGGTAGTGTTCAAGATGCCAAACGATCTGGTCGACCAACAATTAGTGATGACAAAAAAATTGACATAATTGGAGAAATGGTAGTAAACCCTACTTCTTCCACAGCCCAAGTTGCGTCTATCTGTGAAGTCAGTCAAAGGACAGTACATAGGGTGTTGGCTAAAAACAAATTTCATCCATACAAATTCAAAATGGTGCACCAACTTTCAGATGATGACCCCGACCGAAGACTAGAATTCTGTGAAACTATGTCCAATAAAATGAACCAACAACCAGGCTACATACAGACAATTTGTTTTAGTGACGAAAGTACTTTCTCCTCAATGGAAATGTTAACACTCAAAATGTGAGGTATTGGGTGACACAAATCCTCACATCTTTCGTGAAAACATACTCAATTTCCAGAAAAGTAAATGTTTGGTCAGGTATTTTGGGAAACCACATAGTTGGGCCTCTTTTTCTCAATGCTAACAGTGGCCTTGTGACGTCATTTATGACTATTGCGTCACCTGTTATGACCAGTTGAGAAGCCTACATCCGTTTATTTCCACCCTCCAAATTTCATTATTATAAGTATACCCGTTCAAAAGATACGAGGGGGGGAGGGGACTTTTGACTAGCACTGTATGTTCAGTAAGAAATCATTAGGATTGCAAGATAGCTATTTTGATGTCAGGTGGCTTGCAGTTGAAAATATCTACGTTTTTCTGGATTGACAAGTAATCAAAGCATATTTTGTACAGAGGAGAGAGTGTAAGTACATTTGTTCGAGGAAAGGGGAAGTGGAATGTATTACTATTACGTACAGGTAGCATGGGAACATGCAAATTTATATGTGAAAGTAAGTATGGACAATCAATTATAGAGAAAATAACCTTGTGCAAAAATAATATACCCAAGTATTTACGACGATTGTCTAGATAGTGAACCTGGAATCTCAGAAGTAGCACTTCATGCGGAATACCTCGGTTTGATAGAATCCATCAACTTAAAACTAATTACTTCAAGATCTCTCTGAATATTTCTAATTTATGACGTGTATGTTGTAACAAGGATTCCACACGACACAGCAATACTCATACCTAGATCTCACAAGCGCATTGAGAAGGAGTAAGTAAGTGTTGATATCAGAAAACCATTTGGAGTTTCTAATGATGAAACCGAGGATTTTGAAGCCATTTGAAACAATGTTCATTTTTCTCCATCTGCCTCAGTGCGATAATTGGAAATTGAATGTGGGATCAACAGAGAAAGTACCAGAAAAGTATTGAAAAAACATGAATATCGCTCCTATAAATACAGTTTGCATCAGCATATTTATGAAAATGACCCAGATCGGAGACTAACTTATTGTAATTGGTTTTTGCGACATCATGATTTGAATAATGGTTTTGTCTGGGAGATACTGTTCACAGATGAGTCTAGCTAGGTTCACGAATAATGATATGTTCAATGGGAATAATACAAGGTATTGGGCTCAAGAAAATCCTAGGTTTCTGAGAGAAGGTAATTTCCAAGGAAGATTTGGATTCAACGTCTGGGAAGAAATCATAGGGATAAGAATCATTGGACCAATTCTTTTCGACGGGCCTTTGACGGGCCAAAGATATCTACAGTTCCTAGAGAACGATATTCAGAGTAATATCAACGATTTACCTGAGAACATCAGGAAAAATTAGTTTTTCAACAGGTTGGTGCAGGACCACATAATGCAATTATTGTTTGGCAATATCTTAGTGAAACCTTTGGGCAGAGATGGATTGGAACAAATGGTCCAATCAGATAACCAGTCAGATCGCCCGATTTAACCCCCATTGATTTTCATTCGTGGAGTCACATAAAATCTAAAGTTTTCTTGGGGATACCAACTTCTTTGGAGGACTTGAGAGATAGAGTTGAGCAAGCTTCTCAGGAAATTCCTGCTCACGAACTGATAAATGATGAGGTGTACAATAAATAGAACCAGTCTATGTGTTAGGGAAAACGGGCAACACTTCTAACATATAATCAGTCATTAATAAATAAAATGACCTATATAAAATAGATATATAAGGTCCAGCTCATCTTCGGCCTTCAAGTTCAGGTGAAGAAGAAACGTTCCGGAATATCGTGTTCAACCCAAATCTGATGTAACATCATTATGAACTATACCCGCAGCTAATTGTATGTTGAATGCCTCGACATAAGCTAAAACCTAATCGGTATCATGAATAGCGTTTTCGTATATCTGTTTTCTGGACTGTCCTAGAACTAACTCGAATTCAATTTATTATGCATCTGGTTTTGCGCAAACTTGGAACAATTTCCAAAGTTTGGAACGCAAACAAACTTTATATCTCAGCAGTTTAATTGTGATTGAAAAATTGACATGGAACTATGAAACATGTATTCGTTCTGTCAGTCGTCATGACATGAGCATTGTAGACAATATTTTAGCGATAGCCGTAAGATTTAGAGTTGGAATATTCAGGTCGATTTTTAAAGTTATTGCAAAAATTAAGATAGTGACTGAATAAACCATTTGATCTAACAGTTTCAACTCTTATCATTATTGCTATTGCTATTACTATTGCAAAAAATAGTTGACTAAATCCACCTTCACTTCGTTAATATTTTTCTGAGAGCATTATTTTCGCTGGTGGAGGAACAGAAGCGACAAGTTGCCTTGTAGGTATATTTCCCCCATTCTGAACGAGAATTTCTATCGATAATATGATACTGATAATACATCAATATCATGTTGTTTTATATTCATATGGTTACCAATGAAAGTATTATCATAATCTGATTGATTGCCAGTTTCGAAGCTCCGTCACCCCTCAGATATTGAAAACGAATTCAAAGTATATTACTTGGTATATTATGAACCAAGAGTTCTCTCGGATACGCTACTGTTAACTCTGTCATCTCTAGCCAACTGTTGGGGCTTGTCACTGTCATCTGGCTCTGAGTACTCTCAGCAGGAGTGTCCTTACCTTGCATGTTTTTATGCCGTCTACGAAATTGTGTGCACAACCCCTTTTCAACACCCAGTTCAGACATTGTTGTGGTTTCGGATTATGTCGTGTGACATGACGACAATTTGGTGACGGGAAAATTGAACGCGTTAGTTGAACTGGGAATTGGTAGAATATGAGGTTTATTGAAAATTGCCGAATCCAAAGCTATATTTCTTATGAAGTCAGGGTGCACTGATTCATTTATCATCACATTAAAGTTAACTCAGTTGATCTACTCGTCTGATTCCTGATTAAATTTTCCTGCGTTTTCTAATCGTTGTAGGGTAAGGTCACCGAAATCATACCACTCAGTTCATTTGGCTCATTTACTTCAAATCTGCTGTTATCTGCTGACCTATATTATTGTGTTGTTTGAAGAGGAAGGTTATATAAGAGAAAAAATAATGACCATCGAATACATATCCAAAATTAAATGTTACAGGACTTTTATTATAATCCTACCAGCAGTACGATTTGGATGCATGCGTTTCTAAATCGTACCTGGGGATTTCAAATCGTACCACTGTATTATGCACAATTATATTTTTTATTTTCATATAATTTGATAAAATCTTGTATTTTATTAAATTACTGTTTTGTTAACTGCTTTTATTTTGATTGGCAATAAAGTATACAACCAATTGTTGTAAAACCAATGTACTGGAAATCTTTCATCTTGCACGAATTGACAGAGTGAGATCCATAAAATATCTTGATTTGATTCTAGATGAACATCTCAAAGGGACTGACCATCTCGAGTATGTGAATAAAAAACTGAAAAAAAACTCATAGGGGGGGAGCGGACTTTTGAGAAGCACTGTATAAGTTCTACTTACTAAGAAAATTCTGAACCAAAAACGTTGCTCCCAGTATATAATGCTCTGCAGAATCTGTCATGAAATACTGTATTATAGTTTGGGGTGGAATGTATAAAACGTCTCTTCATAACTTGGAAGCGACTTTAATACTTTAATAAAAACAATCACGAAAAAACCAAAACTCTATTATACTGAAACGCTACCTATTCACGAGTCGGTTTATTTTGTGCAAGGAATTTTTTATTCTTCAATGTATATTATGGATAATTAAAAATCCACCACCTATTGAATTCCACACTTACAACAAACGACATACATAATATATCTTTGTTGAAATACCACTGTGCACAAATTCATACACCCAGAAATTCATTTTTCACTACGGCCCAAAATTCCATAACATTTCACCCATCGATCTAAAAAACTATAAAAACAATAAAATAAAGAAACTGAAACTTAAAACCTTCATAACAACAACTTCTTTAATTCATAAAAATAATGATTCATAAACATGTAATGGAAGAAAGTTTTCTCTCTCTCTTCATACAATATGAGGATGGATATTTTATGTATTTTATTCAATTTGAATATTAGCTAATCAGCTGTATCAGATTTTCCCTTCCGTTTCCTCTTCAATACGCTCAATCTCACATTGTTATATTTCAAAGTTTTTTTTTTTATGTAATTTTCTAAACTATATAGAATTGTAAGTACCTATAACGAATTTTCATACTAAATTCGAGTTCCACAACACAAGCTATTATAGCTTAGGTGGCTCATTTTGAAGTCCTCATAATACAGGTAATTCCAAACAATATCACATGAATATTCATCCAATTTTATTTCTTTTTATCACATTTTGTATCTACCAAACTTTGTAATATATTTGATATTCGATTTGAATTATGATACCCATTTTAGTAGATTCATCAGTTTCCTTAATGTACAGATTGGAAATGAAACATTAGTTTAATGGAAACAATTATAATTATAGTAAAAACGTGAAAGAAAAATATAAAATATAACAAATAAAAAAATTACACTCATATATCACATATGTAATGTGTATTGGAACAACCTCCTGTGCATTTCTTATGTGCCCATTTTTCACAAAAGAGCACTGTATCATCTTTCCCCAATAGATTCGCAGCACTAGAACAATACCACTCATCATCATTAACTTTTATAATAACATTTTACCCTGACGTTTTTTATTTCTTGGATTTTGATAATTCCGTTTTTCCATCGATTTTTCAACAAAAATTTTTTCTTTACAGGGCTTTTTTTCATTTTGTTTATTTTTATTAGCTTTAGTTTTAGTTACTTTGTTTCTTTTATATTATTTTCTTTTCAGTTCGTTTTGTATCGGTAAATGTTATGACAGTAGCCTTCTGAGCTACTTTGTAGGCGTTTATTGTTTTTTGTTGGCTTAGAAAAGGGCTTACTTGATTTAATGTGATTAAGCCTCATTGTTTGTAAGAATATTTCCTTTAATTGTATTATGGGGATTACCTGTATGTTATCAGAGCTTTTCGCAATATTGAATATAGTTTCACCGAAGTTTTTAACATCGGCCACGAACATTTCTCTTTGTAAATTTTCACTGGCTACAAGGTGAATCCTTAACATTTCTATCAATTGGCCATACTCCACTAGCACGAAACCCACTCATTGCATTGTATGTGGTCTCAGCCCGGACATATGCCTCAGTTAACAGCTGGGTAATTTCAAATTGAGTAACCTTGTCACCAGGATTAGATCGAAGCCACTTTGTCGTAATTAGGCTGTAACTGGACTTCATTCATTTGAAAATTCTCACGTCTAGGGGTTGCATCCTATGTGTTGTGTGTACGGGAAGCTGGAGTATAAGGACATTATTTTCTCTTGCTAAATCAATAGCTGCGAGGTTTTTCGAATATGTGGTATGTCCATCTAGAAGAGGCAGTACTTTTTGATTTTCTGTTGGTTTCACAAATTGAATAAAATTTTTAGCCACTTCAAAAACAAATCTCCCGTTTCACTTACTTACTTACTTCTGTGAGGCTATTTGGAAAAGCGCAATTTTTCAAAGCTGGATGCATACGGACTGTATTGAAAATAGTAATTGGAGGAACAAGTTTCCAGTCGCGTAACAACAGCACACAATTGTTGTGTTCACGCCTTTTTCTCCACTTGCTATGAATCCAACTTGATGTTTTCCACTCTGAGCTATAACTTTTGGAATTTTTTTTGGGACTATGGAGAAGCCAGATTCATCAACATTATAAATTCGTTGAGAATCAATTTCATGTTTCTCACCAATTTTCCAATAAATCAAAATATTCGTACACATTTTCTCTATTAAAATACTCACAACGAGCTGAATATGTATTTTCAGGTTGTCTCAAAGACAATTCGGGATATCCGGACATGAAACGATAATACCAATTCTTTACAGAAAATTTATTTTCATTCCCAGAAAAGGGATTTTTAATTAGATGTGAATTAGCCTCCATTAAGTCATAAGCAAGTCTTCTGTTATCGTGAGCCCAAAAAAACACGACCCAAAATTCTAGGTCATTTTTAAATAGGGCAGGAATAGCAGGTAGTCGACCATTAACTCTTCTTTTCTCCTTACTTCTTTTGATTTTTTTTTGGCTCTCCTTTGCTTGTTCTCCTTTTTCCGTTTCATTTCTTTTGACTTTCCCATCTATGACTTTTTAATGTGGGTTTAGGACGATTTTATTTTTAGCAACATTTACTGAATGTTATTATTCCGCGTTCATAATCCGCTTCAATAGTCCGCTATTGCTTTTTCCATGTCATCAACAGAGCATTTTCCATATTGCCTTCTTAAAATATTAGTTAACCTCCAAATCGTACAGGTACGATTCACACCCTCAACAGTGGTACGATTTGTGAATATCTGTCATGATATGAAAGAATTAACATTTTAACCTATAAACCAGACAAATCTTATTGTCATTTTTGTGGTATTGTTCTTTATACTATATTCAATTTAATTGGATCTAAGAAAGTCCAAAAACTGTACTCACCACTATACATATCCTTAGAAAAAGATAACTACATGGATTAATAACACTTTTTTTAACGACATGGGACGAACATTAAACTTCACTTGATGGTTGTCAGTTTGTGACTGTATACTAGAAGACGTATTAGATTGGAAAAACAGACGACGGCATAGTCTTATCCAACCTATAAATAAAAATAAGGTACGATTTACGCTACGATTTTGGCGACCTTACCTTGATTATCTTTTGTTTTATTCATTAAAATCTGTTTTTTGTGGAAAATATCGTTTTTCGAGATGGTTTCTTGCGTTTCTCACTTTCCACAACCTGAGAATGGAACATCTGAATGTCAATAAAATTTATCAATAACGTTCAAACAAGAAATTATATACTAGGGTAGACAGACAATTTTTTTGTGTCCGGTTAGAGACTGCGTTTACCAAACGACTGTCTTGAGAACATGATTCGATATGTTAGTAACTTACCGTACTCTGTATTTGCTCCTATATTAATGAAAAACTTCGACATATACGCCATTGAAATACAACATCATGTTGATGATGTTTCTGCCATCAGTCTCACTGCAACCGTGATGTGGTCCATAGTGCCTGAAAGGTGAAAAAATATAAATATAAGAGTAACCAATTAAATTTGGTTGAATTAACAAATCCCTTTTTTCGGTGTATATTTCGCGGGATCTTCATGTTTTTCATGTCCAAAAGTTTCTCTGATGTTATTTACTTCCCCTCACCCAATTTTACTGCTGCTCAGACCATTGTGTTCTGTTATATAATCTGGTAAAATGCTCCAGAAATGTTTCTGGAGAATATTTTGTATCATCATATATCTATTGATTTCCCCTTTCTGTACCTTTCAGACTTTTTGTGTATTCCGCAAATATGATTCTCCATGTGATGTTTGAGAGTCTTCAAATATTGTTCTTTGATATTCTCCGTTGACCCAATTTCTTATATACACATACTCCTGCTTCTTTTACCGATCCTGTTATTTTTCTCAAGTTGATTTTAATGAACTCATTTCGAAACGATTCAGGTACATTGACATAACCTCAAGGTTATTGATTTATTTTCATGACAGTCCACAGCATACATGTTTGGAATGAGAGAGACCGTTATACTCAGCATAAAGATATTGGTTTGAGGAATTTGTTATATTAGTTTCATTACTTCATATACCTATTAGCTGGTACCAGCGACTTTTTGTTCGCATGGATTTGTATATTCTCATACGCTTCAATAGCTTCACCTGTATGTATGTAACGGAATTTTTGATATTGATTTTCACCAACTTCCAAACGTCCGAATTATTTGAAATGTTGCACATGTTTGACAATACAATAATTTCGTAGCTATGAACTGGTATTTCCATTGAGATCGTGAAGAAACATTAGCATATACAGTGCTAGTCAAAAGTCCCCTCCCCCCCTCGTATCTTTTGAACGGGTATACTTATAATAATGAAATTTGGAGGGTGGAAATAAACGGATGTAGGCTTCTCAACTGGTCATAACAGGTGACGCAATAGTCATAAATGACGTCACAAGGCCACTGTGACCAATAATTTTAAATGGGACCCTATGGCAAGTGACAGCTCGTTTGAAAGGTATTGAAAATACCTATTCAGTCATACCAATTTTGTTTGGGTTTCGGCTGATTTTGATTGATAAATTGAAGAAATACGAAAATTATAGTTTCGCATTTAATTAATAAAGATTTTAAAGTACGCCTCTGGTTAATTGTCAAAAAGGTTGACGTTTTTGAATTCTTTACTTGTCAAAAGTGTTTATACTTTGAAAATATACCTAAGCTATTGTTTAACGAGACGTTTAAGTGTTTACATAGGCAAAATGGTACGTACTGTAGCCGACAAAGTAGCAGCTATCTTAATAATTGGTGAATGTAGAAACAATTTCCATGCAGCGGAACGACTGTTTAATGAGAGATACCCCGATCGCCCTATATCGAGGGTTTATTTGAGGGAGCTTCTTCGGAAGTTTGAAGCATCAGGTAGTGTTCAAGATGCCAAACGATCTGGTCGACCAACAATTAGTGATGACAAAAAAATTGACATAATTGGAGAAATGGTAGTAAACCCTACTTCTTCCACAGCCCAAGTTGCGTCTATCTGTGAAGTCAGTCAAAGGACAGTACATAGGGTGTTGGCTAAAAACAAATTTCATCCATACAAATTAAAAATGGTGCACCAACTTTCAGATGATGACCCCGACCGAAGACTAGAATTCTGTGAAACTATGTCCAATAAAATGTACCAACAACCAGGCTACATACAGACAATTTGTTTTAGTGACGAAAGTACTTTCTTTCTCAATGGAAATGTTAACACTCAAAATGTGAGGTATTGGAGTGACACAAATCCTCACATCTTTCGTGAAAAACATACTCAATTTCCAGAAAAAGTAAATGTTTGGGCAGGTATTTTGGGAAACCACATAGTTGGGCCTCTTTTTCTCAATGCTAACTTAACCGGTGAATTGTATCTGGAGATGTTACAAAATGATATTGAGGCGTTAATTCTTGAAATTCTAGAAGATAATCCAGATGAATTCGACAACTTGGAAATAACGTTTCAACAAGATGGTGCTCCTGCACACTATTACGGTGCAGTAAGACGTTACCTAGATGAAGAATATCGTGGTAGATGGATTGGACGACGAGGTTCGATCGAATGGCCAGCTCGGTCACCGGACCTTACACCATTAGATTTTTTTCTATGGGGGTACTTGAAATCTAAGGTTTACGCTACAGCACCTGACAGTATTGCCATTCTGAAACAACGAATTGTTGAAGAATGTAGGGCAATTTCCGCTGACACACTGGGACGAGTACGACAAGAGTTTAGCAATAGGATGCATTACTGCCAGGAAGTAGATGGAGCACATTTTGAACACTTATTATAAGAACTGGTTCTTAAATCTTTATTAATTAAATGCGAAACTATAATTTTCGTATTTCTTCAATTTATCAATCAATATCAGCCGAAACCCAAACAAAATTGGTATGACTGAATAGGTATTTTCAATACCTTTTAAACGAGCTGTCACTTGCCATAGGGTCCCATTTAAAATTATTGGTCACAGTGGCCTTGTGACGTCATTTATGACTATTGCGTCACCTGTTATGACCAGTTGAGAAGCCTACATCCGTTTATTTCCACCCTCCAAATTTCATTATCATAAGTATACCCGTTCAAAAGATACGAGGGGGGGAGGGGACTTTTGACTAGCACTGTATATGGTGAACGCACTGGCTGGACTCGATATATTCACCAAAATTGAGTGAAAACGTCCATCTAATGTGGATGAATCAATCGAAGAGTTTTTCTCCCGTAGTCTTTTTTAGTCTCTCGTATAGAATAGAATATTTATTCAGCCAATAGATCATTACAACGATATAGGTTATGTCAACAATGAAAGAAAACACGTACATATATACCGGATGTCAACGAATCTATTAGACAAGTCATAACTTCTAGAATATTAGGTGTATCAAAATTAGATTTGGTATAGGTAAATGGTATGTGATGGAGAGAGTTTCCGCATATTTTCACTTTCCGGTCATTTCCGGTTTTGAATTTTCAAATGGAACAACCTGTATATTGTAACATTTTTGGATCAAATGTGACATTTTATAAAAATGTTAGCCTACTTCATTTTTTAGAGTCACTTTTAATATTGCGTCTGGTGGCCTGATCGGACGTAAACTAATCTGAGGACCTCAGGTGATGTCGGAAAATTACAATCGGAAAGTTTTAATCACTAGTATGATAGATAGGAATAAGACGAGTTGGCCAAATTACATTTCCGTGTCTTACTATCATTTTTCAAATGGCGACCATTTTTTAGCAAGCACTTTTTGAAAAAACGATTTTTTAACGAATATAACGGAACTAATTTACTTGTGATTGGATTAAAAATAAGAACATTAATTAAATATTACTAAGAAAAATACTGGATAATAATTTATTTAGTTTTGTCAAGTGTGCCATGGATAGCCATGATGCATAATATTTTGCAGTTATTTTTATCAAGTCTTCTTTGAAAAACAAAACACTCACTTAGGTGATGACAGTGACATACAAGCTTTATGAGCAGACAGTAAAAGTTTCTCAATTTTCGTTAAATTTCAGTTTAAGTTTTCTTCAAAATAATGTATACTCAAAGTAAAAAAGTGGATATGTTATTAATATTTGGAGAATGTCATACAAATTCGAAAAATGCTGCTGAGATGTTGCTGTATTCTACGTATGTTGAGAATCGTTTTAGGCAAGAAGGAAAGCGAGAGGCGAAACAGAGGTTTGTCATAAATGAAGAGACTGAGATCAACGTTCTTGCTATGGTTGAGATTTTTCTACCAGAATTTGTTTTATTTCTCTTTTATACCTTCTAATGTCCATGTTTTGTATGCATACAGGATGTTTATTGAGGAATTTTATTCCCGCATATCTTGGGCTTTTCTCAAATTTTGCTAATCCGTGGTGGGTTATGCTCAGTGCTCCACATTTCTTGTTGGGTATTGGTGGAAAAATGTTTTTTTTCAATGTATGCAAGTCCTCTTTCATGTAGATTAGTATTTCGTTTATATAAAGACAGGGAAAAGTCAATATTTTGTTTTGAAGGAATATGGATTCACAACTATGTCGAATATGAGCTTCAGAATACGCTTCTGGCTAACAAAAAATCTTTCCGAATCAGCGCAATCTCCCGATAGTGTGACGTTGTAGGAAATATGACAATACACCAAAGAATAATACATATTCATGTGTGTTTTTCTATCCAAAGTTTTATTTAATTTTAGGATTGCAAAAAATCCATAATGTTTTTTTTTTAAAGTGTGCTGTAGATGATTTTCGCACGTCATATTCTGATCTAGATAGAGCCCTGGGAATTTAGTTGTCTCATAATTTTGATGTTCTGTTAAAGTCATACGAGGACTACTATTATCACATTTGAATTGGAGGTAAACTATTTTCTCCGTATTTAGTATAAAATTATTACTATTACACCAGTTTTCGAAAGACTTTGTAACGCTACTTATTGAATTTCGCAAGTCCTCGACGGTCTGTGCTAGTACTACTACTGGAGTATCATCTGCAAACATAGTTATCGATCCATTCGTTACATAGTCCGGCATGTCATTAACAAAAACTTTCAAACAAAAATTAAACCGACGAAATACGGAACTGAAAAGTAAAAAATAAAATAAACCTTCTTAGTCTCAATAACTAAGCTCCTAAACTAATGTCAGTAACTAATTTTGAGTAGGCGCCAAACAAACAAGCAAATGAATAAGGTAAGGCGCAAAATGATGGCATCGAGTTGGGCGGTGACATTCTGATAATTTTTTTGAAGTAATTTAATGATCTTCGTTGATTGTTTGTTTGGCGCCGACTCAAAATTAGTTACTAACATCAGTTTATGAGCTTAGTTATGGAGACTAAGAAGGTTTATTTTATTTTTTACTTTTCAGTTCCGTTATTCATCGGTTTAAATTTTTGTTAAAAAGTTTTTATTTTTCAATTTTTTGTGGCTGAAATCTACTGATTACTAAATGCTTGTTTTTTTATTACTTCCAAAATACTTACTTACCCACCTTACTTCAACTATTACCGGTTGAATAATATGATTATCTACTTTTACTATTTGTTGTAATATAAATTATTTTTGTTGTTCTGGTCAGTTTATTTCATTACTTTGTATATCATTCCATCCTCTCATAGAACATAATGATTGTGATAATGACACTAGCGATCTGTCATTGTCAACTACATATGTGTGCCAATGTTCACAAGTGAAAAATCAATTATCCCCTATTTTTCTACACGTGAGGGTGGATAATTCCATTCGAAATCCAAATATGATCAACTATGAGGTATACCCTATAAAAAAAGAATAATCCAAATCGAAGATTTTCTGTTTTTTATAGCGCTCCCAGTTTTCAGGGTAATTTTCATTTTTTGTTCGGTTGAACATTGCTTTCAAGTTTTTGCTTTCATTTTTTATTTTTTCTGTTTCCCATACTTTTTCCGTGCTGTTATACATGTTTTTCTTGTTTAGCGGACAGTTTACTTCGATAACAAAATTAATACTCGATATAAATTAATTGAACGCTTGGTTCATGTCAGGGCCTTCCTCATAAATATTTCCGAATCCAACAAGTGATAGATGTTGCTTTGCCATATTTAAAGAAGTATCATATGTATTGTTATCATACCAAGTGTTTTCGCCTCTCCAAAGATTATCGAGGGTGGTTCCAATGTAGTGATAATAGCCAGGTGGTCTCCTATATTTGGTTGAGTAGTATAGGATTCATTTCCAACCTTAATTTCATTTATAATAATATAATCAATTTTCGTTTTATACAGGGTGTCTCATAATTGAATGCTGATTCTAAAGGTGATTAAAAGAAAAATTCTTCATATGAATATAGGTCCGCAATCGCTTTATTTCTGAGATACAGGATGTTGAAATTTAACAAAAAAATCAGTTCTTCCCCAATATCTCTGAAACCGCTTTGGCTTCCTCTTCAATTTTGGTACATGCAAAGTACGCATAAAAATACATTTTTTCCATGATGAAGGATTTCTCAATTTTTATCAGTGGCGTCCCTGTTAACATGCCCTGCCATATTTTGGATCAAAATAATGATACGCCACTGTCTTTTTTCCAAATACTATTTTTGTAAGTGTCTTATATCTTCTCATAAAAATGGTCTCTTGCCTTTTTTTCGTTCGGTGGACGGTTTTCGATTTAGAAAATAAAATATATTCATTTGCTTGTCCTTATTCGATTTTTTCTCTCAGGCTTGATTTCACAATTGTGGTAACCAAAGGATCTGGGCAAGATTTTCATAATTTTATGGTAGGCTACGTATAAAAATGGTCTAATTAGGTTATCTCCAATAATTCCAGCCCGGACATTTAATGAGAACTGCTCCTGGTGATGAGATTCCACGATTGCATGCGGATTTTCCTCGGCCCAAAAATGATTATTATGAAAATTCCATAACTTTATTTTTCACCAATTAGAAGGCTTTTTCATGTTCACGTTGCTTATAGCAACGGGAGATTATCGCGATAATTTTGTTAGTTCCTACTAACTTAATGGAATTGATAAGTGATAATTTTTCTGTCAAAAATGAACCGCCTTATATCTATTGACAGAAGTCACTCAGAATAAAATCAAAACAATAAATATCACGGGTACGACTGAAAAACTGATTGTTACTTGCTGGTCTGTCTCACCTGTCACTTCGAAATGACTTGACATTCGAATTAAAATTAAGTCGTAGTAGTATACCTAAGTGTCAAATTTTACCTATAAAAAATTTGACATCTACGCAGAATAGGTCGTAGGGTTCATCTTCTCATCATATTAAAACCAACTCCAAATTATGAAATTTTCTTACCGAATCTCCCACGCAGCAGAATTAATTTCCGATCATTTTTTTCTCGGTTTCACTCATGTTTTTGTTGATAGAAAATTTCCCTCGTCTTCGACTCGGGATAATTTTCTATCAACAAAAACATTCGTGACCTTGAAAAAAATTATCGGTAATAATTCTGCTGCTGGGGAGATTATGAGTGAATATTTCTAATCCTGATCTAGCTTCGTCCGTGAATAAAATGTCCCCTGGCAAATAAAGGATTTTCGGTACCTTTTTGGAGAAACCATTGGCAGAAATTCACTCGTAATGGAAAGTTTCGAAGAAGTAGGAGCCTGAACCCGTTGAATGTGATAGGAATATAATGAATAATCATAAAGGATCCTTCATACTGAAATATGGGCGATATTCAAATTATTGGCAACTTGCCTCGTACTTATTTCAGGATTTTCGTCAACTGAATTTAAAACAGCTACCCCAATTGCTGGAGTTCTTGCAGTCCGATGTGCTCCTTTCAGCTGATGATTTGGCTCAAAACTTCCTGTTTCACATAACCTTCAGTGGGTCCTTGAAATCGTTCGAGCATCAGGAACCATTTTTTTTGGGAAGCGCTCTTGATACAGTCGCCTGGCTTCATATGCGTTCCCATCAGCAAGCCCATACAAGTAATGCATGTCTGCTAAGTCGGTATTTGAAAAATTTACCATGCTTTTTTTAATAACCAAGTTTTTATAACTTAAATAATATCACGTATCTAAAGAAGTATCAAAATTGTTCATGTTGAAAACAACGAAATGTGTCCTTAGCATACTAAATGTTTCTAGCCCACAAGATAATCCTACTACTTTCCAACGGCTGATTTTGCATAGAGACAAGCAAATAAATTCATTTCAAAAATGATATTTATTTGGAAAAAAGATAGGGGCGTATCATTATTATTATCGAAAATATGGCAGGGCATGTTAACAGGGACGCCACTGATGAAAATTAAGAAATCCTACATCATGGAAAAAATGTATTTTTATGCGCACTTTGCATGTACCAAAATTGAAGGAATAAGCCAAAGCGGTTTCAGAGATATTGGGGGAGAACTGTTTATTCTGTTAAATTTCAACATCCTGTATCTCAGAAATAAAGCGGTTGCTTGGGGGGAACTTTTTTGAAATTATCCAAGGATTATCGCCTTTCAGGATCAGCATTCAATTATGAAACACCTTGTATATTTTGTTCTTAGAAAGAGCAATTCTAGAGGGTTCGTTTGGAGCACATATATTCAAATTCAGGCATGTGAGAAATTCATCTAGCATTTTTTTTTCAGTTGTGTTCGTCAATTAATCTGAATTGATATTCTCACATAGATATATAGTTTCGAATATAAGAGACAACTTTATAAGAAGTTCGTACCCTTTCTCCAAAAACAAGTTGAAATCGCTATCGGGAGTCCTATAACATTCACAATAACACAATTTGAAATTCCCGATTTAATTTTAACCGCACAACACTCGAGAGTCTCTTCCTGGGCAAAATTACCACAATCATATGAGGAAATTTCACCACTCAATTTACATTTCACATACATTATGGTACCACCAAGTATTTTTATATTTCTGCAATAGCTTGTAATCAACGAATAGTCAGAAAAATTCATCAAATTCATAGTGTCTCCTGAGCTCCAATGTTCTTGAATACATATAATATCAAGCTTCTATTTTTTTGAGAATATTTCCAAGTTGAGCAATTTGTTTGTCAGACACCGTACGTTAACTGTTGATAATTTAAGAAGTTAAATTATAGAATAAAACAACACCAATACGATTCCGAGGAAAGAAACTGAAATGAAAATAACAAAACAGCCCTTAGCAACCATCATTTCATATCTAATCACAATTTTGATTTCAATTCAACAACCATATAGATAGAGAGAACTAATTAAAAAAACGACTGTTTCTAGAAATGGCACATATCAATAACAACAACAATTGTGTTAATTTAAAAACAGACTGTAATAATCTAAATGGAATTTATAGAAATATTCTGGCAACGCATCAATGAAGCTATAGGTAATGTGAATCCGGCTCTACACTAAAACACCAAGAAATGTGACCTGATACTCGTGTTGAGGAATTCCGGCTGAACCACTGCCTACAATATAAGGAGTTGACTTTGGTATCCAAAACACACGTTTCCATTGCACAGACGCTGTACCATAATCTTATTGTTTTCGAACAAAGACAACCTGTATTTCAATTTACTCTTCAGACAATTTTGGTGATTTCTATGGAAAAATATCCCTTATCCTGACCATATTTTGGATGTGTTGTGGGAATATCATTTTTTCATGTACCTTTCTCCTTTTCTCAGTGAATTCTGTATGTATACAACAAAAGTAAAATTCATACTTATTTCAGCCCTGAAGAAGGCAAGATCTCTCACCAAAACGTTGTCATTGAAACTGTAATGAGAGAGTAGTGTTCTTCATTTGTCCGACTGCTCGTGAAAACTGTAACAACATTGTACATTTAAATGATATTGTATAATAATGGATCTGAAGTTAACAGATGTCACATAATTAACATTTGCTTCAAAATTCAATATCTTCAATATGTAAAAAAAAATGTTACCAACCAAACGACAAAAAAACTATCACCGATAGCTATCAGATTAAACTCAATTCTTGTTGTATTAATTTTTTCATCAGCAGGAGAATTGGATTTGTTACATTGTTGCTACATAGAGCGTTGAAACTTACGAAGGCGTAGAAGGGCCAACTACAAAATATTTTTCAAAAACATTTGGAATTGCCACTTTGAACTGACAATTGTCACTTTGAAGTGACAATTGTCACTTTGAACTGACAATTGTCACTTCAAAGTGACAACTGTCACTTTGAAATTGCAATTCCAGATGTTTTTCGAGTGACAATTGTCACTTCGAAGTGACAATTGTCACTTCTAACTGACAATTGTCACTTCAAAGTGACGAGTGTCACTTTGAAATGGCAATTCCAGATGTTTTTCAAGTGACAATTGTCACTTCGAAGTGACAATTGTCAGTTCAAAGTGACAATTGTCACTTCAAAGTGACAATTGTCAGTTCAAAGTGGCAATTCCAAATGCTTTTGAAAAGTATTTTGTTGTTAGCCCTTCTACGCCTTCGTAAAAACTCATTCACGCTGTGTAGGTGAAAATATTTCAACTGAACATAATTATAAACCGCCTCTACATCGTGAGCTTCATACCTACTCAACTCGAGGCATCATAAAAACTACCATGCAGTATCTGCAGCCTAACATGCTTTATCATCCTTGCATCATCGATGTAACTCGAACATTTTCTCGGCTGGCGTACTTTGGCACTCCAGACGGGATTTTCTCGAAACCAATCTTTTACCGAACATTTCATGCATATCTACTCGATGAATTCATGCTGGCATACACGAAAGAAATTTGCTCCGCTTGTTTACCAGCATAAATCTTCGGAAAATCCTACCGTTCTCAAGCAATATCGCGCGGGACACATAACCATATCCATGATTGGATCGTATATAATGTAAAATTGAGTCCTGTGAAAATGCTCATTCTTACATTTATCAAATTTCCCTGAATATGTCGGCATCAGTTTGCCGATGGGACACATTTTCATGGCATCAGTTTAAGGAACGGAAATGAAAAAAAAACAACAATGTAAATAAAAACCTTTACTCTGTAGGTATTGCATGTGATTTCGCAAAGGCTTCGACAGCGTTAACTTTGATCACTCTAGATTGGTTTGACACATATCTGGAAGGAAGAGAACAAAGAAAAAACAATCTCAGAGTGGGGTAACATCGAAAGTGGGGTACCTCAAGGATCGATTTTCAGTCTTCTGCTGTTTCTGATTTTCATTAATGATCCCCCGAAAAACTGTGATAACGCGACAGCTACACATACGCCGATAAATAATAGTAATAATAATAAGTTTATTCACAGAATGTTATTACAGAATAAACACTAGAATTCTTGTTGGAATGGAAATAAGTAATCTAGCTAAAGTAAATAAACTGGAAAAACTCACTAAAGGTTAAACCTGTGCGTGACATAAATATATAAATCAATATGAGACAAAGCAATAATTGTAATAAATATAACATTATACTAATTACTTATTAAAATCAACGAGTGAGATTATTGAGATCCTCTATAGATATAGATAAAACCACAGTAAAAATAATGGAGACAAATATAACTTATACTAATTAAAATCACGAGTAAAATCATCGTAATTGACAAAAGACATAGATATAGATAAAGCAACAGCAGAAAACTAAAAAATAATAGTAATAAATATAAGTTATACTAATTAAAATCAACGAGTGAAAGCATTTAGATAGACAAGTCCCATAAATAAAGTAAATTGATATAGAAGAGGCGTGTATATTGGTGCAAGTAATAATGAAGTATACAACCAGGGCACTATCTGTTTATTCTATTATTCTATGAATCATTTCTCTAGAGTTTTCATAAATTTAACTTTTGAGGTGGTATTTGAAGTTTTTCAATTTTTTTTTGTATTTGTATGTGGCATTCTCGGCCAGTCGTTTTCTTTTCTTTTTTAGTACGTACTTTTTTTTTTATTCCGTGTGTTGTATTCATAATTGATATTTTTTAATTGATGAACATTTTTATGTTGGTAGATGTTTGTAAAATAATAGTAAAGCTGCCGTGTGGTCGTTATAGAGCTTCCCCGATATAGATTGTCGGATGGATAGGTGAAATCTTTTTTATTCATAACTTTGATGATTTTTTTTTGAGTGACATCAAGATTTGTCAAGTAGTTTTCCCAACACTTACCCATGCTACTATACCATACATTGAGTGTGGCTGGACAAGTGAGATGTAGACTGTATGTAGCATCTTAGGATTGAGAATATCTCGTAGAACTTTAGATTTGTGTATTGAAAATATAATTTTTTCAATAACGTGTTTAACGTGTTTGTCCCATCTCAAATTTGAATCCAAGACGACTCCCAGGTATTTGAATTCATTAACAGCATTTATATTTGCGTTATTTAGAGTTTTTATTTTTTGTAAGTCTGGTGATGTTCTACTGTCAATATAAGTGGGAAGGAACGATGTTTTTGCAAAGTTTATGGTGAGTAATTTACTATTGAACCATTATTGAATGTTAGCAAGATCTTTTTCTGTCAGTGTTTTGACTTTTCTCCAATTTTCTTCTTCGTAGAAGATGCAAGTATCATCCGCGTATGCTATGATTTTCCCGGCTGTAGGAACTGAGGAAAGATCATTTAAATGAATGTTAAAAAGGACTGGTCCCAGCACAGATCCTTGGGGTATAGCGAAAGTAACTTCCTTTTGCGCGCTTCTGGTATTATTGATTTGTACAAATTGGTACCTTTTTGTGAGGTACGTTTTGAATAACTGTAGCTCCACGCCCCTGATACCCACATCTTCCAAAGATTTTGATAATGATGTATGGCTAATAGTGTCGAAGGCTTTTGAGAGGTCTATAAAGACGCTCAAAGCCATTTTATTAGTATCCATTGCACTATACATTTTGGATGTCAGATGCATTATGGCATCATGTGTCGACACACCACTTCGAAATCCATATTGTCTGTTAGATGAAATGTTGAACTGATCTGGGTAGGAGCATAACCTAATTTTCAGAAGTTTTTCGAATATCTTGGCAAAAGTTGTTATAAGTGAAATAGGTCTGTAGCATCAAGGGGATCACCGGATTTTAAAATTGGTTTTACCAGATATGTTTTAAACAAGGAAGGAAAATATCCTTTTTCCAAGCATCTATTCAATAGATATGCTAAAGGTTCGGAGATATGTTTCACTATACATTTTAAAATTTCACCCGTTATACCATCCACATACCATCCAATGATCTCCTTTTCATTGTCGAAAGTAGTAAAAAAATATTATTGGAAAAAAAATCCATTGACTGTCAACATTATTGATTCTTGACTCTGAGATTATAACCTTTCCAATGGAAAAATATTCAGTTAGTCAGTAACTTGTCGTATTCTATGTTTTGCCTATAAAAAAAAATTATTGAATTAAAATATACTTCTCTATAAACTCTTGATTTCTCGAGAACTGTATCAGTTCCTGTTTTCAAAATAAGAACTATCATTGGATAAAAACAAATAATTTATAGGGTAACAACACATATTTTGGAATATTGTACAAATAACTCAATAATATCATTTTGTGCGGAGACCTTAATATTGATTACCACTCTAATTCAATCGAAAAAGATGTAATTCTAGATCTCATGTAATCTCACAATTTATGTATGAAAAACACTGATCCAACGAGGGTATTCAAAAATATTCTTCGGAGAGTGACAAGCAGAAAAATGGACTACATTTTTACAAACCTACCCAAAAATAACTATGATGAAAATATCCATGACTTGAATTTAGCCGATCACTACGGCCTAGAGTTGAATATAAACATAGAGTTGACGACCTCAAAGCAATGTCACCAATTAATTTTCAGGCATGTTGGGAAAAATGAAATAGAAAATTTGCAATCTCACTTAACAAAGGAGGACTTTGCTCCACTGAATACCCTGGTTGGAATCAATGAAATGTATAAACATTTTTTTCAATATATCAACCAATGCACTTGATCAACGTTTTTCCATTTTGACCATATCTGGAACAAACTTCCGAAAAAACTTGAATTAATGATGAAACAATCAACCTAGGAAAAAACTAAGATTGGCTGAAAAAAAAAATTCGAAAATGAAAACCGGAGACATAGTACAGGAATTTAGATGAAATATAGAAAAAAAATATTTTATCAAGCAAATATCGAAAGCATGGCAATGTATGAACATAAATTTGTCTGGAAACTTGTGAGGGAAAAAACAGGCAGAGAGAACAAATATTTCAAAATCAAACTAAAATTTGATAAAAATATTAATAATAATGAACAGATGATTGCAAATACATTTTCTGAACATTTTTCAACAACTGGCAAGCTTGCAATTGAATAAAGTTGGATGTGAATGATGTAACAAAAAATGAAATTTGGGTACGAATAATTCCTTCTATTTCATACCGGTCGATGTAGAAGTAATTCAAATTAAAAAAAAAACTCAAAAATACAATTTTTGTTGGAATTGATTGCATACTGACAAAATTAATGAAGAGTATAGGCTGTCAAATTCAATGAATTTATCTGTCGAATCAGGTGAATTCCTCGAAGAATTGAAAATAGGGATGATCACACCAATCTATAAAGGAGATGACAATTATATTAGAATAATTTAACCTAGTGTATTCAGCAAAATAATCGAGAGAGCCATGTACAGAAGGTTATTATTTCATCTTGAAAAATATAGGATTATCAATGATTCGCAAAACGACTTTTACCCTGGTAGATCGATGGGAACAGCTATTTGCAAGTTTGTAGAATATGTAGAATATATTGATCGAAAAATGCTAGTCGCGATCACAGAAGTCATCGATTGTCTAGACCCAGATCACATAGAAACTCAATTATACTCACTGGGCATCCATGGAAATATATTGAAGTGGTTCATGTTATTCTTGAGGCATAGAAAAATTATCGTGGAGCTCAACGGAGCCCGATCTGAAATAAATAACGTCGACTCAGGCGTCCCACAGGGACACATACTACGTTCAATGATCTACCTGAATATACGGCTACTGATTGCTGAGTGCTATATGCCGATGACGTATCTGTAACATTTCACAGTGATAACCACTCCAACAATACCGGCATGGTATTTTTCTGCAGTGCCCCTTCATACGTAGCAATTCAACTTCACAATGAGTACAATCGATAATAATTACAACGTATTTGAAAATAAATTTGGAAAACATCTAGTGAATAAATGTTACTTTAAATTAAACGAATTTTTACAGGATTAATAATGGTTCACGAATTCATCAGTCACTAGTCTTCGAGAATCCACTGAGACTTTCATTTCAATATCATTTCAATACTGACTTGAAGTCTCTTCATGAAATTCAATAAAAATTGAAAAATCCTGTACGGTCGGGGGACCCTCGTCAAAAACGAAGTTCCTTACGCTTTTTCTTCAACTCCGAATGTAATTCGATGAGGGAATGTAGATTGTTTATATTTGTATATTTTCGTCACGTGAGGAACCATCGTTATGCTCCTTCTATGATTTCAAACGATCCAATGAATCAATGAATATCGAGGTAGCAGAATATCAATCTCATGTATCCACCATTTTGTAATTCTTTTTCTCAATATTTCTGCCATTGAAAGTCGACATTTTCTATTCCATCACATTTGATCATACAAATACAAATTTTGAAAAGAATAGGACCATAATCACAGAGGTCATCCGCCATCTTAGAGCCATTTTTATTTAATGAATTTTGACAAAAAAATATTATCTCTTGACCCCGAAAACCCCACATACCAATTTTGGAATCGAATCGGGCCACAATTACAAAATTCGTTCGCCATCTTGAATTTGTGAATTTTGAATAAAAGTTCATAATCTTCGACCCCGATAACCCCCACACCAATTTTGAATCGAATTGGACCATAAATATAAAACTCGTTCGCCATCTTGAAGCCGTCATCTTGAATTTGTGGATTTTGACTAATAATCTGAATTCATAATCTTCGACCCCCAAAAACCTGACATACCAATTTTGAATTGAATCGGACCATAAACACAGAGATCATCGGCCATCTTGAAGCCGCCATTTTGATTGTATGAAATTTTGAGATAAATTCATAATCTTAGAATTTTAAATGAATCGGACCATAATCACAAAATTCGTCCGCCATCTTGGAGCCATTTCGTTTTTTCCATAACAAAAACTGTATGAGCCGCCAATTTAATTCCATCAATTTCGACAGAAAAGTCATAACCTCCGACTCCGAAAACCCCCACAATAAAATTTTGAATAGAATTGGACCATAATCACACAACTTCTCCGCCATATTGGAGCCGTCATCTTGAATTTTCAAATTTTCACAAAAAATTCACAATCTTTATCCCCGAAAACCCCCACATACCAATTTTGAATCAAATCGTACCATAATCACAAAACTCGTCCGCCATCTTGGAGCCGCCGTATTTTCTCTAACAAAAATTTCATAATGCATACCGGGATATTGAGCACCTGCCAAATTCCAGTTCGAACGAATGTCGGTAAGTGCTCCAAAAATGGATTACAAAATTTGAACCGGAAAGAATGGCAGAATGACATACGAACGAAGCTTGTAGAAAGGAAATAATCATCTAAACACACGTTATATAGAAATAACAAAAATATCTATCTCGTATTACCACTCAACGATGATATCCGACTTATATTCGCATAGATATCCTAGCGCTCATTTTAAATTTCCCGCGAGTAGAACGGCAGTTCGGAAGGTTCCGTACACTTTCGGAATCGTATGAGCGAGGGCTAGACGTTTGTCACACAGACTCGCATATAATAGAAAGAGACAGAGAGAGAGATACATTCGCATGGAGGGAGCATAACGCTTCTTTCTTACATTACATTTTCTACCAGTCAACACCTACCGCAAGTCGCGTAAAGGAACTTCGTTCCAACAAGTACAAGCGAAAAACAACTGCCAAATACCACGCAGAACATTGAATGATATCCGCCCGATAATCTATGCAATCTTTCATTATCAATGAAACTTGATTACGTTCATATTGCGTCAGGCCCGCCCTACAATCCCGTAAACCAGTTTCAGGCTTTTTGCCCTCATCAGTACGGAGTAGTCACCAGTCAGAAATCCAAAAGACCTCCGGCCGAAGCGAGACCCAACACATATGAAAACAGAACCAACCCTAATCACCGCGGGTACGCATTTCGGAGTTACTTTGAAATGGCGCCACCTAGTGACAGAAAGGAACATCTCAGAAACTATTCTGCTATGGAATAGGAATGGCTGTACGCCCGGCTAGACGTTTACATTAAACAAAAAAAAAGGCAAATAAGTGAAGTGTAATATTAGAAAACGGAGGGCTTCTCAAAATACAACTACTTTCCTGGCAAATGACACGCAGAACACTGAATGATTGCCGCCTGAAATTTTTTTTATTGTATATCTTTGCCTAGGGAATACAAATCAAAGTCCTTTTTCCAAAAAGAAATGTGTCTTTTTCTTATATGAACTGTCATGAAATAATTATTTTGGGAGTTATTGACTATCCACCCTCAATAACTCACAAAATAATTATTGTACAAAAAATCGCCAAGACACGTCGATTTTTGTTTAGAGGGGGACACCATTTACGAGGAGAAGATATGTTATACTTCAACCCCCTACCCCCAGAGCAACCCCATCTATGATTTTAATGGGGAATGAGGGTCGCGTCATACATCATTGTGAAGGTAATTCAATTATGATACTAGCAGTGCAACATTTTCTGAATTCGAATGAGGTGTTCTCGAGATATTCGAGTTCAAATGTTCAAAACGATCTCCGTTATTGTCTCACAGACAGTAGTACAGTTCAGTCGTAATTATCCACCAATTGTCTTATTTTATTTGCTCACCGAGTACACGTTTCAGTTTTTTGTCGTCAACATGATTGTCAATGAAGAAATACTACTCTCTGAGAACCATTTTTCCGTGAAATGGTGATGGTGTAGAATCGAAAAGTGTCCACGTATTTCAACAATTCTACTTGTATCGCGATGGTTCACCCAAAAGACGAGAAAGTTGAAATGATTTTTATTTTTGCTGCTCAAAATGAGTGTGCACGAGAAACAGCTCGGATCTTCGATGACACGACACGAAAACAGAAACGTAACTCACAAGTGAGTAGTAGGAAAAATGGTTATAGAAAAAGGTTTTGGTATTTTTTCATCATTCTAGATATATCTTGGATCTTGTGGTGAAATTCCGTGAGACTGGATCAGTCGCCAATAAAAAAAGGATAGGATGGCGTCTGTTACAAACGAGATCAATCAAACGAAGTTTTAGGACAAGTTGCAGTTGACCCAACTTCGTCTACACGGCAACTCAGTAGCATAACAGGCATATCGAGAACTTCCATAATGAGGGTGCAGAAATTCCATCCGTATAAGTTGCATCTTCACCATGAACTGAATGAGGCTGACTTCGACGAACGATCTAAATTTTGCGAAAATGTAACAAGAACGATACAGAGGAACCACGGATTCATTACGCATATTTGCTTCAGTGCTGAGTATCAATATTGCTATTCTAGTCAGAACAACCCCCACCTACTCAGAGGAGAGCACACACAACGGCTTTGAAAGGTGAATGTGTGGCCAGAAATTCTGGGTAATAAAATCATTGGCCTTATATTCATCCAAGGTGATTCAAATGGTGCGGTTTATTTGGATATGCTGCAGAAGCTGATTGAACCACTTATTTTGGATGCTATTAACACGAATTTTGATGATGATGGTAATCCAAATCTATCGGCAGATAACATTCATTTCCAGCAAGATGAGGCACTACCTCATTGCCTATTACAGGTGAGAGAATGGCTATCCCAAACTTTTTCAAACAAATGGTTAGGTCGTCGAGGTCCAATAGAATGACCAGCACGCTCGCCGGACTTGGCACCCAATGATTTTTGCCGTTGGGGTCATTTGAAAACCGTTATTTATAAAACTCAACCTACTGACCATAACGATTTGGAAAGAAGAATTATAACTGATTGCCAGGCAATTACTAGAGGAACAGTCCCAAAGGTGCAGGAGGCATTTGAAAATAGACTCTTCTACTGTCTGGGATTTGATGGCAGTCATTTTGAAAGTTTTTTGTGAATAATTGTTTGATAATCTATTTCGTATAATTTATTTACTCACAATTCACCAATGTACCATTTGAACTCGAATATCTCGAGCACGTCTTCTTCAAATTCAGAAAATTTTGCACGGCTAGTATCAGAATTTAATTACCTTCCACAATGATGTATGACACGACCTTCATCTCCCTATTAAAATTATAGAGGGGGTTTCTTTGGGGAGTAGGGGGTTGAAGTATAACATATCTTCTTCTCGTCACATAGTGTCCCCCTCCAAACAAAAAGTGACGTGTCTCGGCGATTTTTTGTAAAATAATTTTTCTGTGAGTTATTGAGGGTGGATAGTGTGAGTGGACCACCCGGTATATGGAATGCCACCCACACACAGTGTAGATTGCGAATATTGCACATAATTCCCAAATTTAAAATATGATTTGTTTGCGCTGCGAAAATTTCACTAGTTTACTTGCATCCAGCAAATTTGCTGAACTTGAACCAAATTGATTCCAGAATTCATTATGGGAAAGCAACACTGGGGTAATTGGATTATTTCAGGAATGATTATACATAAACAAGTGAAATTTGGAAACTGAATATTAAAGGTTGTAAACTTCCCTACTAGTGATGATAGATGACGAAATCGTCAAAAATGACGTCACAAGGCCATTGTGACCAATCATTTTAAATGGAACCCCACGGCAAGCGACACCTCTTTTAAAAGGTATCGAAAAAATCTATTCAATGATACAAATTTTGTTTGTGTTTATGGCAGTTTCAATGGCTCATTAGTAAACATTAAAATCTAAATTCTGTTGTGTATTTAACTCAATACACTAAATGAAAGATTGTGGGTTCTTTGAAGAATTATAATTAATATCGTAACGTCGATACACTTGGACTTTACAAGCAAGAACGATCACTGATTTCTGTGTTCGGAAATGTTACCCCCACCACACAAGTACTACTTTATTTATATATCACTCCAGATACTGAATAAACCAGTGGCGTACATAACATTTCCTCCCTTACATAAATAAATCAAACTAAACACTAAACTAACTCACAAATTTAGACGTTGAGGTGGTTTCCGAATACGATTACCACGTCTCAGAGTCGGTTCAACATCTTTTGAACAGTTTGGACTAACAATATCCTGATTGAGATCAGTGAAATTTGAACTCGGACTAGGATTTGATAATCTTGTATTGGAGTCATTGATATTTTGTTCAATGTTGGGGCAAATTTCATTCGGTGTTATACTTGGTGAACTGGGAACACCTAATGATTGAAACCCTGATGGATTTGGGTCTGTTCTCACTGGTTATGTTATATCTCTGTGAACTGGATATTTTCTCAAGCTATTGACATGCTTGTACAAAATTTTATTATCCATTTTTACAAGATATGTTACTGCACTAACATTTTTAAGAATGTAACCTTCTTTCCATTTATCGTCAATATATGGACCCAATTTTCCCACCAGAACTTTTTCTCCAACATTGAAAATTACCGGTTTGACAAAATCGAAAGTTTTATTGAAAAGTACTTTACCCCCTTTTTTGGGTTTCAATAAGTCGAGGCGCGTTTTTGGCTTGATTTTAAAAATCATATCATTAGGACTACATCCTGTATTGGTACAAGGAGTATTTCTATAACTAAACAAAAAGTTAACCATCTGTTGCTCCATTGTGAGAGTGGATTTTTGTAATAAAAACTTATCTAGAGCTGATTTTACATTCTGTACATGACGTTCAGCCAAACCATTAGATTGTGGATGATAAGGAGGTGATTTTAACACATTGACACCGTTAGCCCGACAAAAATCGTAAATTCGTTCGAATTAAATGGCGGTCCATTATCACTAACAATAGTATCTGGTAATCCCATTATAAAAAAAGTTAATTTTAATTTTTCAATTGTATGTTGATATTCGTACCCTTCGACATTGAATGAATATCAATCCACCTCGATTTACTATCCACAATCAACAAGAATTGACAACCATTTTTATGAAAAAATCAATGTGAACTCTTTGAAATACATTATCAGTGTTTGGCCAGGATATCAAAACTTTTCGTGATTTTTCTGACCTAGTTGACATATATCACAGTTATTTACAAGAGTTTCAATATTCTCTTGCATTTTGGCCACCAGAATGAAGATCTAGCTAACATTTTACTTCTAACAATCCCCAGATGATCTTCATGAAGTAAATCTAAAACGTTTTGGCGCAAGGATTGCGGTATAACAACTTTAATACCCACCATCAGGCACCCTTCTTCAACGGATAACTCATTTCGCTTCAAATAGTAAGACCTCAAGTTACAATCTACTTTGGAAGGCCAACCGGTTTTTACATAATCCATTATCTTTACTAAAATCGGATCTTTGCGTGAAACTTCCGCAATGACCTCATATGATAACGGCAATTCTGTAACTAAATTGAATGAATTCAAAGAACTATCAACATCTGTTGAATCCTGTAAAGGTAATCTAGACAACATGTCCGATTCAAATAGTTGCGAACCCTTACGATATTCTATCTTATAATCGTAGGCTGATAATATTACATTCCACCGAATTATTCTCGAAGCCGACATAACAGAAATGGGTCTATCAGGATTGAATAATACCTTCAAAGGTTCATGATCAGATACCAATATAAATTGTCTACCGTACAAATACTTATGAAATCGTTTGAGGCTGAATATGATTGCTAAAGCTTCTCTTTCAAGTTGAGAATAATTTTTTTCAGCGGTTGATAAGGTGCCTGACACGAATAACACTTGTTTTTCAACACCATCGATCCTGTGACTCAAAACACCCCCTACACCATAGGAACTTGCATCACATGACACTACTATTGTTTTATTTGGGTCATAGTGCACGAGAACCTGATTCGTCGCAATTAAATTTTTACTAAGCTTAAAAACTCTGCGACAGACAAGATCAAATTTGAAATCCTCGTTTTCCTCCAATAATTTATAAAGAGGTTTCAACTGCGTTGACAACATTGGTATAAATTTTCCGTAATAATTTAATAAACCAAGATACGCTCGTAACTGAGTTAAAGTTTGAGGTTCTGGAGCCTCTTTTATTGCACGTATTTTATCCTCAGTTGGATGAATCCCCTCTTTATCTATCATATGCCCCAAGTATTCAACTTGCTTTTCGAAAAATTTGCATTTTTCCCCATTAACCTTTACATTATAGTAACACAATCTTTTCAAGACAATTTCTAGAGTACTTCGTGCTTCCGTTAAATTATTATTTGCTATCAGAATATCATCGAGATAACATTTAACATTAGGTATTCCGCTCAAAATTTGATCCATAATTGATTGAAAAATAGATGGCGCTGATGCTATTCCATATGTCAGTCTCGTGTATTGGTACAAACCAACATGAGTATTGATGGTTAGAAATTTCTGAAAATCTGGATGAACTTTTAACTGTTGATAAGCACCTGCCAAATCTAAAACCGTGAAGATTTTACCCCCTGCCAAACTTGCAAAAAATATCTTCTGGAGTTGGTAACGGATACTGATCAATATTGAGTGCTTCATTCACAGTGATACGGAAATCTGAACAAATTCTAACATCACCATTTTTTTTCGATACAACTACGATGGGTGAGGCCCATTCGCTATGCCTCACAGGTTTCAGAATACCTACCTGAACCATTTGTTTGATTTTTTTTTCAACCAATGGTTTCAGGGCATAGGGCATAGAATAAGTTTTTTTGAATACCGGAAAGACATTTTCTTTTATGTTGAATTTGACATGAAAATCTTTGATAGAACTACATAAGTTTGAATCAAATACACTTTTATACTTGATTTTCAACTCATCTACAATATTGATTGTGTCTCACTTCGAGATCGTATTGACATCTTGACTATTCAAACCGAAACCAGTTTGCCAATCAGGAAAAAGAACATTCAACCAATTTCTACCCAATAATGGTACAAAATCCTTATTTGATTCGATTACTGTCAGCATTAAATGATGGTTTTGATCACCATGATTTACGTCAACTTGACACTCACCCAAAGCATTGATACCCTGACCTGAAACTATATTGAGTTTATACATTACAGGTTCCAAAGGTAAATTCAAAATACTCTTATATTTATTGGAGGACATTACCGATTTGCATGCGCCTGTGTCTACTTCAAAAGCTACCCTTTTACCATTCAAACCCAACCAGATATGATGTGGTGCAGCTAAACTGACATGCATATTATTCAAATTGAACAAATCGCTGTTTACTTCTTCAAACGAGATTTCGTTCTGACCTTCTTCTTCAACTGCAGCTACTGTCGTGGCTCTTTTGGATGGACATAATTGCTTAACATGCCCCAACTTGAAACAAAAATTACATTTCCATCTGACTGCTGGACACTTATCTTTGGGATGACTTCTACCACATTTATCGCAACTACCAGCACTGGATTCTTTTTTTTCCTGCCTTTCCTCCGGACTGATTTTACCAACTTCTTTTGGCCTTATTTGCTGCCTGAACTGTTGTTTCTGCTTTTGAACGTAGTTGACACTCCAACTAGTACCGCAGTCTGATAACGTTTTAACTTGCCTCTCCGCCAACTCTGAAGCTTGAGCTGACTGACATGCCTCTGTGAAAGTTAATTTGACTTGAGACAAGAGTTTTTTTTGTATATTTTCTGACTTCATCCCACAAACGAACCGGTCTCTCAGAGCATCATCTAGAAACGATCCAAACTTACATGTGTTAGCCAATTTGCGTAATTCGACTATATATTCTGCAATACTTTGGTCTAACTTTTGGTGACATTTATTGAAGATGAATCTCTGTAGATTTCCGTGACAGGTGGGCAATAATGCTTCAAAAGACACTCTTTCACTTCGGTATATTTCAGCTCACTAGGCTTTTTCGGAGCTGCCAAATTTTTCAGCGTTTGGTATACTTGTGTACCCGCCAGGGTAATGAACAGAGATACTTTCATTTCCTCTGGAACAATATTAACCTTGAATAAATGCTCCACCCGTTCCAAATAGGTTTCAAATTCTTCGGCTCCACCGTTGAAAGGTTCAATATTACCTATCAGGGCCATCGTTTCATTCAAAAATTGCCCGATTTCTGTCACTGTCCAATTGACAACTTTTCGTTGTATACTCCGAAACTGATATGTATAATTCTCTCGAATTCGTCGCCAAAATGTTGTGTATTTAACTCAATACACTAAATGAAAGATTGTGGGTTCTTTGAAGAATTATAATTAATATCGTAACGTCGATACACTTGGACTTTACAAGCAAGAACGATCACTGATTTCTGTGTTCGGAAATGTTACCCCCACCACACAAGTACTACTTTATTTATATATCACTCCAGATACTGAATAAACCAGTGGCGTACATAACAAATTCCATTCAGTATGATATCAATTACAGATTTAAGAATCAGTACCTACTTGAAGAAATTGCTCGAAGTGACCTCCATTTACTTCCTGACAGTGAAATATCCTATTTTTAAACTGTTCTCGTACTTTTGCAAATGTGTCTGCGGAAACAGTCTCACATTCTGCAACAATACGTTGTTTTAAAACGTCAATATTGTCAGGTTCAGTGGCGTAAACCTTCGATTTGAGGTACCCCCGCAAAAAAAAATCCAAAGGTGTGAGGTCCGGTGATCGAGCTGGCCATTCCGTTGAACCTCGTCGTCCAATCCATCTACCACGATACTCCTCATCCAAATACCGTCTCACTGCACCGTAATAGTGTAGAGGAGCACCATCCTGTTGGAATGTTATTTCCAAATTGCCGAATTCATCTGGATTATCTTTCAAAATTTCGAGGATTAACGGTTCTATTGCGTTTTGCAACGGCTGCAGATAAATTTCACCAGTTAAATTAGTATTCGAAAAAAGAGGCCCAACGATCTGGTTACCCAGGATACCTGCCCAAACATTCACCTTCTGGGGAAATTGGGTATGTGTTTCACGAAACAGGTGAGGATTTGCGTCACTGCCATACCTCATATTCTGTGAGAAAGTACTTTCGTCACTAAAACCAATTGTTTTGACATAGTCTGGCTGTTGGTTAATTTTAGTTTCCATATTTTCACAAAATTCTAGTCTTCGGTCTGGGTCGTCGTCTGAGAGTTGATGAACCATTATTAATTTGTATGGATGAAATCTGTTCTTTTCATCACCCTGTGTACTGTACTTGGACTGACTTCACAGGTAGATGCAACGTCAGTTGTTGAAGAAGTAGGATTACCTATTACTTCTGCCAGTATATCAATTTTTTTCTCACCAGAAATTTGTGGTCTGCCAGATCGTTTCGCATCATTAATACTACCTGTTGTTTCAAACTTACGAAGAAGCTCCCTTGAATGAGTCCTCGAAGCGGGGCGATCGGGAAACCTCTCATTAAAAATGCGTTCTGCTGCATGAATATTTTGTCCAGTTTCACCAAGAATTAGGTTCGCTACTACTTTATCACCCATGGCACGTACTATTTCGCTTCTTGAAGCACTTAAACGTTCGACTCACAACAGTTTAACAAATTATTAAAATGTACAAAAATATTTAAAGTACCAAAAGCTGCTGAAACAGTTGAACGTTCGATAAACAATACACAAATCATTAAATGTACAAAAACTTGGACAATTACAAAAACGTCGGATTAGGGAGACTAACAAAAACGTCAGCTTATTTGACAACTATCCAGAGGCGAAGCTTGAATTTGGAATTTTAGTATTAACTGACTTAACTCATCACAGCTTCGCGTTTTTTGAAAGCGAGTTGCCAAAACTGCCATAAACACAAACAAAATTATTATCATTGAATAGGTTCTTTCGATGCCTTTTAAAAGAGGTGTCACTTGCCGTAGGGTTCCATTTAGAATGGCCTTGTGACGTCATCTTTGACGATTCCGTCATCTATCATCACTTGTAGGGAAGTTTACAACCTTTAATATTCAGTTTTTAAATTTCACCTGTTTATGTATAATCGTTCCAAAAATAGGAAGGGGGGAGGGATTTTGAGAAGCACTGTATTAAAGAGATGACCCTCTCATTATGGACAATCATAAGCAAATAACTGTACCTAGTGTAATCGGAAAGATAATCGAAAAAGCCATATACAAAGGGTTAATATCTTACCACAAATATAGGATAATCAAAGATACGCAAAACGGCTTTTACCCTGGTAGATCGACAGAAACAGCCATTTGCAAATTTGTAGAATATATCTACAAAAATATTGATCGAAAAATGCTCATAAGTGCTCCATTTCTTGACCCCACAAAATCCTACGATTGTCTAGACCTAGATTACACAGAAACTAAATTATACTCACTGGGCATTCGTGGAAATGTATTGAAGTGGTTCATGTCATCCTTGAGGCATAGGAAAATTTTCGTGAAGCTCATCGGAGCCCGATCTGAAATAGATAACGTCGACTTAGGCGTCCCACAGGGATCCATACTGGGTCAATTGATGTTCATCAAAGATCTACCTGAATATATGTATACTGATTGCTTAGTGCTATATGGCGATGATGTATCTGTAGCATTTCGTAATGAAAGAGAAAGCCACCTTAATAATAATTGGTGTTCTGCTAACAGATTAATAGTGAATCACAAAAAACCATCCTAGTGCAATATTCCATCGAAAGCAATAGTATAGCAAAATATATTAATATCTATAATGCTAAAATAATAAGGTCATGAATACACAAAATTGCAGGTACATTCTTGGAGTCGAATCTATCATTCAAAAATTGCATTGACCATATTAGCAGAAAGTAAATAGAAGATTTTCCGCCGTCCTACAAATGAAAAATATATTTGATAAGCATCAGATAATCAAAATGTATAAGGCCCTCATATATCCCCACCCTACCTATAACATAGTGGTTTGGAGCAATGGAATTTCAACGTAAAGATTGCTGGTATCACAAAAGAGTAGTAGTACGTTCAATATTCGGAATGAAGCGTACAGACTCCTATCAATCATATTTCATTGAAAACAATCATCTCACACACATATATATATATATATATATATATATATATATATATATATATATATATATATATATATATATATATATATATATATATATATATATATATATATATATATATATATATATATATATATATATATATATATATATATGATATATATTATATATATAAAGATAGTCGTTGCTGACTAGTTAGGTGTAACAAATTGATTATTGGGGTATGCAGCAAAAGAAAAAGTGTACTCTTTAAAGTTTGTCCAAGCTTTCGGAATGTTTTATTTCCATCTTCAGGGATAATCTTTGTTGAGATTAGTTTCTATGTTGTTTAAGAATGTTCTTCATGTAAAGTACGGTGAAATATAAGTTCTGAATTTGAAGTTGGCAACACATGTTTCAAATCGTCAACTAATTATAAACATTAAAATTCATTGAAACGTTACTAATTAAAATATTAAAAATATAAAGTCTGAAACCTGTGTCTTGAAAAAGTACAATCTCGGATTGAAACAGCTGTTGGCGGATGGTGCGCTCTCTTGGATTGGATTATATATATATATATATATATATATATATATATATATATATATATATATATATATATATATATATATATATATATATATATATATATATATATATATATATATATATATATATATATATATATATATATATATTTCTTTTCTTCAATTTCTCGGAATAAAGGTCTGATTCAGTCATTTCGTATAATTTATTCTAACGACGTTTCGACATAGTATTTGTCATCATCAGGTTAAAAACACTTAAGGTAAACATATAGAGTTTGAGACATATTTAACTTTACACAATATCAAAATTTATGCACTAAAACAATTATTCGAATACATATGGTTCAAAATATAACACGCTATACACAATATCAAATCAACTGTGATATTTATGAGTATTCACTTACTAATTATTTTATTTGAATTTCTGCGTTCTGGGACTACTCCAGATTGTACCATTAGAAATTCGTATCCGCATGTGGTTTATGCATGATGGGGCTCCGGCCCATTTTGGTGTTGTAGCTAGGAAATTCCTTAACACAGTCTATCCAAATCGATGTATCGGTAGGAGTGTAGAACCAGGCGTGGGCACCATGGTCTCAGATCTATACCCGCTAGATTTTTATTTTTGGGGACATTTGAAATCACTAGTTTATAAATTTCCAGTAGCGAACGAGAAAGATCTAAGAAACCGAATAGAAGACCCCTGTGAAACAATAAGAAACACACCAATAATTTTTGAGCGGGTAGGAGATCCAATGACTAAAACACTGAATGCCTGTGTCTCCACTTTGAACAATTTATTTGAATACAATTTAGTTTCCTTTATTTTATTGCATTCTTCATATTCAAAAAATTTATTGAAATAAAATGTTGATATTTCTTGCAAATTTTATTAAAACAAATACAGATTTTGCATTACAAAAATTACTATTTCAAACGAGTAAAAATAGATAGAAAAGGTGACGCCCCCTTCAAAAAACCAAAACTACTTACTTAAACGTCAAATTCATTTCCTAAGCATTCTTGTGTGAAATTCAAAATAATGGTAATAACTTCAACATGCATCGATTATCAAATAATCGACTTGAAATTTTCAAGTCCAAATATCTAGAAAATGATTGCTTATAGCGACTTGTAACAACGGTAGCTTTTTTACGTAGATATGATAGAGGAATTGATTTTTTTACTGAAAAATGTGCTAAAAGTACGCTTGAAAAAGTTATGGATCTTCAAAAAAAAAAAAGATGTGTAGGTGCCGCCATCTACGAGTAAAAGCAATGATAACACCTCAAAAACCTCTCAATACCAATTTTCGTTCAATTGAGGTCAGTATTTCGGAAGTTATTCAAAAAAACGAACGCTACAATAAAATATAGAAATACTTGAGTGTTTAACGTGTATTTGTGTCAATCCATATATCAAGTTGAAAGTTGTGATACAAATCAAATGTATTACCTTATTGTTCATGATGATATATATACCTGAGACCATCAACATATCTATTTATAGTTTTCAGTCGTCTTAAGGATATTTTCTGTTGATTCTTGGAATTAGGCTGCAATTTTTTTGGCAAAACTGATGCTACAAACAAATCAAACCATCATGATGAGATTTTATAAATCACCCTCCTAGTAGAAAACAATATGATGATGTGACACATCACTTTTTTTTCCCAAATTGATTTTCTTTTAGATAGGTAATAAATACCTTCAATAATTTGATCACTCAAATAAACTCACTAAGTAATATAGAACACATGAGATCGATAAACGATATTTGAGGTTAACCGCAGAGCATACAAGCGAAGACCAGATGTGAACGTTTTTGCAACGAATCAGTCACGTCATATTTCTTAACCACCAAACGTATCGTCGACGTCCCCATGGTATTGAAATGTTCTGAAACCAAAACATCCGAAAGATATAAATAAGAGTTCGTTTGGTACGAAATGAAGCTGTGATGATTTTCCGGGCTGTATTAATGGAAATGCTTATAATAACATCGCAATATTACGTCTCCATGATTTATAAATTATGTTTTCTCAGAAACGTCATCACGAGAATTGAACGATAATGAACCTCCTGGGTATTTTTCTTGCTAAGTGGGTAGTGTCTTAATTTCCTTTTTTTCTGAAAATCATTTATCCACATAAATTCAATTGGGAAATACAACCTTGTTAAGCTAGACATAAAAAAATAAGGCCGTTCTCCACTCAACGAGGAAATAATCTATTAATTCTGTTCCAAAGTTTCATTGGTCACCCACAGTTGAAAATGGACTGAAATGGAATAAAACTATGTGGATGTTAGGATTTCTGCCAACTTTCCGAGCTCCCGATCCTCCTGAATAAAATTACAGTTATATACGAACTAATTCTGGGACTCACAATAGGGACATAATGACTACCTCATTTACCTGAAAGCTCTGCCTCGCTTTATACACGATCTCGACAAAATAGCCTAGCAAATTATTCTAATGTTCACCCCGTTTTCTGTTTGTAAGAGCTGCAATTCAGGATATGCGAGTTCTAGTGGTATATTGCATTCTCGTTGTGCACGTCCACATGTATGAGCGATTACAGGAGTTCTGAATACGGGAATAATGGATATGATAATGGAAAAGAATTCCGAAATATTCGTATGAAAGAATGGTGAAATTGTCTCTCATGCCGGTCTTATGGACTTGATGAAAATTTTGGGGTTCCACTCAAATTTTCCGTCTGAAAAATTTCGTTTCGAAAAATGAAAGAGAAATGAATGGAAGGCCATTTTCTCCGCCTAGGGCCGACTGAATTATGCTCTTACATATTGTCACCCTTATTCATATGAATAATCTACCCAATATGATGTTATTTTTTTTCTTGGCAATATGAATGAAGACATATTATTACTGAGTAAGGTGACATATTTTTACCGAGGGGAAGTTATAAAAATAAATTTTATGCAGTTACGAAAGATTTGAGAGGAACTTGTAACAAGTTAATTATTGTAATACCCAGGCTATTCAGTGAAGAGCGGTGTGGAATTCTTTGGACCGCTTTGCTAGTTTCAAATTCATTTATGTTTCGAACAAAGGTTTTTAAGAAATTGTAAATTTGAATGGACGCCAGAATTTTTTGTTTAGTAATTTTAACTTCCTAGCCGATAATAATTGCGAATCAAATAATGTTTCCTTCTGTAAATCACTACAACAATAAAACAAATACCAAACTTTTATTAGTCTATTAACAAATGAACAAAAGTTTCTGCTGTATAAAAAAAATATTCACAATTTTGAGTTTCCAAAGAGTATTGCTGAACCTGTCGATTTTATCGACGACGATGTACCTCTGATTGTATATTGTATAGCTCGTAGTCGTGTGGATCGCAATCAGGGGGTACCTATATCTGCTGGGCGACGATCAGATGGAACAGACAAGCATCAGCTTCTTGTCCATGGAATGATTGTTCTCAGCAATACACCATGAAAATTAATATTGTTTGTGTCAGAATTTGTTTTCACTAAAACATTCAACTTCTTGGAATTTGGAATATCTCAATGCACTCTTCAACGCACATTTGTTACGGATGAGTGTAATCCCATCAAAAGATTATTGCTTGAAATCATTTGAACATACAAATCAGCTTGTGCTGTGATTTGTCATTGATATTCGATACTGAAATTGATTCAAGATTAAGTTTTGATTTATACAAAATTGATCTTTGCTCTATACAAAAAAAAAGGAAGTTGTTCTGATTTCGATCAGCCAAGACTATATTTCACAAAGAATAAAAATCAGAATTCGGCACAATTGAGTTCGAAAAATTTGATATACGAAAATGACTTCAACTGCAATGATATTCAGAGAAAGTGGATAAGAATTATCTTTTACCAATCGTCAAATACTTCTTCATAAAGGTTTTCTGGTTGAAAAAATTATTCCAAACTCCAAGGATTAAATATATACATGTATATTTATATATATATATATATATATATATAGTCTTACTGAATATATTTTTATTATATTATTATTTCATTTAGTTTCGATATATCATATATATTTATTGTCATTGAACAGTTATTGAGTACTGTACAGGTCACCTCATACATCGAACAATAAATTTAACATATGACAATATATATATAATATCATAATATATATATATATATATATATATATATATATATACATATATATATATACAGTGTGACCCATTTAAAATGGAACCACCCCTGTAGAATACGCATTTTTCAGTCAATCTCAAAAATATTTTTTTCTAATATTAAGCATCATAAACTGTATCTTTACACAAATTTTCATATTTTTAATTTCATTTCCAAGGCACTCTATGGTTTTTTTCCTTCGTCAAAAACGGCAAAAGTTTATTAGGCAATTTTTTTTCCGAATTGAACTACACCACTGGATTTGTAGTCGTTATGGATTGGAACCATCGGAATTTCATAAGAAAATATTTTTTAACAACGGAGTTACAACAACTTTAATTTTGGAAACAAAGTATTTGATTATAACTTTTATTTAGATTGCAGACATATTTAAAATCTGGCAACACTGCCGATACGAAGTAGAGCACAAGTGAATTTATACAGCAAAAATTCGAAGTCAATAGCTCATTCCGTTCAACAGTTATAACTACTGAAAGTATGGTAATGTGAGCGATTTGTGGTGTACTAAATCACAGCCTACTATTGATTTAGTACAATACCTATGCCCAATGTATTAGTTTAACTTTCCTCAAATTATTGATACCTTTTTTAGAAGCTTGTTTCAGTTGAGTTTTGCAGAATAAAAAACGAACATTTTTTTGTCCTGCTTTCTGTTTTATTATTGAATAAATAATTTTGATACTTTAAAACTTGATTCGGTTCATTTCGTTTTTATCGGCTATTGAAAACTGCATAACTTGAAAATAAATTTTTAATTTTCTTTATTTTTGAAAACACTTATAACCTTAACTTAAATAAATGATTTCTTAAATTCACTGGTGTTCTACTTTGTATAGGCAGTGTTGCCAGATTTCAAATATGTCTATAATCTAAATGAAAATTAATATCAAATACTTTGTTTCCAAAATTAAAGTTGTTGTAACTTCGTTGTTAACCAATATTTTTCTATGAAATTTCCATGGTTTTCATTTATAACGACTACAAATCCAGTGGTGTAGTCAAATTTCAAAACAAAAATTGCCTAATAAACTTTTGCCGTTTTTAACGAAGAAAAAAAACCATAGAGTGCCTTGGAATTTTTTTTTGAGAATGACTGAAAAATGCGTATTTTACAGGGGTGGTTCCATTTTAAATATATATATATATATATATATATATATATATATATATATATATATATGATCGCTTCACCTAGGTCAGAAGCAAAATCACCAAATTAGAAACTGTACCAAAATACATCCCCAAGATCATAAAAAATATATAGTGGTCAATTATATTACATACTTCTTTTGATTGACACCAAAAATATATCCAAATGCGATGTAAGTGATACCATAGTATTTGAGAAACCCCTCTTTGAACCCCAATGAACCCTTGTCAGAGAAAGCAATGAAAACAGACGAGACTGAACACCGATATCTTGATTCGATTCGATATATCACATGTGATATTTATAATTCCACCTGAACTCATTTGAAAAATAAATATGGTACTGCACTGGAATCGATTATCTGCTTGACCTGAATGAATCTAATCGCTGTTTACTGAGCAACGTATTATTGATGAATCCAGATAACGGGACTTCATGGAGAAATATCCCACGTTCTCGTTAAAAAATATTTCATCATGACAGATATTAAATGTGGTCAACAATATTTCTACAAACCTCGATATCATACTATAACTCACTGCTTTGAAATCACTTTTCTCGAAGAAGGGAAGATACTCTAATTCATTAGTTATTTCTACATGATCAAAATTCTATTTCTTTACTCAATGACTGACAAGCTTCAGAACACGCGATCTCTCGATCCAAGTTCGATCGCGAAGGGCTGAGGATCGCACGCTGCATTCATCCAATACCGGATCGTCCTATCAAATACTTCGCGTTCGTACATCTCCTTATCAACCCCAATGACTGTTAGATGGCTCTAAGATTTGCAATAGTGATTCTTAGATTGGAGTTAATGAGATAACTTGAGCTACTCTTGATTATTTTGTATCTCTGAGCATATCAATAAGAAATGTAACAGATATATCGTTACAAACTGTTTATTCTCAGGACATTCAGGCATTATTTCAATGTGCTAGTACATCCATCAAAAGTTCCATATGGATCTTTTTCCATAGTGAATGATAAAGAAATAGTTCTGGAATTCCATCCAATAACGATATCGAAAAAACATTATTTGAATTCCTATCAGGTTTTGACGCATTTTCATGCAAAAAAAGTTATGAAAATATTCAAGGTGTAGAAATGATGCGGGTGGACGATAGTTGCTTCCTTATACAAAAAAATTACTAAAATAAAAGTTGTAGAGAGCAATGAGAGCCATATTCCAAAAATAAATACCAACATACAGTCTGACCCAGACAGCACGGAATATTCCTAGAATATTCTCTGAATATCCGAAAAGAGAAGAGTATATTCCGAGTATAATGGAATATTCCTAGAATATTTACATGCCTCTAGCAGATTCCAGGAATATTCCAATATGCATATTCCTAGAATCTTTTCAAGAGAATGTACCACGAATATTCTCGTAAAAATATTCATGTATGAATATTCATAGAATACTCCTGTGTGAATATTCATGGCATAATAATGTATTCATAGAATGAACAAAATTGAATATTCTGTATTGTATATTCATGGAATATCCTCCCTTATTTGGAATGAACACCAATAACCATTTTCGAGTACAAAATATTTTGAAAAGGCTGAGAAAAAGTGCGAATATATGTATTTGATTTGAAAACAGAGTTTTTGTCCAGACAAGCTGACAAAAATACACTACTATACTGACCAAATTATAATTGGTCGGAAAATATCGAGGTGTACTTTCACGACCAATCAAAACCATTTCGCGTGCGTTAACCCGATGGCAGAGCTGTAAAGTTGAATGCATTTCAAATTGACATTGAACATATTTTGTTTTTTTTTAATGGTATGGGATACTTTCGCATATTTGTATGAAAAACTACTGTGTTTGGAATTGTTTAACAAATATTTTTAATATTCACCACAGTGTGGTGAGTAAACTTTTATGTTACCATTCATTTCATTCCATAGAAATTTCATTTGTATATCACTGACCATTTCATTTTCAAGGCGTTCTCTACAAAATGCCTAAAAGAAAAAGAAGCAGTGCTTGGTATAAGGAAGTGCACCAGGAAACTGAAAATATCCTTAATACAATTTTCACACAAACTCCGTCACAGCATGCAAAAGGACAGTTAAGTAATCAGGTTGAAACTATTAGTGACCGAATGGATTCAAGTTTTCCTGATTCAGATAGCAGTAGTTCGAGCTTGCAATTCTTGTTTTTCAATCTGTTCAAATTCATGTTGTTTTATTTCATTGTAGGGAAGGGGTGCGCAGTCTGCGGAAATCATATGTTTTTTTTCTGGGTGGAACCTGCAATTCCAATCCACAAATACTCTGAGGAAAACAATTACGTATTGCACTGGTCTTGTTTCTTAGCGAATGTAAGCAAAAACATTGCTAGAATTATCAGGCATAATTGTAGAAGTTCATATTATTGATGTAAAAGTGCCATTCAAGATTTTATATTTGAGGATATTCATGTGAGGAAACATTTTTATTTTTCTTTATTTTATGAATTTCTGAAATTTCAAGGAATGGTGATTTTGTTCTGAAAACCTCATGGAATATTCTGGGATTAACATTTGTGGAATATTCATGGAATATTTCAGGTATATTCTGGATATACAAGAAATATTCTCAGAGGATATTCCAGGAGTATACTTTCTGGAATATTCATGGAATATTCTGGGAATATTATGGATGTTCCGGGAATATTCCTCATGGAAATTTTCCCCACCAGCACATTCTAGGAATATTACAAAAAAATATGTATTTTCCTGGCACATCTAAGAATATTCCAATATCTCAAAAATAATATTCTTTGAATATTCATGGAATATCCAGTGCTATCTGGGGATAAATGATCGACAAATTTATATTTTTTACATGAAATACCCTATATATTTTCACTAGATTGAATTCCTCTGGAGAAGTGTTTTCCAAAAATATACGGTTGTATGGGCGTATACCAGGTGGTTCGGAAGTTACGGTGGGATTCATGTCACACAATGGGTTCATTCAGCACCAAACATCCCAAAGTCAATAATTTGGAAAAATAAAATTTTTTCACCAAATATTCTCGAAAATGGTGTATTTTCGTTTCCTATTCATAATTTTACCGAATGGCGTTTTTTCCATACAGGGACTACCAGAATTCGGGATCACTTTTCCCACAGTTTTTCAAAAGGAACACCCTGTAAATAACGTCATACCAGAATGGTCCGCACTATGAGCTTGCTAAAAATATGGGGTTTCCCTACTTGATTTCTACCAGAAAAGACCCCGCAAAATCCTCATGGAAAATGGCTCTCGCTGGAACTCTGCAGAAAGATAGTATTTGGTATGCTGATCAAAAGTCTTAATTGGTACAATCCTCCATTTTCAACCCCAGACCCCCTACAGGTCCCCCAAGTACACTTTCTGGTGTGTTAATGCATAACAGTTTCGAATCATCATCTTCCACTGCCCACCCCTTTCTCCAACTGAATCCCACATTCTACCCCCACCACACCTTGCCCTCAACCCCACCCAACCCTTCATTAACGGCCGATTACACACTTTTAAGGTCAAAGATTCTTCAGTTGCTGCAAATCGTGTAGTACCAAATCTTGGTATCGAAATAATAGATGAATAATTAAAATAAGATGCACCTACATGCCGTACAGTAGTCAGGGAGGGATGTACTGTAATGTATATATATATATATATATATATATATATATATATATATATATATATATATATATATATATATATATATATATATATATATATATATATATATATATATATATATATATTGTATTTGTATACCAAATAGCTAATATTTTTGCCATTCTTTGTGAACCAAATTGATATGATATAGATAATATTTTTGCCTCTGTAATAATAATTGCCAGCGAACGTCACTGTTCTCTCGTCACGCTACCAACAATTATTATTTTCCTTGCCACGGCTAGACAACAGTTGGTACGCTCTTATCTCAAAAGGTGGCCGGTTCAAAGCAATAGATACACTGCCACTGGTGACTAACTTCAGCTTATTGAATGATCTTTGTTATGTTAGTTAATCATTGTGAGAAAATAAACAACCAAATATCAAAAAGCAATTATCTCCTTTATTCAGGAAGACTTAAAATACCTGGCCTACGAGAAATAACTTATACTAGGGTGAATCGAACAAATATTCACGGATAATCATAAAATTGAAATCATGGATAGATAAACAGAACCTCACTTTTTTCGTGTTATTGAAGTTTTCTGTTATTGTTCAAAATAGAGTGACATAAAGTTCTTCGAATGTGAAATTCGTTATTGGTGAAATAGTTCAGGACCGGAAAATGCACTATTGAAGGTTTTATACCTGTTGGAGATGTCGGTGTTTCAAGATATGCCCTGAAACTGGATACCTTGTCACTACAAGCGCTATCAGGAACTCCAATACCATAACTCAGGAACCATACAGATGCGGAAATCAGCTTTGGAGACGTGGAAATGATATATAATTCAGGTAATACTAGTTTTGCTCTTCAAAAGTTGGAATTCTTTCAATTTTTGTTCTCTCAAAAATGTTGCGTCCATTCCCTTCTGATTTTATTTTCAATCTCCTCGTTGGCTTTGTTTGTTGTTGCCTCGATACAAGTTTCCCTTCCTGTTTTCCCATTTGAATTTTTGAATTCGCGCACTAAATTGTCACATTTCACTGTTTAGGTTTATCTTACTCAATTTATATATCCAACTATTTTTCCATACTAATTACTATTTACAAATTCTAATAATAATTGCTTATGATATCAACCAATTGCTATTCCCTCACAATTTCCAATTTTTACCTATGACCATCTATTCTCTGATTGGCTATTATCATGAAGACGTTTGCTGTTCTACCATTGGTTACTTTTAGTTATCTCCAATTTCATATACTGTATGTTTCCAATTTACAAATGTGTTGATCACCTTTTATTCATGCAAATTTTGTAAATTTAGACTTTTTGTTGGCTTTTTTCCAATTATGGTTTATGATCATTATGACAGTGCATGGAATTGATTGTGTTATATTATTTTGACATTTTTATCTATCCATATTATACAAAGGCTTATAAATAAATAGAACTTCAAAAGTTAATCAAAAAAATCTCTTGGAACTAATAACTATTCAGTAATTATTCTTTTTTTTTTTTTTTTCCTTTTAAACCTTTAACTGGCATAACATAACATAAAAATATATATATATATATATATATATATATATATATATATATATATATATATATATATAATGAAAGCTTCAAAAGATTGAAATAAAACAATTGGAGAATCTTTAACCTTGAAAGTGTGTAATGGGGCGTTAATGAAGGGTTGGGTGGGGGTGAGGGGGTGAGGGCGAGGTGTGGTGAGGGTAGAATGTAGGATTCGGTTGGAAAAAGGGGTGGGCAGTGAAAGGAAACGCTTTGAAGATGAATTGAAACTTTATGATTAACACACCGGAAAGTGTACTTGGGGGCTTTGAGGGGCTGTCGGGGGTCTGGGGTCTGGGGTTGAAAATGGAGGGTTGTGCCCATCGAGACTTTTGATCAGCATACCGAGTACTATCTTTTTACAGAGTTCCAGCGAATTTAGCCGAGAGCCATTTTCCATAAGGATTTTGCGGGGTCCTTTATCTAACTGTGCTGGTGGCCGTGAGCGTAGAGGTGCTGGCTGATGTCCAGATGGTCCGAGTTCAAATTTTGGCACAGCTACTGAAATAAAAATTTATTTCAATAGTTTCGTTGAGCGGGAGGAGATAGGTGACCAATCGAACATTATAGGTACCTAGATATCAATCCTTCGGACTGTCCACGGTTACCAGCCGAGTAGTGCTTCGGCTTTGGATGACACTTAAAAAGCCAAGGTCCCCGTCTTCTCAACTCACAAAAGTCTCTAACTTTGCTTTGCAACTAAGTTGGCGGTTGAAAACGATTTTTCAATTTTTAAATTCATAAGGAAAGTATGAAAAAGTCATTATTACAGCAATAACAATCTTTTTATCGTAGTTTTTATCGCGAGCAGTCGGACAATTTGAGAAAAACATCACTCTCAATCTACAATTCTATTGCCAACGTTTTGGCGAGGAATTTCGCTTTCTTCAGGGCTACAAATAATATAAAGGACATAATTTAAAAAAAAATTACCCAATTAAAAAAACAGTTATTGTTGATGTATAAATACAGAGACACTACGAAGAGGAGACCGATACATAAATATATGGTGATAAGATAGGTACAGTCAACAGTAGGTTGGATAGAACCAAAAAACGGGGGAGTTTATTTCCCACAACACATCATCATTATTTTTTTTATTGTTTATATTCAAATATGTGAAGTAACTTCAACAAATATCATACAATGATGAGGTTACTTACTTTTCATATATTAAGATAACTGATCACGCACCTCACGTTTTTTTACATAAGAGAAAAATTTTTGATCAATGACATTATTCTTATTATTTTCAACATTTCAGTCCTTATTGCTTCAGCGCAGTTTTTCTAAACTATAATTTTATTTTTAACTTTTTAGTCCATATTGCCACAGAAGACTAAACAATATGGGAGGTAAAAAAGCTTCGAATGATTCCTCCACCATAATTTGGCAAATATGCATTCGCCATATTTTGAAATGAAAATTATGCTGTAAAAAACTTGTGCTTTCGCCATATTTTTGAAATGAAATTAAAATAAAATCTGACGATCTAGGTGAGAATACCAGGTCATAGCTATGAAATTATTATATTGTCATCGGTTATAAATATGTATGCAAAATTTCAAATACTTCAGACATCAGGAAGTGGGTGAAAATTAATTTCAAATATTCTATTACCTACATTCATACATTGATACATACAGGTGAAGTTGATAAAGGGTCTATAAATTTAGAAAATGATCGGTTTCTATAACACATGAGAGATGTTTTATATAATTCAGAAGTGAAGCTGTCAAAGTGTCAACACAAATAAAACCACTTATTACGGGCTCATCAAATGTCAAAGATATGAAACAATAGTATACTGTTTAACAAGCACGGAATAATACTCATTTCCCACGAGTATGATGTTTGCAGCATGAGCCGTAGGCGATTGCTGCAAATCATACGAGTGGGAAATGAACATTCCGTGTGAGTTATACACCATACTTTTTCTACGGCTTCAACATAAAATAGCGAAATTAATTTACAACAGAAACTTGAACTTCAATTGATCAAAGTATGCAAGTAATACATTTTCTGAAGTTGACGCAGTGACCTTCCCCTTTTGCCAATATGTGAAGGATTTGTGGGCTTCTCCATATTTCTCTTTCGATATTTCCGGAATCAAGTTTATACATGCCTGATTTGCGGCTGCAATTATGTCTGGAGGAGGTAGTTCGTCAATTTCACTGCTCATCATACCTTTAAACTTTGACAAGTTCCGATGAAACTGAATTGACAGATGTCTTAAGTTCTCCTTGCTATCCATGGGACGACTGTCACTAAATACCTTCATTGTATGTTCAATGATGATTTCTAAATGTAGTACATTGTAATACTCCTTTTCATCATGCACTAGTTGCTGGGCAACTAGTGCACAATGTCTGAAGAACGCACGGGTACATTTTTGCAGTCTTCGTCACGACAAGAGAGGCGTGGAGTGAATAAAACAAAAGACGCCGTAACCAGGTAACATTGCCGTAAAACCATACAGACAATATAATTACAAACATAAGTGACAATTTAATATTTCTTTGACTGAACGATATTATGAAGGTATTTTGAAATTAGTTCAGCATGGAAAGTAGTGACAGTGAAAAAAGTTCAACACCGCCAAGTGTTATGGAGGCAGCAAATAACGCTTCATTAAATTTAGTGCCTGAAAAATCTGAAGAAAAATACCCTTTTCATGGACCTGTGCAAAGAACAGAAAACTAGTTCTCGTTCAGAGAATGTTCTGATGGCTTACTTTGGAAATATATCAAATACATTTGAATCTTTCACTTTATGGACACATTATCATGTTAAAAACGATGCTCAGTATCAATAATGGCGTGGATATCAGTAAATATTCCAAATTGAGAGATTTCTAAAGCGGAAATCAGATGGATACAAAGCAAAAAAATCTAAAGTTTTCACAACGAAGGAGATTGATACGTTCATCAAAGAAGCCTCAGACAATGAATACCTTGTAGCGAAAGTAAGTTCCACAACAATCAGTTAATTAATTATAATTATTTTTTTATTGCAGGTTGTACTTATCATGGGAATTATGGATGCTTGTAGGAGAGATGAGATGTACAAAATGAAAATTCACGATTTTGAAGATTTAGGTGCCGCAGTTTTAGTCCACCTTCCGAACACTAAAACAGAAACTTCTCGAAAATTTACTGTAACGGGAGAATATGCTAACATTGTGAAAAAATATTGGCATCTGCGACCAAGTAATCTCAACGATGCTTATTTTTTTCTAAATTATCAGAAAGGAAAATGCACTGTCCAAAAAGTTGGAATAAATAAAATAGGAAATATGGGAAAACAAATTGCTTCATACTTAAAACTTCCGAATCCTGAGTTATACACCGGCCACTGTTTTCGCCGATCTTCAGCTACAATATTGATAGATAGTGACGAAGATATAACGACATTAAAACCGCATGGTGGCTGGCGCTCTACAACAGTAGCTGAGGGTTACATCGAAGAGTCCCTGACTAGTCGAAATAACATAGCCAATAAAATATTAGGGTCGATCAATAAGTTGTCAGACCTTCTATCGACATCAGTTACAGAAAATGTTAATAATGTCAACTTTTCCCTTAAAAAACGGATTCTATGTCCCCAAAATTTGTTTTTAATATTTGTACCAATGTAACATTGAATATTGTTGATAACAAATGAGAAGATATTTTTTCGCGATTATTGTAGTAGGTGCTCAACACATTTACCTAGTACGTAATTTTTTTCAATAAATCAATAAAAGTACATTTCTCATGTTTGTCGTTTTTTTCTTACACTGTATATTATAACAGTCGTAGAAAAAGTATAGTGTAAAACCCGCACGGAATGACCATGATTTGCAGCACAGCACAGTTTTCGTAAACAAAACGCACAGTTTGAATATAGTGAAATTTATACATAAAAGTAAGCGGAACATTTAATAGTTCCGCAAGTAGGTCATGATCGCGCAATCACCCGTCAACAGCGTAGTCATAGCAACTCAAAATCAAAATTATAATAGCAAACTTTTTTGAATGACTAATAAGTTTTAGTTAATAATCATATGATACATACTGTTCGAAAAACAACACCTACATTTTCAATATGTCCTCCCAACGTTATGGCAATGGCAAAAATGGCAATGATTTACTGCCAAGTAAATTTCGCGAACGCTACGAAAATTGATACAGTAGGTTCATGGACTTGAGACTAAAACAAGTATACCAAAAGATATTGCAAAATTTCTTAAACTAGAAAATCCTAATCGCAACACAGGACACTGTTTTTGCAGATCTTCGGCAACTATTTTAGTCGATGCTGGCGAGGATCTATTGGATTTGAAGAGATATGGTGGCTGGCAATCGTCTTCAGTAGCAGGAGGTTTTGTTGACAATTCCTTAAAATACAAAGAACCCACCTCATCGAGAATATCCTCCGCTATTTTACATAATAGAGAAACATCCTCAACAAATGGAAATATCACAATGTCATATGATTCCACACATCGATATACTTCTGATATATTCAATAATTGTACAGTACTCATAAATAATTATAATGTTCCTAATATTAATCAAACCAACGTAGTAGTAAATAGATCGAATCATATTTTATATGATCATCAAAGTTGTGAAAAATATATCCCCTATAATTTTGTAAAATCGTTCGAAATAAAATTGTTCGAAAAGTCTAAAGATGCAATAATAAACAGGGTATTCCATTCGAAGAAATGAAGTCATAATAAATTTTCAAATATCTCTGTATACATAAAACGAACAACAAAAAACGACAACTAAAATAAAAAATCGACGTCATTTACAATTCCTAATAATAATGAAAATAATAAAAGTTGATCAGACTTTTTTGGCACACTGTATATGGCAGTAGGTGGAGGATAGTACGTATTGCGTGTTGTGGAGTGATTACGCACTCATGAAATTCCTCCATTCGTGCGTACTATGCTTTTCAAACACTTACGTAATATTGTTTCAGTCTTACCTGAAATATCTTCATTTCTATTTCTATTTGTCTTCTGCTCGAAACTTTACTGCTCCTTGTTTTATCAGGATTTGATTTCTTCGAACTATTTTTTTTGGGCGCAGTTCTTCTGCTGTCTGCATTCAAGGATACCATGATTATGTTCCGTATTCTTGGATCCGTTGGAAGCTGTCTCCCGCTTCTCTTCTTTAGAAATATTCGATGTATCTCCTCTCTTCTCTACCAGTCGTTGGCTTCGTCTTATTCCGGACATTGTTAAATCCACTCGTACGGTTGATAGTTGTATTCCAAAGTGCTAGATTCGATAGTAGCGATGAAGGACCAGATGTTTCAGTCTTACCTGGAATATCGTTTTAAATTCAAAATTTTCCGGTTCGAAAAGCAAAAACTGATAACACTTTTTTTGTCAATGTCAGAATTGTTATTTTTTTTATATATCATAGTCAACTATCTATTATACAGAAATAACATTTAATAATAGTTCAGTCCTTAAATAATAAATATATCTGTAACATATATACTATATTGACCCCTCAGAGAGGAAAAATATCGTTCAATATGTTGGATACAATATAAAAAAGTGCGATGCCAAATGTCAGTTCTTCAGATCACAGTGATGAGTCAGCCATCCAGAGGGTCAGCGGATCCATCCTCAATATTTCGAGATGCCTAATAGCCACTTCCCTATTGTCATCTTCTCGAATTCTCCATTCTCTCATTCTCAACGGATACACCTACTCGCAGCATTGTGGGTTGAGAAAATGATACTGAATTCGTTAACATCCTCATATCCTTGAAATGTAACTCACCCGCATTTACACCGTATCAGAATGGAGCAGAAGGAAGCATCAGACTTGAGGAGTTGAAAATGGCTTATGAACGGCAAATGTTTCAGAAAGATTAGCAAAGCCTTCCATCTGTGCGTAGATTAACGATTACGCGTACAGTGTTGCTTGGAAGCGAACAATTTATCGTCTGGAAACTTGAAATACACGCGAAAATTACTCTGAGTCCGGGTGTCGAATTTATTAACAAAGGAGTGAGAGAGGATTGGAGAATACGAATCTGGAGTGGAATAAATTATGCTTGAAATTAAATTGTTGATGAGAATCAAGGGTAATTCACAATATTTGAATGGAATTTTGTGTTCTCCATTCCTCCATTTCGTGTTAAGAATAGAGGAAAACTATTTCGGAAATTTTAAATAATAATGATATTATCAATTGCAGTCCATCATCTTCGATTTCAAAGATTTTCGAGAACATTTCGAAATGTCGCCTGGTGAACTATTTGGACAAATTCAATATAATTGCACTAACACAATTTGGCTTCCGTGACAAATTATCCGCTCAGGATGCCATTACTGCAGTATCTCAGTCAGTTGATAGCAGAAAAACTTGCCTAGGCGTTTTTGTTGATCTAGCTGAAGGCTTTGATACGGCATGCCGTAGGTTGTTGCTAGAAAAACTAGAATTCTTAGACTACTTTCTCGAATCAAAATTACGCCTGTCAACTGATCCATATTGCTGAACATCTATCCCATTTAATAAATTTCAGCGAAGAGAAGTGTCAAGCAAATGATAAATCAAAATGTTATAGCTATGGAACGACAAGTCAATCAGGGTAATGTTCACGAACTCAGAACTAGACTAAGTATTATCAGATGGTTTCCAACCTTGTTCGAAATGGGAATAAACGAAGCTTTTTCATTATTTCTTGAGTCGCTCCATTGGTGCTTCGATTTATCCTGCCCAATAAAACCCGTTATCGCTAAAAAAAACTGAAAAGGGTTCGAGTATACTTTGGATTTTATGTGACCTCATGAATATAAATCAATAGAGGTTAAATCGGGCGATCCGACTGGCCATTTGATTGGAGCATTTGTTCCATAGGTATCACTAAGATATTGCCGAACAATATTAGCAATATTGCTTGCTGAAAAAACATTTTTTCCCTGATGTTCTCAGGTGAATCGTTGCTATTATTTCGAATATCGTTCTCTGGGAATTGTAGATATATTTGGCCCATCAAAGGCCCGTCGAAAAGAATTTGTCCAATGATTCTTGCCCCTATGTCCCTACCCAGACATTGAAACCAAATCTTTCTTGAAAATAACTTTCTCTCAGCAACCTAGGATTCTCATGAGCCCAACACCTTGTATTATTTCTATTGAACGGAAAATCATTCGTAAAACTAGGCTCATCTGTAAACAGTATTTTCGAGACAAAATCATTATTCAAATCACGATGACGCAAAAGCCAATTACAATAAGTTAGTCTCCGTTCTGGGTCATTTTCATATAGATGCTGATGCAAACTGTATTTTAAGGACGATACTTATGTTTTTTCGATACTTTTCTGACACTTTCCCTGCTGATCCCACATTTCCCAATTCTCGCATTGAGGAAGATGGAGAAAACTGAACATATGCTAAAACATTAGTTTCCGCTTCTTCACTTACGATGAAGTTGTTGATGTGGTTTTGATCAGCTGGTTCTGTCCTTACCATCATTTCCAATTTCCTGAAATAGGTCCTCGATGGGTGCCGTCTTAACAGATAAGGAACAGCATATAGCATACTAGCATTGACAGCGTTCTTCTGACATTCTCCAGATATCAATATCATATCGATTTGTTTGTTTCGAGAATAACGATTTTTATTTTCCATTTCAAAGGAACTTTTTACATACGAAACGAGATGACAAGTAAAATTGGTATTTCACTTTTGATATGACATTAATCACCCACTGTTTTCCATGATTCCACAGCTACCTTTCATTTCATGAAACCTGAACGGATAATTAATTGGAATTTGTAGGCATCGTATGAAATATTGTACAAATTCAAGTTTTGAACAAAAAGCAAGTGGTACATATTGTATATCGGTGAATTGGTAATTGAAATCTCTAGCGAATGTCAAGATGGCTCTCGGTAGGTACCATTTGAAAAAAACGATCTTTTCTTAAAAAATGCGTTCAAAAATTACATTTCCTGCTGTAGGATTTGTTATTGATCTTATCGATGAAATGACTATGAGTTACTGATGCTGGCCTGGAAAACAAATGAGTTTTTTTTTTCAATTGTAAAATACAAATTTGGCAACACTGTATGTAATTTGAGCCGTACAATCCGAGAAACATCAAACATACAGGGTGTTCCATTTGAAAAATTGAAGTTGGTGGGTATTCTGGCGAGACCGGAAGTTGACCATTTTGTTCTCATATGTCTGGCAATCTGAAATTGTGTCTCATATCTATGTACAAAATTCCATTCAATCGGTTGATAAGTGAAGGAGATATTGGCACGGCCCTGGTCCCATTTTCACCCGGTCTACCATAATTTTTGTATCTGTTGATAAGTTATTGGCGTATTATGTCATAGTTAATGCTAAGTGGCTCTGATTTTAACATTCCACACACCAAAACTCGCTTCATTGATTTTAATCGCATTCAAAAGGGTATTTCAGTTAAGTTACATAACTCTGAAAATTTCAAATCAACCTGCCCATCAAATTCTTGCAAATGTAATTGACATAACAAAGTTAAAATTATGAGGAGTGATTTTTATCAAGTAGTAGATTGAAAATGCCGACTTTGCAGGAACCAATATTGCGGATATTTTTAATATGTGCGCAGGATTATCTCGAAGTTCAAATCGACAGGTTTAGTGCAAAATACTTTCAAGAGACCTCATAATCCAGGAGTCTATGATAAAGCTCAATCAAGTGTACGCTTCGATGTAATAGGACTGGCGCTAAAAGGGAGGCCGTGAATTTTTTTTTACACAATGATAAATTCAAGCCGTTCAATCCAAAATTGAAGAATACTTTGAAAGAGCAAAATTTTGACGTACAGTTGGATTTCTCTATTTGGTTTCGAAAGAAGGAAATGCAAATTTTCCATGTATTTTCCAAGGTCGAAAACCTTATTGAAACAGAACAACATGGATTTATTGAAAAACGTTCTACTCTGACCAATCTGATGTGATACAATAGATGCAAAAGGGCAACTAGATGTCATCCACACAGATTTTTCGAAGGCCTTTGACAAGCTTGACCACTCGATATTATGAGAAAGTTGTTCCCTCTTGGGTTCAATCAAGCTATCTTAAAAACAGGACATTATCTGTAAAGTATAGAGGTCATAAATCTTATGAGTTTGAGGCGACCAGCGGTGTTCCTCAGAGGAGTAACTTAGCACCACTACCTTTCACACTATTTATTAATGATATAGGTGACGTCGTAGAAAGCAACGTTTTGTTATTCGCAGATGACATGAAATTCTTCAGGAGGATCGGAATTGTCCAAGACTGTACCCTCCTTCATGAATGGTGTCTTACAAATAAACTTCCACTCAACATAAATAACTGGAAGTATTAAACAATATATCTGCGTCACAACACCAACTTATTCAACTACTCAATCAATGAAACCCCGCTACAATATGAACAACACATCAAAGATCTTGGAGTTCATTTCAATGATAAATTGAACTTTTCCGTACAGATAACAAAAACTATTTCATCAGTCAAAAAAATGCTAGGATTCATCTTTCGAAACTGCAGAGATTTTACAAACATAAAATGTTATCCACCCCTATATAATGCATATGTCAGGTCCAGTATCGAATATTGCTCACTAATATGGTCTCCAAGCTATACCATATATATTGAGCAAATAGAATCAGTTCAAAGAACCCTCATGAAGTACATGGCATGGAAAATTATTGGACACTATCCTCCTCAAGGCATAGACAATAACATCATTTCAAAACGTTTCGGAATGCTCTCACTCAGAGAACGGAGAATTACTAATTCCTGTATTTTTTTGTATAAACTCATCTTCAATCTCGTAGGCTGTCCAGATCCGACTGCTCAACTGAACTTCTATGTACCAAAAATCAATAGCATATCCGAACAGATATTTTACATTTCAGTCCCGCGAACAAATATCATTTCAAACTCACCAATAAATTCAATGTGTAGTAATTTTAACACACTTTGTAAAAAAATTCAACCATTCCTAAGCTCACTGAACCAATTCAAATCACAGTTGGAAGCCCATAACTGAAGAAGTTGAAAACTGCAAATGAAATGTAACACACATATCACAATAGTCTCAATCTGTACTGTAATTGGGTGTACTCCTCTTTGGACAATAAAGTATTCATCCGAAAGAAATAGACAACTACAGACGAATTTCCTTGCTCTGTTCCATATCCAAACTCTTTGAAAAAGTTGTTGTTGGCAGAATTTCAGATCACTTGGGAAATAATAATCTGTTGGGTCGATCTCAGCACGGATTCAGCAAACACAAATCTATTCAAACAGCTTCATACCACCTACTGGGTCATTTATACACTGAAATCGAAGGCAACAAATGAGTCGTTTCATTATTCTTCGACCCGTCAAAAGCTTTCGTCACAGTGTGCCCCCAATTCTTAGTTGAAAAACTGTCAGATTATGGTATTCCTTGTAACTTTATAAACTGGATCGAGTCGTACGTGAATAATAGAGAAATGGTAGTATCTTGTGATGGTCTTACCTCCGAGGCAAGAAAAGTCATACTGGGTGTGCCCCAGGGCTGTGTCCCAGGACCTTTGCCATTCCTTTTATATGGGAATGACTTACCGCAATACATTATGGAAGGCCATGTTACACTACCATACCATTATCTGGCCAAAATATTGAACAACTCCTCAGCAATTCTCAAAACGTAATCGATCAGTCAAATTTCATGTCAGAAATAATAAATTAGCTGAGACTCACACTACTGACGATTTGAAAATGTCAGATGAAGTTAAATTCCTAGGAACCTACCTAGATGCTAATTTGAATTGGGAAAAGCAAGTGGACCATACTTGTGCGCAATTAAACAAAGCATATTATGCTCTGAAACAAATGAAACCCAGCCTGGATGAGCCTGGCCTTCTCAGTTCATATTATGCTATGGTCTACTCACATATCAGTTTGAATAGCTTGTCATGGGGTAGAGCAAGAGATTGTTCAAGAGTTTTTATGAGTCAAAAACGTATAATTAGGCTCATGTTCAACATTATTTTCGCGAGGGCTGTCGGCCCATTTTCATAGAAAAATAGTTATTCGTTTTACTAGGCAGCAAGGTAGTTGTTTGACTGCCGTGGCTGATAGTTCATAGCCGAGCGTAGCGAGGCTAGAAATTCAGCTAAGGCAGTCAATGTACTTTGCTGCCGAGTTGAACATATAATTTTTTCTCCGATTGTTTATAATGATATATGTAGGATATTGTATTTGCAAATTATTACAATTCCCACAATCTTTTTATATTTCCTGTAGTGATAAATTAGAACAAAATTCGATATAAATCGCAATTGTTGGAATGGTTGGTTGCTATGGGAAAGTATATGTCCATAATAATTATAGTTTGACAATTCATGAAATTTCTGACAGTTTTGTGGAAAAATATTGGTATATTTATATTATGGACAGTGATAGCCACTTAGAAGTACTTACTCCTCCAGAAATGAGGGGGGTGGCAAAAAATATTGAGTTAAATTTGTTGCTGGAGAAGTCTCGGATGGAATATGAAGGAAATTATGAACGATTTATGGATCATTGCATGGAGAAAAATGCGAAGACTTTTTCGGAGAATGTATTACTTGCTTATTTTGCTGGATTATCTGAAACAATGAAGAGTTCTACACTTCGGTCTGTATATTCCATGTTGGAGGCAACTATGAATGTTAAGAATGGCGTAGATATAGAAAGATATTTGGAGTTGCGGGCATATTTAAAACGTACATCCGAAGGCTACAAGACGAAGAAGTCCCGAGTTTTCCAAAAACAAGATATTACAAACTTTATAATGGATGCTCCAGATGATGAATATTTATTAGCAAAAGAAAGTTTCAAATGAGGTATTTATACGATAAAGTGAAAATATTATAATCCATTCTTTTAGGTTGTATTGATTTTTGGAATTGCGGGTGCATGTCGCTGCGACGAACTATTGAATTTAAAGTTAGAAAATATTGAAGATATGAACAATAAACTATTGGTATTCCTATTGAACATGAAGACGAAGAATTTGAGGTCTTTCGTAATAATGGAATATTTAGATGTTAGAAAATATAAAGCTCTTTGGCCTGCTGAATTAAAAAAACACAAGTTTTTTTTTTCAAATACGTGAAAGGTAAATCCGTGAAGCAATTTATTGGTATCCATGAATTTGGTAAAATACCACAAGAAATAGCTGTCTATTCAAAATTGCCGACTGCTGAAGAATATACGGGACACTGCCTCCGTAGAAGTTCTGCCACTTTACTTGTAAATTCAGGAGATGACATAACAATGTTGAAAAGATATGGTGGGTGCGAATCCTCAACTATAGCAGAAGGGTACATTGAAGATTCAATGGCAAGTGAAACCAGTATTTGTGAAAAAGTTTTGACAAATGCAGGATCTACTTATGAGGCGAATCAAACTGGTAATATAGTGAATGTAAAGAGAACGATATCTGAAGAAAGAAAAGGTGGCCTATTTATTCAAAACTGTGGTAATTTTACTAACAATGTTAATTACAACTAAAAATATGTTTTTTAAATTCTTGTTAAAAGAATAATGTAATAATTGCTAATGAATGTTTTTTTTTTGTAAAAAAATGTCAAATGTTTTATTTCCATTGAGAATAATTATTTTGCTGCCTAGGCAGGAAAGTCCTTACTTTGCTGTCTAGGCAGGAGAAGTAATACTTGCTGATTGATATGTTCTCAAAAAATATTTGCTGAATCGGAGAAAAAAAATATTACCAGCACCTGCCATATACATATTCAAATGTATAATTTTTGCGAGGCAAAATGGATTTTTTGCGGAAACTGGATCTGAACATGAGCATAACACACGAACGGATATCTTTTGCATACCGCTACACAGAATGTCAAATTTCAAAAACTCAAACTTCAAACGAGTACGAAGTAATAAAATTCTCCTTGGTAGAATTGAAACTTTCCTCATGGATAGTTGCTATTATGGTCATCAAGAATTCCTAACTGAGAACCTCACAAACTCATTTGAACCATATGGTTCATAACTTTATTCTAAGTTGAATATTGCATTGTTCCGCAATATTCAATATTTTGTATACTTCTTCTAAACACATGTGTGCTTGTAAATGTGAATGTTTTTACTCTTGTCTTTTTTTCCTTTTACCTGTATATTCTAATATTTTATATTTACCTATACTCTGTACCTCTCATACTCTGTACCATACAAACCTTGTGTATAAAAAATGGTGAATTATATGATTGATTGATTGATTTATTTATGTCAAATTCAATCGCCAGACGAGGCGACTTTTACCTCGAATGGGTAGTCAGTTCACAAAACTATAGGTGGTGGGCATATTTTTATCCTCTATTATTAACTACCCCTGAAATATTCCATATAACGAATATCGAATATAATCGGACCATAAATCACTATTTTTTTTCGTTAGTTATGACTCGAACTAAATAAAAAAAAGTTTGGGATGCAAATGTTAGCATTTTCCCCTCGGAAAATCGAATATTCATCGAATTTTTGACAAACCTACTTTCAAACCACCAGCAATGATAAATTATCATGAGTTCTCTAACCTTCGGGGGCTTTTCTTTATCCTACTTCCCAAAGCTTAATGGTCAGAGTTCATTCGAAACTTTGTTGGATTCATGCGGGGATTTGTGGCGAACGCATCGGTGGTACTGTTACCCCAACAGAGCTATCAGCTATCAGAGCGTGCGGAAGATTACAGTTGACGCACATTTTTTATTTGTATCGGAAAACGAGCTCGCAATTTGTTCTGGAAGGTTTTTCAATATGTATCGATGATAGTGATGAATGGATGAATCGAGAGCTCTATGTTTGTCAGAATCATTCCTCTCAAATATTTTGAATGGGGAAAAATAGATCTCTTGAAGATTACATCCTGTAATAAAAACTCATGTGAGAAACTATGTATGAATATATTTTTATTCAAATGAAATCCTTTTCAATACCTTCTCATTCAATACAAAGCAGAATAGTCTAGTATAGTTTTATTAATAATAATAATAAGTTTATTTCACATGTACAGAAAGATTTACAAAAAAAAAACTAGTACTATGTATATCTAGTAAATAAACCTAGGGAGATCCACTAAAGGCAGAACCTGTGTGTGGTAATATCTACAGTGGGGAAAATAGTAACATAGTGTAGAATATAATAATATTAAAAAGTTTCATTACAAAAAACATTAAAAGTGTCGTTAAGAAAAAAAAAACATAAAAAATATATTAAAACAATTTAAAATAATTAGCACTAATTAATAAAAGAAAAGAAACATTTAGAAGTATCAATTTTTTGAATTTTGGGAAAAGTAGCTATAAAAATAAAAATAAAAGAAGTAATCGATTTCGCCTCAAGCGCTTTGTGAACTATTTTAAAAGCTATTCTAAAAGTTGATGGATTGTCGCTCTTGGTAATGAAAATAAGAAATGTTTAAGCTTATTTTTGAAAATATTTGCACTGGAAATTGTCTGTATTTCTACAGGAAGATATTGAAACATTTTTGGTCCCAGAAAAGAAAAACTTATTTGGCCTTTCGTTTTGCGCATAAAAGGAATGAGGTAGGTAGTTCGTTTGTTTCTGGTATTATACTGGTGGTCCGGGTTTTTTAGATCAGATTTGAACTGGTGTTGTCTGATGTTACCGCGTAGAAGAAATAATTGCCGTGGATCCAGTAAGCCAATTTCATTAAATAATTGATCTGAGGGATACTTGAAGTCTTTGTTAGAAATAATTTTCAGTAATCGTTTTTGAACAGTTATAAGTTTATCGATGTAGCTCTTGCCGACCCCTCCCCAAACTAGTATTCCGTAGACTAGGTGTGGTTCGACAAGGGCTTGGTATAGAGTTTTCATCGATGTTGAATCCATCAGATCTCTTAGGTATTTCAATTTATAGATCAGAAATTGGATTTTCTTTATAATGAAATCAATTTGCTTATCCCATTTTAAATTGCTATCAATCATTACACCGAGATATTTGATTTTATTGCATATTTTTATTGATATTTTATTGTTGATACACAAGCTGTTATATGTGGGGGTATTCCTTTTATCTATATGTATGGGCAAGAAGAAAGTTTTATCGAAGTTTATCGTCAGCAACTTATGACTGAAAAAACCTTCAATGTGGCCTATATCTCTTTCTGCCATATTTTTCAAAGATTGCCAGTTATCGTGGGTATATAAAATCGCCGTATCATCCGCGTAAGTGATGAGTTTTCCTTCAGTGTTAATTTTGAAGAGGTCGTTCAGATATATGTTGAAAAGAAGCGGTCCAAGAACTGTTCCTTGAGGTACACCGTATTTAATGACATTTAGTTCACTTCTTTCCGATTTTATCTGAACACACTGGAGTCTGTTTGATAGGTAACTCTCAAATAGTTTCAGAGGTATGCCTCTTATGCCAATGTTTTCCAAGCATTCGATGAGTAGGATATGACTTACTGTGTCAAATGCTTTGGAAAGATCTACGAAAACGCACAGAGAAGGTTTTCCTTTATCCAAAGCATTATACATTTCTGTGGTGAAAGCGAGAATTGCATCTTGGTTGATATTCCCTCTGAATCCATACTGACTATCAGAGATTATATTGTTTTGGTAAGGTAGTCATTTAGACGATTTTTTATAATTTTTTCAAAAATTTTCGCAACAGTAGTGATTAGGGAAATCGGTCTGTAATTTATAACTTCATCACTACTGCCGGCCTTGAAAATTGGTTTTATTACAGCTTTTTTGAAGATGCAGGGAAAATGACCCTGTTCAATGCATTTATTGAATATGAAGGCCATTGGTTCTTTTATTATTGGTGCTAAAGTTTTAATTGTTTCTGTTCTTATTCCGTCTATTCCGGGTGATTTTTTATTTTTCAGTAATGAAATGATACTACTAACTTCATCAGCGCGTGTTGGTTTCATGAAAACGAAGTCAAAACATTATTTTTTTTGGGAGGGGTAAAATTTGGGTCTTTATAAATTTTTTCAGCAAGCTTCTCACCAATTTTGGAATAATGCTCATTGAATATATTCGCAATGTGTTTTTCATTTGTTTCTTTCTTTCCATCATGTTGAATCACGTTAACATCCCGAGAACTTCTATTATTTTTGGGCATATTTCATTTACCGTGTTCCATAAGTTGCTACTATTTTGTGCATTTTCTTGAATTTTGTTCCGATAGTATTGCAGCTTAGTTACTCTCAGGAGATTTCTCACGTAGTTTTTATACTGGGTGTAGTTTTGTTTCAATGCTATATTATCTGGCTCCTTGAGTAGTTTTTGGTACATCTTATCCCGTGTGCACATGGATTTGATGAGTCCATTAGTGATCCATATTTTACGTTTCTTTACTTTATATTTGTGGGTTGTTGTACAATTTTTTATTTCATTATCCAAGATATCCATGAAAATATTTGCCGCAGCTTTTGCACTTTCCTTTTCATAGACAGTATCCCAATTGAAGTTACGTAGTCTATTTGCAAGCTGATCATAATTTATTTTTGAATTGATGTAGTTTTTTTTGCTTTTTCATTATTTTTTTATTATTATTATACTTATTCTGTACATGATTTGTAAAGTTGTTGTGAAATGATCAGTTGCATTTGTTTGTATTATTATGGGTAGAATGAGTTCATGATCTTGGATGTTTTCACAAATATATGATCTAAGCAAGACCTACTGTTTGTTGTTACCCGAGTATAATTATTTATCATAGATATAAAGCCGAACTCATGCATAGTCGTTAAATATTCGGTGCTTATTTCATCATCGTCTTTGATGTTAATATTGATGTCACCTAGGAACAGTGTATAATCTGGGCTATTTGTCAAATTTTCCAGCATATTTCTCGTATTTTCTAGAAACATTTCCACGCAGTATGCGGGAGGCCTATAGCCAGCTAGTATTCGAGTGGTTTTATTACAATATTTTAACTCCAGGGAAATGAATTTTAAATGATTGGAAAAATCTACTATTTCATAAACGTGTTGAATATCAGATTTAATATATATCACTGTACCGTCGTTTTGGTTATAGTCCCCATAATTATAAATAATATCATAATTTGGTATATTGTATAACCCCAAATACTTCAAGTCCCATGTCTCGGTTAAAACAATACATTCTGGTGGCTCTGTGAGTTCTTCTAAGTAGCAAAGTAACTGATTGAAATAGAAAAACTCTTGGTGTGTGATGAGATATTTGTTAAAAGAGTAAATATAAGTAAAAATGTAAAATGTAAAAAATATACTCATCCACTTTAGTTATCAGTAATCTTTGAATTTATGACTATGTATATGTATATAAATATAAAACAGTGTATATGAGTAACTAACATTTGTGTTACTTGTACGCTAGTGTTCAGTGCAGAAAGTCTTAGAGATAATCATGGTTTCCAATTCATTATTTCAGGAGCGAGTACTTGATGAAGAACCAGATCTTAAACTTTTAAGCCTATCCTTTTCTGTTGGGGCGGCAGTTGTCTTTGGTGGGTTCCTGCTTCTGTTTGTATTTGATGGTGTCTTCTTATCCTCTTTTGCTTCTTCTAGTGTATTTTCTTTTTCGGACTGAGCACCAGGCAGTAACACTTCGTCAAAGTTACGTATCTTCGGCGTTGGTGGAGCACTGCTTGCTTTCAGTTCAGAAATATTCACAATATGTTGGAACACGTCACAGTAACATTGGGACAATTGTCCAAATATGAATACAAATATTTGTATATCGAAATATAAAATATTATAAAAATAAGTTGAAATTTTATCTTTAGGTTGTTGTGGAGATGTCTCTGTCTTTGGTTAGTTCGAAATATTCATCAAATGAGTATGTACAGTTTTCAGCCAAGATTTTTTTCAATTTAATTGAGAATTTGGAAAGGGGCAGATCCCAAAAATTGGTTGGTGATGAATTGAACCATGTAATATCTTTGTTTGTGTGTCTACGTAATCTAGTTTGTGGTTGCAATAGCATAGATTTGTTTCTTGTGTCGTGTCTGTGAAGATCGAATTGTGCTTGATAATCATTCATGTTTTTTCTATGAACAGTAGGTTCTGGTACAGAATAGTCGAGAATATGGACATAATTTTCAGATATTCAAATATTGGTCCGCAGCTGGCATCCCAATTTACTTTTTTTATACTGCGTAAGGCAGCTTTTTGATTGATTAAGATTTTTTGTAGATAACAGTTTGATGTATTTTTCCATATTTGGGCTCCATATGGAAGAAAAGAGTGAAACAGTGCGAAATGGGTTGTGTATGCAGCTGATTCTCCAAATAAATAACTGATTTTTCTGATAGCGAACACTGTTTTTGAGAGTTTTCCACATAACACATTTATATGTTCTGTCCATTGCAACTTAGTATCTAATATGACCTCAAGGACATTTACATGGTCATTAGCATTTTCAGAAGTGAAATTTATAAAAGTTCGGCTTTTACGTTCAATAGCATATCACTGGGTTCAAACCAAGTCCTTGCCTTTTCCAAGATAAGTGAAAGGACGAGTTCAGTATCCTCCTCTATTCCCATGTCAATGCCAAAAGTTGTATCGTCCGCATACAATATGGTTGATACGTTTATGGGATTCATAGTGAAGGGTAGGTCATTTATGTATATCTAGAACAGAAGGGGGCCCAAGACTGATCCTTGTGGTACTCCCTCAACAATACTGAGTTCTTCGCCAATAATTACAATTTGCTTTCTTTCGTGTGAATATGACTTTATGATATCTAGTGCACTGCCTCGTATTCCGTAGAAATTTAGTTTCTCCAATGATATATTGTGATTTACACAGTCGAATGCAGATGTCAGATTAGTTAGTACAGTCAAATATTTTTTATATTGTCATTGAAAACTCTTCTGATTACATTTGTGAGGAGAGTACTGCATCAGCAGTGGACAGCCCCTTTCTGAATCCATATAGAAGTTGTGTGATATAACTTTATGAGTATCCAAAACAGACAACAGATTTGAGTTCATTGCCATTTCCCATATTTTGAGGATGCTGGGAGGATCGATATCCGTTGAACATTTTCTGGTAGTGACAGGTCACCTTTTTTGTAGGCAGGAATTACTTTACCTATTTTTATTTTTCTGGAAAAATTCCTTCCTTGAAGCAGGCATTTATAATTTCTGTGAGAGGTTCCAATGAACAAATTTCAGATTCTTTTATTAAAAATGTGCTGAAACCGTATATGTTGTTTTTCGGATTTCATTTTGTTAATGAGTGTTCTAATATCATCTGTGACTGAAGGTTTCAGAAAAATTGTATTTACCAAGTTTTGGTTTTTGTCCAGTAAATTTGATGCATTTTTGTCAGTTCGATGAGAGTTTTGTGTAAGAGGTTTTGAATTATTTACGTAAAAATCATTTATTTCATTTGCTGATACATTTTTGCTTTTTGTTTTCTACATGTTTCAGTGTTGATAATGATTTTGTATTGGTGTTTTCTAGTATTTTCTAAGATAATATGATACTCTTTCTTACATTCATTGTTCATTTTTTTATTTCCATCCGTCGGATTTTTTATATAAAAATCGTGAACGAATTCTACCCTTTTTTTTGCTTCGATTGTTTCCGGTTGATATATATGATCTTGTGTTTGCCAATATATTTTTTGTTATTTTCAAGGTATGGAAAACATATTTCATAATAATACGTGGAGATTTCACCGAATATATTATATTTCTGTTCTGCAGATGGGGCATTGAATACCTCATCCCATGTTTCTTGTGATAAATGATAACAAAATGTGTTTATGCTCTCATTTCCTACTTTTCGAAATAGTAATTTACTTTTTGTTTCTTTTTTATTTTCACTAGACAATTTTTCAATGTTCGCGATTTGTCCAGAGTGGTCTGAGAAAGGTTTGGGTATATTGCAGATGAGTTCATTTGGGAGTTTGAAAATATATATTTTCCAGGCAGTTTCCCTTATTGTGAGTTTTTCCATTTATGTATTGATTCAAGCCAAACATTTGAAAAAGCTGTGTTACTTTTTGTGTGTTGCTATCATTTTTCCATTAATTGAGACGTTGAAATCACCTGCCACAATGATTTTTTTTTATTCTCACCTGTTTTTTCTAATGCCAATAAGATATTTTGCATGATTCCCAAGAATTGATCTACTTTTTCATGGGATGTGGATCGATGTATATTGATTATCGTCATCTGTAGCTTTTCCAAATAGCATAACGATATTTCACAGACACGACTTCCAGAGAATTAAACCAAGTGTTCTAAGTCAATAGCAACAAGATCTCCATGCACAAAAATACATGATCCACCATTTTTATTGGTGTTTCTACGGTACATACTAATGTTATTGAAATGTTTTAGTGAATAACATTGACTCTCACTTTGACTCAGCCAATGTTCTGTTATACAAACGATTTTGATATTTCTGTTTGACAATACGTGATTTTCAAGTTCAAGAATTTTGTTTCTAATACACTGTATATTCAAATAAAAAAGTATTTGGTTGGTTTTCTCTAGCAACAGAATACAAGTTGTGGAATACCAAACTCTTCAGAAAAACGAAAAGTTTGTACCTCGACTCTGAAGTCAATCCAAACCTACTGACTGTAGACTATACTTCCTCCAACGAGATTCAAGACAACACATATACCGGGTGTCAACGAGTCTATTAGACAAGTCATAACTTCTAGAATATCAGGTCTATAAAAATGAGATTTGGTATAGGTAAATGGTATGTAAAGAGAAAAGTTTTCGCATATTTTTCACTTCCCAGTTACTTCCGGTTTCACTCGGCTCGAATTTTGAATTTTTGTAAAATTTTTGAAACAATTCTGAATCAGAATATGACATTTTGAAGAGTTCTTACGACTAATTAATTTTTTCAGAGTCACTTTCATTAGTGCATCTAGGTGGCCACGATCGGACCAACACTAATCTGAGGCCCTCAGGTGATGATAGGAAGTTACAATCGCAAAGTTTTAGTGATTAGTATGATAGATAGGAATGAGACAAGTAGGCAAAATTACATTTCCGAGTCTAACCATTGCTTTTCAAATGGCAGCCATTTTTTGACAAGTACTTTCCAAAAAAGGATTTTCTGACGAATCTATCGGTACTAATTTATTTGCGATTCGATCGAAAATGAGAACATAAATTAAATATTACTAAGGACAAAACTGGATAATAATTTATGTACTTTTGTTGAGTGTGCCATGGAAGATAATTTATTCACTTCCACTGTAGTAAATTTTCAGAATGCATTCCTCCTTGTTCAAGACACATTTCAGCACGTTCAATTGTTTCTCTCAACCCGTTTCGTAAAATTTGAGGCGTATACTTCTAAATGCCCGTGAATTCTTTCTTCTGAGATTTTGAGAGTGGCTGGACCTGTTGCATAGTAAACCTTTTCTTCAACATATCCTCAAATAAAAAATCGAGCGCAGTGAGATCAGGTGAGCGGGCAGGCCACCGTACTGGGCCATCGGTTGCAATAGCTTGATTATTAAAATGCTCTATTATAGTTATTTATGTATCCAGGGCATTATGAGAGCCTCAATTATCGAAGGCAAAGTTTTTAGCAATTGCCTGAGGTAATTGAGGCTCATTAATTCCAGTGGTACATGGATAAACTTATTTCTGATTGATTTAAATGAAATTTTGTTTATTTTTAAAACGAAATGAATATTTAGATTTATTACCTTTCCGGTATATTCGAAACGGGTACCCTCGATCAAAGGAGTTTTGGTTGTTGCCAGGTTGTTGCTATGTTACTTGTTTATAAACAGACCTTCATTATCAGTCGCTGATTTTGCGTTTGAAACGTGTTTTCCACCCCAAATCGACGATCCTTTTTTGATATAATGGAGGATATTGTGAACAAAGTTGAAAAAGGAAGACGATCATTACTTCCCTCGAGAAGTGAAGCCCTATACCAAAAATGATACAAGATTTATCTGAAGTGGCTGACACGGAGAAATGTTATGTTCTGGCATATTTTCAAGCAATGGTAAGATAGTTGTGTTTATTCGTTGCAGTCAGAAAAGTATAGTCCAAATTCTTCATGGACTGAATATATCGAACCTTAGTTGAATTTTGATAAACAAAACTTTCATTTCTCCACCAAAGATGTAGGAAAACCTCATCATTTTTATTTCTCTTATATCATTGTTGGTTCGATGTCAAAAAAAATTTTTTTTCAGTTTTTCATGTGATATTGAAAATAATTAATGAAAACTTTTGTTTGTTTTGACATAACCTCATGTCGTTCTACCAGATCTATTGGAGATTGCATCTTTGTATTAGAATCGGTATGAAATTGAAACGATGAAAATTCAAGATGATTCAATAAAAATGAGGGATAATGCCCAAGTAATGTCTGATGAACGAAAAAATCCCTCATACCAATTTTAAATAGAATCGAGCCATAATTGCAAAACTCGTCTCCTCAAATTCATGATTTTGACAAAAAAATCATAGCCTCCGACCCCAAAAACTCCGACACTCCAATTTTGACCATAGTCGCAAAACTCATTCGCCATCTTGGAGCCGCCATCTTAAAATCAATGAATTTTGACAAGAAATTTATTATTGTCGACCCAAAGAACATCCACAAACCAATTTTGAATAGAAGCGCCTCATAATCACGAAACTTGTCCGCCATTTTGTTTTTTCTGTAACAAAAATTTCCTAACAGATTGTCACTGGAATTATGAACACCTGCCAAAGTTAATCGGACGACTAGAAGTGGATCAAAATTCATTTGCAAAATTTCACCCGAACATACGTATCGAAAAATAAAGAAAAATAATAGTGAAACAAGGCAAGTTTCGAAATATTGAATAAATTAACTGGCACAGAGGTACACTACTCGCAGAAGAATGTCTGGAAAAAATATTTCTCGTGAGCCCATTATCAGTCAGGGAAAGCTTCGTTATATTATACAGATTGAACCTCCGGACCTCGTCATTCATTGTTGATTTTCATTTATCATTCCTCAAATTACTCTCCATGATACGATTATGATTAATCTACGAATCCAAAACATTCATTTTATCTATTTTGCTACTTCTGAAGACGTTATCAAAATCACATTCCTATTTCATTGTAGTATAGTAGGCCCTGGATAAATGGAATTTACAATGGCGCTCTCTATGTCCTGTTAAAAATCCCATGTAAATGGAGTGCAATTATCGTAAAATTACAGCGATAATTGCATTGTAGAAAGCGAAAGAGCCCTGCGATAATTGCACTGTAGACCGATAATTGCACAGTTCATATCCATGGCAATTCCATTGTACACTTTGATAATACAGCGACAATTTATAAGTAACGGTAGTTTGACAAGTGATGTCAAAAATATTATTTATTAAAAATGTCTCGTTTCGGTTGGGCTTCATTACAAGCTATTGAAGAAAATGTGTTGGAAAACGAACCAAATAACACAAAACACAGAAAATACGTGTGGCGTCAGTTTATGAGCTTCTGTGCTGAGAAAAACTATAGTTTGGACGAAAAAACACAAATCAATGTTCTGGCAGAAATATTAACAGACTGGGCATTCAATATGCGTGAGCAGAATGGCGATGAGTACTGTTAAAACGATTTGGAACGTAACCGCTAAATTACTGATGGAAAAATATTTCACTGAATACAACATCAATTTCAACCCTTTAACTAATATTGAGTTCAAAGCAGCCAGAGATGCGAATAATGCCAAGAGAAAACAACTACAAACAGATCCAGAGAAGAGAAAGGAAAGTGCAGTTTTTCTGAAGTACGATGAATTCCAAAATATGGTTCCTGGTTGTGACGATGGTTTGCAGAAGAAGGTATTTTTTGTTCTTGCTTACGAATCAGCTTGGCGTGGTGGAGAAGGCCACAAGTGCTCGATTTCGTACTTTAAAGAAGAAGAAAACAACGTAGGTGAACTAACAAGAAGGATAATCTACGATCCTGTGTTTACTAAGACGACTCAATGAGATGAAAAGCCATGCGCTTCATTGAAATGGCTAATGAACAATAAAATCAATTGTGATTTACATCCAATTCGACTGTACAAAAAAATTCTATAAAAGCGGGTTGGAATAAAAACAAAACGACTCTTTCTCACTGTAAATACCGCTCGAAAGTTGAACAGGAAATGGTATGAAGATATTCCTGCTGGACAAAATACAGTAAGCCAAAGCTTCTGGTTTGAACACAGAGATTATCAAGCTCTCTAACCATTCGTTACGAGCTACGGCCGTCTCCAATCTCACAAAAAAGGGGGTGCGCGAGAAGCAACTTATAAAAATCACGGGCCATTCAAATTGACAATCAACAACGCCATTTCTTCAAATGGATGGAGATCACCATGAAGAAATAGTCAAAAAAATGCGTAGCAATGACATACCACAGGCACAGCATTCTCAAACATCCTCTTCAGCCGTTAAAACGCCGATAGCTGCATTGTCTAACCAGAATACGTATAATAATTGTGTATTTCACTGCAGTTCCTGCAACTTTTGATTCAGTTCAACCTTGAATAAATAGTTTCATTATATTTTTACGTATACTTCCATAATATATAAATGGAGAATATTAGAACAAACGTATTTTTGCGTCTCTTCTTTTTTTCCACTTATGGGATGGTTATTGATGACAAGCTGAGAATTTATAAATCAATAACGTCAGTATGACAAGTTGTCAGTTTATTCGAGAAATATTTCCCCGAATTACACTCGTTCATCAAAATAACCGGATAATTTCGCATTCCAGCTTGTTGTCTTCGAAAAACTGCATTCGGTCATTTTCATATTTCATGAAAATGAAGTCATGCAGTCTTTTGACAACACGCTGTCATGCAAAATTATCGGTAATTTTGATGCACTTGTGCAATTACTCACGAAAACAGCTGGACTCAGAAATCAGTGAGAATGTTGGTAAAGTAGAAACTATTTCTCGTTACATGTTTGAATTCGGCTATTCGCCGCCATTTCGTATCACAACTCGATGTCCCAAACGATATTGTCTAGAGATTTGCTTCTAATCGAAAGTTGAGTTTTCAAAGTGTAACCGTTTATCGATGCAACTTGAAATAAAAATACACTACATTGAACGTTCAATATCAAGTCGTTGTGAAATTTGAGAAAAGTTTTGCTGGAAGCATTTTTTTTTCTCAAATGAGCTGCAACTTCCAACTCTGAAATCTTCTTTTGTAAGAATTCAACCAGTGAATTATGGCATCCAAAGATTATTCATTGATTTCATAACAACTTATTAGAACAAACTAACCCAGAAGTCGCAATCGACATACATATGAACCTGGGATTCAAAACTGATATATGCCTGGTTGACAATGCGAGAGAAAACATTCACTAGAATAATATCAGAATTCAAAATCCAATAACAATTTCCCTGGAATAATTCTGTGAGGGGGATTTGCTGATTTGACCTTCAGAGGCCAACTCAACTGGCATGATGCCAAGCCCTCCAATGTAATTATGAATCTCTAGGTTAATTTTTTCACCTTTGTTGGACCCCTCATAATAAAAAATATAACAGGGATTTCATTTTCAAATAATGTTACTTCGGAATAACTATTTCACGAATGATTTTTTCCTGATTTATTTCCAAACCAAATGATAATTGATACTTCAAGACAGCTATTACATGGAGTACGTAACTTCATCGGCAACAGTGCCAAAGAGTAGAACAATATAATCTTTAACAGTGCTCGCCAACCGTTCTCAGGTTATTATCTCGTAGTAGAAATCAGTTCCGACTATAATTACTCATTTGCACGGTTGGACACTTGGATAATGCATAGTGGCTCCTCTATCGGATTAGTTTCACAAGACAAAGTGAACGCCCACCTTGAAGAAGAGCATTCCATTTATTGTAATGCATTCAGCATCCTTCCTCCCCACCCAGTTTCTACAAGAAAAAAATACCTTTCATTTCGTTTCACCAAGAAGCAGAAGTAATGAAATATATTGTTTCCGAAATACATTCGATGATATGAGGAAATAACATCCAGAATGGAGGAATTTGGTACAGTCGCTCCATTAAAATTGTCAGAAAACGAATATTCGCAACAAATCTCTGGATATCTCTGTGAACGTTTGCCAAGAACGTTGTATCATTTGAATTCACTCAGTTCATTATGCAAGTTTCCGAGAATGAGTTATTTGTTCTTGTGAGTGCGTTGTTGTAATTCGACTGTTGATTCGAAGCAACTACGAGCAAATTTAGCCAGAGGGTTGTGCTTCTTTCATCTTCTTGTTGATTATTTCGAGGCTGTAATACACTCCAGATTCGGATAAACTACCGCGCATTGTTTGGTTGATAACTAATGAATAATAGTAAACATGTAGTTTCAATACGGTGTACACTGCAACGCGGAGTCGAAACTAAACTAGGTAGGGCTCAGGGCATAAGGAGAAAATATTTCCCCAAAACTTAGTTTGGCAGATTTCTTGAAATAATATAGTATGTATACAGTGCTTCTCGAAAGTCCTCTCCCCCCCTCTTATTCTTGGAACGATTATACATAAACAAGTGAAATTTGGAAACTGAATATTGAAGGTTGTAAACTTCCCTACTAGTGATGATAGATGACGAAATCGTCAAAGATGACGTCACAAGGCCATTGTGACCAATAATTTTAAATGGAACCCTACGGCAAGCGACACATCTTTTGAAAGGTATCGAAAAAACCTATTCAATGATACTAATTTTGATTGTATTTATGGCAGTTTTGATGGCTCATTAGTAAACATGAAAATTTAAATTCCATTCAGTATGATATTAATTACAGATTCAAGAATCGGTATATACTCAAAGAAATTGCTCGGAGTGACCTCCATTTACTTCCTGACAGTGAAATATCCTATTTTTAAAATATTTCCGTACTTTCGCAAATGTGTCTGCGGAAACAGCCTCACATTCTGCAACAATACGTTGTTTTAAAACGTCAATATTGTCAGGTTCAGTGGCGTTAACCTTCGATTCAAGGTACCCCCACAGAAAAAAATCCAAAGGTGTGAGGTTGAGCTGGCCATTCCGTTGAACCTCGTTGTCCAATCCATCTACCACGATACTCCTCATCCAAATACCGTCTTACTGCACCGTAATGGTCTGGGAGAGCACCATCCTGTTGGAATGTTATTTCCACATTGCCGAATTCATCTAGATTATCTTCCAAAATTTCAAGGATTAACGGTTCTATTGCGTTTTGCAACTGCTCCAGATAAACCTCACCAGTTGAATTAGTTTTTAAAAAAAGAGGCCCAACGATGTGGTTTCCCAGGATACCTGCCCAAACATTCACCTTCTGGGGAAATTGTTTATGTGTTTCACGAAACAGGTGAGGATTTGCGTCACTCCAATACCTCACATTATGTGTATTTATATTTCCATTTAGATAGAAAGTACTTTCGTCACTAAAACACATTGTTCTGACATAGTCTGGCTGTTGGTTAATTTTAGTTTCCATATTTTCACAAAATTCTAGTCTTCGGTCTGGGTCGTCGTCTGAGAGTTGATGAACCATTTTTAATTTGTATGGATGAAATTTGTTTTTTTTCAACACCCTGTGTACTGTACTTCGACTGACTTCACAGGTAGATGCAACGTGAGTTGTTGAAGAAGTAGGATTAACTAGTACTTCTGCCAGTATATCAATTTTTTTCTCATCAGAAATTTGTGGTCTGCCAGATCGTTTCGCATCATTAATACTACCCGTTGTTTCAAACTTACGAAGAATTTCCCTCAAATGAGTCCTCGAAACGGGGCGATCGGGAAACCTGTCATTAAAAATGCGTTCTGCTGCATGAATATTTTGTCCAGTTCCACCAAGAATTAGGATCGCTGCTACTTTATCACCTAAAGCACGTAACATTTCGCTTCTTGAAGCACTCAAACGTTCGGTTCACAACAGTTTAACAAATTATCAAAATGTACAAAAATATTAAAAGTACCAAAATCTGCTAAAACAATTATACGTTCGATGAACAATACACAAATTATTAAATGTACAAAAACTTGGACGATTACAAAAACGTCGAATTAGGGAGACTAACAAAAACGTCTGCTTATTTGACAACTATCCAGAGGCGGAGCTTGAATTTGGAATTTAAGTATTAACTGATTCAATTCATCACAGCTTTGCGTTTTTTAAAAGCAAGTTGCCAAAACTGCCATAAACACAAACAAAATTAGTATCATTGAATAGGTTTTTTTGATACCTTTCGAAAGAGGTGTCGCTTGCCGTAGGGTTCCATTTAAAATTATTGGTCACAATGGCCTTGTGACGTCATCTTTGACGATTTCGTCATCTATCATCACTACTAGGGAAGTTTACAACCTTCGATATTCAGTTTCCAAATTCCACTTGTTTATGTATGATCGTTCCAAAAAATAAGAGGGGAGAAGGGGACTTTTGAGAAGCACTGTATATGTATGTATGTATATAATATAACAAGTTTGTTTCCCAATGTTGGGATACCTGCCTTGGTAACTCAGTCATATGGAATTATTTTTAGCGAAGTAATATGGAGATATCTGAAGCTGTAGTAATACGTTATATTGTAGTATGTCTCCAGAATCCGAAGGCATGAAAATTTGTTATTTCAGCTGGTGTTTTTACACACATTCCATAGCATATCCTGCGAAAATAGTGCTGAGATCGTGAGGCTCAAACGGCCCGTTATGATAAATGATATTGACCAATCAATATGTCGGTAACGAGAGCGGCTTTGATATTTCTAAGAGGGGCAAACTGATAGTGAACTTCATCGGAATGTTTGATCTGCAAGGAATGCCACATAAGGTAATCACATTGAGGGTTGTAGATTGTATGGCGGTTGATATGGCTGTTCAGCCTCTCTGTACCTCGATCTTTAAGATCTTTTGCACGTTTCTCTTCATCTATTCGATGCCCAGGATTCCGAAACTCTTTACGAAGTTTATCAGTTTCCTGAGAGCTAGGTTCCTGATGTCTGTGGGCGTTATCGAGCTGTGCTCCCAATAATAACGAATTTAGCTATTAGTGCCTTTTTGACATCGGAAAATGTTTAATTATGTTTCTTGACGTTGAGACGAATCCATTTACACTGAAATTCCCACCTTATCAGAGTGACGATCTGGCGGGCGGTGCCGAGTTCGAGCCTGTATTTCGACATTTCTTTGTTTTTTTTACGGATTTAGACTCTGCTCGATACGGCCAAGAAGAATTGAGCATTGGTTTTGTCATGTCATGTAATGTAAAGCATTCAAAGAGCGATTTATTGTTCTACCATGAAGTTGGAGGGTGAGAAGTGATGAATTTACAATCTAGGGTGCTCTCCTTCAATTTGATACCGTGCTCGGTATGCTGGGGTTCAAATCAATTTTTCTATTTTTGAAATAGTTTTTCAAGTGCCAAAATGGCTCGAGGACATCGAATCACATTGGCTCGTTGAAAATTAGCCGAATCGGAGACATTGAATTTTTCGGTCCACCCTGTATACAAATTGTATGTGCATTCCTAAATTTTGCCATGAGTTGAGCCACTCTGTGGATTTCTATAACCGTCGGGCATGTTTTTTTTCCAATGACAGGCGAGCATGTTTTTTTCCAATGAGAGGCAGCCATGTTTTTTCCTCTCCAATGACAGGCGACCATATATTTTTCCAATGACAAGTGAGGTTAGGCGCCAAATTCAAAAGCTAGTGATTTATAGGTTGAGTTAGACCCTCGTATAATTTACGTTAGGTTAGATCCTCGTATATTAGGCCACCCCCGTATATCGTGGGTTAGGTTAGATGCCGAAAATCATGAGCTAACCCAACGTAGATCCTCGTACACGTACGCGTCTCCATCATCGAGCGCTATGAGCGATGTGAAAGGTGGTGCCATCTAGCGGCAAAATTGTGCGGCTGGGTCACCGGACCCACTTAGGTACACTACTTGGGTCAAATTCAACTTGCAGGATTTGATTACAGACAGACAGACACCGGGAGGGGTGAAACTAAATAAAGGCTTGTAAAAAAAAAGTTCGACCCCAAAATCCTCCACATACCAATTTTGAATAGAATCAGACCATAATCACAGAACTACTCCGCTAATTTGGAGCCGCCATGTTGAATTTTGACCCAAAAATCATAATCCCCAACCCCAAAAACCCTTAGATACCAATTTTGAATAGAATCGGACCCTAATCACAAAAATTGTCCGCCATATTAGAGCCGCCATTTTGTTTTTATTCCCCAACAAAAATTTCATAATGCATTGTCACTGGAATTATGTACACCTGCCAAACTTCAAATCAATCGGACGATTAGAAGTGGCTCAAATTTAACTTGCAAGATTTGATTACAGACAGACAAACATACAGGCACACAGACAGACGGTGAAGCTGAATGAAAAATCGTGAAATATGGTACATTGAACGTGAAGAACACAAAATTTTTTGTTATACATTCAGCATCATTTCTCCCCAGTTCCTACCAAAAAAAAATACCTCTTATTTTATTTCACCGAAAAGCAGAAGTAATTAAATTCATTGCTTCCGAAAAACATTCGATAATATGAGGAAATAACATCCAGAATGGAGAAAATTCGAACATTCGCTTCATTTAAATTGTCAGATAACGAATATTCGCAACAAATCACTGTATATATCTGTGAACGTTTGCCAACAACGTTGTATCATTCGAATTCTTAGTTCATTATGGAAGTTTCCGAGAATAGATTATATTCTACACATGGATACGTATTCCAGAATTCAGTCATGAATAAAATATATTGCAAAACGACGCGATTATTTGTCCTTGTGAGTGCGTTGTTATAAATTGACTGTTGACTTGAAGGAACTACGAGCAAATTTATCCGGAGGGTTGTGCTTATCTATCTATCTTCCTGTTGATTATTTCAATGGTGTTATATATCGCGAATTCGAATGAACAATTGCACATTCATAATACTGCTGATATTATAACACACCGTTGTGTTTTGATTGACTCCATTGAATAACTCACGCATATGTCGGTTGGCCCCATGTGAGTTCATTTGAAAGATACCTGGTGACTCACACAAACTTGGAACTGCCAGAGTTCCTTCAAAATATGCTACTTTGCTTCGGAAGGACGATAGGTGGTCATCTCAGCGTATACAAGGAACCGTGTGGTATCACATATGGGGTACTTACCTCTAGTTAATCCTCTCCAAAGGACCAGGCCGTCCCTCGGTGTCTACGGATGCTTGTTGTGTGTCCGGCGTTCACGTCTAACCAGTAGTCGCCAGTAACTTTGGATAACACTTCCCCAATTCCCCAGTATTTCCCAAGGAAACGAACTGATTCCAATGATGGCTTTTATTTTAAACCGACGAAACCAAAAAGGAGGGGGTTCTCTATTCGACCCGTATATTTTATGTTGTTCCATCATATTTTTTTATGTATGATCACGCATAACTTTTTACTGAGTCGTCCGATTCCGATGATTATTCCTTCAGTGGATAGGGTGTACTTCGAATTTGGTCCCATTTGGATTTGAGAGATGAAATCTGCCCTTAGGGGTAGCGAAATGAAGGATATTGATCACTCACCCTCTGAATTCTGGTCCGTTAACCGAATCTATCAGGCATAACTTTGTACTGGGTTCTTCGATTTGGATGATTCTTCATTCAATAGATAGGGTATACCTTATATTTGGATTTCAAAAGGAATTAGCCAACCTCACGGGTGGAAAGATAGGGGATAATAAATTTTTCACTAGTGAACATTGGCACACACATACGTAGTTGACAATGACAGATCGCTACTGACATTATTCTTGTTTCGTCAAAATCAGTATACTTTATGAGAGGATGGAATGATATACAAAGTAATGAAATAAACTAACCAAAACAACGAAAATAATTTATATTACAACAAAAAGTTAAAGAAGATAATCATATTATTTAACTGGTAATAGTTGAAGTAAGGTGGGTAAGTAAGTATTTTGGAAGTAATCAAAAAACAAGTAGGTAGTAATTGGTAGATTTTAGCCACAAAAAATTGAAAAATAAAAACTTTTCAACAAAAAATTAAACCGACGAAATACGAAACTGAAAAGTAAAAAATAAAAACTTCTTAACAAAAAATTAAACCGATGAAAAAATCAACTGAAAAGCAAAAAATAAAATAAAAATTCTTAGTATTAATGATAATTGAGCTCCTAAACTAATGTTAGTAACTGATTTTGAGTCGGTGCCAAACAAACCAGCAATTCAATCAGGTGAAGCGTAAAATGATGGCAGCGAGATGCACGGCTGCGTTTTGATGACTTCTTTCATACATAATGATCTTCGATAATTGTTTGTTTGGCGCCGACTCAAAATCAGTTACTTACATCAGTTTAGGAGCTCAATTATCATTTAGACTAAGAAGGTTTATTTTATTTTTTGCATTTCAGTTGATTTTTTCGTCGGTTTAATTTTTCGTTAAAAAGTTTTTGGAGATTGATTTTGTGAATGAAATAAATACGTGAATAAAATGAATGGAATGAAGACTAGATGAAATAATCAACAAATTAAAACAAATTGAGTGAACTTTGTGGACAAAACTACGTTAATTGAATAACACTCTGAAAGCAATGGGTTATGAAATTAATCCACACGGAACTCAGTTACTTCAACAGTTGGAAAATTCTACTTAAAACAGAGAATTCCACGGTTTCTGTTGCACGAAATTTGGTAGTTATCTGAAACCGACTCGTTGAACACTAATTCGCCCGTAAGCCCTTATCTCGATACGGAATTTAATGAATTTTTGACTTTTTTCTAGTTCAACCGAAAAAAAAGAACCATTGACTTGAATGAAATTTCTGATAAATTGGTTTAACCCGGGCCACGATGAAATATCAAGTCACTATTTTTCTGCCAGAATATACTGCGTCAAATTTCCCGTACTAAGGTTTCTCTGAGAACCCCCACTGAAGTCAAGTTTTGACCGGTGATAAAAATAAATTCAACCCCTATTCCAACTAATTCGTACTGGGCATAATTACCTAACCAATGGGGTGGTATTTTGAAAAATCATAAACAAATTTGTTATGATTCCGTCGACCAATCCTGAGTGTAGTCATGGATGGAGCTACTGCTTGATCTTCGTCATCCGAAAGGTGGCGTTCCCCGTTATTTGAGCAGTACTATTTTGAACTATAGAATTCTAAGTTCTACTTCTCGTGGGTTTTAACAATTATTCTCTTCTCAAGACTGCTGAAAGTGATCATTCTGTACAACTAGAATTTCGGTTTTTCATCTGCAGGGAAACGATAAAAAAACTTCGCCCTAACTCTGCAGTCTGATAAGCCGTTAATCTACATACAAATAATTGTTCATGTGGTTGCTAATTAATTTTGCCAACGAAAACAAACTAATTCTCCCGTTGCATGAAAATTGGTTACAATTTCCCGCTTTCGGCTAGTGAACCTAGATTTCTTAGCAAAATTCCCATATCTCGAAGGTTCATTCGGTGCGTGACGAAAACAATACGAGTTATTTAACAATGGGTTTATCTCTCTGTGTTTCCCGTCGGACAATTTGGACCGCTTGCAATTTTCATTTATCCTTCAAGATTTGTTCCCAAACAACCGGTTAGCAGATGTCGACATTGGTTCTTAAGAATTTTGTTTTAGACTGATTGCACAGCAAACCTGCGTTCCAGATGACAAGGTTTCTCAAAACTGTTATTGTTTGAGTCCCCTGAATCCAACTGTTAATGATTCTCGAAAGAAAACCTTTCGGATCCGAGTATGAGAATCTGCTATTGAACCCGGCGATATATTCTTACAGGGAGATTCCTAAGATTTTATTACAATATCATGAGGTCCGTTATTGATAAATGAGATTGATCAATCTAAATGTCGGTAACGAAAGCGGCTTCGATATTTCTGAGAGGGGCAAACTGATAGTGAACATTATCGGAATGTTTCATTTGCAAGGAATGCCCTTCGAAGAACTCAAGCCTTCTGCAAAATAGTGCTTGGCAGTCGGAAAAGAGGTGTTCTGTAGTTTCAGCGAAGTTCTCGCAGTAACTGCACAGTACACTGTCTGATCTGTCCATTCTTCTGAGGTGATACATCAGAGGACAATGTCCGGTTGCATTGGCAATGGGCTCAGAAGCTTGTCTTCGTACTGGAACCTCATTCGAGTGGTCTTTAATTTGGTTAGTTTCCCAGCGCCGAAACTCTTCTTCAATGTGGGCTTTAGACCATAGAAGGGTTCTAGGACAGGAAATTTTGTGTTTACTCCTTTCATAGCAAGGCTGTCTGCTTCTTCATTGCCTATGATTCCCTTGTAACCTGGCACCCACATCAGGGTTACCTGATGGTTCGTAGCTAGTTGTGTTAGGGAGAGTTTGCAGGCCCAAGTCAGTCTAGACTCACAAGTATGTGAATTTGGAGTTTTCAATGCTGCTTGGCTATCTGATAGAATGAAGATATTCTCCCCCCCTGGAGCTTATTGCAGGGCATCCTTAAGCGAAAATTTCCATATCATGGATTTCTGCTTGAAAAATTGTTGGGACTTTGCCTCAGGGTTTTGAGAGCCCATAACTGGGAACCGTTACTCCCACTCCAGCCCTTTTTTCCATCTTGAAACCATCAGTGTACCATACTGATGCATTCCTTTCCAGTGGAGGCCTGGTTTATTTTGAATATATGGTGTTCGTTCCTAGTTCACTTCAAAGTCGTGCCTACCTGGCATGATATCTGATGGCTCGTACCTGGATTCTAGTGGAATACTCTCCAGAATCTTCAGATGTCCAATGAGATTTCCAGCCTTCAAGTTTGATGCCTAGTAAAATCTCAAGGCACTCACTGTAGCTTCCTTCATAACACACAAGTGCAGTGGCAGTAGGTTCAGCATCACCTCTAGCGGTGCAGTGGGACACGTAAATATTGCCCCTGAGATTCCCACACTGGCTAACCGCTGCAATTTCTGCAGATTGATTTTCGCCAAGTAATGTTGGATATTTGGCCACTATATCAATGATGCCATGGGTTTGATGATTTTGGTATGACCAATATATAATTTTTGGCTTCAAAACCCCATGTCCTGTGAAATGCTCCACGGCACGTCCATGTTGCCGCTGTAGCTTTGGAAATAATGGGATTGATGTGACTGTTCTATGTTAGTCTTTGGTCGATTATAATTCCCAGGTATTTAACTTCCTTGGAAAAAGTTATCTAAGTATCATTCAGGGTTGAGGCTGTCAATTCGTATTTCTCGCCTCTTTCGAATGGAACCAGCACTGTTTTGGTAGTATCCACAATGTGTTCCTCCTGCGCGCACCAGCTTTTGATTATATTTAGAGCTGTCTGCATGCAATTGGATAGTTATTCTCGTAATATTTGTCACTAATAGTGACGACCAAGTCATTAGCGTAACCTTGAGTCGTTATTCCAGGGTCATTCTCCATGCTCAGTGACCACAGCAAAGGCCCACTTTGGGAGCAACTTTTTCCCTCTGTCATTCTGACCGTTTCCTCCCCAAGTGAAGCCACAATTATTCTGTTTTTTAGCATTGCATATATCCATCTGGTAAGTGGGGTGTTTATATTATATTCCTCTAGTGGTCTAATGATGGAGTCATGTGAGGTGTTATCGAAGGCACCCTCTATATCTATGAATACACATAGAGCCATTTCTTTGGCCAGGTATGACTTCTCAATGTTTTCTACTAAGCATTGTACAACATTAATTGTTGATTTGGGTGCTTGTTAGGTGAACTGTTTTTTTATGAAATGGTCTGTCCAAAAGAATTCCACTCCTCAGTTAACCTTTTATGATTTCCTCCATTGTTTTCAGGAGGGAGGCGGTGTGAGGGGACGATAAGACTTTGGTCTCCCAGTCTGTGGTATAAACACCACTGCAGCCTCTCTCCAGGCTTTCGGTATGTGACCGAAAATAGAACTGGCCCTGAACAGCCTTTTCAGAAAAACTCTATTATTTCAACGCCTTTCTGTAGTAAGGCGGGGCGGGGCGGGCCTTTCCGGCCGATTTGAAGGGTGTGTTTCCAACTTTCAACGACCCATATGATCTTTGGTTGGTGAAGATTTTCCCTGCTGAATCTATCGGGGTTTGTGACAACTTTGCAGTTCGTCTTCAGCAACCTTGGACCTGGGAAAGTGTGTCTGGAAGAAAACACTAATGGTTTCCTTCTGGTCTTCTGCATACCCACGGTCAGGTTTTTTTATGAGACCGATACCGTTGGTATGTTGTTTTAAAAGAACTTTCTGGAGGCGTTCTGTTATCATCTCGCATATTTGCATCCATGTTCTTCTTTCGGATTCTCTGAGTTCTTTGTTGTACTCAAGAGGAACTGCTTTGTAGTCTTCCCAGTATTCCAGACTCTTGGCCCTGTTAAATATCATTTATACATAGTTTGGCTAGCTCTTCATTCCTCCAAGGCACGTCTCTGTTGACTGCCTTTCGTTTTTCAGGGCAGCTGATTCCATAAGCTTTTATTATTGCATTTTTAAGCTGCTTGGGGGCTGTATCAAGTTACTCAACTGAATCAATGGATGTTGAGGATCCCCCAAACTGCCTCTCGAAATGATCCCAGCCGGTCAGTTTGAGTATCCCATGTCCCTCGAAGCGTGTTCCCAATGACTCCAAGTCGAATCTTTCATGTTGATGATACGACATCAAGGAGTCTCATGCCAGTTGCTAATGTGGTCAGTAATGAATGGATCTGCAAGGGTTAGGTCGAGAACTTCTCTTCTGATAGCGTTCATGAAGGTGGGTTCGTTACCTTCATTGACAATGTCGATGCTAGTAGCTGACAAATATTCTAGAAGGTGCACCTCGTGCATTTATGACTGTGCTTTGCCAAGTGAGATTATATGTATTTCAGGCTTTTGAGTGAATTCAAGAGCAGTGAATGATCATTGTAAATGAATGAATCTGAGACACGAAGGATTCAGACACGGACACGATTCCTCTAATTTCAGAACGAGAATTGTTGTAATTTTCCCCGTTGAAAATTCAAATTCTGGTAATTTTATTCAGCTCCAAATGTGATTCGGGAAATATTCTTATCAAATATCATTCGTGCTGGAGGATTTCATCGCAATTTTCCCTCAAGCATTATGCCTCTAGGAAATTCGACTCGTGCAATTTTCGGCCTCATTATCAAATATTAAACCACTTTTCGCTTTCGTGAATTAATCAGATTAATACACGCCTATTCTGAGAACCAATTAGATTCCTTCAATTTCTCAGAATCGACCAATTAACAGTCATTTTTGATGATAAAAAGCTACCCAGCTTTCCCAATAACTGATCAATATGCACCTTGCGTTTGATCAACTATACGTGAATGGCAGCATTCACAATTCTAAGATGTCTTACATCTTACACAATTCTATACTTTGACAACTGCCACTGCCAGATTATTTTTGAGTTTTCTTAAAAGAAGTACAATAAATAACAAAAAGTCAATATGGAAACAGTTTGAAATATTTTTAAAAGAGAAACATAATGAACTTATAGAAACTACTTCAAATCAAGAGCTTGGACTAGTTATGGAATATTGGGCTTCTAATATGGAGAGAGCTGATGGTAAATATTATAAAGAATGCCTTATAATGACTATGTGGAATGTTGCTGCAAAACTTCTTCAAGGAAAATACTATAAACAGTACGCCCGAACATTTAATCCATTTGCAGACATTGAATTCCAAGGGATGCAAAAAATGCGAAACGAAAGCAGCTTCAGTCTATTCCCAACAAGAGAAAGCAAAGTTCAACTGCTCTAAGTAAGGAAGAAATATATGAAATAATGGGAATAGGTCAAGAATATGAGATCACCCAGTATCTTCACGAAATTTCCACAGGTGCATCAAAACATGGTAAGAACAGTATAGCAATTGAAAATTTGCGCGGAAAAGATAATAATAGGAGATACGGACCCCCGAAGATTCATTAAGAGAAGTTATGGGATATCACTTTTGGAAATTGAAAACTGATATAAACAATTTCTTTTCACACCGAAATAGTAACTGCACACTCATTCAACGTTTTAGTAAAAGGAAGCTCAGGTAATTTTCGATTAAGTTATGAAAAAACTACGATTACTTCTCATATAATTCAACAGAAGAAATGCCAAAAATCAAACGTTGGTGATTATGTTCTGTTTATCCATATGTCGTGGATCTTGAAGTCTATTGATATGCGACGTTGCCTATGTCTCCAAGGGGAATTCAACGCGACATACATATTTGAGCATATAAATTATAACTATTACAGCACGAAAAGACGATCTGATAGTTCTGATGGATATATCTATCAATAAAAGTTTAAAATGCAAGTAATATATCAGCACGCTTCTTGGGAGTGTCTAATAGCTTTTGAAAATCAAGCATGAACTTGATGTGCCGCATTTGGAAAGTTATCAAACATATTAAAATAATGTGACTTCAGATTATTTTGTTTTAAGTAATTGTTAACCGCACTAAGAAAGGAATTTGGCTTGGATGCTTTCTCGTATGCCAGGCATATGAGAAAACGCATTTGGCTTGGATGCTTTCTCGTATGCCAGACATCCAATAAATTACTTACGTAAAAACAACCTAACTTTACTTGGCTAACCTTGTTACCCAAGTTGAATGCAAGCTAATCAACCTTACAAGGCGACGCTTCGCTCCGCTCGCGAACATTCCGATCCACCCAATTTCTTACGTAAAAATAAGGAACACAACCTACCTACTTGGCTAACCTTCTATCAAGTTGATGCAAGCAATCAACCTACAGCGACACTTCGCTCCGCTCGCAAAATTTCTTTATTTCTTAGAAAAGAAGGAACAAAACCTAACCTTACTTGACTAACCTTGTTATCCGATTTGGAAGCATGCCAATCAACCTCACAAAGCGACACCTCGCTCCAACCAATTAGTTACTTAGAAAGAAGGAACACAACCTAACCTGACTTGGCTAACATTGCTATCCAAGTTGAATGAAAGCCAATTAACCTCACGAAGCGACGCTTCGCTGCGCTCGTAATCATGTCTTTGGCAGTATGAATTCTTTGGAAAAATATTGGTGGCCAGGTAAAGGGCCTTTTTTGTCGAAGTAAAGTGGTTCAATAATCTTCCAATTCACTCTGTTCTTCTTCATATGGATGAAATTGTTGGCCTGTTTTCGGGGATCGTATAACCTCCCAGCTAATTTCAAGAACACCTCAGTTATGAAAAAATGTAATGTACATTTTATTGTCTACATCAAGAATATTTTGCGAAAAAAATTTAATGAGCGGACGAATACGCAAATATGCTGCTAACGAACAGAACGACGAGTTGGAACCCATCTACCCATTTCTAATATTGAAGAAGCGACACTTTTTTTTAATTTGAAAGGCCATCATTTCCAATTTATATATTTTGCGCTTAAATTTTGATTGCTTGAGTGTTTTTATCGAGTTTTAGAGCACCTGTGATCATGTTGTGATTATTTCGTGAAAATTTTGCGAAAATCCGGATTGTCCCAATCCACTTGAATAGTTGGCAACGTGGCATGTCCATAAAACGCCAAGATCAAAGCACAATGCAACCAGCAATATTTGATGTTTGACATTTCATGTGAAAAATTATATGAAATGTAATAGGAGTTTTTTCACGACTTTATCGAACATCAAGTGATTTTAATATTACTTAAACGTTAAATGAGTGTACAGTAGATATTTTAGTGTGAAAAGCTATTCTTCAAATCAGTTTGCAGTTTCCAAAAGTGATATTCCATAAACTCTCTTTATGGACCTTTGGGTTTCCATATCTCCTAAAATTATCTTTTCCGCGCTAAATTTCCGATTGCTATACTGTTTTTATCGTCTGGGTGATCTCATTTTCATGACCTTCACCAATCTCCCTGAAATACATTCGATACATTTTTTTAACCGGCGAAACCAAAAAAGGAGGAGGTTCTCTAGTCGACGCGTATATTTTTTTTATGTATGACCACGCCTAACTTTTGATTCCGATAATTCTTTTTTCCACTCGTAAGGGTAGCAAAATGAAGGGTATTGATCAATCACCCTCTGAATTCTGGTCCGTTAACCGATTCTATCAGGCATAACTTTGTACTGGGTTCTACGATTTGGATGATAATTTTTTTATTAGATAGGGTATACCTCATAGTTGATCATATTTGGATTTACCCTTACGGGTAGAAAAATAGGGAATAATTGATTTTCCACTCGTGAACATTGGCACACATATGTAGGACAATGACAGATCGCTATTGTCATTATTTTTGTTCTACATCCGTCACAATAATTATATTCCATGAGGGGATGGAATGATATACAAAGTAATGAAATGAACTTACCAGAACAACAAAAATAATTTCTATCACAACAAATAGTAAAAGTAGATAATCATATTATTTAACTGGTAATAGTTGAAGTAAGGTGGGTAAGTAAGTATTTTGGAAGTAATCAACAAACAATTAGGTAGTAATTAGTAGATTTCAGCAACAAGAAATTGAAAAATGAAAACTTTTCAACAAAAACTTAAACCGACGAAATACGGAACTGAAAAGCAAAAAATTAAATAAACCTTCTTGGTCTCAATAACTAAGCTCCTGAACTAATGTAGGTAACTGATATTGAGTCGGCGCCAAACGAACAATCAACGAAGATCATTGAATTACTTCGAAAAAATTATCAGAATGTCACCGCACAACTCGATGTCATCATTCTACGCCTTACCTTATTCATTTGCTTGTTTGTTTAGAGCCGAATCAAAGTTAGTTACTTACATTAGTTTGGGAGCTTAGTTATTGAGACTAAGAAGGTTTATTTAATTTTTTACTCTTCAGTTCCGTATTTCATCGGTTTAATTTTTTGTTTAAAAGTTTTTATTATAGATAAATACATTTCAAATCGTATATTTTATTGTCATTGGCAAAACTCTCGAAGCAAGGGAAGTAGAAAAAATCGCTCGGGCAAGCTCTTGCGATTTTTCACTCCCTTAAATCTCAATTGTTTGCCATGACAATAAAAGTTTTATACAAGTTAACATGTATTTATCGATAAAAAAATTATCTCTTATGTATCTACCCCCGATAAAACCCCTAGCGCTTATGTTATTACCCTCGATAAAATCCCTAGCACTCAGGATATTACCCTCGATACATGAGCGGTGGGATATCTTTTCGAATACAAGTCGTATATTATCGTTGAGTGGTAATACGTAGAATATATTTTTGTTTCTTTTATATTCCTATATAACGTGTGCTTGGATGATTATATACTTTTTTCGATATAATTTGTTATGTTTTTTGTATGCCGGAGTTGGATTAATGCGTAACATTGAATATGTGTCACGTTGATTTGGTATAATATAATGAATAGTATTATCAGAAATAAAATACCTTCCACTGTGGCGAAGGAGTTTGGAAAAAGGCTGTATAGGTAAAGTATTGCTTGGTATTACGTGACAATTTCTACCAGTCAACAACTATCGTTCCTGACGGGGGACCAACGACGCACACGATTTTTTTTTAATTCCATCATTATTCCGATACTGCAAAGACACATACTGTTCAATTTTTTTTCAAAGCTGTTCCAATTAGAAGAAACACTCCTAACACCCTAATTCTCCAGATATGATAAGACTTTAGTGTGATTGATGTAATCGAACCACATTATATCACAGCAGCGTTTGCTTGCCTCAACAGAGTCACTAATTCAATTGAACAATGATTCCGTAGTAGTTGATTTTTTCCTCCGAAAATCATGTTGTTTCTTACTCAAGATATCTTTCCATCGATGAAGTTATTGAGTATGGGACAGTGACTGGCCTATAATTGTTCATTATCTTCGGATTAACTTTTTTGTGTATCGGAACAACCTTTCTTTTTTACCATTTTTTTATCATTGCAGTGGAATATGAATGGCGCTCATTAGTAGCTGCGTGAACCACCCAGCAAAAAACTACACATTCATCAACGATGAAGGGCTGGCTGTATGGAAAAAAATACATCGGGCCTTGTCTTCGTACGCTCCACTTTCAACAAAAACTGTAGATAAAACGTTAAGCCGCAAGAAACTCATCAGTGGGAGGCCAAGTGTGCCCGGAGAGCCAATTTAGAAGAAAACATTCTTGTTACGGCAATATATTCGTGAAAAATGTGGAGACATACTCAGCATAAATGTAGGGAGTTATTGGAGGTTGTCTGGAAATGTTGCCCGTCGTTCGAGATGGATTTTTCCGCTATATAGAGTTCAGATGGGGACATTTCCTGGCTGATCCTTTCGGGGCGTTTCATTCTAGTGAGAATTGGTGCTTGATGTGAACTCCAAGATGATCATATAATTCAATATTCATTGATAGTGTCATTCCTAATTTATATTGTTCGTTCATTTATATATATTTATTTTGCTCATTCACAATAACCTTCATAATTTTTTTGTAAAAATGTGTAGTAGCATATATAGTCACGCACAAGTAGTATAATAATGACAAAGGTCTTCATTTTCCAAGAAAAAAAATATGAAGTTACAGTATCTCCACAAAATTGTTTTTGGGAAAAAGGCGAGGTGTCAGTTGAGTGTGCTTGATGCACGCTCTCTGTTTTACAACAACTCATAGTTGTTATACACTCACCCATGTTCATTGCATTTCACCTGATTGTAAACATTTTCTATTTATGTCAATGAACATTATTATTATATTAATCAATCATTGAATCCTTAAATTTCCACATTTGTTTGTGCACAAAATTCTTCATTGCCTTTTTTTTCATAAGATTTCGGTATATTGGCACAACACTCTCTGATAACATTTTCCAATTCATCGATACTTTTCCTTAAGGTAGGTACCCCCATAGAAAAAAAGTATACTTTTTCGAATCGAAAGTTTATACGTACTTCCAGTAATCACGTTCATCGTAGATTATTAGGAATCATTTCATATTTCACATGAGAAACTTGTCAACGAATTACTAAAATCACATTACCTTTGACTTCTTGACATTGAACAATTTTGCGTTCTTTAACTGTGGGTGTTTACATTGTGAAATTTATTGAATAGAGATTTGGGTAAATATAAAGTTACTCTACACATGCACTCTGAATATAGGGAAAACACTTTTCTTACGTGTTTTTGCCTCCTGAACACGAATCCGGAAAAAAATGCGGCGGTCTCATACCGTTCCCGAATTAGAGAACTCAAACAAAAAATTAACCTAATTTTCAAGCACTGTTTTCTCGCACAAAAATCCCTCAAAATTCCTCCTTCTTTTTACCAGCATAAACAATACACCCTAAATCACTTATTTTCGGCACAACTTTGCACAAAATATCGTCGTTTTTATCGAAAAAATCCCCCTTCTTACACAGTTTCAAATAAATAAATTTCAGACTTTGACACATGGAATTTAGTAACTTTGCCTTATTTTTCATGTTGGTGATAAATGAATCACCGCCAACTTTTCGAATTCAAATGTGAGCAATAGTTTCCTCTTCATTCATGTGTGCAATTGTTGTGGGTAGTGATTCATTTATTACAAACATGAAAAATAAGGCAAACTTACTAAATTCCATCAATCACAAAATATACATATAAATTCAATCACAAGGACCATAAAAACAGATGCATGTTTATGACAAGTCATGAATAAATATCAAAACAAAATAAAATAAGATAAGATACCTACCATTAGATTAAAATACATGATACAAATTGAGAAATTCATCGTCACAGGAACATACTTTTCGGACAATATAGCATAAAAAGGTAGAAGACGTGACTACACAAGAGACAACAAGAGAGACAGTCACACACAGTATGCTATATTGAATACAAATCAATTGCATATATCGCGAACATAACACAAATTATACTAAGTACCCATCTATAGTGTAGCAGGCTCTCTGAACTAGCTGCTGTTTCGGTCTTGTTTTGAAAATATTTAAATTGAGGGAGCTCTTAATATGCTCATCAAGAGAGTTGTATAATTTACAGCCAGTAAAAAAAAAACTTTCTTGGTACAGCGTAGTCCGGTGATTCTCAGGTTGTAGTTGGCCTTTGAAACGTGTATTATGGTTATGCTTCTCAACAGTATTCAAAAACTTGTTTTTATTTCTATAGACGTATGTACAAACTTCCAGTATATATAAGCTTACAACAGTTAGGATTTTGAATTTTTTTGAATAATCTCTGCAGCTCGTTCTAGTATTGATACTTGCAAGAATTCTAATCGCATATTTCTGAAGTACCAATACTCTATTCATATGTGCACAATTTCCCCAAATCAAGACTCCATACTTTATATCGGAGTGAAAATTTGCATAGTACAATGACGGTAGTGTGTACTCACTACAGTGGTTCTTCATAAATTTCAAACTATAACAGCTACTCTGTAATTTTTTACACGAACAATCAATATGACAATCCCAGTGAAGTTGCCTATCATAGGTAACACCCAATAGTTTCACTGATTTACTACTTACTATTTCATCATTGGAACCTTCAAAAAGTTTGATTTCATCAGTCCTGCCATTACCAAAGAGAACAGTTATTGTTTTATGATGATTCAGTTGTAGGTTATTATTGTTGGACCATTTTACAATATTGGCATATACCGCTTCAGCAGTAGTTTTCAGCTTATTGAGATCCTTGTCGACAACCAAAATATTCGTGTCATCTGCATAGCAGATAACATGAACATTCTGAACCCTTTGAATATAGAGAATGAGACCGTTAGCAAAAATGTCGAAAAGTAGAGGACACAAGACAGAACCTTGCGGCACACCTTGCTCTACATCCATTTCCTCAGAGAAAATGTTATTGACTCTTATTATTTGTTTTCTTTTACTGAGGTATGACTCGATTAAAGTTAAAGGCAAACCTCTTATTCCATATCTCTCTAATTTGGCAGTGATTAATCGATGATCCACTAGGTCGAAAACTTTCGAGAAATCAATGAAAATACCCAAAGCAAACATTTTTTTGTCAATACTTGAAATGATCCGACCGCTGAACTCAGATAGTGCTGTCTCTGTACTTTTGTTACTGCAGAAACCATGTTGGTCGGACGATAAGAGTTTGTACTTAAGTAAGTAATTGGTTAACCGATCCTCAATTGCCATCTCAAATAATTTAGAGATACTGCATAACAGGCTTATTGCTCTGTAGTTAACAAAATCATTCGGATCTCCTTTCTTGTAAAGTGGCTGAACTATTACCAGTTTGAAGTTATCTGGGAATTTTCCTTCCTCAAAACAAAGATTGATTAAGTAATTCAGAGGTTCACTAATCCACGAGCTGCATTTCTTCAATAGATTATTGAAAATATTATCATGGCCAGAGGGATGTTGGAAGATTTCAGTCTACTCATTAATGACTCAACTTCAACAATCGTAACGGGTTCTAGATAAAATGATATGTGCGATAAGGAAATATTTGAATCTAAAAAGCTATAGTCGCATTCAAAGTTTTTATTGATAGGGATGGTGAACTGGTTTGCAAACTGATTAGCAACAATCTGATCTGGTAAAGAATAGTTATTTTGTGTAATAGTTAATTCATTATTTTTATACCTACCTGTTCTCAATTCATTGATCAGTTTCCACATAGCTTTTGTTTTATTTTCCGATCCATGTATTCGCATGTCATCAAATTCAATTTCCGCTGCTCTCAGTGCATTGCAGTATTGTCAAAGTGTGACATTTCTTTATTTGGAACTGTGTAAGAAGGACGATTTTTTCGATAAAAACGACGATATTTTGTGCAAAGTTGTGCCGAAAATAAGTGATTTAGGGTGTATTATTTATGCTGGTGAGAAGAAGGAGGCATTTCGAGTGATTTTTGTGCGAGAAAACAGTACTTGAAAATGAGGTGAATTTTTTTTTCAAAGTTCTTTAACTCTGAAACGGTATGAGACAGCTGCACAGTGGTCCCAAATCGCTGGCCAAAAATCGAAAAATTAAGTTTATATCAAAGGAATTCTAACTGTTGGGCTAGGGTTGGGAAATGGCAGGTGTTATATATATAGCCGTTGGGATACCATTCTGGCCAGAACGCTCGAGCAGGTACGGTCTGAAAATTACGTTGTGTTTGAAGTGAAATAACTTGTAGTAGAATTGAGCAATTTGAATTCTTCAAAATGGAATCTCTTTCTGAAAGTAAGTTTATTTATTATATCATTGGGATTTTTCATATAAACCACACACCGAGCAACAAATAATGTAAACATCTACTGTAAATTCTCGTGCCCGCGGCGAAAAAAAGTAATGTTGACATTGACTAAAAGTTAATAACCCAACATAATTCAGCGACCAATCAAGTGTCACGTTATTTTTCAAGCTCTTGAGTAATAGACCACCAAAAATCAGCTGCTCTAAATTGCCCCCTTGGTTACGGTGAATTTTGTTTCTTCGAGAAATTACATTTAGAAAAAAAAAATCGGATGTATACACGCTCTAACTTTCGCAAATTTCGATATATCAGGCTATTTCTCTCAAACGAATAGGCTAGGGGATAAGGACGGTTGGTATTGAATTTGAAAAGAATCGGTCGAAGGGTTTGAATTTTTAATTTTTTTTAAATTTTCAAAAGTTGATTCTGGTCGCTCTAACTTCCGGAAATATTGAGATATCGAGCTGATTTTTTTATACAAATAGGCGGGGAATTTTTTTATCAGGCCAAAATCGCCTGAGGGGTTAAGATTTTCTAAAGTTTAGAAATTTTCTAAAAATGTCTGTGATCGCTCTAACATTCGCAAATTTCAATGGTTTGTATTCAATTTGGCAAGAATCGCTTAGGGTGTTGAAATTTATTGATATTTTTAAATTATCGAAAAATTCCTGTGGTTGCCCTAACATTCGCAATTTTTTTTACACAAATACGCTAGGAGACAATTAATTTGATTCGCTCGAAGAGTTCAACTCATTTGAACTTTTTTAATTTTCAAAAAATGTCTGTGCACACTTTAACTTTTGCAAATTTTGAGATATTGGGTCATATTTTTCTGGATACATTGAGTATCTACCATGTATATTTGGAATTGAATTTGGCGAGAATCGGTACGAGCATTAAGTTTTATGCAAAAATTCTAGTTTAGTTTTGAACTATGATAAATGCCTCACAATAACCTTCACACGAAACAGGAATATAATCAACCATCAGTACAGAATAGATGATCATCTAATGAAAACAGTGAAGGAGATCCGTGATCTTGGAGTCATTATTGATTCTAAAATGATTTTTAAGTCTCATATCGAAAGAATGGCCAACAACTGTAATCGTCTATTGGGATTCATAATAAGGAACACTAAACACTTCACGAACGCCAAAACTCTCTTGAACCTATATTACGCATTCATATATAGTAGATTAAATTTTGCATCAATTGTTTGGAATCCCCAATATGCCACATATCAACAGAGAATCGGAAGCATACAGAACAAATTTGTGAAACAACCATCCGGTAAATCAGATATCCCAATATTAAACAGCAACTATAGTCCAATTCTGAGAAAGTACTCCATGTTGTCTCTCACCGATAGAAGAAGTATGTCCGACCTTCTAATGATCTACAAGATATTCAATAACCGTATTGATTGTTCTGAACTATCGTCCAAAATATCCTTAAGTACACCCAACACAGATTTAAGAAAGCACGAAACTTTTAATACACCATTTAGAAAAACAAATTCAGGATTAAACTCTCCCATTTGTAGAATGGTGAGAACTTTCAATAGCCACTGTAATGACATCGCAATATTCAGGCTCTCATTTCTAAGATTTAAAAACTACGTGAAATCCATGTTCTGCCTCCGTTTAACCTAATAATGATTATTTTCACTTCAATATACAGATAATATCTCATTTGAATTGTTTATATTTTGTTTATATGTTGTTCACATTGTACATAGGTATATTGTCACTTTATTCATATTTATTCATATTTGTTCATATCTGTTCAATTTAATCATATTTGTTCACATTTATTCATATTTGTTCATATTTGTTCATATTTGTTCATATTTGTTCATATTTGTTCTATAATGCACCATTGTTTATTTTGGCTAAGTTATTTTGGCTCACTATTCGATTACTATTAGATTACCTAAGAAGAGGATACTCGTTGGATTTATCTGTTTGTATCCCTACTTTGTAATGAATAAATAAATAAGTATAATAAGTAGTATTATTTTTTCAATTATGTATTATTGTCTCACTGTTGAATTGATTTTTTCAGCCTCTCTGAAAAGCAGGAGTTGTTCCATTGATTGGAAAATCATTTGCATTATAATGCGAATGAAGTGTACAAAGTCATGGAGGTCGCATTGTCCAAAATAGTCCATAGCCCTTACACGTTATCCGCGGATGAAAAACAAAACAATAATGATAGTGATAGTGACAGCAATTGGACTCTATGAGTCTCAGAGTTTTTTGCATTTTTTTTACACAAAAGTAATATTCAATGAAATTTTCAATAAACTAGTATTTATATTCGAAGTGTATTTATATTTACATGCTTTCCCAATCTACTATATCCCAAATACATGTTTGTTTTAATATATTATTTCGTTCTATCAAAAGAAAATCGTGGAAACCTCCGAGTACCAAATTTCGTAGTGAATGATTCAAATTTGAGGGAAATGGTCCGCCATTTTCAGACCGCCATCTTATTTTTGGAAAATTTGACTTTAGATTCGTGTTCATCGATCTCAAAAATCTCCGAGTAGTGAATTTCGTAGCGATTGATTGAATTTTGAAGAAATGGTCCGCCATTTTGGCCGCATCTTGTAAATTCGTAGCTAGTGATTAAAATTTTGAGGAAATAATCCGCCATTTTTAGGCCGCCAACTTGTTTTTGGAAAACTTGACTTCAGATTCGTTTTCATCGATCTCAGAAATCTCAGTGTACTAAATTTCGTAGCGATTGATTTGAATTTGGAACAAATGGTCCGCCAGTTTTGGGCCGCCATCTTGTTTTTGGAAAATTTGACTACAGATTCGTGTTCTGCGATTTGGGATTTGGAACCACTGTGCGTCGGATTCGTGTTCAGGAGGCAAAAACACGTAAGAAGAGTTTTTTCCTATATTCAGAGTGCATGTGTAGAGTAACTTTATATTTACCGAGATTTGTCCGTATAAATTAGAGATTTGTTCACAATGCTGAATGCAAATGACAGAATTGAAATAATCCTCATTTATGACAGAAATAGAACAAATAGTGCAGTATGATCAGAAAATGTTTACTACGGGATCTGTGAGAAACGAATTTAACAGAAAACATGCTAAATGGGTGATGGTATTATTAGCAGTAACTGAGAAGTAGTCTTGCTGCTGTATCTTCATTAACCGATGTGAGTAGAACATCAGCACGAATAATATTATTAACACATAAATATCACCCTCATAAACCTAAATTTATATATACGGTGAAAGATGCAGATTACGGAGGGAGATTTGAATTCTGCGCGTAAGTACAAGGAGAGATAGAAGAATATAGACAGTTTGCAGGGTATGTGTTGTTTTCTGATGAGGCAAGTTTCACCTCAAATGGAAGTTCGCAAAATTGCCGGTGGTAGGCAATTTCAAAATATAATGCAAAGATCAAAATTTCTCTAAAACAAACGTCTGGTGTAGAATTTTCAATAACAAATTAATTGGTTCATTCTTTTTCCGTAGCAATATGAACAGTAAAATATTCTCACATTTTCTTATACAGGGTGATTTAAAAGTACTTTGACAAACTTCAGGAGGTGATTCCTCAGAATATTCGAATATGAATTGTTGAAATAAATATATGTCCGGAAACGCTTCGTTTCCAAGATACAGGGTGTTGAAGTTCTATTTTTATTTTAGTTTTTTTCAAATAACTTTCCAAATACTTACCTTGATTGAACTAAAATTGGTATTGAGAGGTTTTTTGAGGTGTTTAATTCGAACCTGATGTTATAATTGCTGTAGAAAATGTTTTTGGCATTCAGACGAGAAAATGAAAACTAGAACTGAAAAATAAAAATATGGATCGACCAGGATCATTTTCTCGTCTGAATGCCACAAATATTTTCTACTGATATTCAATTACAGACGCTTTCCACCACTTAGTTAATAATTACTCTTACTCGTAGGGGGTGCCACCTACACGTCTTTTTTTTTCTTGAAGATTCATAATTTTTTTGAGCGTACCACTAGCACATTTTCCAGTAGAAAATTCAATTTATCTATCACATCTTCGTAAAAAAGCTACCCTTGTTACAAGTCGCTATAAGCAACCGTTCTCTAGATATTTGGACTTCAAAATTTCGAATCGATCATTTGATAATCGATGCGTGTTGAAGTTATTACCATTATTTTACATTTTCCATAAGAATGCTTAGGAAATGAATTTGACGTTTGAGTAAGTAGTTTTGGTTTTTTGTAGGGAGCACCTATTCTATTTATTTCAACTCGTTTGAAATAGCTATTTTTGTAATGCAAAATCTGTAGTTGTTTCAATAAAATTTGCAAGAAATATCAAAATATGTAGAATAAAATAAAATAAAGGAAACTGAATTGTATTCAATTCGGTCTTCTAGTCATTGAATCTCGTACCCGCTCAAAAATTTTTGGGGTTTTCCTTATTGTTTCACAGGCGACAACTATTCGGTTTCTTAGATCTTCCTCGTTCGCTACTAGCGTTGTATAAACTAGTGACTTCAAATGTCCAAAAAATTAAAATCTTGCGGGTTTAGATTTGGGGAGCTTGATGCCCACGCCTGGTTAGGTTCTTCTACACCACTGCCGATCCATCGATTTGGATAGACAGTGTTAAGGAATTATCTGGCTAAAACGCTAAAATGGTCCGGAGCCCCATCATGCATAAACCACATGCGGATACGAATTTTCTAAAAAGTCTCTGTAAGTTGCGTCATTCAGTCGGAACGGAAGAAAGAAAGGACCTATCAAGTAATTATCAATTATTGCCGCCCATACATTTACAGAAAATTGATACTGATAATGTCTTTCACTAACTGCGTGCGGATTTTCCAGAGCCCAAACAAGGTTCTTTGCCTCGTCTGTGAAGAGAACATATCTTAAAAATTGAGGATTTCCAGCCAATTTTCTCAAAAACCACTGAGACATAGTAATGCGTTGGGGAAAGTCTCGTGGCAAAAGAGCTCGTACCCATTGCATATGATATGGATAGAATTAATGATCGTGGATAATTCTCCAAACTGTGGACTGAGTAGAATTGAGAGCTTCAGTGATTATTCTTGTACTCATTTCTGGATTCTAAATGAGCATTATTGTTTAAATAATCCATTTTTTCAAAATTAGTGTATTAAAACTTACAGAAATTTTAACAAAACAACAGAACGTTCAACTGTCACATAATATGTAATTACCAAAACTATTTATTTAAACGTCAAATTAATTTCCTGAACATTCTTGTGGAAAATGCAGAATAATGGTAATAACCATAGAGAAACTGAAAATAAAGAGAGTCGTCAAACCTGCAGTAAAAGTTGGCACCACGTTCAGACAGTGGCGACATATCTCGCAACTGGCCGAACTAAGTACAGTTGGTAAAACCGATTGAGATAAGGCGGGTTTTTCAAATGTGTTACTCTTATATGATTGATATGGTGAATATTTTATAAGTAATCGATTTGCCATTCTTGTATACCATATGAATGGTTATATCATATAAAATACTGGAATGGCAAATCCATCACTAATAAAATATATACAGTAATCGATTCGTAGAATCTGTTAGTTCGTTCGTGGTTAACATAAAGTTCCAAAGTAAATCTCTATTTCATGATATCAAGAACAAAATTAAACATCTAATAAAACAAAAATAATAAGTTGAACACTATAAAAACACATTTAATTATATCTAGGAAAATGTACAACTACAGACAAAACAATAATAAAACTCCGAAAAACAACAACATTAAAAATATTCTTCAATCGCTTATCATCAAATCAACCAAAATGAAAACATATTACATTTACAACAAACCTTCAATAATTTTGGTAATTTATTAGCACAAAGGAGACCATGTACTTCGTACTTCCTCAAATGGTGATAGGAAATGAAAACTGATGGATGGAAATAAGTACCAGTTTGTGAAAAAAATTCTGCAACTGATGGATGGAAATAACCATCAGTTTGTGAAAAGCAGCTTATATTTTACCTTGTGAAAGAATATTTCGAGGAATTTCAGCGTCAACTCGAATAACATTCCATTCTCGACGTTGGGTTTATAATTCAAGTCCATGGTATAATTTCTATAATTAATTTTTCGATGACAATTAACAGTAGAATCATTCTGAAATTGTTACGTGGCTTGTCATTTTCTGACAAATGTCGAAATTGGAAAATTATCATGTCGCCAGTCGTCTGTTAATTGCGGGTAGCGCCTCCATGCGCAACTGGCCGTACCAAAAACTTGGTGGTCAAGATCGCCAATGTTTCAAACAGTCTCTTTATTGTGAATTTGTCTATGGTAATAACTTCAACACGCATCGATTATCAAATAATCGACCTGAAATTTTCAGGTCCAAATATCTAGAAAACGGTTGCTTATAGCGACTTGTAACAGGGGTAGCTTTTTCACGTAGATATGATACAGAAATTGATTTTTTCACTGATCGATTATGACTGCAAGTCTCTGAACCAACTGTAAGATCTCCTTCTGCACAGAGTACGTAAACCACGAGGTTATAATTACTCGAACCTCATCATTGATGTCTCTAACGAAATATGTTATATTGACTCAAAGCAGCAACATTTTTGGCTATACTTTTACTCAACATGGTGAAATAGACTTGTTCCGATTATTCATTTTGAGTTGTGAAACTCTTCGAGGAAGCAGAAAAATATCAATGAAAATACAAAGACACTTAAAAATATATGAACACTACTTATGATGAAATATGCTGAAATATCTAATAATCACTTTACTAGAATACATTCAACTTTACCAAAGCAATTCCCCCACATTGATAACTTCAATGTGCCAAGGTCATATTCCATCGATATTACTCGTTCAAAACTAAACCATGGAAAGTTTCCTTTGTATCTTTATACAGAGGGTCTTGCGGAAACAAACATTTGCTCTTGTGACAATGCATCCATCGCGGATATAAACTGCATTTTTTTGTATGTCTTCTTCATCAGCCAAATTGTGACAAAATATTCAATTGATTACTTCAAAATAATATATCCTTTCCCATAAATTTAACCCCCTTACCGAGTTCCGCCAATAGAAAAGTTTGTCACTCTTTGACGAATCTCCTCAGAGAAATCAAATTGTTTGAACTAAAACACATTTTAGTAATTATCTCTGGCAATCGGATTCTCTAAGGCCAACCCTCCTTAACACACACATATGCCATTGGCAAATACGGAAAAAAAATTGATATGAAAATGTTGGTACATCATAACCAAACCCAAAATTTTCATCTCGTGAAAGCTCGTGCTTTATTGGGGAATCTCGCGTGAAAATGACATCCAAACATTTCAGTTGTAAAGATTTGCAGCCTCATCCAAAATATCACTATTCATGTTCATCGCAGTCTTTACCCCTATTTCTACAAATGAAAAAGGTCATCGCGCTCTTCAGTTGTATGGATGTCTGACTGTTTCTTTGCTCTCTTTTATTTGCCGGTTACGACTCATACATCGTATTCTGCCCCGGTCCCAGGAGAACTTACTGAGTTAACGTAGAACCACAGAATTCTGGGTCGGACTGAGGATCATTTGCCTTTTTTGGCCGAATTGGAGAAGAGGCCACCGAATTCGATTCACCAGTTACTACTGATCTCAGTCGACATGAGATATAGGGAACTACCAACGTTTAATTTCTTTCGATGAAGAAATACCAATCCAAATTGTTTTTAGGAAATGAAATGATTTGGTCACTTTCTCTGCCATTCTATACTATGTTTTCTCATTTGATTCTTTTCATTTTGAATATTTGGGAGATAATTGATATCAAAGATAAATAAAGGAGGGAATTTTTTAACCGACGAAACCAAAGAGGAGTAGGTTCTCTATTCGACCCGTATATTTTTTTTCCATCATATTTTTTTATGTATGATCACGCATAACTTTTTACTGAGGCGTCCGATTCCGATAATTCTTTTCTCAGTGGACTTCGAATTTGGTCCCATTTGAATTAAAAAAAAATCCACCCCTAAGGGTAGCGAAATGAAGGATATTGATCACTCACCCTCTGAATTCTGGTCCGTTAACCGATTCTATCAGGCATAACTTTGTACTGGGTTCTTCGATTTGGATGATAATTTTTTTAATAGATAGGGTATTCCTTATATTTGGATTTCGAAAGGAATTAGCCACCCTTACGGGTGGACAAATAGGGGATAATTGATTTTTCACAAGTGAACATTGGCACTCACATACGAAGTTGACAATGACAGATCGCTACTGACATTATTCTTGTTCCACATCCGTCAAAATCAGTATATTTTATGAGAGGATGGAATGATATACAAAGTGATGGAATGAACTAACCAGAACAACGAAAATAATTTATATTACAACAAATAGTAAAAGTAGATAATCATATTATTTAACTGGTAATAGTTGAAGTAAGGTGGGTAAGTAAGTATTTTGGAAGTAATCAAAAAACAAGTAGGTAGTAATTCGTAGATTTTGGCCACAAAAAATTGAAAAATGAAAACTTTTTAACAAAAAATTAAATCGATGAAATACGGAACTGAAAAGTAAATAATAAAAACTTTTTCACAAAAAATTGAACCGACGAAAACATCAACTGAAAAGCAAAAAATAAAATGAACCTTCTCAGTGTAAATGATAATTGAGCTCCTAAACAAATGTAAGTAACTGATTTTGAGTCGGCGCCAAACAAACTAGCAATTGAATTAGGTGAAGCGTAAAATAATGGCAGCCAGATGCACGGCTGCGTTTTGATGACTTCTTTCATAGATAATGATCTTCGATAATTGTTTGTTTGGCGCCGACTCAAAGTCAGTTACTTACATCAGCTTAGTAGCTCATTATCATTTAGACTAAGAAGGTTTATTTTATTTTTTGCTTTTCAGTTGATTTTTTCGTCGGTTTAATTTTTTGTCAAAAAGTTTTTATTTTTTACTTTTCAGTTCCGTATTTTGTCGGTTTAATTTTTTGTTGAAAAGTTTTTATTATTATTCGAAGGATATTTATGTTGTGTGATCATAGACCATCAAAACATTTTTATATTTTTTTATTTTTTTTATTTTAGTCACATCAACATTATTAGCGGTGGAACATTACGAGTTAGGAAATCAACAATAGAAACTTACAAAACAACAGTAACATACAATATTAGATACGGTTAGAAATACCTATAGTATTGGGGAATCATATCAGAGAGTTGATGTTACACTTTTCTCTTAAAATATCCTTCAGTGTATCAGGAATTTGTTGATTTATTCTCTCTTGGTAATGAAATGTGCAATCACAGAGAATTTGCTTTATTGTTAATCGGGCTTCACAAATTTTGCAGGTGGGTTGTGAGGAGCATATCACAAGGTATTCATCCTAGTGTGTCCCAAACGTAGGGGTGTCAGCATCACTTGATGTCTACTCTTTGGAGTCATTTTGTGAAAGCTTAGTGTCAGTGATATCCCATTCAGTTTGCCATGCTTCGGATTGGATCTTTTTCAAGAAGGGTTTCATGTCGGTATTAATGACGGTCATAGTCGCCATAGATAGCTGCTCTAGCCAGACAATCAGCTCTCTTATTCCCTCTGATCCACGTGTGAGAGGGTACCCACATCAGTTTCAGGGTGATTCTATTCCCGTAGGCTTTCCGTAGGAGTTCCTGTTTTATTGAAATGAGTATTGGGTGGGTGGGATACATTTCCGGCAATGCATTGAGCGTACTAAGAGAGTCGGTGATGATCACGCATCGTTTTATTTTCTTGGTGTTAGAGTACTCCATCGCTTTCCATACTGCATATAATTCTCCTGTATAAACTGTGGTGATATGTGGTAGTTTGAATGCTGCATTGTGGTCTTCCGAGGTAAACGCTGATCGTACACCTCCTTTTGTTTTGGAAGCATCTGTATATATGCAGGTGTGATCTTTGTATGCATCCAACTGGTTATGAATCACATCAGTTATCAACTGAGCATTCATTTCACTTTTGTTTAAGAAGGTAAGGCTAGGGTCACATATCGGAGGAGGATCACCCAGGGAGGGGTGGTGTTGACGGTGATAATATACATTTCTGGAAAAGTGATGTCGTAATGTGTTAGATATTTGTTGACCCTTTCGTAAAGTGGAGGGCAGGCAAGGAAGGATCTTTTGAAGCGGTTGGCTATGACATTGGTTTTGCTGGATTTGAGTCGACTGACGCTGCATATTGGAGGGTTGAGAGTTGTATTTCAGAAGATAAGGATAATTCACTGGCCTTACACTGTAGACTGATGACTGGAGTAGTACAGAATGCTCCCAAAGCAACTATGAGGGCATTGTTCTGTACAACGTCTGAATTCATTTTCATATATTCGAGTGAGACCTTCGACGGACATCAGTATCAAGCCTGGACCTCCAGCTAACTGCTCTACAAATTTGCTGAACTATATTTTTTTCAAACAGTGATAAGTAAATAGCAGCTATTTTCTTGGGAGACAAATATTTTTTTTTAACTTGTGTGTATTGTATAAGAATAGTCAATTGTTGTATTTCTAACTGAAGCTAACTCAACTTAAAGCTCGAAAAAAAAAATAACACAGAAAAATTAATTAAACACAGAAACACACAGTATCTGAACATTCGGCATAAAACTCGAACAATGTATGAAATCTCTTTTCGAGTAAAAATTTATTTTGAGCTCATAGGAGTTACATCTCTCATGTTTCATTTCACATGGAAGTCAAGGTTTGAAAGAGCGTTTTCTGTAATTTTGTATTCACAATAAGGCACATAATAATAATTTTTTTGTCTGGTTTGTTTGGAGTGAATGTCTTTTTTACACGCTTTATATTAGCTTCACTTGTATGTTTGTAACCGACTCCTTTGGACTTGATTTTCACCCACTTCCAGACGTCCGAATGATTTAAAATTTGGCAGGTGTACATAATTCTAGTGACAATGCATTAATAATTGTGTGGAGAAAGAAATAAAATGGCGGTTCCAATATGGCGGACGAGTTTTTGTGATTATGGTCCGATTCGCTTCAAAATTGGTATCTGCGAGTTTTTGTGTTTTTGTGGTGGTGGTTTTTGTGTTTTTGTGGTGGTTCTTTTGTCAAAATAAAAAAATTCAAGATGGCGGATCCAAAATGGTGGACCAGTTTTGTGATTATGGTCCGATTCTATTCAAAATTGGTATGTGAAAATTTGTGGAGTCGAATATCATGATTCTCTTGTGAAAATTAAAAATTCGAGATGGCGGCTCCAAAATGGTGGACGAGTTTTGTGATTATGATCCGATTCCACTCAAAATTGGTATGTGGGGGATTTTGGAGTCGAATATTATGATTCTTTCGTGAAAATTAAAAAATTCAAGATGGCGGCTCCAAAATGGTGGACGAGTTTTGTGATTATGATCCGATTCCACTCAAAATTGGTATGTGGGGGATTTTGGAGTCGAATATTATGATTCTTTCGTGAAAATTAAAAAATTCAAGATGGCGGCTCACTGTATATATTGACAACGTTAAAATCTTTGAATGACTTATAAAATCGGGATTTGACTATTTATACAGCTGTACACATTAATGATTTGGAAAATAATTACAGTTGCTAATAGTAATCACGGAATTAATAGTAGATTAGAACAAATAATACTTTAAGAAAATTAAAAAAACACGCGTCGATAAATAAACCAAATTTAAAAGTGGAAAATAAATAATAGTTTGGAAAAACTAAAAAACACGCTTTTTATAAAAAAACGAACTGAAAAATAAATAAATAATAGTTCAAAAAAACTAAAAAACACGCTTTTATAGAAAACCAAATTAAAAAAATGGAAAATGAATAAATTTGAATTGAGAATAGTGTAAATTTTTTTAATAAATATTAATTAATAATAATGTGAATAAAAAAAAAATATTTTATTTCAAAAAAAGCGTGGGGTGCTCAATCTGAATCCTCAAACGCACCCCACGCTTTTTTTTCCCATTTACATTATTATTAATTTATATTTATTAAATTTTTTTACACTATTCCTTATTCAAATTTATTAAAATTCATTTTATAATTTTTCAGTTTGGTTTTCTATAAAAGCGTGTTCTTTAGTTTTTTTGAAATATTATTTATTTATTTTTCAGTTCGGTTTTATATAAAAAGCATGTTTTTTAGTTTTTTTAAACTATTATTTATTCTCTTTGAAAAGTTTCTCGTTATTGAATACAAATAAGCAAAGTTCCACTATCAATAGGGACGGGACACTCTAAATATTGCTCTGCAAGTTCCATTCTGTTTCATGCCAGCGATTATTTTTAAGAGATTTTTTTAGCGACAAATACGTCGTTGGATAACGTAGAGTTCTCCAAGCAAGCATATTCCGTATCCCAACGTTGATGCGGCTGAACTGTGATATACAAGAAGTAGCTGATTTTGTAGCAGAATTGGCAGGCCCTAATCATATAACCCAGAGTTCAATTTACTAATTACTGCTTGACAATCTCGTTCCTAAACTTGTCTAAAAAGATACCAAGAAATTTCGTTGTTTCTGTATTTTGTATAGTTGATTCATTCAGTTGAATCTCCATTCAAAGACAGGTTTTTTGTCCATTGTGAGAACGGATTATTCTACGTTTTTTGATATCGAGAAATAGCTCATTTAATTCACTTCATTGGAAAATATTATTTAACACATTCAGAAGTGAGGATATCGTCATTTTCAAAAAAAATCTACAGAGAGATGTCATCTGCGTGAATTATGAAAAAGCGTCATCAGTTACCTTTATTTACAATTTCGTTAACGTATAAAAAAAACAAAATGGCCTCCGTGCGGAATCTTGAGGTATGCCTGTGACACATTTCGTAGGATCAGATTTGATTTTTGTCATATTGTTGACTATTTTCTAAAAAGGAAACCACCCAATAATGGGCAGATCCTCGAATTCCGCAGTGATACATTTTTGACAGGAGTATACTATGGTTGACACAGTCGAATGTCCTGCTGAGATCGCAAAAATACCAGCAGGACACTCACCTGCGTCAATCATTTAGACTAATTTTCCAATGTACGCTAAGACAGCAGTATTCGTGGATCTTTCTGGCTGTCTTTTCTTCGCTTATGAAGCGGTCCAGGAAGCTGAAATCAGTTAACATAACTCGGGTTACCTAAACTAGGAATTAGAAGGCCAATCGAACCACGTGAAAAAAAAAAGTTTCCATTTAAAATACAGTTGGTACAGACTTCTGACACATCCTGTATAGCTGCAGGACTGAAAATATTTCAGATAGAACGGACATGATCGATTATGATAGCTTACCAATTTTATAATCCAAGTTGAAAAACCTCTAATGCATAGCCTACATAAATCAACACTGGTTTAGCTGATCTAAAAAAGTTATCAATCTCTTCCCTAGGAGAGATTCCGGATCTAGAATAACTTGAATTCATTGCGCAATATCAGAAATAAATCAAATCCGCACTGACATTCAACGGATAAAGAAATGTCATCAGCAATGTAAGCAAACAATCAATAAATTGTCTTGACAATAGCGGAAAAATACCTAATGCATGATTTTTCGCGAAAAATGCAATGGTGTTTCTCACATTCAGGCGTTCATTTATCGATAGAAAAATGAGGATTTGAAAAAAATTAATTGCATTGCAAAGCTTCGAGAATACATTCATAACTATAAAACTGATCTCTAGCAAATTTCAGCTATTTGATTGGTTAAAAAATAATGAGGAAAATAGTCACTATAAAATTGCCTCAATACTCTGAAAATTCCGCCCAGCCTTCAACTTTTTCATCGCCATAGTGCGTTTTTCTGGATTGTGACTGATCACTTTGATTTCATAAAATTCGTTCGGGAATTCTGTCATTTGAGTTGCCGATTTCATTCGGCAAATATGAAAACATGAAGCTTAAAAAAATTGGAAAGTAAGCTATCAAAATTGTTTGAACAATTTCTCACGTCAAATCGATATGAAGATTATAGGTCGTTTCAGCAATAGATATGTTTCGGTAGGGTTTTGCTGGTTTTTGACTATTTGAGATAATTACATTTCACTGTATTCGAAACACTTTGGACAATCCCACAAACGGTGACCTGAAAGCGAGGGTTAATTAAAGTTCGTTGATGGATAAACAATGTAGAGATATGTTTACCCATTGGAATAGTAGTGTGAATCAACGTGTGATTTGACATTGTTACCTAGATGAAATGCGAATTGAAGTAAATTCACCCCCTTCTATTGATTCAGATGCCACAAATAAATTTTCAGAGGTATACATAATACAGGCTCAAATTCGATAGATTCAAATTATTCCTCGATATTTTGAGTAGATTTTATAGAAATACTATGCGTCACCACACAGTTCGATGATGGGTGTATAATATATCGAAAAATGCGAAAACAAAATTATTTATTCGATGAATTACGCGCTTCTCCAAAGGAGCATATCTGTTTTGACTGATGGGAACGTTGAATATTTCAACTTCGAAGAGGATTGTATTACATAATGCCGTTCGAAAATTCTACGGAGTAAGTAATACCACTCAAAGTGAGTTTAACAATAAACTTTCAGGAAGGATATGAGAAAAGTTATTTCAGTTATCTTGTGAAGGAAGGATTTAGAAGTTATTTACAAAGCTGAACGGAAACCTCATGATATTTTGTACAGTTCGATTTTCATTTCATTGTAGTTATGGGAATTCTTATTTGTATCTGAAGGGAATGCAGGTTGATTGTAGATTATAGGGGGACTCGCTAGGGCCCTTCAGCATCTCCGTACCTACGCCTATAGGATCTTCTGGATATTATCTTTTATCTATTCACGTCTCGGGGCTCAGAGAGTTTTTGTGAGGCGTATTCGTTTCCTGGGAGCCAATACTTGAGGACAACATCGCTTGGGAGTCATAAAGCAGATGTTCTGCAATTTAAGTAGATGTTCTGCAATTTATTCAGTTTTTGCAGTAATATTTATTATTAATTAATATTCATTGATTGATTATTTATTGTTTATATACTGAACAGTTATTTTGAGTGATATTTTTGTTGATTCATATTTATTTATTTTATTCAAATTTATAATGAATATAAATAAGGTTAGGATTTTTGAATGAAAATTGAAAAAAACCTGTGCCATGCTATCTGGTAATTAAATTGCATGAACGATTTTGCAAAAACTCAAAAGGGTTGGATTAAACCAAATTTTTTTTTAAACGTTATATATATATATATATATATATATATATATATTGTTATGTTATGTTATGCCAGTTATAAGTTTTAAGGAAAAAAACCCACAAAAAAGAATAATTACTAAATAGTTATTAGTTTCAAGAGATTGTTTTGACATAATTTTGGAAGTTCTATTTATTTGTAAGCCTATGTTTAATATGGACAGATAAAAATGTCAAAATACTATAACACAATCAATTTCATACACTGTCATAATGATTATAACCCATAATTGGTAAGAAGACAACAGAAAGTCTAGTTTTACAAAATTATCCTGAATAAAAAGTGATCAACACATTTAAAAATTTGAAACATACAGTATATGAAATTGTAGCTAACTAGAAGTAGCCAATGGTAGAACAGCAAACTTCTTGATGAGATTAGCCAATCAGGGAATAGATGGTCATATGGAAAATTGGAAATTGTGAGAGAATAACAACGGGGTGATGTCATAAGCAATTATTATTGAAATATATACATAGTCATAAGAATGGGAAAATAGTTGTATATATAAATTATATAAGATGAACCCAAACAGTGAAATGTGACAATTTGGTGCGCGAATTCAAACATTCAAATGAAAAAGAAGAGGGAAGATTGGTATCCAAGGGAGCAGAAAACAAAGCCACAAGGAGATCGAAAATAAATTTACAAGGGAATAGCACGCAACATTTTGGGAGAAAGAAAAAATGAAATAATTCCAACATTAGAAGAGAAAAACCAATATTACCTTAATTATACAACATATCCAAGTGTCCAAAGCTGAATTCTGTATATGTATGGTTCCTGATTTATGGTATTGGAGTTCCTGATAGAGCTTGGAGTGAGAAAGGATCCAGTTTCAGGGCATATCTTGAACACTGACATCTCCAGCAGGTATAAAAACTTTAATAGTGCACATCCGGTCCATGAACAATATCACAAATAACGTATCTCACATCTGAAGAATTTTATTTCACTTTATTTTGAACCATAAAAGAAAAATTCACCCTCAAGGAAAAAGTGAGGTTCTGTCTATCTATCCATGATTTGATTCAAATGATTATCCGTGAATATTTGTAGATTCACAGTGGTAAAAGTTATTTCTCGTAGGCCGTGTAAAATTAAGTCTTCCTGAATGAAGGAAATAATTAATTTTTGATACTTTGTTGTTTATTTTCTTACAATGATCAACTATCATAACAATGACCATTGAATAAACTGAAATTAGACAGCAATGGCTAGTGGCTCTATTGCCTGAACCGGCTATCTGAGGTAAGAGGCGTACCAACTGTTGCTTAGCCGTGGTGAGAAAAGTGATAACAATTGGCAGCAGCGTGACGAGAGAACAGTGACGTTCGCTAGCAATTATTATTACAGCATACAATACAAATACAGGGCGAAAATATCTATCTATATAATATCAATTTGGCTCACAAAGAATAGCATAAAACTATTAGCAATCTTCATTATATAACAACAACTATTATTATTCAATTTTATTTGCAAATCATCATTACATAACAAGTGGCACCCAAAACTTGGGGCGAAATAATAACAAAATAATTTGTTATATCTTTCACAACATTACAATATATATATATATATATATATATATATACAGGATGGGGCACCCCATACGACACGGTCCCTGTGAACCAAACCATTATTTGTTTTTGGAATTTCTTCATTTTATTATATGTATATTGATTAAGGCTACAAAAGGAAATTATTTTGGAGTCTACAGGCTGGCTCAAAAAAGTGTAACATATCAGAATTGTGTTTTTTTGAATGGAACACCCTGTATTTCGTTACAATTTTGAATAGGTCAGGAAAAAATAATATGATTTCATGAAAGGTACTATGTACCTAACTATAACCGTTCTAGAGTTATTGATTTTTTTATGAAAATGGTAGGTACAATTGGAAAATAAATAACTCGAAATGTATGGAAATTATCCCTTCGAATTCCGAACAAGCATAAAAGAGGTTTTGTACTATTGATTCCGATAGAACCCGTTTCTCAATATTATAGAGAATGTTCAAAAATCATTGTCACTTTCTTATAATTTCGGACAAAAATAACTTCGTTATTTCAAATAAAACACCTTGTAATTTTTTGTCCGGAACATTATAAAATTCAATTATTTTTCATTTCATATTGGGGTTTCCTATACCTATCCTGAATAGTTTTTCAGATATTGGCTTTTTCCAAGAGTAGTTCTCATTTCAATGCATTCTTTAAATCAAGATTGAAACGACATTTATTCAACTTGTTGAAAGAATTCTCAGTGACAGTTATTGTGTTTTCGGTTATTCAAAGCATTCACTGAATTATTGTGGTCGAAAATGGAAACTTATCCCATTCAAGAGCGGATAGATATGATTTTAGCGATTGACGAGTGTTTAGAGAATTGCCTTTTGGCATCGAGGGTGTATGGCCAAAAATATCCAGACCAGAATCATCCAAAAAAGTTGGTTTTCAAACGATTGCTACATCAATTTCGTAGGACTGGAAGTGTAGCTTATGAAAAGGCAAATAGACCAAAACCTATCATTGGAAATGAGAAAAATGAATTCCTTATTATGGGATCAAGCATAGAAAACCCTCATACGAGTCAACGAAAGATCGAGAAAGATACAGGGATAAGCAGACGAAGCATTCCTAGGGTATTGAAAAAATACAAATTTCACCCGTACCGTATTCAGATGCACCAGGAATTATATGAAATAGACTTCCATCGACGAATCGAGTTTTGTCTATGGGTTCCGGACAAGTTTAGTGAGGATGAACATTTTTTGGATTCCAATTTATTTTCTGATTGATCTACTTGTCATAACAATGACTTAGTGAACAGACACAAGAATAGATGGTCTGTTAACGTGTGGGGAGGAATCATAGGTACACAAGTTATAGGACCATACTTTTTCTATGGAAACTTGAATGGTCAAATTTTTTTACAATTTTCACGAGATGATCTGCCTGAGCTTCTGGAGAATGTGCTGCTAAATATCAGACAACGGATGTGGTTACAATTGGATGGAGCTCTGGCACATTTCAAATTCAGTTTCAGACAGTTTGGTAGGGGAGGACCACAAAATTGGCCAGCGAGATCACCAGATTTGACTTGTCTCGGTTTTTTTTCTATGGGGATACTTGAAGAATGAGGTTTACGACACTTCTCCAACCACACTGGAAAATATGAAGGAGAGAATAAGGGCTGCTTTTCGAAGAGGGACGCCTCAATTGTTATTAAATGTTAAGAAGTCTTTCATAGAGAAAGTGGCTCTTTGTATTCAACAGGATGGTCGCATTCCGAGCACCTATTTTGAATTAAAGACATTTGTGTTTCATATTTTGTTGTTGTTTCAGTTGAATAATGAAAAAATATTGTATAGTCTGTTTAATGAACTACTGTCAGAATATGAATGTAAATGATAACTTGATTTTAGTGAACAGTAGGTAAATATTTTCGATGAAGCGAAGTGTAAAAACTGTCAATGAGAATTTTGCGAGCAAATCAAATAAATGTCTTTTCAAAGCTATCTTGATTCAAAGAATGCATTGAAATAAGAACTACTATTTGAAAAAGCCAATATCTGAAAAACTATTTAGGTTAGGTATAGGGAACCCCAACATGAAATGAAAGATAATTGAATTTTATATTGTTCAGACCAAAAAAATACAGGGTGTTCTTTTTGAAATAACAAAGTTATCTTTGTCCGAAATTATAAAAAAGTGACAATGAGTTTTGAACATTCTGTATGATATTGAGAAACGGGTTTTATCGAAATCAATAGCCCAAAACCTCTTTTATGCTTGGTCAGAATTCAAAGGGATGATTTCTATACCTTTCGATGTTATTTAATTTCCAATTGTACCTAGCATTTTCATAAAAAAATCAATAACTCGAGAACGGTTATAGTTAGGTATATAGTACCTTATATGAAATCTAATTATTTTTTTCTGACCTATTCAAAAGCCTAAAGAAATACAGGGTGTTCCATTTAAAAAACACAACTTTGATATGTCACACTTTTTCAAGCCACCCGTAGACTCCAAAATAATTTCCTTTTGCAGCGTCAATCAATATACATATAATGAAAGAGAAAAATTCCCGAAAAAATAAATGGTTTGGTTTTCAGGGACTGTGTCGCATGGGGTGCTATACCTATATATATGTATATATATATATATATATATATATATATATATATATATATATATATTGTTATATAATGATGAGTTTTTTTAAATATAATATTGTAATATTTTTGCCCCACATTGGGCGACACTTGTAATGTTTTGATATATTGAAAAATATAAATTGTTTTTATATAATGAATGAGTCTAATAGTTTTTGCTATTCTTTGTGTACCAAATTGATATGATATAGATAGATATTTCTGCCCTGTATAATAATTTGTATGTGGTAATAATAATTGCTAACGAACGTCACTGTTCTCTCGTCACGTAGCTGACAATTGTTATTCCTTTCCTCACCACAGCTAGCACAGTTGGTACGCCCTCATCTCAGATAGCCGGTTCAAAGCAATTTAGTCACTACTTGATATGTCAAACTCAAGTTATTCAATGGTCGTAGGTATGTTTGTTGATCATTGTAAGAGAACAAACAACAAAATATCAAAAAGCAATTATCTCCTTTATTCAGACTTAAAACACCTGGCCTACGAGAAATAACTTATACTAGGGTGAATCAAACAAATATTCACGGATAAAAATAATAAATCAGATCATGGATAGATAAACAGAACCTCACTTTTTCCGTGAGAGTGACGTTTTCTGTTATTGTTCAAAATAGGTTGACATAAAGTTCTTCGAATGTGAAATATGTTATTTGTGAAATAGTTCAGGACCGAAAATGCACTATTAAAGTTTTTATACCTGCTGGAGATGTCGGTGTTCCAAGATATGCCCTGAAACTGGATACCTTGCCACTACAAGCGCTATCAGGAACTCCAATACCATAAATCAGGAACCATACAGATGCGGAAATCAGCTTTGGAGACGTGGAAATGATATATAATCAAAGTAATACTGGTTTTGCTCTTCAAATGTTGGAATTCTTCGAATTATTGTTCACTCAAAATGTTGCGTCCATTCCCTTCTGATTTTATTTTCAATCTCCTCGTTGGCTTTGTTTGTTGTTGCCTCGATACAAGTTTCCCTTCCTGTTTTCCCATTTGAATTTTTGAATTCGTGCACTAAATTGTCACTTTTCACTGTTTAGGTTTATCTTACTCAATTTATATATCCAACTATCTTTCCATACTTATTACTATTTACAAATTCTAATAATAATTGCTTATGATATCAACCAATTGCTATTCCTTCACAATTTCCAATTTTTACCTTTGACCATCTATTCTCTGATTGGCTATTATCATGAAGACGTTTGCTGTTCTACCATTGGTTACATTTAGTTATCTCCAATTTCATATACTGTATGTTTCAAATTTACAAATGTGTTGATCACCTTTTATTCATGCAAATTTTGTAAATTTAGATTTTTTTGTTGGCTTTTTTCCAATTATCGTTTATGATCATTATGACAGTGTTATATTATTTTGACATTTTTATCTATCCATATTATACAAAGGCTTATAAATAAATAGAACTTCAAAAGTTATTCAAAAAAAAATCTCTTGGAACTATGTAATAACTATTTAGTAATTATTCTTTTTTTTGGGTTTTTTCCTTTTAAACCTTTAACTGGCATAACATAACATAACAATATATATATATATATATATATAAATATATATATATATATATCAACCACTCAGATAACTGTGAGTACTTCCTTCATTTCAAGTATTTTTTTTGTCAATAATGTAATTTACATATTTTAGGACCCTGAAGAAGTTTCAAAATTGAAACGAAAGCTCGGTCCAACGTATTGAAGAGTTTTTCATAGTTCAACACTTGTGCTGACTGAAGATTCCCGTTATTCCCCACTGTTCATACCAATTTCCAGTCGTTATTTCTAAATTTATATATATATATATATATATATATATATATATATTTATATATATATATATATTGTTATGTTATGTTATGCCAGTTATAAATTTTAAAAGACTAAAAACCCACAAAAAGAATAATTACTAGATGGTTAATGGTTTCAAGAGTTTGTTTGTGAATAACTTTTGAAATTCTATGTATATTGTGAGCCTAGGTAAAATATGGATAGATAAAATGTCAAAATACTATAAAACAACCAATTTCATACACTGTCAAAATTATTATTACTCATAATTGCTCAAAAGACAATAAAAATTATGCAATATAAATATAAACAGTGAAAAGTGACAATTTAGTGCACCAATTCAAAAATTCAAATGAAAAAACAAGGAGAAAGAGATGTAGCTAGGCGAGAGAAAAAAAAAGCTTGAAAAGGGAGATCGAAAATAAATTTCCAAGCGGATGCCACGCAAAAATTTTACTAGAAGAAAATTGGAATAATCCCATCATTTGGTAAACAAAACCAATATAACCTTAATGATAACATATCCACGGATCCAAATGCTGATTTCCGCATCTATATAGTTCCTGATTCATGGTATTGCAGTCCTGACAGCAACAGTTCCAACCAGGTATAAAACTTTTATAGTGCTCTTCCGGTCCTGAACTATTTCACAAATAACATAGTTCACATTCGAAGAACTTTATGTCACCCTATTTTGAACAATAACAGGAAATGTCACTCTCACGGAAAAAGTGAGGTTCTGTTTATCTATCCATGATCTGAATTATTATTATTATCCGTGAATATTTGTTTGATTCACCCTAGTATAAGTTATTTCTCGTAGGCCAGGTATTATTAAGTGTTCCTGAATAAAGGAGATAATTGCTTTTTGATATTTTGTTGTTTCACAATGATCAATAACATACCAAAGACCATTCAATAAACTGAAGTGCCAAGCAGTGGCAGTGTCTCTATTGCTTTGAACTCCACCTTGAGAATAAGGCGTACCAACTGTTAGCTTAGCCGTGGTGAGGAAATAACAATTGTTGGTAGGTGACGAGAGACAAGTGACGTTCGGTGGTAATTATTATTACAGCATACAATACAGGGGCAAAAATATTACAATATTATATTTAAAAAAATCATTATATAACAATATATATATATATATATATATATATATATATATATATATATATATATATATATATATATATATATATGTATATATATTTATATATATATATATAGTAGATTGGGGTATTCTTGGGGTGTGGGTTCAATAATGACTCTAGGTGGTGGCCTAGTATAAACTAATTTTATTTCAACGTTTCGATGAGAGGCCTCTCATTTTTTTCAGGAACATTCAAAATAGAGACTTTGTATATTATAGTCTAAGATACACATCATTCATGCTTTCAGCAGGGTGTGATTGTGTATGATTCTGTTTTTTCATTTTGACTGTATGGGCCATACTGTGGCTTCACCGTGAGATTTCTGGTGTTTTCGCATGCAGAGACAGTAATGGCTGTCGCGTATATTGTGACACAATACACACAATATTCTTATTTCTCTGGGGGTTTGTGAAGGAGAGGGTTTCTTTTAAAACCTCTGAGTATTCTCTCCAATCATTTTATCTCCAATGGAATTTTCCCTGATGAGTTCAAACTAACTGAGGTGATACCAATTTTCAAAAAAGGTGACAAAAATACCATTGGCAACTACCGACCAATATCAATAATACCGACAATCGGCAAATTTTTCGAAATTCCACTGTTTAAGCAATACAAAGACTTGTGTCGGACATAGCTGAGGGCTTTGAGGCTGGTCGACATACGGTGGTGTCTATGTGTGACTTGAGCAAGGCCTTTGACTGTGTCTCTCACACAGTACTTTTAGACAAACTCCAATTTTATGGTATACGTGGCACTGCTTGAGACGTATTTCAATCATACTTGAATGGCAGGAAACAAGCTGTCCTTATAGATAACTGCTATTCCGAAATTGATAACATCCACTTTGGGGTTCCCCAAGGTTCTATCCTTGGCCCACTGTTATTCTCATCTAGTTCAACCGAATGTGTTTGTTACGCAGATGATTGCTCTCTTTATGTCACTGACAAAAAACTAGACTACTTGGAAAAAAAATTCCAGGTTTTTTCAGCAAAAGCCGAAACATGGTTCGTTTCTAATTGCTTGAAACTCAATAAAAATGAAACTCAAAACATTGTTTTCTCAACCAACAATACTGTTGCTGACAAATCTGAAGGTAAACTACTTGGAATTGTTATGGATGACAAGTTAAAATAGTCAGCGCATATTGAGCACCTAAGTAAAAAATTGAACTCAGCCATTTTCCCATCGCGGAAACTGAGCAGATTCGCTAGCCTGACAGTTTTGAAAACTGCCCACTTTGGCCTATTCCACTCGCACATTAACCACGCTACAACTCTATGGGGAAACGCTGTAGACTCTGTGATAATTTTAAGACTTCAGAAACGAGCTTTACGAATAATATCTGAAGCCAATGAAGAATATCACCAACTTTTGATTTTTACCTCACAATACACAATATTAAAAATGACAAAAAATACCCTAAAAATATTTTTTTGATATGTCTTATAGTTTCCGAAATATTCAATTGTTTAGCAAGGCATGCGACGACACAGTCATCGGCTGCTGTGACGTCACTTTACAACGGTCGGTCAGTGCGTGCTCTGCTTCCGAGTTGTGTGTATGAAGTTTGCGTCGAAAGTTGATAAAAATGTCGAATCCAGAAACTAGAAAATGGTGTATTGTGCCAAAGTGTTCAAATAAAACTACTAATGCACCCGAAAAGTTGTTTTTTATTGTTGCTTTCGAACCCGAAAGTCGAAAGAAATGGATGCAAATCATGATGTTCTGGGGTGATTCGGCATTTCACTGTACAAATATTTCTTTTAACTTTTACATATCCAATAGCGTCGTCGTCGAAGCTGTTTCTAGCCGATCTAAAATAAAATAAACGTAAGTTGATCTAATATATTGAAAATAAAATACATAAAAATACACTTATCCACGATCACATTGAAGAGGAAATTAAGATGAGAGGTTTCCCATCTTAGCTTGATAATATTTAATAGGTGTAGTCGCGTGCATCATAATAATAACCAACTTTAAAAAAAAAAATTCATGGGTTCAAATTTTAAAAAGTTTTGTACCTCTGGTACAAATTGTTCAGGTTGGGTTAGGTTAGGTTAATGTTAATTTTTTGTTACATTACATATTGAAAAAACTACAAAATGTAAGTCATGATCCAAACTATGTAGGTACAATAACACAGTATTGTTTTCAATAAGTCCCACCCTGTTACAAATACCTACGCATTCTTCCTTCTCAGAAACAATGTCAAGTGAGATGTTCATAGTATCAATATGACGTATGACGTACATTTATAAAACACTAGTAATGAGAAATATGAACTTATAGGGCTCAAGAGATTTATGATAAAAAAAATGTCATTAAGTAATACTTACTTTTGCATTTTTACACCTCGCATCCCGGCGGCCAAGAAATCGGAGTTATTTGAAAAAGAGTGGGCAACCATAACCCGTCTATTTCAGGCAAGTTATCAGATTGTCCTTTTTCAAAACCGTCATCTATATCTAATATTATACTTATAATACTAATTCACATAAAAACTTGAGTTGAAAACGTTATTGTGAGTGAAAATCTGATGACAAAGCAATGATTGAGTGTACGGTGAGAACGTCGCGTTGTGAAATGACGTCACGCGAGCCTGGAGCGCTTGCCCAAAATATTTGAATAGAACGGAAACTAAAATTGTCGTAACTTCAACACTACTCGCTTGATTGAAATGGAACAAAAACAGGTTTATTTCTTAACATTTGAGCTACACGGTTATACAGCTTCGAATCATCCAACAGACCCAGTGACATTCATTATAGAGACAGCTGCCGCCCCATCTTTGTTAACCGTGGAATACTCACCTTACCGTGTACTTAGATAAAATTATACATTTCACAATTATACCACAAGAAATTGTAACTTGATCCGACCTACCAGACATCGTTCAATGACTTCTGAACGCAATACTATAGATGTGAAGTTATATAATAAATTGCCAGAGCATATTGAGGAGTTACCAACCCACTTGTTCGATATTATCTGCTAGCACACTGCTTCTAGTCGGCGGGGGAGTATTTGGAGGCTAATGTGTGTTCATTGGAAACTAACGACGCACCAACAATAAATAAATAACCATCAAATGCCATTGGGGACCACTCTTCACCCAACCTAATTAAAAAAAAATGCTTTATTTTAAAATGTTCTAAGTCTCGTTTTTATGTCTATGTCTATTTCAACATTCACCATAGATGCTTACTGCTCTGTTTTGACTTGCCACAAATGGATTTCATTTTTTCTGTAATGTGGCTGAATAAATGAATAGTTCCAGAGATCGTCTAACAACTGCAGATGATATAAAAAACAGGATTCCTTCAACTGATGGAGCAATGCTTGCTAGAGTTCGGGGCCTATTTACTAGAAGACTAGAAGCTTGTGTGGTGACCTATGAATTCAAAATTGACCACCAACGAGAAAATTGCAGCTCAAGTGGTATAATTATTTTCTAATAATTTGAAAAAATTAATGAAGAACGATGCTTTTTTAACTACATCCGCCAACCTTAAGGCACTTGAAAATGGGAATAATGAGTGGTTTTCCCTTATTTTTTTATATGTCCACTAATGGACCCGAGAATATAAATAGAAAGTTATTCTTTCCTGAATATATTGAAAAAGAAAACACAGTATATGTTTTAACCATTCTATTTAGCAAGGAATTACTCATTCAACTTCAGCCTTCTTCGTATATCTCATTGTTTACAAGATCACATGAAAAATAATCACCCGGTAACAATCGATTATTTTGACTTGCGGAGATCACGTTACAAATAATAAAAATAATTATATAGGTACTCGTCTATATGAAACCCCGACTCCAGAAAAAATCTGGGGGAATTTACATTGTCCATATTTATTTCATTTTCTAAGATTTGAGATTTTAGTGAAGTAGGCTTTGGAACATAACGGTAACTCTATTGGTGACCTATTTAATTGTATCGCCTGACGCTTCGGTTTTTAGTTAGCGATTTCTGAACAATGATGTTTATAAATCAAAACGGTTCGCGATTGTACTGAAATATCCAAAAGTTTTGAAAATGAATGGATATTTTTATTTGTTGTCGGGATACAAGTGTTAGTGAAAATGTTGCGTTAGTCGGTAGTAAAAGAAACTGTTTGTGTTTGCGAGCATAATGGTGGAGAGAAATAAAGATGGTTCTGTATCTGAACGGAAGGTGAGTAGGATACATTGATTGTCTTCAGAACAAAACGATGGGTACCTTATAGTTATTTATTGTATGAGTCTCATATTAGCCATAAATAACATGATATATATATTTTTGTGTGAATTTTCTTGACCATGTAAAATGTATCAATATAGCGGGTAGTTTCTTGGGAATTGGTTCTGTATGAAAAATGAAAACCAGTATAGATTCTGTGTTTTTTTTGAAGTGGTAAACGACGTTTCTCCTGGATGCCTCTAGGCTTTTTCAAGTCTATAATGAAATAGAATGTATAAATAACATTAGGAAGAATGGATATAAGGGGTAGGGTTATGTTACTTTATAAACAGATTCCGATAGGTAATATTAATCGACCAGAAAGGCCATAATGTTTAGATTTTTTCATCTTGCACCTTTTTGTGTTTGTAGATGAGTATTCAAATACGGTTTGTTTTTACTTTCCAAAATTCAACCGCTTTGATTAAGGAAAATGGACGGTGGTTAGTTTGTTCCGTTGTCGAATTTCTGCGAGGTTTGTTCGTTTGTTTGGTTTGTTCATTTCGTCTTTTAGTTGTACACTTTTGTGTTCGAGGTTGTGTTTTGTTGGACTGTTATTTTCTCAAGATGTTCTGAAATTGAGGGGGGAGGTTGGGATGCTCTTGTTTTTTAGAATGTAGGGGTGACGTTTTATATAATATTGTGGTATCATTTACTCAGTTGTCTAATGTCGGTTTTATCATTTAGAGAGTATAGGTTTTTTTTTTATTAATCCTTTCTAAGAAATCTCTTTTTTCGTAATGGTTTCAGTTGCTAAAATTTTACTTTGATCGTAATTGAATTATTGGTTTGTTTCTTTTTTGTGTTTATCTGATGCTGTTGAACAATTTTTGGTGTATTTGTGCCCTTTTATTCTTAAATGTTGAGAGGTTTGCCATATATAGACTTTGTTGCAGTTTGGGTCTAAGCATGGAATTTCGTTGCTATTATGGGTTTTTTTCCATTAAGGTTTTTTGTTTTTAGGTTAGAAAAAATTGGTTTGTTTAGTGTGTTGTAACATTTGTGAGCTACGTTTAAGTTATAAGGTTTTGTAGTTTTTGCTACCAATCCTATCAGAACAAGTAGCAAAAACTATAAAACCTTGGGTCACAAAAGTTACACGCTGAACAAATAAATTTTTTCTAACCCAAAAACAAAAAATCCAAAGGGAAAAAAAACCCAACAGAATCTATACTGGTTTTTATTTTTTATACAGAACCAATTCCCAAGAAACCTTCCCCATATATATATATATATATATATATATATATATATATATATATATATATATATATATATATATATATATATTTTCTTCAATTTCTCGGAATAAAGGTCTGATTCAGTCAATTCATATAATTTTTCTTTTTCATTAACTACGTTTCGACATGGTATTTGTCATCATCATGTTTAAACACTGAAATGAAAAATATGGAGTTTGAGACATATTTAACTTAACACAATATTGAAATGTTTGCACTAAAATAATTCTTCAAAAACATATGGTTCGAAATATAACACGTTATTTAACTCAATATAAAAATATCTGTAACATTTATGAGTATTCACTTACAAATCATTTCATTTGAATTCTGCGTTCGCATCGTACGAACGTTATTGTGGGAGTGTGACCTGCGTCGAAGTTATCGGGAATGGTTTGTTTATTTTTCATGCATTTTTACCCTCTTCATAAGTAGGTACATGGGATTGTTTATATTGAGTTCTAATTTATGAGCCGGACTGTATTTTTTTGGCAGCATGTAAAGATCAGTTTTTATTATTATTACTATAAACAAAGGTAAAAAAGGTTGTTATAAATCTGGCTTAAGTTCTTGATATCATTTCTATTGTTGATGCTATTGGGGTCTTTTTCAATATGTATAATTTCAAGGAATGTTCTTACTCTTGGATTCCTCTCTTTGGTCAAAATTTCAACGTTGTTAGTGTCAAACCTATGTTGTTTTTTTTTCGTGTTTTGATAAGGCTGTAATGTCGGTTTTTGAGTATTTGTGGGCTTGTACTCGTTTCTGCAAATATTGTTTTGTTTAACCTATAAGGTACTTTGACAGTCTTTAACGGTATTCTATATCTGTATAGTTTATTTGATTTTTGGTATTTCTGGTTTTAATTTTGAATAAATGGTTTTGTTCGTATTTTTCAAACGATGTGCAATAGTTATGTTGTGTTTCTCCATTGTTTTATTAATTTTATTCGATAGTTTGTCTATGTATGCTGAAGGTATGTATGTTGTTGTTTTCCTTACTACATTATCATTTTTTCGTAGATCGCATGTATTCGTTTTTTTATTGTTTTTTCTGCAAAGTGGCTGGGGTAATTATTTTCTTTCAATATATTCTTGATTATTTCTATATTATTTTTCCTGAATTTTGGGTGATGTTCAACCTCAACATACTTTCAATATGAAAATAAATACTAGGTACTCACAAATATTCGGAATTGCAATGGGATTTCCAATTGCTGCAACAGTAGCAAATCTGGTTATGGAGTATGTTGAAGAAAAGATCATCAAATCACTAACTTTCAAACCAATATTCTTCAAACGATATGTAGACGATTGTTTAACCTGTATTCCTACTGACAAAGTTGATGAAATTCTAGAATTTTTTTATAAATATCATCCTAGATCGAAATTTACAATAGGAAAAGAAATAGGAAAACAAATAAACTTTCTCGACAAAACAATAATACACGACAATACTGAAAAAAATTTCACAAACTGGTTCATTAAACCAAATGCATCAAATCGTCACACTAACTATTTGTCAAACGCACCCCTTAGTTACAAAAAAACTGTTATTCAAAATTTAACTGACAGAGCTATAAAGCTTGCTCACCCAAAATTCAGGAAAAATAATATAGAAATAATCAAGAATATATTGAAAGAAAATAATTACCCAAGCCACTTTGCAGAAAAAACAATGAAAAAATGAATACATGCGAAGAAAACAACAACATACATACCTTTACCATACATAGACAAACTATCGAATAATATTGATAAAACAATGGAAAAACACAACATAACTATTGCCCATCAACTGAAAAATACGAACACTCATACAGTATATAGAATACCGTGTAAAGACTGTCAAAGTACCTATATAGGTCAAACAAAACAATATTTGCAGAAACGAGTACAATCCCATAAATACTCAAGAATTGACATTACAGCCTTATCAAAACACGAAAAAGAAAATCAACATAAGTTTGACACGAACAACGTTGCAATTTTGACCAAAGAAAGGAATCCAAGAGTAAGAACATTCCTTGAAATGATACATATTAAAAAATACCCTAATAGCATTAACAATAGAAATGATATCAAGAACTTAAGCCAGATTTATAACAATCATTTTTAACTTTGTTTATAGTAATAATAATGAAAACTGATCTTTACATGCTGCCAAAAAAATACAGTCCAGCTCATATATTACAACTCAATATAAACAATCCCATGTACCTACTCATGAAGAGGGTAAGAATGCATGAAAAATAAACAAACCATTCCCGATAACTTCGACGCAGGTCACACTCCAACAATAACGTTCGTATGATGCGAACGCAGAATTCAAATGAAACAATTTGTAAGTGAATACTCATAAATATTACAGATATTTTTATATTTAGTTAAATAACGTGTTATATTTCGAACCATATGTTTTCAAAGAATTATTTTAGTGCATACATTTCAATATTGTGTTAAGTTAAATATGTCTCAAACTCCATGTTTTTAATTTTAGTGTTTTAACCTGATGATGACAAATACCATGTCGAAACGTAGTTGATAAAAAAGAAAAATTATATGAATTGACTATATCAGACCTTCATTCCGAGAAATTGAAAGAAATATATATGTGGTCAGGAAACTAAAGAAAAATATATATAGGTATATATATATATATATATATATATATATATATATATATATATTGAAGAAAGGGTAGTCTCGTAACTGGACTAGTTGAAAAAAACTATGAATTTGAAATAAACTTTGTAGAAAGGATATTCCTTGAGGTTGCAGTCAAATAATGGCCTATGAGAAAAAGAAACCTTTCTTATTTAGTCAAGCTTTCGAAAATGTTTATTTTCATTATCAAGACAGTTGTGGGTAAAAAAAAAAACAATGAGAAATACGATTTTAAACAAATCTATAGAACTTACTAAGGTGAGGTTAAGTGAAGACAGCGAACTAAACACCATTTCGTGTTTGAGGACTTTTCAAAATCATAACTATGACCCACTACTGGTAAATTAAAAACTAAACAATGGCACTCGCTCATATTGTTTAAGATAATTAAATTAACACTTTAAAATTTGAAACGGCCCATAATTACACATGGTTTGAAGCGTGACTGAAAAAGGAAAATGGTAGCTGACAAGTATAAATGACATGAAATGTCAAGTGTCAAATGTCATCTGTCCCAAACATGAAACAGTCAAGGAGAACCATGTGCTTTGTCCACAAACAGAAGGAATAGTACCAATCTATATGACACAAAAGAAAATATTTGTTAAATGAGAGAAACAATCAAAATACTAAGCAATTTTTTATATTAAATTGGAATCAAGTTTCAACAAAATAATTGTAAATGACACTAAGGTTGGAAATATCAGAACGTTTATTCATGCTGTTTGGTTCATTTTTTATGAAAACCATTTCTAGGAAATTCCTTTTATGATAGTTATTCTCTACTGCTAAAATGGAATTCTAATCATTTTAGTAATTTTAACAACCTTCCATTTTAGCAGTAGAGAATAACTTATCATAAAAGGAATTTCCTAGAAATGGTTTTCATAAAAATGAACCAAACAGCATGAATAAACGTTCTGATATTTCCAACCTAGTGTCATTTACAATTACTTGTTGAAACTTGATTCCAATTTAATATAAAAATTGCTTAGTATTTTTGATTGTTTCTCATTTAACAAATATTTTCTTTTGTGTCATATAGATTGGTACTATTCCTTCTGTTTTGTGGACAAAGCACATGGTTCTCCTTGACTTTTCCATGTTTGGACAGATGACATTTGACACTTGACATTTCATGTCATTTATTACTTGTCAGCTACCATTTTCCTTTCAGTCACGCTTCAACCATGTGTACTATTGTGCCGTTTCAAATTTTAAAGTGTTAATTAATTATCTTAAACAATATGGGCGAGTGCCATTGTTTAGTTTTTACATATTACCAGTAGTGGGTCATAGTGATATGATTTTGAAAAGTCCTCAAACACGAAATGTGTTTAGTTCGCTGTCTTCACTTAACCTCAACCTTAGTAAGTTCTATAGATTTGTTTAAAATCGTATTTCACAATTGTGTTTTCTTTTTTATCCACAGCTTGTCTTGATAATGAAAATAAACATTTTCGAAAGCTTGACTAAATAAGAAAGAGTTTTACTTTTTCTCATAGGCCATTATTTGACTGCAACCTCAAGGAATATCCTTTCTACAAAGTTTATTTCAAATTCATAGTTTTTTTATATATATATATATATATAAATATATATATATTGGGTAGGGTAGGTTCTAGGATCTTGAAGATATTTTTTTTTGGGAGTTCTTTGGTGTGGTGATTCAAAATAAAAATTATAAATGTGCTAAACTGACGTTTTGCCTCTGGCCTGAGGCTTCCTCAATATTAATTCATTGTTATGAAGTAGTAATAGGTTTGTATATAACACCATTGCTGTGCAACTATTCGATGGTGTTAATACTAGTTGATTATACTCGACATTACATTTTGTTTGCAAATTCCCGCTCCCCATCGACATCAGTTTCTCGCGAAGCAACATTCTCACTTGTCGATAACTCTGCGAAAATTCAACAAGCTTTCTTTCATTACACATCTAAGGAGAGCCGATCGGCATAAATTTGCCTAATAATACCAATTGTACATTTAATTTTAATATTATTAATTATTAGTATTTTTGCCCCCTGAACACGAATCCGGAAGAAAAATGCGGCGGTCTCATACCGTTCCCGAGTTACAGCACATAAAAAAAAATATTTATAAAAAGTTTTTAAAAGCAAGCTTTTATTCAAATACCCTAAAAAGTACAAAATGATTGCTTTGGATGTATGACGTGGTTATTCCGTGAGTTATAGATTCAAGAGCTGGTCGCGCAATGTTTTCATTTCGAATACAGATGCGACAAGCTTTTGAATCTATAACTCACGGAATAACCTACGTTTCACATCCAAAACAATTATTTTTTACTTTTTAGTGCATTTGAATAAAATATGGTCTTTAAAAAAGGTTTTGTATTAATTATTTAATTATGTGCTTTTTAGTAAGTACCCCTAACACATACCAATTTTGAATCAAATCGGACCATAATTACAAAACTCGTTCGCCATCTTGGAGCCGCCATCTTGAATTTGTGAATACATAATCTCCGACCCCGAAAACCCCCACATACCAATTTTGAATAGAATCGGACCATAATCACAGAAATCCTCGGACATCTTGAAGCCGCCATTTCGATTTTATGAATTTTGTCAGAAAATTCATAATTTTCGACCCCGAAAACCCACACATACCAATTTTGAATCGAGTTGGACCATAAACACAAATCTCGTCCGCCATCTTGGAGCCGCCATTTTTTTTCTCTAACAAATGCAAAAGGAATTGTCACGGGAACTATGAACACCTGCCAAATTTCACGTTATTTGAACAACTAGAAGTGGTAAAATTTAACTTGCAAGATATGATGACAGACATCGGGACAGGTGAAATTGAATAAAAGCTTGTAAAAAAATTAACCTTATTTTCAAGCACCGTTTTCTCGCACAAAAATCACTCAAAATGCCCTTTTTACTAGATAATAATACACTTTAAATATATTACAGTACAAATATCGTGTTTTATCAAAAAATCCTCCTTTTCACACAGTTCCAAAAAAACAATTTTCTGTTCTTTGACAGAAGGAATTTAGTAACATTGCCTTATTTTTCATGTTGGCAATGAATGAATCACCTCCAACTTTTCGAATTCAAATGTGAGCAATAGTTTTCCCTCCATTTATGTGTGCAATTGTTGTGGGCGGTGATTCATTCATTACCAACATGAAAAATAAGGCAAAGTTACTAAATTTCATCTGCCAAAGTGTGAAATTTTTTCATTTGGAACTGTGTAAGAAGGAGGATTTTTTCGATAAAAACGACGATATTTTGTGCAAAGTTGTGCCGAAAATAAGTGATTTAGGGTGTATTGTTTATGCTGGTAAAAAGGAGGAAGCATTTTTGTGCGAAAAAACGGTGCTTGAAAATGAGGTTATTTTTTTTTAAAGTGCTGTCACTCGGGAACGGTATGGGACCACCGCACTTTTCTTCCGGATTCGTGTTCAGGAGGCAAAAACACGTGAGAAAAGTATTTTCCCCATATTCAGAGTGTATGTGTGGTGTACCTTTATATTTACCGAAAATTATACCGAAAAAGTATTTTTTGTGTCACTCACTGGTTAATCAATTCAGTCACATTACATTTTGATCAAAAATTCAATTTTTTCAAATGAAACCCTTATGGGCCACCTACCTGTCTTTCTAGAACATTCATTAAGGAAATAATTTTTCAACTTAGTAAGCTGTGGAAAACAACATTTCTGAATCTTGTCAACTAATTGTGTAAGTTATACTTATAAGCACGATAATGGTGTTTTTTTTAATTTTTCTAGCGTTTTCTCGACTGACATTGCATTGGTTTT